>JAQJVK010000004.1:31899620-33099620 GCA_035578135.1 Flexamia atlantica | reverse complement strand
CGATCCCATAGGGAAGCTTATGAAGTTGTCATGGCAAATTAAAAATTAAATCATGAATCCAAGGAAGTTTTTCTGTTTTTCCACGGGTGAAACCGTGTTGATCAGCTAGTATGTTTATAATAATGGTGAAAAGGCTATCAAGAAATTGCTGAATCAAATGTTTGGACTCACCGTCATAAACAATCCAGTAATTTTTAAAAATTCTAGGTGAACTTCCAGTTCGCCTACAATATTAATGATTTAACCTCAGGACTGTGCTGATGATGCCCTTAGGACAAGTAGGGCGAACGAGCTGTACAATGAATTAAAAATAACTGGATTGCTTAGGACGGTGAGTCGGTGAGTATATACATTTGTTTGAATAAACTCCTAAATGACTGAAGACATGTTAAGAATGTAGTATATCACTATTATATTCAGCATATAATCACTTAACAGCAGTGTGTTTTTTCTTTTTACTTACTTTTTGTTTATTTTTAAAATTTGTGAAGTTAAAATTTCTTTTTAGATTATTTGAAGGGGAACACAAATATATGTGATCTAAGGTTTGTGACTGACAAGTTTTTAACCATGTGTGAACCTTAAAACTTAATACCTATATTATGTGGGGAGGGGGCGGTCCAAATTCTATTGAGATGTATTTTAAAAGTTAATTTTAACAGAAGTGCAATGACACGCGGGCTTGTGACTAAAGGATATTCTTTTAATTTTACATTCGTAGACTTATTATTGTATAAGCATGTGTATTGTTATTTTAGTTTGTTAATATTGTGATGTGAAATAAATCTATTTTGAATTGAATCGGAATATTTGAAGTTGTACTGAGAAATTTGGACTAAGGACAGTGTGCCTTCAGCTTCTGAGACTTGCGTTATGTACTCCTCAATCCCACTTCAATGAAAATGGTTTGAAACATAATTAAAGAACGTCAAACAATCAATAAAAAAAATTACATATTTCATACATTGTGTGATAGTAGGGGCCTATGGATAATTTTACAAGGCATTTAGAATTACTTCATTGAGGTTTTATTCTCAACCCTTTACGGATAAATTCTTCTAGAACATAAGGAAATAAATAATTCCTGTTAATGCAATAATAATTCAGTCCTCTTTTAATCAAACACACACAGCTTCAAAAAAGTTATTTTTTAAGAGGGTCTATGACTTATTTCCTTAATCCTTCACGACACGCTTCATATTAATTACTAGGCTGTTTCCGGCAGACGCTGTTAGGACTATTTACCATAGATCACCTGCTCACGTAACCATGACATTAGCTTTTATAAAAACAATATTTTTGCATGGGTTTGGTACGGGGCCCCTTTTGAGCCTCTAAGGAAGAATATATACTTAGGACAAAAAGAAAGGCTTAAAACATTCGTGCAATTTTACATATATGTACCAAGTTTCGTGCCAAACGGTCCAGTGGTGTCCGAGTAAGTATATATACAAACCAGCATCCTCTTATAAATAGATTCGAAGCAGCGGTTTATACTTGAGAGGAATGGAAGCACAATTACTACAGGCGATCTCCTATCCTATTGTCTAAAGATGGAGACTAAAAACAGAGATCGATTATAAGATAATGGCTAATAATCAGCTGATAGGAGAACAGCCGGAACATGTTTACTGCGGGACCGGTCCTGCCTAAGTCCCCGGTAGACCGGTTCCGGTGATTGCCGCCAGAGCGCTGGACTTGCACTCGGTGGCATCTGCGAAACTCATTGTGGTCTCCACAGCTGATGCGGCGAGGGAACTAGTCGACCGGTGAAACAATCGAGTGGAAAATAATGACACTCTTTATTTTCTATTCTCATTTAGGGAACAAATGAGACCGGGTGTCAAATAGTCTGGAAACTCTCTAATGTTTATTTTATTTATGAGCGCAGAGCAATGAAACTATATGGTTATACATCCTCAATGTAGATCCTTTCTTTTTGGCCATTTAACTGCCTTCTTCCGCTTTGGGGACACGTCCTGTGGAGGAATTCTAAATTTATTGTAAGTATAGGACGAATTATACCTTATTTGAAAGGTCTTTATTAGGAGAATACATTGTCGGATCCGAAAAAGGAACATTCGTTTGGAAATATGGCAGCCATTTCTAAATAACGTTCTAAATAAAGTATCTAAATAACGTTCGATACTTAAGATATCCACAGGGCATGAATAATTGTGTCACTTGTGTATTAGCTATCTACCAACCGATGTAAAGTGAACAGGTTCGATAGAGTAGACGTGGAGAAGTAACAAACAATAAAAAAACTCAAGCAAAATCCCGGTTATAGTGAGCAGCCAGTGCTGCTTACTTGTCTTGACAAGGTATTAAATGCACAGGTATTTGGTTGGATTATTTAAATCATCAGTTAACTGTTTCTAGAATAGGTCTACAGTCGGAATTTAAAAACAGTTAAAATTAAATTAAATTTTAGTTTCTTACAGCTACCTTAATTTCATTTATTTTGGTATTGTCAGACGGAAATTATAATTATACATTTGTTAATGACTGAAGTGACTGCACCTCACTGACCAGCCTCGGTTTCGAGTCGACCTTTAAACTTGAGGTTGTATTAAAAGAATAAGAAATTCGTGCCATCTCTAGAAAAGATTGCTACGACACCCCAGTAAAAAGCCTTAATCTAATCATTAAAAATAAACAGATGCCCTTTTAAAATAAATATTGTTCTACAAGCCCTCTATTGGCAGTAAGTATTATTTAGCAAGGAGGTTCGTTCAAGTGTTGAACTGATCGGTAGTTTCGCTCAAGATCCGTTGGCCACGCCACCTTGGATGTGTGCGACGCCAATCAGGCACAGAGCGATGACAGGTTTTCATGACCTGTCATCGAAATTCGTAAATATACAGGGTGTCCGGAAATTATGGTGAAATATTTTAGTATACGATAGTAGAGGTAAAACCAATAGAAAAATTTTATGTAAACATATAGCTCCTAAACTGCTTCATTTTCCGTCTGTGTTTTTTAAGCTAAGTATCTTAAAAACCACAAACTTCAGGAAAAAACTTTTGTAATATTTTACCAGAATTTCCGGACACCTTGAATGTAAATCTACCTGAACCTTGCCATAGGCATTGAGAACTTTTCACATTTTAAACAACTTTACAACAATTTAAACAACAATTTACACATATTGCCAAGCTAATTAATTAATTTCTGACCAAGACTGAGTTTTTAGCGGCTCGTGCCTACGCACAGGAATTTACTCCTATGTAGGCACTAAATTCCAATGTTAATTTTTGTTAGGTACTACTTCAAATTAATATTATGTTTTATCTTACTGTTTCTGTGTAACTTTTTTTGGAATAAATGAATTTGATTTGATTTGATTTGAAACTCCACCGCAACACTCCACCGTTGATTACTACGTATGCAAATTGACCGCTTCCTTTTTTCGACAGACGACCCTGTTTACCCGGCGCCGGCGACGCGGCGTGAAGTGCGCCAATCGATTGTGTGTATCGAGGTGAGGAGCGGATTGAAACGGTCGGACCGTCGTGCCGATGGACCACGAGCACGTCTGCACGCCACACAATGCGCGGCCGCCGACGACTGACACAGTTGCCCACTCCCCGGAGAAACTGCTAACTACAGGCCTATTTCGCTCTTATCGATTTCTCCGAAATTGATTTGAATCACTGTGACTAGAAACAACATATTCTTTCTAGTTACCGTGATTTGAATCGTTATTTTGTGGTACGGTGATTTTAATTTGTAGCCTGCGTTTCAATTGATCAGAAGTTTTTGTTAATTTATCTTACATGACAGGTGTTTGGATTAATTGGCTCTAGGAGGTGTTGGTTTAAAGTTTCTGCGCACGGCTAGAACAGCTGATTGGCCTGTGAGGTAGAGGGTTTATTTTCTAGAAACTTAAAAAATTTTTAAAATAAATATACAAAGGCCCCTTTCACACGAATGGATGCGGTTTACATGCGGCTGCTGCGCGACAAGGAGCCGTGCGCCCCTCTGCTGTCTCAGTTTAGCACATGGATCATGCGAAATTACCGTATACGGTACGCGCCGCGTCGTGTGAAAGCGCCCGTAAACTAACGGAAGAGCACTTCTTGCTTTTCTACAAGAAATATAAACTATAATGCCAGCTCAGCAATTACCAGTCAATAATAATAACAATTTCTGCTTCCTATTATAAATAACAAACCTCATGTGCGCAGAAACATCTCATTAGTAGGTAATTTTCTAAAAACATTCGTTACATAACAAACTAGAATTGACTAACGAGAATAAAGCAGCATTTTTTTGCCTTTTCGCACAATGATAAAAAAATATTTTAGCAGCTATTATAATATCTGCTGACAAACATTTACTCAACCTGAGATTAATAACTGACTAATAGTAATAAAGTCACTCAATCATGTTTAGCCTGATGAAAAATGGACTGAAAAATAAGCACACCTTTTGCGGATGCAACGCGAAGCTGGCTGTACAGGTTCAAGGAGTATGTGACATCATCCAAGGTCTCTCTTCAGATCTATCATTTGATTTATTGTATTTCATTCATTCATGCAAGGTCAAGTAAGTAAACTTTTCATATGTCTTGTCCGAGTCATGCCTATTGCGGCGCCGTCGGCATTTTATTTTAGCAATGAGTCTATACTCAACTCTGAAAGATTCAGCAATAACAACGAAGAACTGAGCACTAACGAAGACGTGAAAGCAAATTCCACGCTCTATAACTCTTTATATCCCAAATGTTCTGAATTTCGCTATTGTTTTGTTATTTTCAATTATAAAAGTCTCGGTTGATTAAATTAAATTATTAAAAACAAGTGAAATAGGCTGTAACTACAAAAGTGCTCTTGAGCCTCTAGCTCTTCAAAAGAGCTTTCTGATCTGATTCAAGTAGAAATTCACATTATTGCTTTATATCACTGAATACTTTCAGTGTAAATTTTGTACCTACCTGTTAAGCAAGATAATTAATGTATTGCCTTAAGTATCTTGCCCTCGCAAATTAGAATGATGTATTGTAATTTGATTTGTTTTTTGTAACAATTAATTGTAATGTCCAATTAGTGAGTGAAAACTACAGATTAAGTACTCAAACGATTTAATTTAAACTATCTCTATGTTTAATCAGAATTAAACTTGTCAGTGGTGAGCAGATTGAAAGGAATGATAGAGGGGAATCGACGTGTTGCTAATGCTTTGTACAAAAACTGCTGAAAGCTGCTCTGAGAAGAGGTCGAACTTCTCGCTTCACGACACCTTAAGCCATAGAATTACACGTGTATGTAGGTAATCGACGCTTAAACCTGATTTCCGTCCTGGATTACGGACACTTAGATTCATATCTGGATACTTTTTTTTATTTATTTCTTTGGCCATTTCTAAAAAAAGTTTCGATTACCCGGCTTAGGTAAAAACCATCGTTCGCTGAGCGAGGTAATAAAATTTCTTCTCACATAGATACAAAGTTTACAGCCACACCGTCGCCGGAAGCATCGGATCACCGGTTTCTCCCATTAGTATAGTGCAATAGTAACTATTTGTGCCTCCGTTGCACTGATCGAGGGTAAAAAATCTCAAAAGTAAATTAAACAAAGTAACTTTAAAACAATATTATAGGCTTTGACAAGATTTGGAAACAGTTTAAAATTTTCTATTTTGAAATATGCAAAAAATGTTATGGTATTTACCCAAAAATAAAGTTTTTACCGCTGCAAAGCCAGCTGCTGTAAAGCACATACCAAAATAATTTTACTGAATTCGTGAGCACAGAGATTGATCTATTTTAACTCTCCCCCAATACTTAACGTCACACCAATACTTAATACACCCCTAAGAAATATTTTCCCATCACACCATAAAATATGTTTCTTACAGCACCACAGTACCCAACTGTAATATTTCGTTTGCCACGACCTGATGACGATATTCGTATACCACGACGCCACATGAATTTCTCTCTTACTGTATTATTCTATTGTTATATCCACACGCCGTGCGATATAGCAATAGAATAGCGAGTCATGACCACACGCTCAGCCGCGCCTTGTCGCGAGAACTAGTTCATCGGTATATAATGATTGTAATTATTCGTCCGTCCGTTGGTGTTGTGCGTATAACGTGCATTTAAATGTACTGTGTGTTTTTAAACTATCGAAAATCTCAACAGAGTGATTGGAGCCGGATGAAAAGGTTTACATTGCCTCGAAACCGGCAGCGCAATAATCTACTTTACCAGATCCTACAGGCGGAATAATTATGGATTCCCAGGCGATACCACTGCAGGATTACAGAATCAACAACTGATTGTTTTATAATTTGGCCATTCTATGTCATTGGTTCCAGCACGTTCACTTTTCAGTATGGAATTTCCATCAGCCATGTGTTTGAAATGACAATTTATGTTATACTTGCCGAACTAAAAGCTATGGATACAATAAATAAATGCTCTCAGCAAAGGTAATAGAAAAGCAATCTACATAGCGGACTTTAATGAAAGGTGAACGTGGAATTGAGGTTAGTGT
Source organism: Flexamia atlantica (assembly GCA_035578135.1). NCBI lineage: Eukaryota > Metazoa > Arthropoda > Insecta > Hemiptera > Cicadellidae > Flexamia > Flexamia atlantica. The sequence continues at coordinate 33,093,111 of JAQJVK010000004.1, read as the reverse complement.
AACTTAAATTGTCTTTTGAAACGACATGGCTCATGGAAATTCCAGTGAAAATTGAACGGGGAACAGAGTATAGCTGACGGTGTCCCGCTTCGCTGGAAAATTTTAACAAATAAATAGTTATTTGTGCATCTAGGGACTAAAGTGCAACTTTTTCTCCGCGAGGGAAACTGTTGCCGCCCGATGGCAAAGCCGAGGGCGACAATGTTCCCGAGGGAGAAAAAGCACTTTAGACCCATGATGCACACAAATTTTTTCCTTTACCTACATCATTAACAATAATTGTGACAGTATAACGTTACCTTCATATGATTATAAATAAGCAATTTAAACAACCATTTTTTCAAACTTTCACACTATTTTCAACACTATTTTTTCTAAAGTATTAATTTTTTTAAATACCTCCCAAAATCTGTAGGTAAGAAATGATCATGTTTATAAAACGTTCGGCCGTTCGGCATATTGGTAACAACTAGTTCTAAATCAGGTGTTTTTATATTCAGTGTTGCCAACTTAATTCATGCAAAAAAATTATTACCAGACTATTAAAATGCATAGGGTTTTGTTTTCTTAAGTTGAAACACTGAAGTTCTTGAATTAAATTTAGAGTAAGCAAATGAAAACAGTGTTGCCATATTTTCTCACTGTCCATCGCGGCGTTGCCGGATTCCTCCCCATGTGTTTCCTATGAAATTACTTTTAATCCCGTGAGAGAAAAAGTAAGTAAGTAAATCCCATGGAGTATAATCTAATACTTTAGTATTCTATTCCAGGGACTAAATGACGACTTTAAATAGTAGGAGGAGGAAAAAGTAAATAAAAACATATTAAACAGCTGCTCTGCCCTTTTCTTTAAATTTGTACCCTTAGGGAAATATTATGAAAAAGTAAATAAATATGTATTGTACAATAGGGAATATTTTGCCGAGACCTTTCATTCAAGTATGGAGTTGATGGCTGTTGGACTCATGGTTTTAGCGAATTTCCCCATAGGGAAGAAGCTGTTACCAAATTTAATTAAGATCGGGACATGTTTATGGACATTTTGAGCAGTTCATCTAAATTTAATCGTGGTATTTTCTCTCTTTTTTATACGAATTATCATTATTTCTTCATTATTTACATAAGTGAGGATTTCATTTGATTTTCAAAAAATAGTCAAAGAAAAAGAATGGCGCAAACTGGAGGTCTCTACGTCAATCCTATCAAAAGTTTTGGCAATTCAAAGTTTTATTTTTTTCAAAATAAAATAAAAATTTAAAGAATGACCGTCTCGTTAACCAGACCTTACCTCTCTCGATTTTTGGGCGGGGGGCTTTATAAAAGAAACATTTATGACACGAAACCTGCTAATCTCGATGAATTAAAAGCACGGATTAAACGAGCATGCCAGCAAGTCACAACAGAAATATTGGCAAATGAGTCCAGACTATACTTCTGCGTGGAAGTGAATGGTTGACATTTTGAGCAGTTCATCTAAATTTAATCGTGGTATTTTCTCTTTTTTTTATACGAATTATCATTATTTCTTCATTATTTAAATAAGTGAGGATTTAATTTGATTTTTAAAAAATTAAAAATTTGAAAATGTTTGAAGTATTCTAATTATCTACTTTGAACTGCCATAACGTTTGATAGGATTGACGATGACGTAGAGACCGCTAGTTTGCGCCATTCTTTTTCTTTGATTACGACCTTTAAAATTAAGTATAACTCGATAGGGGTTTGCATTTAAATGTTTCGACTTACCCCCAAACTACCTCTTTTGGGGGGGAGGGGGTGAAAATTTACATACACTGAGAACTTCCTTTTTTCGATCATATAAACATTCCCTGAATATTATACTTTTATCTCTACTAATAAAAAAAATAACGGGGGGATGGGACTTTTAGGACACACGGTATATGTTGAGTTGAAATGGGATTCTAAGCATGAGAAATTCGCTGAGTATGCAGGTCTACTACAAAGGGGGTATTCTCAAAAGTAACGGGTATTTTGGGCTTTATAGACATAACATAAGTTTTTATATCTGAGTGTTTTGGCCTTCAGAACGGAGCATGGTGCGGCGGGTGGTGACAAAAATTTACCCTCGAGGCCGGCAGAAAAATATAGACCTTGGTAAACATTTTCTTTTAATTTTTTTTTTTGAAATTGTTTAGAATGCGAGTTATTGGTTCAAATTTAAGAATAATTCAATCATCAGTTCAATTGAATGCGTTTAAGAACCACTTTCCATGATCATTTTTTTAACTGTCTTAGAATACTGTACAATGCAACATAGGATACCGTGGCTCTGTTGCAAGTAGTTCTGTTCAAAATTCAGGTGTAAGCAATCCATTAAGTGGGCTTAATCTTATACTTTTACAAATCTTGAGGCCCCAGGGGAAGGGATCTCCCCCCGATGATCCGCGCCTGAGCTAAAATGTGGCGGTTTTTTTAGACGTCAAGACATTTCATTGCGCAAGTATGAAAATAGCAAACATTCTCTCATGTCACACATAAAGTGAAAGAGATATTAAACCCGTTTAACTAACGCAAGAGGACGATGAAACGCGGAAAGCAGCTGCGGCACGGCGCTCACAATGAGGAAGAGTTGTGGATACGGCCGTAATTACATCATTATCAACCGACAACGCCAGCTATAGCCTGCAAATGAATTTAAGAAACGGGAAGGAAAAATTCCTTTTTCCAGAGCTAAACCGTGAGAGTTTCATTGCGTTGTCATAAATACAGTACACTCTCGATTATCCGAGCCCCGGTTATCCGAGACTCCAGGTTATCCGAGGCAGCTCTAATCTTGAATATACGTTTTTATTTTCTTACTAAGCGTTATAATAATAAGTGAAACAAGTGTCTTTATTTAAAATTCTATTACTTGCAACTCGAAAGGACTTTCATTTGTCGTAATTATTGGTAAATATTATATCTAATAAAACATTTGGAAGTGGTTTTATTATAGCCCAACCTCAAAACACACGTAAACTCCGTATTATCTGAGGTTCGTGTTATCCGAGGTAGCCTTTTGGTCCCGAAGACCTCGGATGATCGGGAGTGTACTGTAGTTACTATTTTATTAGGACATCGGAATATTTGTTTAGATTCAGTTCAAATACTAATTACTGACAATCAAGGACGTTGCTCATTGGGATTAGGTATACCAAGTACAGTAAATAACCAGTACCAGTACCTGATGGACCGAGCCTTGCTCGGTGTTATTTCATGTTTACCAGTTCTTCTAGTCACTATAAAATTTCAAAGTCATAAAATTGATAAATACAAACCTTTTTTATTGCTCCATGAACTCTTCATCCCACTCACTGTATTTTTCCTTGATGGCTGTAGATTGGCAATCAAAACAAATCAAGATCACTTTATTAACAAAATATAAAGATTTGCATGGCGTCATTCAAGCATTCATTGCAAGTAGCTCTTATGATTTCTTCATTGGTTTACACTTTCCTTGTTTACATTCGTTGTTTTCACGGCAACTCATAAGGCCAATGTTAAAATTTTACAACTTTAAAATTTGTTTTATTACGTTATTAGATTTTCTCTGGCCAAGTAATGTGCATAAAAGACGTTTTTGAGCCAAAAATAGGCCTAAGTTATTTTCCAAATTCGAAGGAAATCCTCGGAGCCGTTTTTGAGATAATTGTGAAAAACAACCGCAAGCAAGCAAGTACGCAAGATAACATTGCTCGTATAGAGATTATATAGGATATATAATTAAATATCAACTTTTCAAAAGGAGATCGCCAGTAGAATGTCAATTTAGTTATTTTGGCATTATTATATTTCCGTAAAAAGCTATCCTAAAACGAAACCTCTTTTAAACATACACTTAAATTTACTTCATCATATATATGTCGTAGCCACTTGCTGTAATTGGGCACTTCATGAAGAGTCCAACGCAGCCCGGGCACTTCATGAAGTGCCCAGCGCGCCTGGGCACATAGTGTAACTCGATTATTTCGATCAAAATTACAGCATCTGCCCAACGAAACTGGACACTTCATGAAGTGCCCAACGCTCCTTGGACACATGGTGTAACTATTGAGGCATGTTGGGCAGTCGATTTTAAATCTTTGTCAAAACCAATTTTAATGTTTACATTAAATCCCAATGTCCGTGTTAAAGTAGCCAATGTTACTGTTAGCTTTAAACCTTTTAATATTTATTATTTATTTATATTTATTTACTCAAATCAAAATATTTTAACATCGGGTTTAGTTACATAAGCCTTTTGAAAATATAATTAGTCTACGTTATATTTGGACAATGAAATTGTTGGTGTATGAGCTGAGTTCAGACTAAAATAAACAGTTAACAATCTTAATCTAGGATAAAACAAACACTTATAATTGGTTTAAAGTTTAATACAAATATTGTCGGTTTCAAATAGTTATAAAATCAAACAGAAGTATAAAATATTATATTATTGTATATTATATTATAGTACTGTATTATACCGGGTGTCCGAAAAAGAACTCCCTAATTTTGATGACCTCTAATTTTCAATTTATAAATCAAATCGACTCAAAGTATATATAGATGATAGGTAAACTCACCAAGTTTTTGTTACAAGTCACAAATGTTTGGTGAATTTCACTTTGGGCTCATGGCAAACATAAAACAAAAAATCAAATTGTCCCTGTGTACTAGTAGTGAATAAAAATCACGTTTTAAGTTTTTTTAGATTTAACAGTTATCTTGAAAACTATGAATCCTATAGAAACCTCTCAGTTTATAACATTAAAGAAAATGAATTTTTCCCTACAGTTTGGGTGTTTTTGCAGGTTTATAGCTTTTTTGGGTCCTGAGAAATGAGTTTCGGAAACGAACAAATTGTTTTTTTTTGTGTTTCGTGTGCCATACTGCTAAAGTTGGAAAACCCCAAAATTTTTATTTTTACCAAATTAAAGGGAAATAACCAAGTTTTGGTATAAGTAAGAGGTTTTAAACATAAACTGAGAGGTTTCTGTAGGATGCTTAGTTTTCAAGTTTACTGTTAAATCTTGTAAAAAAAACTCATTACAACGTGATTTTTAAGAACTACTGGTGCGCAGGGAAAATGTGATTTTTTTGTTTTCCATGAGCCCAAAGTAAAATCCACCAAAAAATTTGTGACTTGTATCAAAAACTTGGCGAGTTTTCCTATCATTTAATACATAATTTGAGTCGATATTATTTACAAATTACAAATTAAAGTTCTTCAAAATTAGGGAGTTCTTTTTTGTATTATTGCATATAAAAATAATCTATTTGTTCAGACGATGTCCATTACACAATATACTTGTGAATAAAGACAGATAAAGATATTCTATTCTAAATTATAGGTAATGCGCTATCAAAAAAAATGATTAAAAACCGAACCGCTAGAATTTTCTAGTAACCACTTACTTTTGAATAACGTTTAACATTCATAGGTTATCCCTTTAGACAATGCTTCATATGAATTTCCAAATATTTGGGTTAATAATATAAACTTAGATTTTTAAGCTACTGATGTCAGTACGATTATAATAAAAGGTATATTTTTGAGAAGCTGTCAAGTGAACAAGACACATGTTTTTAAATATTCTATAAACAAATAAAAATACATAGAAAAGGCTTGATGTAATGATGTTATGTTAATTCATTCATACTGACATAAAAGAAAAACTTAAACCTAAATTGTCGTCAATGTTAATAAAATTACAAAAAAAAATGAAATAGTACAATTTTGTAAAATTTTATATAAATTAAATGTTTTTCAATTTCTATAACAATAAGAAACTAAAGAATTGTTTTTATTATTTTTTCAAAGACTCTTATTACTCTTTTTTAAAATGTGTTTTACCATGCTATATTTTAATCTATTATAAGTTTATAAAGGGTGACTCAGTAAGAAGTTAAAAAATTAAAACATGACAAAATAGGTTAATGTTAGTATTCATGTGTTGTGTTACATATGAATGTAATAGGTACAGTACTTCATGTATTTTAATTTATTAAAACATACAACATTTAAATCGACTGAATTGTTTGGTTTGTGTTTTCTGAGTTATTTTGGCTACGCATCACTATTAATATTATTATTATTTAAACAACCGTTTGTTGTTTAAATAATAATAAGTTTTATAGTTATGTGTAGCCAGAATAATTCAGAAAACATAGAAGAAGAAACCACGAAAAACATACAGGCAAGAATTATTGTCTGGTTTAGTGGAAGACAATCTTATTCTTATTGATTTACAAAATTATTTTAAAATAATTGTATTTTGTATTATTGAAAATAATACATCAGATACTACCAACAGCAACGTAAACAGCAGTTTTACGTGTTTACATCAAGTGTCCAGCATCTGAACTGGACACATAGTGTAAAAGAAATGACTACAGCATGTGCCCAACGAGCGTTGGGCACTTCATGAAGTGCCCAGTTTTGTTGGTCACATACTGTAATTTTTAATGAAACCATTCAATTACACTATGTGCCCAGGCGAGCTGGGCACTTCATGAAGTGCCCAATTACAGCATGTGGCTAGTGCTGAAAAGTCCCGGATCGGCTAAATATTTTTTGAACCGAATTGGTTTGAGAAATCAAAATTTACACATTCACTTCTATGCAAAAAAACTACTTTCTGTTTACTGACTCTTGGCCCCCAGTGGGAGACGGCCCACAAGGAGTCGGTTCAAAATCTTAAATGTAAGCATAGGTCGATATGCACATCATTTTAAAGGGTGTTAAACACAATGCATTGGTAACCAATGGACATAGAGAAATTATACAACAGACTAAATTATTGTTATTTTCGAGTTTATAGTTCCATGAAGCAAACAAAATTTTATCACTATGATATTTTGTAAAAAATCCAAAACCCCATTTTTGTGGGGTTTTCCCTTTACTATTCTTTCCACTAGACCGATTGCGCTGGTTTTCGATCTTGTCTAAATAATTATAATTTACACGTCTGTACCAAATTACACCTCAAAAAGCAAAATTTATGTTTGTCTTGGGCTTATCTTACCGTTGACTTTACAGTCAAAGGTCTTTCTTTGAGACCTCTATACGGGAATACCTTCTTCCCTCCAGTAAAATTTAAAACGCGCGATTTTTCAAGTTTAACGTTTTCCTAACGCAGCCCATCGCCTATTAGAGCCGAAATGGTGTCAAACGTACGGTCTGAGAGTGCGGTCAGCCCTGTGCGATCCCAGGGTCTGGGAAAGTGGGCTATTGGAAGGGAATTGAAGCTCAGAGCGAGAGCCAGAGAAGAAATGCAGCCTACAAATAGACCGAGACTGAAGATAATGGCCGATGTCCCAGTCGCAGGAACCGCAACCCCCTGTATGTGGTCGCGGGTTTCAATTAATATTCCCATTCACAACCTTATTGGAAACGTTCCCGATCCAATCGGCGAAAGAGAGTCCAATGTATACCACTCGGTGCATGTAATGTCGTTAGCTGAATGTCCCGTGCAAATACATCGCGACTGATAGTGTCAAGTATTTTTGTGGGGATGTACCGTATACCGAAGAAACGTATGAAAAGTACTACTTCCAATTTTATTCAATTGTATTTTTCCACATCTCTTGGAGAATGTGTAAAACTATAGGCCTATTAGATAACTGAATGAAAAATATTTAAAGGAAGATTTTAGCATAAGACTCATTTAACACTCTTAACATAAAATGCCAATAAATAAAAATGATGATTTTCGAACATTTAATATCGTATTAATTATTTTCTGCAATCTTTTTAGTTTTAGCTCCATAATGGATTGTTATTGTACTGAGCTGCCATTAAAATGCAGTTTGAGAGAAAGAATGCATATTTTGAAAGAGGATTTAGTATTTTTTAACCAAACACTGACACTAGCCAACTCACTTAATTATTTTACTACGCCCTCTCTAGAATTAGGTGAATAATACACAAGCGAGAATAATAAATGCAGTATAAACCAAGGAAATCGATCGCGTAAAGATGATCGCGCGTGACGGTCGCACGTGATCGGCAAAATTAATGTCAAATTAATTACTGATCGGCGAAAGTAACTTTGCCACAGTTAATCCGACAAATGGGCGATCCAAACTAGGTTCTATCCCAATCGGTTCGGAGTAACGAGATCCGAACTATTATCAGTGCTAACGGATAGGTTTTAAAATATCAAATAAATACAATTTAGCTATTAATATAACGCACACTATATTCTTTTTAGGGTTGTTGTCAGTTGAGGATTATGGGAGGAAAACTCAACTGCCAAACAAGTGGTTTAATTCGATAAATTGTTATTAGAAGTTTTAAATCTGGCTTTATTGTGAGTCGGTGGCGCAGTTGGTAGCGCACTCGGCCCCGATTCTGTGGCGGCAGCGTCGCAGGATCGAGTCCCGATGATGCCGCATACTTTTAGCAGTACTGTTCATCCTTGTACTGTACCGGCTCACTCCTTGGGTTTGCTTGATAACTTCCACGCACAGGCCTGAGGCCCATGTGGGGGGGTAAATGCAAGGTAAAAAGAGGCCGCCACCCTCTTTAAAAAAAAAAAAAAAAAAAATTATGCTCCACTACATCAAATCTATTGCTATATAAAGGAGGATGAGGTTTCTCTAACAGCAGCGCATCTCCAAAACTATACGACCCACAGAGCTGTTATTTGACATTTGTGATCCCGTTGGGTCCTTGATGTGTGCTAAGAAACGGATTTACAAAATTCCTTTTGATTCACGCCCTACGGTACTTCAAAGTATCAATATTAAAATATGGGAAAGCTTATTGAGTTGGTATGGCAACCTGAAGAAAAGCTGCCATTGGTTGTTGGGCTATTAATTAACAATCCTGTCTAAGGAACATGCCAACCTTATAGTCAGTAACAAGGCTACAAGATCGCGCCACTATCATCACGATCATCACACTCATCTTTCACTCATATTCAGGGTAACGTCCTCAGTGAGGTACCTGTCTTATTAAAGTGATTAAGTGATTAAGTATGACCAATATTAAAACCAATAAGATTTTATGTTAAGTAATAAGCTAAGTGTGGCTTATCCAATGTACCGAGGGTAGTTATTTTAAGTTAAAATAAATAATGATATATGTAATAAGCCAGAAAGGTTTTTAAAGTTTGTAAGTTCAAAAAATTAATGAATACAACAATTTTGAAAATATATAGGTGAAAAATGTAATTTCAGTGTAATACATTTAAATAAAAAAAATTTAATATGCATATCAAGTCAGTCAACAATTACGTTTGTTTACTTATTGAAGAACTGTTTCACGTAAGATCAATGATACAGCATAACATGTTTATTAAAAGAATTATTGAAAATTTAACTTTATAGACCAAACGCTTAGTATTGTATCTAAGGTATGTAGTTATTTTATATCGTTTTATAAATCTATGCATTAAATATGTGAATTTGAATGAAATTACAATCAACTATCAGACCAAACCATTGCACCTAGAAGCACGCTATGCTTATATACTCCCCCAACCCTCTACAGGTAGGGATTTTCTTAAATCACCATAATTTGAATAATCTTATTCCCTACAGAGGGTAAGACTCTGCCCTACAGAGGGTTGAAGATTGTGTGTTACAGAACAATTTTTTTCGATTTGTTGTATTGACGATTATCTACTATTTAATGTAAATACCCAGCAAAGTGGGTTAGGGGTACAATTTGCTATAGAGCCCAGCGGCGCCACCGATCCTGGAGTCTTGTTTTGTAGCATTGAATTAAATAGGGTTCTGCGTGGCCACCAAGCTAGTGCTCCGTGACGTTCCGTGGCTTCTATTTAAAAATCAATGCCAAAGAGCAGCCCCGGATGGTTTAGTCATGGGTGGGTTTAGGTCATAATCCTTATGGGGGTGCTAGCTAACTCACTTAATTCATACGGAGGATGCTGTACGCTCAGACTCAAAATTCCTATTCCTACTTAAATGGTCCGCTTTGAGGTCTGTTTTAAGAAACTATTTATTTTGTTTGGTTGCCCTTTGCATTTTATGTTATACCTCATTCTAATTATGGAAGGCACACATTAAAAATAAATAAAACATTTGTAATATTACGAGAACGGCTTGGATTACTATTGGATCTTCGCTTTAAAATATTTTGAGAAAATCTATATTATAATATTTTATTTAGGTCCCATTTTGGTGTTTTACTTTCAAAGATAATTATTTGGAAGCATATTTTAAAATATAGGCCGTTTTGACATAGAATATCAGAGGAATTTCGTACGGAAATTGCAAATTTAACTAGGTGACATATTTTGGAACAAACTTCAACAAGTAAAATGTTGTAACAAGTCCTATTTACGGGAGCGCCACATAAGGCGAGTGAGTGGCGAAATAATTTTTTATTATTTGTGTGGGTAGTTAATCATGATCTAAAGTAACAACTATGATTTAAAGTAAACAGAAAACTTGTAAAAGGCCCTGAAAAATGCAAAGTACAGAAAGTTCAACGAAAACATTTAATTGACACATTTAAGCTGAAGTTTAGCTGACTATTTGATAAATTTAAAATGTTTGCCGCCCGCGCCTTATTTCAACCTTCCAATAAGGACGACAAACAATTAAAACCAAATCAAAAACCCAATAAAGGCGGACCAAATTTATTACAAAAAACTTGTTTATCAAAAAGTTCTGCAGGGATATTTTCTTCCCTGCCAAAATAATCCACTTAAAATCAGAGGGTCAGGTACCCCTGGAATACGCCCATACGTTTGGTGGCGGCGCTCAACCGCTTTGTGCAAATGTGGCCTAAACGTTTAATTCCTTCGCTTTACATAATCAAAATTACCTTGCAAATCATAATCAAATATCCTTGAAGGTGATTCAAGCATGTTGACGCTTGAAAACTTGAAAAACTATTTGATTCCAAACCATTTTGACAACAATTAGGCTTAAAATAATTTATGATATTTTTATTAAACATAACATATTCATAATTTCTTCCTATCCGATCAGAAAAATAATAATACATACTGTCCAGTTTTTAAACTTTTTTATAAAAAAGAGAACAGCAGAGTTAAAAACTTCACCTATGCTTTGACCCAGACACTATTTCTAAATAGGAACTATTGTTTAAACAATACTTTTACACTCACCATGATTCGGATAATCCTTGATAACAGACGCGGGGGGACTGGGCTCCGTGACGGGACGTGGGGCCAGCGCGGCGCTCGCGGCAGAACTGGATCCGCGTCTGCGACTCCGCGCGGACTGAGCGCGGTGACAGAACGTTGAACTGAGGGCAAAAAAACCCTGCTGCATCCATTATCCATATCCTCCACCGCGGCGTCGCGTCCGCCGCGCCGAGCCGCGAATTGTGTCATCCGGCCGCGCGGACGACTTCCGGTAGGGCAATTTTGTTAGTTCTTGAGAGTTTTCACGGGAAATTACAGAATTTCATACTTCTGTTTAACTTTTAATTTCTATGTTAATGTTATGCCCTTATATCGCAACTTTTTACAGAATTGTCTGGGGGTCATTTTTACCTTAACTCAATTAAAAAAATAAAACCGGTCAAGATGCAAGCAATGCACTCCATAACCACAAACAATTCAACAAACACCATGGTTATCTCAAATAATAAGGCTGTGGCCTTGACCTAGCACTGTCGCTAAGCAAAGGGTTTTAGTCCAGAAAAGGCTGTCCAGTCATTGAGCTGATTTAAAGAAAAACACAAATGGGGCCATGAGTCAATGATATTCAAACCCTAGGTGTGACAGCTTATTATCTCTGCAGAATTTGTTCCTAGAGATGGCTGTGCTAATATTCATGGGCTTTTTGGTGGTCTGTTTAACTTACATAATACACACAGATAGAGACACATAACAGAGTCATCAGCTACACAGACGCACAAACTAAACCTGTCTCACTAGCCTTTAAAATAAGTTCGCTGTGAATTTCCAAAGGATTTACTTTTTATATGTGAGCACTACTAAAATATGTAAGGGAAATATTATTTTTAATTTTGTATGAATAACACAGTAAAAAAAATGTAATCACTCATGCATGTGCTTTAAATGACGAAAATTAACAAGAGGATCACATTGGTTTTTATTACAGTAATGTACTCTTTTTAATTTATCTAAAATATTAATGATAAATAAATTCTATCTTATTATAACATATAAATCTCAGTAAACATATAATCAAAGAATTCAAATCAGTCTAAATAAAATAGTCACGTAACCAAATTAAATTCAATTACATGGTTAGACCCACTTTGTAGCAGACCTGCATCTCCAGCCAATTTCAATGAAAACAATCATAACAATTCAATAAAACATAGCTGTATTTTCAGACAGTTTAGATTTCCAAGACAACCACCCCCATGCATGTACTTTCTTTACTAAACCTTAAATTATTTGGTTTTTAATATAAAATATGTTCTGCAAAATCTTGATCAATGAACTCTTATTTATTCAAAATGACGACAAACAAAGTAATCTCTTGGAAATTTTAATAATCATAAGATCAGAGTTGCATCTGAAAAATCCCTAAGTTTGGGTAAAAAAGTGTTGATTTAGAGTAATGCTTATGCTAAATTTTGGAGATTTTCCCAGGTAAAAATACTTGCTTGTGAGTGAAATAAATATCTCAACAATGGATTGACTTAGAATGATGATTCAAAATGCTGTTATCTTTATTGAAAGAGCTTTTTTTCTCTATTGATGATCAGGTAGTAGCTGTTTTCACTAATTAGGAAGAAATACTCAGAGAATTATTTTCCTCATTATTAGTTTACTAGGATTTATTAGTTGTACAGTATTGTTGTAGTTTGTTGGGTGTTTTGTTGGTAATTTGTTAAGTTTTATCTTAACATAATTGCTACTTTAGTATCAGGAGAACCAAGCCTTGCTCGATATTTCGATATTATTTCATGTTTACCAGTTCATCTAATTACTTTACAATATTTCAGTGCCATAAAATTGACAAATAAAAAGAATTTTTATTACTCCATGCATAATCTTTATCCCAAAAGCTGTATTTTTCCTACATGGCTACATTTTGCAAACAGCTGTTATGATTACAATTTGATTTGAAGTTTTGTTGTGATTTGTTTACAATTTCCTTGTTTGATATCAACTCATAAGGCCAATGTTAAAATTTTACAAATTTAAATTTAATTAAATTTCGTTAAACATTTTCTCTGGCCAAGCGATCTGCATAGAAAACGTTCTTGAGTAATAAATTACTTATTTCCAGACTTTGAAGGAAATCCTGGGAGAAGTTTTTGAGATAATTGTGCAAGCAAGCAAGCATGCACGATAACATTGCTCATAAGAGTATAGGATTTGCCTATTTTATATCAACAACATGTCTTTGTATGCTAATTAAGTTTACACTGTACTGCTTTTGTAATGTAATGTAATTAATTTTATATGATTGACAATTACAATGAAGAATTTCAATTTCAATTTGATTGGACATTATAACATTTCAAATTCCTTTTTAATTTAAACGCTTTAGTTATAAAATAAACACGAAAATTTAGAATATTTGGTGCGCTTAGTCTGTATAAAAAATTCCATTTTTACAGTTAGCATAATTAGTTTTATTCATCCGCAAAACCTCAAACTTCCCTGTTAAAACTTTGAGAGAACGGTGACTAAATAGAAAATAAGTAAAAGTAGTTAGTACACGACATGAAGGGGTGGGGGGTAAGGGGGTGTTAAAATTCAAGAACCTTTATTATTGATTAATATTTTAAGTTTAGAGACATAAAACTCCTTAGAAATTTCTGACTTTAAGAACAAACCAGAAATTGTCCTCTTAGTTTTTATTTCATTTGAAATTTTTGTCAACACTCGCCTTAATTTAATGGTGTGCTGATCCTTAGTTAGGGCCTAAGTTAATCGATCAAGAATCATGAATTAATTTTGATGTCCAAGTTTTTGCTAATTATATAAAGCAGACATTGTTATTCAAATATAAATTTAATTAATTGGAAAGCATGAAGGAAGGTAATATTAGCTGTGTGAGAATAATAAAACTCCAAGAAAGATTTTAGGTTTTGGGGTATAAAACTCCTTAAAAATATCTGATTTAAAGAATAAACCGGTAATTGTTTTCTCAATTTTTAAGTCCAAACTATATAAAGCAGACATCGTTATTCAAATATCAGTTCAAATTGATTGGAAAGATGGAAGGAGGGTAATATTCGCTGTGAGAGAATAATAAAACTCCAACCATAAAAGCTGTTTGATCTTGATCTTATTGGGTCTAGGCAGCAAAGATGCAAAGTCAAACCATCAGTGTCTATGGAGGTACTGTTATAAATATCTTATGTTTACCATACCGTACTCTGGAGCTATCTAATAGTCAGAGTGGGCCGATGTTTTGTAGGCCCTGGAGTGTTGATCGAAATATCAGCCCTTAAAACTCTGTAATAGATAACAAAACTCTGTAATATACTTGAACTCCTTCATAAACTCCTTCTGAGAATGCTTCTCATTATAAACGAGATTATTTAAATTTTCTAATAAAAACCGTAATATACCTTGGCGTAAAAACCGTAATACACCTTAGTTAGTATTTCACCCTTCATAAAGTATTAGAAATAAGTAAATCTTTACATTCATAATTTTTATTGATCTCTTTTGTATTTTATTTTCAATTGATTCAAATTTTAGGACTTCTGATTTTTGTTTTTTTCTTTCCTAACACCAACGTTTTCTTTATTGTTATTTTTCAAATTTTGTTTCTTCTTGTTCAGCCCTCTGATGACGAATTTCTTTGGGAGATACTTGGTGTCTTGAACTACAGGCTTATCAAACTCTTCTCGTTCCCTCTGCCAGATTCTCGCATACTCGTTACTCATAATATAAGCCATTTTAGGTCTTGGTTCCTGTACACAGTATAACAGTAACTACTGTACAACAAAGACTTCATGTAAACAGAATTTTTTCCTAAGTAATAATTCAGCAATATTCTAGTTGAAGTAGATACAACATTATTTTTTGTGTGTTTTATTCCTGGGTACTACAATATTTTTAAACACATTTTGTGTTAGTAATTAGAAATATTCAGGTACACTGTCAATCATGACAAAAGCCATCAATTCTTGGGGTATATATATATATATATATATATATATATATATACAAGGTAGTTCAGGGAGGGGAGGGGTGGTAGGCCAAAAGCTTCTTCAACCCAACATCTACAAGAACTTAACACTGATCCCTTATGATTTTGCAGCAAAATCCACCAAAGTCATGAACTGCATGATCCTTAAGAGTGTGGTTCAGTTAAAACATAAAAGCTTACAGGCTAATAACACATCCAGTTTGTGTATTAGTTCGCCATTTCAAGTAATGTATCTAATGTATACTTGGTAATGGACAGTAAAGATGATAGTTTGAAAACACTGATTATCATCTCTGCTAAGAATGGTGGATACATCCTGGTACCTACATACAGACACTAAAAAATTAAGTAATAATTTACAAGACTTTATGATACTTATCTACTTACTTTTTCATATGAAGGGATGAAAGGCTTTGAGTTTGTGTAATCTGAGGATTTGATTCCATCTGGAGGCTTTAGCTTTTGTGTTGGTTCCCAATTAAGTATTTTCTTATCTGGTTTCTTTTTGTCCTGAGCCATTTTCTATCCCTAAATCAAAACTAACCAATGACAATAAACAAACATTTAGCTTGGAGATATATTCATCAAACATATGTTTTCTTTTAAGGAACTGTATTTTATAGAATGTCAAACACAGTCTAAAAGCAGACTGTGAGGCAAATTAACGTGTTATTAGCTGAGCTATAATCTACTATATATTTGTCAAGTACCACTCACCTATTGCACAGCCCTAACTTCTTGACCTAGAACCTTGAAACTTTGCACGAAGTTCCTCTCAGGGCATAGGCATCCACTAAGAATGGATTTTTAAACATTCCCTCAGGGCAGCGCCCTATGATAAAGTTTAAAGTTTCAATGTAAAAGTGTAGGGAAGCTCATCAACCAGCCCGATCGCACCACCGGAGGGTTAAGGAGGATATACTACTCCAAAAATGGGGGTTTTTGAGTTTTTTACATGCAAAAATAAAAATAATCTAATTTTTGTTAGCACCATTGAATTCAGCCTTAGCCATCTCTAGTAATAAGGCCGCGGCCTTCGACCTGGCAACGTCGCTTCTCAAGGGTTTTTTGCATAGTAAAACCATTGAATTTCCCTTACAGAGCCAGCTGGTTTCAAGTAAACAAAAGATATTTCCAAAAGAGAGTATGGATAACCAAATCAGCTGAACCCTTAGGCGCAGGGCCGTAACGACCACCGGGGCAACCGGGGCACCGCCCCGGGGCCCCTGCGGACAGGGGGCCCCTGGCTGAGGAAACATAAAACCGGACTCGACGCCGTCCTTGTCGCAGCCGTATTTTTCCCGAAAAAACTTGATTGTTCTTAGGTTAGAACCAGTAAAAAGATGAATGTATGTTTAAACAACTTTGAGACTGGAATTTTTCTCTGCAACTGTTTTTATTCGACCATACATATTACCATTTGATTGAAATAATATAATAAATGTCTTAATTGTAACTAGAAGCCTGCGTCACCTCGTGACTGTAAGTTTTGGTTTCATGTTGGTTATTTATGGGGTTCCGTGGCGTAAAAACCCGTTCAATGAGGAATTGTGTGGATTGTCGTGTTTTTTTCTAGAGAAATTCATTGCGATTTTTAAATAAAATTACCCGTGGCTGAACTTTTAATCAAAGTAAACTTTTAAAATTAACCTATTGCTTAAAATTTGAAACTTCAATATGGGTAAGAAATTCCTCACAGAATTTTCGGTGTTCATTAATTTAACCTTCTTGAAAGTGTCCATGAATATAACGTTATGCTGATCGTAATCACTGAAATATCCTTCGCATTCCAAGAAAATTAAAAACAATTGTTTTACATTTATAATGTATTTTAAATTTGTTTTATTTTAGATACCCCTTCAACTAATATTGCTATTTTATAATTCCAAATGTTGAAATATGCTCCAAGAAAGCCCCACTTCTTGAGCACCTCCTAAGTTAAATTTAGTTTAAGTTTAAAGTTTCCTTTAAAAAAAATACTGGAAATTAAAATGATAACAGACTGGCCTTCGTTTCAAAAGAGTAGATCCTCTTCCTACATGAAAATAGATTATTTTCTGTTGTCTTTTAAAAACTTCTATATTTTAAGAAATCAAAATCATAATGTAAATAAATATTATCTGACATTTGCTGGCCCCATATTCTGTGGTATAGGGATAACTGTGTAAATATTTAAAATCTTGATCATCTGTTTTGTTATAAACAAATGTGAATTGGTAAAAGTCCACAGGTTTTACAACATAGATAGTACCACTTTCGCTGAAATTTCAAAAGCCTCCTGTTCGAAGGCTTTTTATGCAATATTTTCCAAACCAACAAAAGGCACATCTAGAGAATAACAGCTTTAATTTGATACCAAATATGTATGGACAAATATATTTTTAGGGGTCGATTTGCTCTGGACAAAATCCCAGAAATTCTTTTAATAATATAGAAGATAATGTAATAGTTCTTTGTCTTCGAGTTATATTGATGAGTGCACAGCGTATTATAATACTTCCAGTAAGTAACCATTGCACAGTCAGAGTGATATTTTCTATGCTTAAATTAATAAAAAGCTATTGAAGAAGTACAATGGCACAATACAGTAGCTTAGCTCTAATCTCTATTGAAAGCGACGGAACTCAAACATTTTTTTTTTTAAGTTATTGATGACTGCCTGCACGAATGAGAAGAGTAAGGTTTGGGGGCCCCACCAGCTAGTCTTGCCCCGGGGCCCCCAAGTTTAACGTTACGGCCCTGCTTAGGCGCGATGTTGCCATTTACTAGCGCTGCGGCCTTGTACTAGAGATGGTTATGATTCAGCCAAACAAAACAAAAAAAAACAAACAATATTGTATCTTGAATCATTGCTCTGTGTCCATTGGTTACCGAGATATTGAAAGTGGAACACAGTAAGTTGTCCCACAGTAAGTTGTGTTAGCATTGCACTATCAAATATTTTATAAAAGATTTGATTTGACGAATCAAAATTCAAGCCAGCTGATTTTCAAAACAAAATCTTTAATTCTGATTGGACAAATAAATCTTTTGTAAAAGAATCTTTTATAAAATATTTGATAGTGTAATGCGGGCCTTAACCTTATGGGAAATAAGTCAAATTCTATATCTCACTTATTTCTCAACATATCTTAATAAAACTTGTTTTGTGGCTTCATCTAGATGAGATCTAGTCTAAAACCCACATAATTTTAATTTTTGTGGCAGCAAACCTGCATACTCATTCCCTATGTTATCCTTGGAGAGTAAAAAAATTCTACATCTTCCTTATTTCTTGACACATAATAAAACTTGGTAAATGTCTTCTTCTAGTTAAAATCTAATAAATATTGAACTAAATCCGACCAGTTTTAACATACCTGTTGCACCAAACCTGCATACTCATTCCCCATTTTATTCTTATGGAGCTTACAAACATGTCATATCTTGCTATGTTGGATGGATATATATTTTTTTGCATTTGAAATTCGCTGAGTATGCAGGTCTGCTGCAACGGAGGATATTTAGTTGTAACTGTACAGTACAACAATGAGCAAATTTGCTTCAATGAATTACAACATGACATAAAATTGTTAAAAAGTGTACCCTCAGTAGTCTTTCTCCTTGAGCTAGTATCTGCAGTGTCTTCACCTCTTTGTGGTCCTAGCCACAATTCGAGGTCTCGGCTGTAATTTCTTCTGAGTCATCTGTGATGGTATCTGGCAGCCAAAGAGTAAAGATCTCAAACTATAAGTGGCATTTTTTTTTCTAGATGAGGGCCAGGCTTAGAAATTTCAACGGGCATGCGCTGCAGCTTATTTAGCTTACTGTGCACCCTCATGATGGCATTATCTCTAAGCAAATTTCCATTGGTGATTGGTGGGATTCGAACGCGGAACCCTGGGAGCTGAAGTGCGGTGTTCTATCACTACACCGCTCCCATAGTGAGAGGATTTGTCTGCCCATTATGGCTAGGAAAAATTTGTGTACATAATATTCTCTAGCCATCTCATATACAAATTTTAACTTGAAGTCTGTTTAGAGAGTTTTGTTGCTTACCATACATAAACAATCAAAAGTTTGAAGTTCGTTAGCGTGAAAAAATTTTGTAGACCCAGAAACTTGATTACCTTTAGTCTATATAGGATTAAGGAGATTTTTATACAGTAATAACATTAACTTTAAATCAGGAGAATAACCATCTTCATGGGCCAGCCGTGCCTGTTTTTGTGTGAGCCAGAATTTGAAGTGGATGTAGTTCGACTAAATCACCAACAGATGGAGCTGATATAAAAGATGTATTTCTGCTTTTTATTTCAGTTTTTAAAACTTAATATGCTATAACATAAGAGTTCATCTTATGATTGCTCTCTGAACTCCATATTGTCAAAATACTGTAATCCCTCTTGATAGTGTAATTAATAGTTGTGTACTCTATTGAAGATTGCTGTAACTAAGTCCTCTTTCAAATCCTGGCTAACGTTGGTTACCACGTTAAGCTAAAGTTGGTCCCAGGATAATAAGCTAAAGTTGGTACACTTTTTATAATAGCAATGGGAAGTCACCTCCTGACATAAAAGTCAATGTAATAATTATCATTTAACGGGTAACTTGGAACTAAAACAAAGGAGTTGAAAAAGTTGTTAGCAGGATCTTGTTTTTAGGGCAGTTCGTTTAGTTGAGACATAATTCTTTTTTATGTTACCCGCTTGTCTAGATGAATGCCAAGAGCAAGTTTGGTTCGATCATTAATAAGTAAAAAAAAAACTCCCGCTATAGCTACTATATGCTACTAGCTGTACATGACTACATATTTTTAACATATGTATGGTACACAACATTTGACAAGCTGTAGAATAATGTTTTCAGAAAAGTGCCCCCTTCCCCGCCCCCCTGCGCCTTGGAACTGGAACCATTTGATTTTGCCACAGCCGGAGATAAAATGAGCGAACTGTGCTAGCTGTTACTTTGAGGAATTCCAAAACAATTTAAGTACACAGGAAATGTAAAAATGACATGTACACAAGCCTCTCCTCAAAGTTAATGTTACATGACATGATTTTGCTGCATTAATATTTTCTTCCGGAACAAGACTACAAGAACACGCAACAATTGTCTCTATATATTGGATCTTTTCCCATCAAATTCTTTTGATTTTCTTGAACTATTTAAAGTAGCACATGGATGCCATATTACCAAATAACAATGTAAACCACACATCTCTGCTTCCACAGCAAGTGTCCAACATCTTAGTTGGACACATCGTTTAGTAGTAGTGATTGAAGCTAATGCACAATAAGCATTGGGCACTTTATGAAGTACCCAATTACAGCAAGTGGCTACAACATATAGATTTGAAATATTTATTTTCTCCATTGCATGTGGGTGACTCTAGTTATGTACTTAGCAACTGATTAAAGACCCTTTCACATGAGGCGGTTCTGATGAGTCTCCCACCATGCGACAAGGAATTGTGCGATTCGTAGTTGTATGGATCCTTGTGGGTACTTCCACACAACGCCGCAGGGGTACTTCCAAGTTCAATTTTGCCATCCGGCCACTTCAGGATTGATCACACGACTCTTTTTTTAAAGTTGTATCCAACGGTGTATGCTCTAAACAAGCAGCGAGGAGCCATGGGGCTAAAAATTATTTTTAGCGACGTATACAATGAATGAACTCAAGTACATTTTTCTTAACTAACACCTAATCAGGCATTCATTATTTATCTTACCTGTTAATTGTTTAATAGTAAACCCACTGCTCAGAATTGAGCATTTGTCATGTATTGACTTCTAAATGAACATAACAGAAATGAAAATAGTAAAATACTATTTTCAATTAGTAATACAGTAGAGTCCCGTAAACCCGGACTTCGATAACCCGGAATTCTGGATAACTCGGAAAGCCTGCTAGAGCAATAAAGTGCACTGAGATTCAAGGCATGGTGTGACACATACAAAACAGTTTTGGTTTTTCTTTAAGTTTTGTTGTAACTGATAATGTAGTTTTTGTATTTCTTACTATGCAATAAATAAATGATTTCTTATAGAAATAACAGAAACTATTCTTATTTTTTCTTATTTTTACTCATTTTCCGATAACTCGGAATTTTCACAAACCCGGACTCCGTTCGGTCCACATTAGTCCGGGTTTGTGGGACTCTACTGTAGTAAAAACTGAAAAATTCATATTTTATGAAAATAGTAAAATACATTTTTCAGTAAACCATACTATGAATATAAATAGTATGGTTGGTCTTAAAACACTATTCTGATCTTTGTCTTTCATTTGAGACCAAACGAATTTAAAAATTTGATTAGAATGGGACATATAAGAAAATTAAAACAAAAATATTTCAATTTGGAAGATCATATGACCTTTGAATAGGCTTAGCTCTTTTTCCCAAAGTCGGATTAACGTTATCAGTAGCTCAAATGAAAGCCAAAGATCAGATGAGTATTTAAAGACTAAACCTACAATTTAGACTTGCTTAGAACCTGAGATATAAATGTTTAAGTAAAAATAAATTTTGGAAAATAAAGGTTTTATGATCAGTGTTGCCTTCTCTGACTGGTGATATTTGAATTATTAATATTTCAAATTTAAGCCATTAAATAACCGAATCTTTTAAGACAAAAATGAACGTTATGCTGTGATTAGAACCGAAGATGCAAGAAAAACAAATAAAAAATCGTTAAATTTGGGAGATAGTGTTATCTTCGAACAGTCATAACTCCTTTTATGCTGTCATATTTAAGTTGAAAATGGCTCAAATGAAAGCCAAAGATCAGATAAGTGTTTTAAGACCAAATATAATATTTAGACTTACTTAGAACCTGAGATATAAATCTTTAAGTAAAAATAAATTTTGAAAAATCTACATTTTATGTTAAATGTTGCTTTGTAACTCGGTTGACAAAGCGTGAGTTACATCTGCCAAAAAACGTGAGTTTATAGGTATAATTTTACAAATTATCCGGGAAGATCCGGACTCCTCTCCCGCTGGGGGGATGGACTTGGCTCTCGAAGGCCCCAGACAGCAAGTATCAGGTAGCATTGCGGCTGTGATTGGGTATTTACTAATAAAAAAGCCCCTTAGTATTTGTTATATGTTTATAATGGGATTTTATGGCCCAATTTACAACATTCTCTTCACCTAATCAAACCACACTGCTTCTAGTAATTTCATTGCCATATCACAACTCTCAATAGCGTTGCCAATAACACTATGTTGGCATAGCTAATATGGCAATATTTAAGCCCCAATCAAGGCTTATGACACCGGGTAACTTTGTTTAAAAATGTTAATCAGCCATGTTTTTTCTTGATATGAGACAGCATAATACAATTATCAAGCTTAATTAGCCTATATTAACTTTCTACCGTGTGTGACAGTGTAATAATTTGTAACCTAAGTTTGAATGTTAAATTTGTGACCTTAGTTATCATTGAATAAGGCCCAACTAAATTAAACAATAACAGCATATTATTAATAACATCACTGTTATTAATTATTTAATGCAATTGAATTAAGAAAATTCAATATGAATGACCCCAAAGTTTTTGTCCCCCACTTGTCCAGCAGGCCCCCCCCCCAGCTTGCAAGTTCACATTTGCAGTCCCCCACCCATTGGGGGCCCTCTGTTACTCCTGAGTTATATATAAAATAAAATCAATCGTTTATTTTTCACATAATTGGATACATTGAGTTATTAAAAAAAAACTAATATGAGTGAAAAATGGGTCCCTGCAAAGCTACGCTTGAGCGCAGGGACCGAGCCAAAATCAGACAGTCTGTATTAAATTAAAAAACAAATTAATATATCACTTCAGTAGCAGAGTTCAATCACTTCACGATCAAGTTAAGACTGAAAAAACAATACTAATTAAGCCTGCCATTGAAGAACAATAGTATAAACTTTACTTTATTATCCAACCATAAAATCACTTAATATTAATAAACATATTTATGAATGAAAGCGTTTACAAAACTCAAATCAAACAAAATAATAAAGCATTGTTTGAAAATCCCAAAAGAATTACAGGGGGAGGAAGTTTTTATTTGAGAATAAATCAAGTTATGCAGTAGATAAATGAATGTAGATAATTGATGTATAATCTGCATTCCTCAGCTATAAAAACTGGTTGGAGTGAGTGAAGCCAAACAATCTGTCATTCATTCTTGGCTTAAAATATCTACCTGGGTGGGTCGCCATTTCAACTGATGTATTTAATGTATCTCAAAAAAGAAATACCCCCGTTGCAGCAGACCTGCATACTCAGCGAATTTCAAGTGCAAAACAACATATTTCAATCCAACATAGCAAGATTTGACATGTTTTTGTAAGCTCCATAAGAATAACATGGGGAATGAGTATGCAGGTTTGCTGCTACAGGTATGTTTAAACTGGTTGGTTTTAATTCAATATTTAGTAGATCTGAACTAGAAGAAGCCATTTACCAAGTTTTATCAAGATATGTTGAGAAATAAGCGAAATATAGAATTTTACTTATTTCCCATAAGGTTAACATTGAGACAACGTACTGTGTTTACCACTTTCAATATCTCGGTAACCAATGGACATAGAGCAGTAATTCAAAATACTAAATTGTTTGTTTTTTTGAGCTGAATTCAATGGTGCCAACACAAATTTGATAAATTTTATTTTTCTATGTGAAAAACTCAAAAAACCCATTTTTTGGGGGGTTTATCCCCCTTAACCCCCCTTCCGGTGGTCCAATTGGGCTGGTTCACGAACTCGTCCGAGTGATTACCACTTTACACGTCTGTACCAAATTTCATTAAGATCAGACCATATTTACGGCCGCTATCGTGTTAACAGACATATATATATATATATATATATATAGATATCTATATATATATAGATATATATATAAAAATTCGAACGAATGGTGTTTTTTGCTTCTGGGGACCCCAAAATGAAAAGTTAACATGGTCTCGGGCTTAGGTCTTACCATGAGTACTACCGTAATAGCTTATTCCTTTAAGGAAATTCGCTAAAACCAATATTTTGTATTAAAATAAAAATTGACTAAGGTATTGTGATAAAACTTATTAGTTAACTTCCTGTCTTGGTTTGAAATTCAAGAATAATTCCAGACTTTTCAAGACTACTATGAAATTCAAGACCAATTCCAACCTGGCAAGGCTACTAGACACCTTGAGAGAGAGAGAGACATCTTGGATTCCAAGCTCCTGACTCCAATGTGTAACCTTATAATGCATTTCTATGAGGCAGAGCTTTACTGATGCCCTATGCACTTAAATAAGGGACCTTACTTAAATTACTCAACACCACACACTTGGCTTTCCATCATCAGAACACATGCTGTTAGGTCAGAATCGAATCAAACACTCACAGAGTTACTGCACAGATTAATCGACAATAATATAACTGCTGTTTTTAAGAAAACTATCTGAGCTGGAAAAAGCAGAGTCGTGCTCGGACTCTGATAAAATAAAAGAAAAAAGGGGTGATGCCCAACCTGAGGAACCTTAACTTTTTAATTCAATTCTTTCATACCAAAACATCATTCTTTAGCATTTGTTTACATGTGCCTTCATGGAAAATACTTTTTTGTTTTCAGATTATCTAGGAAAATAACCTTGTTACAGATTTAAAAAAACTAGCTTTTCACTAGCAGCCAAATATTAAATTTTAACCAAGTGTCATTCTTAAAAGGTGACATAAAATAACAAAATCATTACAGAATGACCAAAATAATATTTATTTAAATTTTGTCAATTTATAAAATACAGTTTAGCAAATTTCTTGATAAAAAGTTAAATATTATCTTGACCACTCCATCTGAAACAAAACAACAGTTTTATTAGATTTGGTGATGTACAACACCTGGGTGTTCAACATATCCAGCAGCTCCAGGTGAAGCCATGGCGGCCCAAAGGTTTATAGGTGCATTGGCTTCCGATTTGCCCCCAAGAAAATTAACAACAAAACAATACTATGGGGAATCTATATATCAATAAGCAAACAGTTTCCTTTTTACAGTCAAACCTTAATAATGGCTGGACGGATTTGAAAGTTTTGTACTGACCTAAATTTTACAAGTGGTAAAATTTATTTCTTTTACTTTACTTTTTATTTACGATTATTTAAATCAACACATTACTTGTACGAACGAAAAGCGTTATTTCTTTTCGGCTGAGTTGGCCGCATTATCGCGATGGTAAACTCATGGAGGACATGCAAATGGCTTCTCTAAACCGCCACAGGCGGCGCACTGCACTGTCGTCGCTCTCCCTCCCCACCTTGGAGGCGGCTTGACGGCCCCGGAGACAAGTCAGTCATCGCCGCGACACGAATTCAGGAGGACCTGTACGACCGCTCGTGCTGCCATACAGTGGTGTAGCATACGTGAGTGCTGTCCATCACGTTTATTATAGATTTAGTTTTGGGCTATCGAGCTATACTTTGGGGTTTCATAGACATCTTTTTGACCATTGTTTAAAGCATTTTAGTTACATTTTCTATTTCTCTTGTAACGTACAAAGTCATTGTACGCTTTCACGTGCCACGAGCATGACTGAACCTGTTTGCACGTAATTAATTGACTAATAAATTTAAATTAAGTGCTTGTAGTTTGATTTTTACATATTAATCTATTGAATTTGTGCAATAATTACCTGCCGAGCTAGTAGATTTTTACCCCAAGATAAATATTCTAATTGATATTAATTAATTGATGGCTTTATTTTATTTGTTTGATTTGTAGGTCAGGAGCCTTTATGGACATAAAATTTAATAGTTAAACCCGCTAATATTTCCATAAATTATTTTACAAAATCTGTCAACGATAATAAAGCCGACCAAATTGCACAATAGATTGAAATCTCAAATTTATTCTTCAAAATTCTCCAAAATTTGCTACGATGAGTGTGTAGTCGTACCACTCATTCACGAATTAACCCGCGATGCTTCGTCCTGCGCGAGGTGCAGCCCGGTGAGCAGAGACCCGTATCTTCAAATAGTTTTCAGGTAAATAATTTCATTTTTTTAGGACCACGTTTGCTATTTAAATTTAATTCATTAAATTAAGATTGAGTTATAAGTGTATTGTCTGTCATATTAATATATTTAATTTTTCTTATATAACCGTAACGACGAACCTTCACAGTTTGAGGTACCAAATCAAAGGGTAATTTATGTAGATTTGTAAATACGTCTCAAAATTTAAAAAAAGGGTGTCACCGAAATACAGTAAAGGGGTGAAGTTTCGGAACAGTAGTAACATCCATCAACATTAGACCAAGCTCAGTTTACTTAGTTTACAACTGAACCAGATGGTCATGCTTTGAAATAGTTGTAGAGGTAAACCACTGATTGCAGGACTTATAATTTTTCAATAAGAGTGGTTTTTATTCTTACAGCTGCTAAAATGGCTACTGGAACGTGACAACAAAAATTGTCTTCCAAAGTATTTGTTTTTAGTTGCGTTTTTTAAAGATTCATTATGTAATTTAGGTAATATTGGCTTTGGTTACAAGAAAACGAGGTGTTTTTAAGTGCTTATTCAATGCAGTTACCAAAATACACGTGCAGTTACGTAATACTTTTCGTGTTTTTTGTAGCTTTATTAACTTAAACCAATTTATTTTTGGATTTGGTGCAGTTATAATACCACCTATAAGAAGAGGACGCACTTCAGGGAACACCAACGGCAACACTCTCCCAATGTAACATTTCATGGGTACAGAGCGGCATTACTAGATCGTCGAGGTTCTCCTTCCAACCTTGGATCTATGAACTTATAATGTTTGCATTTCGGCAGCTTGCATTTCAAGAATGAAAAGATTGGTAGATATAATGCTTCCATCTATTCATTTCAATAAATAAGATTTTAAAATATCTAAAATCAGTTAAAACAAAATAAGTTTTACTGAAATATGGTTCATTTTTGCTTGCAAATATCTGTTTCCAGTACAACAATATTTTTCTTAGGACGTTGCAGTTTTAAAAAGATCAGGTTGAGTACTAACACTCGTAGAACTGACAAAACGTTTTCCTGTGGTTGTAGCACAGCACATAAAAATTTTCTGCACAGTTTCAAAAAATAGGCAATATAATATATCTACTTGGTAATAATTAATTACTACACAGCATTATTTTTAAGAAAGTCAAAAACAATGTTTATAGTCATCAGGAATTTGGGACAATTATTGCATGTCCCAAGAACCTTTTTCGGGCCACCAGAACATTTAGGCAAAAACTGGTGACAGTCCGAAAAATTCATGACGCATGGCTTCCCTGCTCTTGTATTATAGCTCATAAAAATCCACGCTCAGTCTTGAACACTTGTAAGTTCTGTACTTAAATGCACTGACAAAGTAGAGGAAACGTTCTGACAATTCTCTGATCAGTACAAGTTCATATTGGCCTTGATTTGCCTGGAGGATAGTGAACTCCCATCATGAAAGATGTTGGAGGGAACTTTGACAGTGGTAGTTCACTCGATTAAGGGTGAATCCAGGCCAACACAAATATGTACTGGTGCACTCGGATAACCTGTTTCTTCATCGCTTTCATTAGGCCTCACATGCAGCAAACAGTTTGCCATTGGTTTGGGCTAGTATGAGTCACCCTTTTACAAAGATGTTAACTTCTATCGTGAGTATTGTTTGAGTTAAGTTCGATAGAGGGAATGCTTCGTTGGTACTTGTGACAGTGGTGACTGCTAAGAATTTCTAATTTTACCATGAATCAACGGTAACTAGAAACGTATGGGACAAAATTCTTAGTCACCACTACTATCAATAGTTTCAATAAAGTGATCCCACTGTCGAACTCAAACACTCATGATGGGAGTTCACATTGTTGAAAAGGGGCGACTCTTGACTTGCCCAAACAAGCGGCGAATTATTTGTAACCTTATTATTATAATTATTTGTGAGGCCTTATGAAAGTGACAAAGAAACAGGTTATCAGAACGCACCAGTACTTATCGTATTAGCCTGGATTTGCCTTTAATTGAGAACAGAGAACTATACCACCATTTAAGTTCCCTCGAACTTTTCTCATGGTTAGGGTTTACTATCCTGAAACAAGGGAAAATCCAGGTCTGGTGCATTTGATATAAGGCCTCATACAGGAAATAGTTCGCCATGTTTGGGTAGATTTGTACCAGCTTGAGGAAAATGAAATCTCATCGTTAAGTTTGAGAGAGGGAGCTACATTGGCACTTTTGGCAGTGGTGACTACTAAGAATTTCTAATTCTACTGCGAGCTTAATTAAAACCAAATGGTTTGAGCTTATTTAGGGAAAGGTCTATCCATATAGTGTTCCAATAATAAATTACAGTAATTGGTTGCTCGACCATCACAGAAAAAATTCATTTTAGTATAAGGCTGCACTCTCTTTTCAGCATTTGCAGGCATTTACGATTTTCATAAATTAGCCTACTCTTAAGAGCAATACTAGGCTTTTCAAATGAATTACCTTACTTTCAGTACATCTTGGCCTAAAAATTAATAAGCTAGGTACCATAATCCATAAGCCACCTTGACTTAGGCTATACCTACACCTTAATATATTTGAAAGAAGTCTACTTAATCACTGATTGCAAATGAACGAAACTTGATTTTAAAGGGTTATTTTCTCAAACCATATACAACCCTGATGGCGCACTACAGTGGGAACTGGGGTTGTCGGGTGGAGAACTAACTCATTGAAAGCTCACGAATTGGTTCAATAGTATATCGATAGTTATGTCCAATATACATACCGGTGGGCCTATATCAATACAGTAAGAGGTTACACAGCTACGGCCCTGTAATGCGTGGCGCTTTATTTCCTCCTCCATAATTCCATGATCGCTAACGTCCTTCAAAAACAAAGGAAATAACTCCGCGCCCGAAATAGCAAAATAATTGCGTAAAAAACTGAATTCTGTTTGTATAACCTCTGCAACCCTTATTAATATTTTCCTGTTAATTTGGAGGTACCCATTTTTATGATTCCCTGAGTGGTGCCTTCGGCGCCCAAATGCTTCACAGTCTTTAGGGTACATTGTGAAGTTTACAGTAGGCTATTCCGTCCTAAATTGAAAACAAAAATTATTCAGAATGTAGGAAATAACGTGCTGATTCCGGAAATGATCGTTTTTTACCGCGGAAGGCGTAGGAAATCGGAAAAATAATTTTTGGGCATTTGGGAAAAATAATACTCAAATTAATCGGGAGATAGATATAAAAAGAATATGCAGGATTTTTCAAGATCAGATGCGGATTACCTGAGTTATGGTCAGAAAATGATAGATTTGAACAAAATGGGTTAACTACTTTTATACTAAACTATGGGTTAGTTACTTTTGTACTAAAGTTAGGTTTGGTTTGATTAGGTTATATTGGATTTGGTTGAATTATATTAGCTTTAGTTAAGTTAAATTAGGTTTGGTATTATAAAGTAAGAATGTTATGTTAGACACAACATTCTTACTTTACCAGGGGACCTTATTCTTACCTTAACGTTTTAAACCAATCCCGATGTAACCTATAATAATGCAACTTATCACAACCTAACATAACCTCACCAACCCAAAAACAACCTAAACTAACATAACCAATCCCTATGTAATTTATTCCAGCCATATCTATCTTCATATAAGGTAAACAACCCAAATTCCGGTCGCCTGCCTAATACCGGTCGTCACTGCTCAATCAGTTAAACATTATAAAATCTTAGACGGTCTTATTTGGCAATGTCTTGAGCTAACGTAAACAGCGAGTTTCGATTTACCATAGAGTATAAAAACTTTTAAAACTAGCTGACGCAACAATCACTCAGAAAACTATGAAGAGATGAGTAAGTCATTTCCGTTGGATGACTGCTGTTTTCTTGTGCGAATCCATTAGAAGCGAGATAAGTTAAATAAGCTTCTAAATGCTAAATAGTGTGTCTAACAAAAGGTTTTAGCTTCAAAACAATTAGTTTCTTTATTTATTACATAAATAAAATTAAGGTTTTAAATTATTTTAACCCTTAAATATTTGCGACTGTAATTGGGAAGGTAATTTGTACGTTTTTCCTTATTACGGTCGATACTAATGGCCGGGACTGAAAATAGGATTTCATTCTTTCTAATTACGGTTATTGGTAATTTTTAAGTTAGTTCTTTACAAGTAATTGTTGTTTCATTTTTATTTGTCCTCAGAGGACAAAACTCATTACCTTATGGAAACTTACATGTTTTATCGACTACACCCGTATTTCGTTATAAAAAATAAACAAATAAAACTAACACAACTGAGCGACACTCAATTCTTTAATGATGAAATTATAAACTTAAAACATCATATTTGTGTTATTAGCTCATCTGCATCGGAAGGAGTAGGGTGGAGATTGATTATTTCTTCAACTACTATTTTTAAGAGATGGCTCTGCAATCTGATACAAAAATTTGCCTTATATATAATAGTTTTATTACAATCAATAACATGTTTGCATTTGATTTAAATCTTGGTTTTTCTTTTTCTTAGGTACTGATTGTCAACAAACCTCTAGTAGCTAGCATGTTTTACGTAACAAAATAATTGAGCTCTCAAGCTTTTATTTCGATCATTCATGATTTCGAGCATACTTTTACAAAAACATAATAAAACACTAAGGAACGAAATGATTAAAATCCAAGTTTTCGAATTATAGAAGGTAGAATCAAACATGTTCTACTGCAATAAATCATCAATAGCTCTAGCGTCATGCATCGAAACACCATGGCAATAGAGATTTCACTATGTTATTTTCATCCATATTCGAACCAGTGCAAATCTGTAGGTGATGGTAAAGGTTTATCTTGGCTCATCATATATTATATTTTGCTATGTAATACACACGTCCGTCTACATATTCCTTTCAATTTAATCCATTTTACTTTGAAAATTAACTCATTAATTCCTCGGTCGTTCTGGCCGCGACCGTAATTAGGCATGTGAAAACCAGTATTAGAGATTTAGGTTGGATAACTATGTTTTCAATAAACAATGTTTTCCTAAATAATATAATTTATTTTTGTGACATAATACCTATCAATTTGAAACTTCAATTAAATTCTAAAGTATAATTAGCCAAAATAAATATCGCCTGAGCAGGGACATTCTCAGAAATCATGACATTTGCTTTCCCTGTACAAATAAACTAGGTTATCACAGCATTGGAGATGTAATAGTTAAGGACTTAAATTTATCATATGTAATCTTATTAAAATCAATTTTTCATGCATATTCTTTTATTTATTTAAACTCTGTGACCCATTTCCTACCCAAAATCTCACTACCGTCCCTGTTCCCTATTGCTATTTTACAAGTTTGAAGCTTTCGGAGAACGTATTTTGTGTAGATATATTCGATAAAATTACTTTCTATATATTAATGGATATTTCAAATCATAATTTCATTCATAAAAACGAGTTTAAAGATAAAATTAAATGCGTAATTAATCACAATATCATTTCCCGACGTTTTTTCTTCACTACCGTCCCCGCAACTTTTATTAGTTCTATCTTTGGCCAAGAAAGCGCCAGCGTCTTATCTTCGTTTGCAAACAAAAGAGGCTGTCCACCATATTCAATGAGAACCGGTCACCTAGCTTCAAGTGCTTCACGTTTCAATCGGCGAACTAAGATAAGGACGATCTTGTTTGAGAGTGTTTATTAGTACTCATTACCGTCCCGGCCAACATATTTGTCGTATCACTTATTACACGTTGTGTTTAATGTTTTTCAAACTCAAATGCCGAACATAAAAGTTTGGTAATGTAACGACTTGCTCATCCCTAACCTATTTAGCGTCATGATAGAAAATGTTTTGAATATTCATTACCGTCCCCCTCATTACCGTCCCCATATTTTTTAGTAAAGGGACGGTAATGAATGAAAAGAGGACGGTAATGATCAAAAAGTGCTTTGAACCCTTGATTAATTGGTGAACCATCCTTAATTCATTATTATAAATAATTTTGGGACAGTAATTGAAGGATTGGAAGTTTATAAACGCAACTCATGTAAATAATTTATCTTTCTTATGTTCTCCTAATCCAAATTTTATACCGGTAAAAAAATGGTTTGAAATCAAAACCAACAATGATATTCTTTTGTTTCTTTAAAAATTCTTCTTAAAAATTTAGAAAATTTTAAATTTCTTTATGAAATTTAAGTATTAATGATATTATTAGCTAATAATAAAGATTCATTACCGTCCCTCAAGGTTCATTACCGTCCCTCAGATTCATTACCGTCCCTGGTTAATGAATCCTAAAAATAAAATAGGCTACCAGGAACTTAATGTGGTGCAAGAATTGGTTTATTTTATTCATATATCATTAGTAAGTACATATAAGGAAGAATTTTAGATTTTGTACAATCCCTACATAAGCTGAAGCATGACAATGATACGATACAGTTCATTACCGTCCCTCAAGATTCATTACCGTCCCTTGTTAATAAATCCAAAAAAATAATATAGGCTAACTTAATGTGGTGCAAGAATTGGTTTATTTTATACATACAGTAGACGCCCTCTAGTTCGGCTTCGGTTGGATCGGCCGCCGGATGGTCCGGCCGGTCCTAGGAGGGTGACTCATATCCATCAAATCACTACGCCGCACCGCGGAGGAATGACCATTGACAGGGTTTATCCTGAATGTTTAGTTTCCGGGTTTAGAAATAAATGATTTATGTCAGATCAGTTTACGGGCAAGCTTGTAACTGATGGCCTACGAATGAGGCAATATGACAGTTCAACATATGAGACGTCAAAATATTTTCTTTGGCAATTAAGCACTGTAAACATGTTTAAATAAAGTGTTTTGTTCATCTCTAAGCATAAGTAATGGATTTAATAGTGTTATTTTATATTTTGATAGTACATCCGGATGGTCCGGCCATTTTGTAGTCCGGCCGGTGGTCCGGTCCCGAGGTGGCCGAATTAGAGGGCGTCTACTGTATATCATTAGTAAGTACCTATAAGGAAGAGTTTTAGATTTTGTACAATCCCTACATACAGCATGACAATAATATGATACAGTTACTGCATTTTTTCTCAATTTAATTTTGTTAACTTTATTTATGATCAGAATAACGAAGTAGAGTATGAAAAATATATCTTAAACTTTAATGTTTGGGTCCTAACTTATAAATATAGTTAAAATTCTATGATAAATCTACTGATTTAAAATTATTTGATGCCACGAACATGGGGGACGGTAATGAACAATTTTGATGATTTGTTGTTAATTTTACTTTATTACACATTGGAAGTTTATGAAAATGCTCTGCTAAGCCCATTTCCTGATTCTACATGTATCTATGATTATTACACTCACAAAATTATACCCTTTCTATGTATATGAATTTTTTGTTACTGATACACTTGAAATGTCATGATTTCTGAGAACGTCCCAGCAGCTGGTTCAAATTCATAGACAATATTAACTCTATCTTACCTTAACCGACCGGAATTTGGGTTGTTTACCTGAACTCAAATAAATGTCGGTCTATCAATTTTTTGTTTTATCTCGACTACTATACGTCAGATCATGAAAATTAATGCAGAATGTTGTTCAGCATGCATTTTCCCTTCCCTTTAATTTGAGAACCCACACGTTACGTTTTTGACAAAGTTGTTTACAGCTTTTTCAGCCGTATCTGTTACTATCCATCGGATCTTGAAAATTTGTGCATATTTTTGTTCAGCTCATTTTCGCAATTAATTTGAGTGCCCACATGACATATTAACCTTAACCCTCTAACTGCTAATGACCGGATTCCGGCGCTTTTTTCCCTGCGCCGGTGTTCCGATCGCCAGAATCCGGTCATTTAGTAAGCGTTTACGGAAGAGACTCTGAATGAACTCCAGTTGGACTGTACTGGGAAGAATTTGATACCACTGTAAACAGAAGATTTCAAGCTTTACTCCAGCGTCTGTCTCCAGGTTTTTTACTCTTTGTCAGATATTTCACAGCCATTTGTGTTTACGTTTTGTTGTTGTCGGCGTCTGCTATTAGTTTTGTGTACATTTTGTGCTTTGTTTACTGACTTGAAGGTTATAATTGATTGAAAAGCTAGTAATTAGGCCTTTTTCAGTTAACATTAGGCTATTTGAAATTAATCAAATGGTTTCAATATGGTTATAATGTGAAATATGAGTGATTGTTGTTGTAATTTGTCAATGTTAACTTTACGTGTGACCTTATGGGATTTAGGCTAGCGGCACTAGCCTAAGTGGTGAGCTAATTTGGGGTTTTTATTATAGGCCTAGGCACTTTTTGTGTGCTTGGAGTAAGTATACTGTAATTATATATTTCCTTCTACCATATAAAATTTAGAACCAAATAGGCCACGTATTTTGGTTTTTAAATAACTTACTATTTTTGAAAAAAAAAATGTTGCTTTTTCAAGGTTAAAATTTTATTTGCAGTTTCTAGATTTGAACAAGCCCCGAATTGATAAGAATAAATTGAATAATTTATACATTTAGACAACCTATTTCATCCACTTTATGAAAATATATAATTTTGCAGTAGTATTTTAAAAACTAAATCTTATACAAATATTTTTACGAAACTCTGCAAAAACACCAATAATCTCATGGCACCATGAATTCTGGTCATTGGCAGCTGGAGGGTTAAAAAAGTTTTTACGATTTTCCGGCACTCTCCGCGGAAAACGACTATCATTTCCGGAATCAGCGCATAATATTCTACTTTAAGAAAAATTTTTCCAATTTCAGATGGAGTACTGAAGAGTCCACAATTACTGCTTTTTGTACCGATGCAGTAGTGGCCAAGCTATAAAAGAGAGGAAATTTAGTATGGCCAAATTCCTAATATGGGAAATTTACAGCCGGGCCAAGTCATTGACAATCGATTGTTTCCCACCCAACAACCCCAGCTCCCAGTTAACACATTCACTGCGGCAGCAAAATACCTATATGTACCCCGTGTGCTGTGGTACACATAGGTACATACACCACATTATAGGTATATAAAACAAAGTACACCACCCAAAAGTAGGTATTCCGAACCACATGCGGGCAGCGAATCAACGTTCCCGAGCTAAGTGCTGGGGCATAGTAAATTGAAACCTTGTGAATGGTGCAACCACAATCCGGTATGTGGCCCGCACGGGTCACGACGCGGACCACATACTGGTGTTAACCCCCTAGATGATAATGTGATGTAAATTAGTGAAATATTGATTGCGATTGATACAGCCTATCGCTCATCTTAAGTGGTTGATTATCAATAACCCCTACCCAAACCTGGTTCCCAACGAGTCACCTAGATAGTTAGGCAAAGCATGCACCTTCTGAGGAACTATGGCCTCCTTGAATAGGCTACTTATGAATGGACATCTTATAGGTGGCTGAGCCTGGAATTCAACTGACTGTCACAGGAGAAATCAAACTTGGATATATCACCAGCGCTAGCCTAACATTTGAAAAATAACAGAAAAGACTCACATTAAAATGAGGAATCGCCTACTTAGACCTTGCCCTCATCTTCCTCCTTTTCCTCTTAAGCCTCCGCATGCGCTTCTTCCTCCACTGAAAAACGACAATATGATATTTAAAAAGTTCGATAACGCGAAATATAATTCATAATTAAAAAAGGTAGGAGTACGAATGAATTATCTGTTTACCTTGGCTCTCATGATGATGTGTTAGAGAAGAGATTGACAAAGATTCAGAATCACGACCTCTACGTGTCCAGGCTCAGTGTGAAATGGCGGAGCGGATGTGAAACTTGTGAAACGGAACGGGCCTCTACGATTCCCCCACCCCTCCATAGAACACAATTCAATACAGCATGTTTCAGTTAAAAAGGAAACAGGTTGAAAACCGCATAGGCTGCAGGATGTAAGTTGAATTGTTATACTATAATTTTATCTAACTAAATCATTCGAATTTCTAGACTCACCGTCATAAGCAATCCTGTTTTTTTAATTTTTAACGATGATTGCAAATGACGGTCGATGAGTCTACAAATTTAATTCAACATTTTTTTGATAGCCATTTCACCATTATATCATTCGGTTTTGTCAATGTCTAACGAATTTTCATAGGTATAGTTTGAATCGATAAGCCATCTAATAACAAGTGCCTTAAGCCTTAAGTGGGAGGGGGGGGACGAATATGGGCACTTTGCTCTAGGCCTCCTGTCACCCCCCAAGGGTAGGCGCTGGCACCAGCAAGGCGGCCGAAAATTGAATATATGGAAAACACCCCAAGAGAACTGGGACCAGGTTCCAAATATATAAAAGAAAATCATGGTAAATTCATAATTTGTTTAAAAACAATAAACTTACCCATGGAACACTGCTTAAGTTTATCGTTGAAACTATTTTTTAATGTTTATAGATTGTTCCTTGGCTAGCAACTTGAAATTTGGTGTTCGGATCTTCTTGGAGGAGTCCGTAGATTATTCCCGATTTCTTCCATTTTAGATAAAAGAGCGGAGAACGTCTGTCCTGTACAATGTTTGATGACCTATGTACGGAAGAAGGATATTTTTTTTACAACTTCCCGAATTTCTAAAGTTTTATTTCATTGGCCCTTAAACGTGGACAGTAGTGATTACATAGAAAAATCCTTCTTCTTTTGGCGATTGTCACCCATTTTGAAAACAAAACTCAACGATCAAACTGTGACACGATTAAATGGCTTCATTTCACAAATAATGTGAAATATATCTCTTTAAGAGCCGAAATTTGAAGCGCGCGCTTGCGGAGGCCGGTAACTGTGGCCTAGTTTACATGGCCCCATCTGATGCCCCCCTTCAATTAGCTGCCACCGGACTATCACACCGTCGGTTGCTTTCGGTGGCCGACTTCGATTAAACGAAGAGACACTGTGCGGCCATTGTGTTCCTTTGGGCCAAACGGCCAAACTGTGTACAAATACCTTCTGTGTCAGCCACTGTTACGGGTAACACTGGTCCATTGTAAAAGGGGCCTACAAATAACTAGAAATATTTTTAGAATGGTCATATAGTAACAACATAAAAAAGGGGGCCCCATTTACTAGCATATTATCAGTTGTTTTGACAGTGCGGTAATTTTACTGGTTATTTAGGACAATGCTCCAATGACTTGGTGGCAACCCTGATTAAGATTAACCCAAACAAAAGTCATTTCCTAATTCCTAACCTCAATATTAATTCAAATTCGTGGAAGGTTAGGGAGTTAGGGGGAAATTAAGAGAGCGTTAATTCAATATTGCAGTTTTCTTAGAAAACGAAGTGGAATGAAAATTAGATTTGAATACTCCTAAGGAAAGAATAAACAGAAATGGTTTATTACTTTGTTAGTAATGGTGAGTACATGAATACTAAAGATTCATTCACACCCCGATAGCATTTCTCCTGCTGGTGAAAAAAGGTTGTGTTTATTTTTTTGTCAAATGTAAAATGGCGTTAAACCAATGTTGCCTTTAAACCAATTATTTAATATTTTTTATGCCATTTTCTATCTGTAACCACACCTCGTATCTGTTATGCCGCACACCTCGTAACCATTGTATTTATCGATGATTTATCAACTTCATGATGTCACCTCGATTCAATATATTTTAATATACCTTCCAACTCTCCCGCACTATGCGGGATTCTCCCGCAATCTGACGTCCACTCCCGCTCTCCCGCTTTCAGTAGAAAAACTCCCGCATATGTGATAGCATATTATTTATACATACACATTAGGGGATTCCTAATTCCCTAATTCGCAACTACTATGACGTAATCAAAACTCATTTCATCGTTCGCCATCATGCACTCGATTCATTCATTGCCAATCATCAGTATTGTCATGTGTTGTACCGCCGGCACGATTGTCAGAGCATTGCATCTTAAGAGTCGAGAGTGCCAAAAGGTATCGCCATTTTGTAATTAATGTAGTAGGCCTAAGTGTTAAGTTTCAGTTTTGTAATAAAGAGTTGTTAAAATGTTTCTTTACAATTCTGAAGAGCAACACAAAACCCAAAATGATGACTAATTAATAAATTAACCTTGTAAGATTGTTTACAATCATTCCGATGTATTGAATATTGACCCTTCACTATCGATGTTCAATCATGAATAACAATTGTAAACAACAATAAATTCAATACGGTTGGATAGGTTATGAGGTGTGGGACGGAGCATGAGCTACAACCTTTATTTTGGTTTAGTTATATTTATGTATTTTTTGTTGTTGGTGAGAGAATCAAGTAGGAAATTTAATTAGTATGATAAAAATGGTTTAAGTTCTTCTGTTGGTTGAGGATGGAGATAGCAGAGTTGTAAATTCCTCCATCCTCAACCAAAACAACAGAAGTAAAGGCCCAGGCAAAGGAAGGGAGGGGGAGGGGGTTACCAACTCTGAGACGCAACAGTCATGACCTGCTACTTACCGATGCCGCATCACGCATTCTCAATTAACAGTACTTGGCCAAGTTTTTTTAAATGTTTGTTTTTCGTCTCCGTGTGCGTTTGTGTTCGTTTCATGTGTTTTTTATCATCAACTGACAAACACAATTATGAGTAATATTAAGTTTTAATTTGACGTTTTGATTACCTGAAGATGTACTCCATAAGCAGTACGAAACAGCTGTAGTTTCGACTACTCAAACAGGATCAATTGACGATAAGGTAACTTAGACCATTTTTTATCATTGCAATATTAATCCAGAGGCTAATCCATCATTAATTAGTATGACCTTCATTTTGGTTATTACCATAGTCACAGATGAAGAACTATACAGATTGGCAACCCAATGCACTTTTGCGTGCCCGTTTTTTCGCGCGGCGTCAAGTTTGTTAGGTCGTTTTGCCGCACAAAATGCATTGATTGGTATGAAAGTTATTAATGGCTATATTTGTTCTTTGGGACCTAAAGATTTGATATTGAAGAAATTATACTTGATACCAATGCAATATGTGCGGCAAAATAACCTAACGAACTTGATGCCGCACGAAAAAACGGACACGCAAAAGTGCATTGGTTTGCCAATCTGTATAGTTCTTCATCTATGCCGTAGTGGTTGTCTCTTCTACATGAAGT
Source organism: Flexamia atlantica (assembly GCA_035578135.1). Taxonomy (NCBI): domain Eukaryota; kingdom Metazoa; phylum Arthropoda; class Insecta; order Hemiptera; family Cicadellidae; genus Flexamia; species Flexamia atlantica. The sequence continues at coordinate 33,053,984 of JAQJVK010000004.1, read as the reverse complement.
TGCTGATTGTTGTCAACACAGGATATTGAACCAACCAAACTCACACAACATTTATATCAGTGATTGATATTGGATCACCACAATCATCCTACACTCGTATCGCATTCATACTTGGCTTAAAATACCTACCTGAGTAGGTCACCATTTCAAAGAAGTATAGGCCTAAATATAGGTCAAGTTTACTAGCCCATTTCATCTACCGTTATAGAATAGACCGTTTTGAGCACACTTGAACGTAAAAATGACCTTCATGCATACTAAATTGGATTAATAATCTTAGTTATTTAACCTGAGCATAGACAGGTTGGCAGTAATCATACCTGTCAGGTTGACAATTGACAGTAATCATACTACCTGTAAAGGCAGGAGATTAGATACAAATTTATACCAATATTGTTTCCCTCAACTTGTAGCAGTCCGCATTGGTGTAAGTTACTGAATGGTGGACAAAGTAGAATCGGCACCATTTACTCCCAGGTTGGTCTTGTACTCGTGAAAGAGTGACTGGTCATGCATGATGTGGCCTCTTGAACTGAACAAGACACACTACCCACCAGGCTAGCATAACACCTATAAAATTATAAACTGGGGCCATCTTATTATAAAACACCGACTGATAATGGCCCAATACAGGGAGGTATGTTATGTATGCTCTCGACTTTACTTCAAATTTGTTTGTCCAAGAACCTATTCTTGTTAGCTACCATTGTTCGGGTGTTCAGCTAATCAGTGTCACAATTTGATGCTGTATCTCTTTGCTTACATATTAGTCGGGTTGTCATATTGACCTTAGGCCTATTATATTTCAGTTCTCTTTTTTATGTTTGAGGTTGAAAAGAAATTTAAGCTCAGTCTTCATTTAATGTGTCATTCTTTTTCAGTTGTGTCACCACCTGTCACACTTTTCATGGGATTTGACAAGTATGAAAGTAAGTAAGCAGTATAGAATCGAACTTATTAAGCCTTCTAGGGCTAAATTAAATGGTGGGTTGGAGCTTATCAATTTGAAGCTATAATTGACAACGTAAAGGTTTTATGTGATGTATTTTTAAAATTTTAATAATATATTGGTTAAGAAAAATTTATTCCTGCAGACCTACTGAAATTAATATTTTACAAATGTAAAAAGGAAAATAAAATTGGAGAAGATGTATATATTTGTCTCTGGTCTGGAAAAACGTTAGTAGGTCAAATATCCATTCTGCTGATAATTTTGAGTATTTTTTTTGTGAGTGGAGGATGGGTATTTCTGTCATCCTAAGCCTTTTCCTCGTTTCATTTTTTCCCTACCAAAAGTGCTGACCATTTTATAGAACGGGCTAAAAAATACAGTTTCTATATTTTAATGTTATTGAACTTGATTGTCATGTTGCCTGTAGCTATAAGATTATTGACTTTGCCTATTTCTGTTGTTATATAATAGATTAACCCGCGAGGACTGACTTACCTGTCTAAAAGACCGGGTTAGTAGTTTTTTCGATAAAAATTATATTTTCTGGGTTTCGGCAGGGCTGGCCATCACTATACCTCTTGTACGTCTTTCCAGGAACATCATGACTCACTTCCTTTATATAATACAGAGGAATTTGTAAAGTAATTATCCTACTTTAACATTTTTATTTAAACCTTTATAAATGTATGTACTTGTAGGAACTTGTAGGAATACATCACAAGACTGGAATATAATAAGATGACTAACTTTCTTGTACATAATTATAAACAAAAATTGACACCATTCTGTACACTTGACTGTACTTCATGAATAAAGATATTTTTGATTTGATTTGATTCCCGTCATTGTCTAACCCTTACAGTCAGTTCAATTAAATTTTCTTTAGAGGTCTGGTGTTTTCGACCGTGAGTCAACTAAGGCTTCATGTTACATATAAATATTTTATGTGCACATATTTCTTATATAAAATATTCAAAACACTAATTTACAATACTTTTGAGGGGTTTTTATCAGTATAAACACATCATTGTACAACATACGGACGTTTTCAACGCAATAACAATAATCATTGAAATACCTACTGCAGTTCAAAATATATATTTTTTATATTACATAAATATTTTGTATGCACATATATCCTACATAAAGTAGTCACAAAACCAATGTAAAAGACTTTAGTGGAGTTATTGTGCAAATAAACTCATCATTTTTCAACATACTAACTTTTATATAAAACCTGGTCAAAAAGACCGTGACTCAGTCATCGCGTTTTCAAATCGAAGTCAGTTCTGCCGGGTTAATGCCAATAAAATATCTTGATTCTTGAGATTTTTTTATAAATATTGATGAAAACATATCAATAGGCCTATGACTTGTATGTGTGTGTCATGAGTTTAGAAATTTACCATAATATTGACTGCACATCTGTTAAGGAATATTTTATAAATCTTTGGAGTGATTCTCGAGTTTTCTGATCAATTAATATTACAATCCTCAGAATAATTACAAATTTTGCATCAATTTGTGTTTTTCAACTCATAAAATTTGCTGGAAAACTGTAAAGCTCTTGTGTAAATTATTTAAGTTATTTTAACAAACTTCATAACTTAATCATGTACATTACCTCACTAGTCCAAATCCAGGCACTCTGAATTTTCAGTTAATCCAAACTTGAGATATGGAATTGAAAATGTAAAATAAAAAAGTAGAGAAAATGTGGTTTAAGATAAGGTATGTTTTATGCTGACAAAAAAATTTCACGTTTTGCTGACTCTCACAGTGTGAATGATTCAGTTCAATTAAATTTCTAATTTGGAATTGATTCTGTACAGACGAAGAGTTGATTAAGTGGGGTTGGCCAGAAGACGTGTGGTTTCATGTGGACAAACTGTCTTCAGCCCACGTCTACCTACGGCTCCAGCCTGTGAGTTATTTCCTCTTTCTCGCATTGTTAACTTTTTATACTATGTACTTATCATGTCTGTTTAGTTGTCAAATGTAGTACGTCATCAGAATCATAGAAAAATGATAGATTTACTTGTGTAGTTGGTAACATATTGAATGGAAGTACAGTAGGTAGACGCGGAACGTTAGTGCTCACCTCCAAGTAGGTAGCCGGACCTTTATAATCTCCCATTGAAAAACAATGACTTTGATCGGCGTGGCCACTGACACTACCGGCATCCACATGCTATTCCAGTTTCTGAAACCTAATTGAAATGCAAACTGGGTTATGATATTCTTGATTTTTTTTTCAAATTCTATCATAGTAGTAAAATTGAAGCCTAAATAGTATCATATTACCTGTTATTCTATTATTATTATTCTCGTTGTTAAGGCTGCATGATACTTTTAAGTGATTAATTATAAGTTATTATTGATATATGCCTTACATGAAGTATGTATGCAATTTAAGTTATAAGCAGCTCTAATTTTCAAAGGAGTTTGTCTTTTTGCCAATTACTATGCATGTGTTTTGTAACAAATTATATTGTATTGAAATGGTGGATACCGTTGGTGAAATAAATAAATTAATAGGGGATTAGAACGGTCAGGCTACCTCCTTGGAGGGTGCATTATCACTCTGTGTCTACTTACTTTCAATATACCATCCATAATTTGTGTCTGACCTCATGCCTTAAAATCGTGTGTCAATCCTTCAGTCTGGGCAGTGCCGGCCTTAAGGGGGAAAATAACTTTTAAAAATGGTATTTTACAAGAAAACGAATGTTGCTTTGTTTTCTCAATAATCTTAAATATTTATAGGGTTCTAATATGAGTTACTCATTGTAAATTACAAACACGTTTAACATCTCAGAATGTAAATATTTCTCATTCCTACAATTTTGTTTATAAACTGGCATTTCACAAACTTGCAACCCTACCCGTCCACATTGCAGCAAACATAGGAAAATTTATTGTAATTCATTAACATTAAAACATTCTAGTGCACTGAGGTACTGCCTTTTTAACAGGGTCAAACCATCGATGACATTCCATCAGCAGTACTTGAGGATGCAGCCCAGCTCGTAAAGGCTAACAGTATTACCGGAAACAAGATGAATGACATTGAAATTGTCTACACCATGTGGTCCAACTTGAAGAAGACAGAGGGAATGGACGTCGGACAGGTCAGCTTCCACAAGGACAAAGAGGTTTGTAATTTGTTGGAATTTATTTTATGTTGGACCTTTTAACGTCTTGAAGCAAATGTTTACCATCAATTTATGGTACTTTGTAAATTTGACAATGTTTTTAATAATTGAGTGAACATGGAGAAAAACTGTGCAAGACCCAGCATTTCGTGGGCAGGGGGCACACACAGGAAGGAAATAAGAAAGATTAGATTAGGAGACAAAATGCATCACATGTCCAAACAGAATGACATATGTTATTTATCAGTTTTTATATGACGTTGGATGCAGATGTAGACTGTAAAATTTCTTATGTTCATCAACTAACAGTTCATTTTTGACAGAAAATTTCAAAGCTGACTGAAGCCCAGTCTTCCTACTTTTGAACTAAACAGTAGGAACCATCCTACTTTTTGACAAATTTTCAGGTCTTCCATAGTTAACTTTCTTTTTAATATAATAAAACACGCTTCACCCTAGAATAATATTCAGCTTTGGATTATCTTACCCTATTGTTGCCTGACTTAAGATTTATCTTAATTATACCCACTTTCAGCCAACACATTTAATACCTTTTTAGCCATAAACTCCTCTTTTAATACAACTCTGAAAGTGGTGTGGTCACTGTTCTCAAATTTGGACAGAGCGGTTTCGATGCAGCTGCTGCTGTGCAGCAAGGAGTCAAGTGAATAGGCGTTGCATGTAACCTTACAGGCGCTTTCACACAACGCGGTAGCATGCCGCTTGGTAATTTTTTGTATCCAAATTCCACATGCTAAACTGAGATTGTAGTGGGTAGCACTGCAGCAGCCACATGAAAACCGCATCTTGTGAAAAGAGTCTTTATCAGCACCCAATTTTAATGTTAGTTTATAGGCTACAGATCTGTGAATGTGTGAGTAATCAAATGACTTTTGGTAATTATCTATTTTTTATATTGACATATGACTGGAATGTATGTGAGCACAACACTGTACAACATATAAAATTAAGACAAGAGAATGTTTCCTATTCATATTGATATTTAATTTAAAAATCTTTTCAGTGGTAACAAAGAGTATCTTGATGATATGTGGATTTTCAGGTGCGAAAAATGCGAGTTGCTAAACGTATTAATGAAATTGTAAACAGACTTAATAAAACAAAGACCACTAAAGAAGTAGATCTAAGAGCAGAGAGAGAAGAAAGGGATAGATTAGAGAGGGAAGACCAGAAAAAAATACAGAGAGCAATGAGAGAAAAACAGAAAGAAGAGGAAAAAAGAAAAAAAGAGGAGGCAGAGCTCAGGTAAATGATTGGTTCTTTTAGATGGTTTAAGACTTCAACCAGGCTTAGAATGTTTGATTGTATTAACTAAAGAGATTTTTATCGACTTAACTGTGAGGTTCACAATTAAACTTTTCGCTAATACCAACAGAATCAAAGTTATTAACAATCTGTTTTTGACATAGATAATGCATAATGTTAATAATTCATCCTACCCACATCTTATTTATTTATTAAACAGTTTTTGTTCTCTTGCAGCAATATTAGATGTGCCAGTTTCTGTGCATTTTATTTTACTACCAAAACCATTTAAAAAGTCAAAGTCAGATATCGATCATTAAATTTTAGATAAACATTTTATTGGATATTCTTTCACAAAGTGTGGATATTCTTTCAAAAAGTGTGGGCATTCTTTCACAAAGTGGGTTTCTGGGTTCAACTGTGATGGTGTTTGCTGGTGTGCAGAATCCCCATCCACAAGGCTTTATTGAACAACTAAAATACACAATCGTGCTGTTGCCTCGTCCCTATATCTACCTTAGTCTTGCGTAAGTGAGCTTATTGAACATTAAAAAAGGTGCCGTCCATATTGACTCGGAAGATTCCCTAAGTGTCTAGAATGACCGTGATCTACATCAGGCCTATCTATTTAAGCATGGTAGACAATTGAGCATGGCAGAGAAAGTGAAATTAGTTTGTTGCGCTAAAATTCATTAAACATCCTGAGGATGGAAATAATAACATATTTAAAGTGTCGGTAAACACCAATATACTCTACATTGACACAGTTGTTCCCAGAAACCCATTTTGGAGGGCATAAAAAATCATATAAAGAATTAAAAAACTTTAGGAAAAAAAATTATAAAAGAATTAATAAAAAACAAAAAACCCAAGTTATATCAGAGACGAACAACGTGTTAAAATGTTTATGTTAAATATTTTAATGAATTTTTATTCATTTCTACCAATGGATGTAGTATTTATTATAAAAAAAGCTAGAGCCCGCTCTTTTGCTCTATACTTAACATGGGGTGATAAAAAACATATTTTGGATCTTCAAAATGGAAGAAATTATAGATTTATGTTATTATGAACAATTCATTCATTATTATGAACAATTTATCTTCATTCTTTTGTTATTTTTCTTTGATTTTACTTAGTTTTCACCTTAATTATAGTTTCTTTGCTTCATAAATTACTGAAAAAACTAGACGAACTAGGAAAATGGCCTTTTGAGGCCATAATTTGATAATAGTTTACCATTTGGAATAGAATTTCTGTGCGTATAAGTTTTCAACCTAGAGAACATACTACATTGATCCTTGTACTTATGTTAAGCCCCTCAAAACGCATGGGTCTGCCTCTGAGCTGAAAATGAGTATATTATATTCTCTTAAAGACCACACTGCCATAGTTAATTTTCTAACTTTTTAGTGTCAGCATGGATTTATGGATAATTCTTCTCTCAACAGCTAAGGCAACACCAAATTGCCTTTGGCCCCTCATAAATAAGGATGTGTATAGTCATACATCAGATAAAGGAGTCAATCTATGACTGCTCATGTGAATCAGAATCTTTAAATATTGGCCTAAATATAAAATTTAGCAGTAACAAATGCATACAAATTTTGTTGCAGGAGCTACACCACACTTATGAAACCAGAAATGATGACTTCAAACAGAGATGGAAATGATTCTGATGATTTCATGTGATCAAGTTCAGCAGTGCCAAAGTGATTACTTTTTAATGTGATGAAAATCAAAACAAAAGCATAAATTGCATTTATTAAAACAGTGTGTTTTATTTTGTGAGCAGTTTTAATCCTGATTTTGTATTAAATCGAACTTTGGTCACTATGTAACATTTTATTTTGTTCTATTAATTCATTGCAATGTATATTTCTACTCATTTATGTACAAAATAAATATACTATGACTGATCAGTTGTATGACAGTGCTCATTTTTAATGCCATTCCTTTGGAATTAATAACTATGAACTGCAAGAAAACTGAATCTGATAAATGTTGGTAATCCTGCTCTTTTACAGCAAGCTAAACGAGATTAAAAGAGCAACTTTTTCATACGATTTTTCGATTAAAAATGTAATGTACACATTTGATCAGAATGATTTCGTAACAACACAAAATCTCAACTAAAATTCAATAGCTACCTCTGCAGTTAAACATATCAAACCTAAATTTTCTATCATATCTAATTACAAAAAACGAGATTATATAAACTTTTCAATAAATATTTTCCACTGCTGTTATTCTGAAAAATAAAGTAAAGCTTTTATAGTCTTCTTAACTCAAGAGGCTCAAAGAGTTATGCTTATTTGTGATGCGGAAAGTGGAAAGGGACCTCAAGTCGCTGGAGTAAATTTTACAATACGGGCATTTTAGTCGAACCGGGTCAAAAATATTGATTTTTAGATTTCGATTGGATACGATTCCTTAATCTTTCCAGTACATATTCATTCGGTTATTTTAGCGATAAGGATCCGAGAAATATTAAAAAATAATCGATTTAGCAGTATATGACGCGCATACGAAAAGACACCTCAAGTAGCTTAAATGAGAAATAACATGGCAGGCGACTTCAGGTCCCATTTACCAAATGTGCAAGCCTGCACTGACAAATTCGTCAGGGGCATTACAATACCAGTCTCTCCTGACATCTATCGGCGGATAAGTGAACTACTTCAAGTTTTTCATTTTCGTTGTAAAAGAATGTTGTCTAAGTCCAAAAATCACTGACTTGACGGTGTATTTCTCTTTTATTCCTCCATATTCTGCCTTCTGACTTGAGGTCCCTTTTCTAACTTCTCACTTTTTCATTTTTTAAACAGTTAAATTGTAAGTGTATCTCGTCTGTTTTTGTTTGGATTTAAAGATCTAGTTTTCAGCTTTATTTTGATACCTAATTAATTTCTTAAATACTAATCTATATTACTAATTCTGTAAGCGATTTTTTTAAATAAAAATTGTGATAGTTTGACAGCTCGCAGGATGATGGGAGATGGCTCAAATGAAAGGTCTCGGCTCTAGGGGGTCGGGAAAAATATCAGATTATGTCCAAATATACCAGAAAATGAGAAATAACGAAAAGTATCTTCCATTTAAAATGCATTGGGATTGAAAAATGTCTGCTTTGTTTAGATTAAACATGTGGTGCTAATGCTTGATTCAAAGCCATATGGTAGATGTTGACATGTGGGATTTGTTTTAAAATGCAGCTAACTATGCACGTTCAATGTACTATAACAAAAAATATTTTAAATTTAAGATTTTCTGATTTTATAATAATTAAGGGTTTGAGTTTTTCCATAACTTAGAATCATAAAAAGTTAAGTACGTTTGTTTAGTTTATGTTATAACGATGCAGATTTAATACAAAAAAATGATATGTATATAATTACACAAGGGAAATTTTTGCGCCGAAATTGTGGGCGTTTGGAAGGTCGCAGGATGATGGGAGGGGGCTGAAATTGAAGGTCTCCCATCCCAGGGACTCGGGAAAAATACTGAAATTGCTTTAAGCTTACTATAAAATGAGAAAAACTTAAAATAGTTTTCATTTAAAAACCATTGAGATGTAAAAAGGTCTGCTTTGTTGACTTAAAACCAAATGTTAGATATAGGCCCTAATCATAATTTTGTGGATCCAAAAGCCTATTTTCTAAGAAGGTATTTTGTACTATAGTAAAGAAGGTATGAAGGTATAGGGCTATTAGCCCCTTCAAGCCTCTAGTAATAAATATTCTGTGAAAGTGAAGTTTCAGGCCTTGATTTCCTAAAATACCCGTTTTAAATAGTTAAAATTAAAATGCAAATAACTCAAAAGACAAAAAATTAAATAGCACTAAAAATTATATGTCAAATTGTTTGTAATTTAACGCTGAATTTCAGGATATTAATAACTCAAAACCGGAAAATTCCAACTTTAGGTCCCTTTTCACTTTCCGCATCACATTTAGATGAGGTAATTGAATTGGCAGACTCCCACCTTAAGCTATTCCCAAAGATACGGAACACACTCATCCATGATTTTACCACAGCTAACATGATCAATTTTATTAATTGTGATTTAAGGGCATTACGCCTCCATTATAGCTGTTAGCCTTGGCAAAAGTGGTGACTTGTTAATTAACTTTATTATGAATTGGAGCCTAATCCATCCCCTCTTAATTCACTCACAACAACTTACTTTCTACCTACATGGACACTTATTTTCTCTCAGCAGGCGGCCCTAGACCCAGGCTTGATCAGCCTGGTGGTAAGTCCAGGACTTATTGCCAAGTTTGAGGACAGCTGCATCAGAATAGGAGTCAAAAGAACTTGAATTATAAATATATTCGTAAATAACATACTGACAAGAGATAAAAAAATATATATTTATTAAAAGTAAAAAAGCTATTGCTGTACAAAAGAGAAGTCTTTGTTCGTTTCATCCTTTGGCTGTGAGTTCGGCATTGCAGGATCGCTCTCAACAATCTGTGGTAGGACATATGAAGACGGCTTGAGTGATTTGTTGCCTTGTGGCTGCACATTGTCTGGGCAAAAAGAAAACTGATTAGGAGAAATGATTAAAAAATACAGTATTTGCATGATTATTTCCCGATGTTTGTTTTGCAGATTAAAAAGTGTCCATAAATTTTAATTTTATATATAAAGATAATTTATTAAGTAAATAATAAATTAACACCTTCTTATAATTTATAAGTTGCTGAATAACAAAGGTTGCAGAATAACAAAGGTTGATGAATTTTGAAATAATATAAAAAATGGTTGGATAATTAATTATTGGTATTTACTATATAAATGGTTCTTTAAAATGTTAATTGAATATCTGATGGCTGTTGTCGAGATAATTTTTAAAGATTCTTTTGGGAGGTGGAACTGATTCCAGAATTTTTTGAAAAAATCTGGAACAGTTCCCCTTGCTCCAACCATCAATCCAATGACTTCTACATTAGAAAGTCTGTGTTTTTGTTTAATGTCATCTCTTGTTCCACTATATATATCTTTCTTTTCATTGTGTACTAGAAGTGGTTGATTATGTGCTTTTTCAAATCGGACAGTTGGATCAATAATATATCCATGTTTTTTCTTCTTGTCAATGGCAATGATATCACACCTTCTGATGGATCCATTGTTTTCCACACATGTCACTTCTTCGAAGACTTCAAAGGTCTGCTTTTTCTTCAATTCATTTGCTATGATTGATCTTATTGTGTGGTGGCGTTTATTTCGTAATAGTTCCCCATGGGGGCAAGATCCAAGGACGTGTTCAATAGATTCAAATTGATAAGTCTCGGTGTCAGGACAATGCCTGCACCGGGTTCCATCCTTGGATCTGCCGGGGGCTGATCTCAGAGGTGCCACATCACCAATGATTTTCAAAGCGTCTTTGTATTCGGAGTTTGACAATCCACATTTTCTGTGAAAATGGATATTTTCCGATTCGCTCTCTTGGAATAAAATGACGCCTCTACCCTTACGGGGAAGAGAGCACCATTTTTCATACTCTTCTTGCTGTAACATATTTCTTAATTTTTTTGAAGAGAAACGTTTTGAATCATAAACTTCTCTACTTATTCCTAATTTATCTATGCAAGCTTCATTTTCTTCATTAAAATTTTTGTACAGCTCAATGTATGGGTCCTTAATTTTTCCGATCACATTGTTAATGTTAATCTGTTGAATTTGTGCTTCCCAGGCTGCTTTTATCATCCCCAATCCTTTATTTCTTCTTGAAGTGTATTGCATAGAGTTTGGCAGATCGGCAGGTAGATCTAAAATTTCTTTTACTGAAGATCGAATAATTAAGTTAATATCGTTTAAGAAATCAAGGTTTAGTTTGTTAGTCGGAGCCGTTTGAAAAGGGAAAATGAGCGAAGGCCAGACATAAGTGTTTAAAATATTTAATTTCTGGTCACTTTTTAAATATGGTGATGTGGTTAGTTTTTGTATTTTCTTGGTCAAATTGTTTATAACTTTCTTTTTGTCAAATACAATTTCATTTTCAAAATTGATTCCCAAGTATTTTATTGTTTCACCATTTTTTATTGATTCTATTTTGAAGCCTTCAATATGGTACAATTCTGATTGTAATTCACCCTTTTTTATATGAATTATTTTAGTTTTATTGATATTTAAATTTAGGCCTATCTGAGAAAATAATTGCACAATCATATCGTACTGAATCATTAGGGACTCTTTGTTATTAGCAATTAGTACTGTGTCATCTGCAAAACCTAATATGTTTACTGCTGGTAATGATTCGTGTACTTTAAAACCATATTCTTCTTTGATTGACATTTCTGACATATTTTCTAAAATATGATTTATCGACAAATTATACAGAGTGGGAGATAATGGAGCTCCTTGTAAAACCCCTCTCTTAATATTTATAGTTTTTGTTTTTCCTTTAACTGTCTCAATTTGAGTGGTGTTTTCTTTTTGCAGATCATTAATATTTTTTTTAATTGCTTTTGGTATTGGCATTGATTCTAATACCTTATTGATATGATCGTGACCGACATGGTCGTACGCCTTCTCAATGTCGAGGAACATTACTGAACAATCTTGTTTATTTTCTTTGGCTGAATATAAAACAGAATTAAGTATGTTCGCATTTATATGTGTTCCTGGAACTGTTGTAAACCCTTTTTGTGCAGGATGAAATGATATGTATTCTTTTAGCCTTTTGTCAAGTATTCTTTCGAAAATTCTCCGGAGTAAGGAACATATTGTGATTGGCCTCCAATTGTTTATGTCATTATTGACCCCACCTTTGTTCAACAAAATAGTTTTAGCTTTCTTAAACGTAAGTGGTACATTGTTTTCTCCAGAATGAATTTTAGAATAAATTAATGATAAAATTTTGGTACATATTTATTTTTTATCGCTCTCATTATCACTTGATCTGGTCCAGGTGCTGTGTCCATTTTAACTTTTGCCATTGCTTGACATACCTCAATATCGGAAATTATTGTTATATATTCAACATCAATTTTTTCAATACTGTACTCGTCAGGAACGTCATATTCGGTTCGAACGGTGTTATTGGCAATTGAAAATCTATTAGAAAATGCAGCATGAATATCTTTCAAATCTATTTCACACCCTTTTGTCTCTTCATCTATGACTCTTCTTGATGCCTTTCTCCGTCTATTATAATATTCATATTGAGTTACTTCATAGTTATACTTTTCTTTCCTTTTCTTTCGGTCATTTCTCTTTTTTCTTTCTGGGTTTGAACTTTCCTTGTATGTTCTGTTTAATTTCATGTCTTTTTTCTTCTTTCTTAATTCATAATATTTTTTAGCTGGGTGTTTAGGACCTGGGAGAATGTCTATAGAATTCGATAAAAATTTAGTAAATTCACTAACACTGGAATTAAAGTCATTCTGCTCCATTTTGTTTGAAAAAATATTTAACCATTTTATGTATTGTTCTTGTAGAATGGATGGAGTTTTAAATTTTGTATTACTTGTCTTTTCTATTCTTGTGCTTGTATGTTGTCAGTTAACGTTGGTTCATTTATTTTATTAATATTATTTGCATTGGAAATGTCTTTATTACCACTAAGTTGTGTTATCCCATCTGGTTGAGATTCTTTATATTTTGCATTTATTTTGTCTCTTTGAATATTCTGATGTGATTTGGCGACATGTAAAGATAAGCCTTTCGTAGAGGTAAAGATTTTTCCACATTCATTACATGTACCTTTATTTGGATTATTGTTATCCAAAGTTGAATTGCATTCTGTTACTGAAAAGTTCATGTTACAGCCTAAGTTAATAATCCAGCTATTAACCTCTTAAGGTCCAAGTAATTTGAGACCCCTGTAAACCCCCAGTCCGGGTTATTTTTGAAGAATTACCTTGCAGTATTCACAAACTAACCCTCAACTCACCATTTCCCCGATCTATTTCATCGTCACTTTCACTATTTGTGTTGTCCAGAAAATCACTTAGGCCACTAATTTCAGAGTATTCGCTACTTTCACGGTCACTCAAAAGTTTTCAATCCGCCATTGCGCAATGTTTACAAACACGGGCCAGCTGTCAACAAAGCAACTTGTAGAATGTCGGTGATGCATCTGCTAATACGCAAAACAAAATATCCCAGAGACAGCCTGACTATTCCTGAACGTAACCGAAGTAAAACGAAGCATTCCGACTTCTCCCGTGGTGGAAAGAGCGCCAAGTTTGAATCAAGGCCACGTTCCCGCGTATATGCGGGTGTGGACCAGCAGCGGGGTTTGGGTATTCCGTGTATACGTGGGCGTGGACTTCAAGAGGTTAATAATAACCAGCATTATGTAAATAGCAATTTCGGTCAAAGTAATAAATTAGGCTTAATTTATCACTTTATCCAACCAACATGCATAATGTCTACCTGAGTTTGGTCAATGTGATTATTACTAAACCTAACCTTACAAAAAAAAAATTAATCTAACCTAACGACCTGACCAGAACAACTGAGAATTATTACACTGACTAACCCTGGATAGCTATTATTCATTATGCCTGGCCAAAATGATTAATACAGTGGAACCTGGATAATTCGAACCTCAAGGGACCAGCTAAAAACTTCGAATTATCCATAAATTTGAATTAAAGAAGTTCTAAATAATGAGGCCAAAACATTAAAACTTCACATTGTGAATTTAACCTCTTTATGAAATTGACACTCTAAAAGAATAAATTCATCAACAAACGCTAATTACAAGGGTTCAAAATCAGTAATCATAAAACAGAAATAACTACCCTAAAGTATAAACTACGAACGACGCGACGTACGATAATACAAAGAAACATTTCTGCTAGAAAAAATACAGTACGTTCTGCTACTTCTGAACTTTATACAGGCTACCAACTGAACTTCGTGCAACATTGACAATTGCACGCTCATTGACTTTCCTCTAAAGTGAGTGTTTTATAGGTCCGAGATTTTGTCGACATGGTCACTTCATTTATTTAATGTTATGTAAAAACTTTTTAACACTTAAAAAAAGGCACTGCACAAATAAAAAAAAAACACTTAGTTTGAGGGACGATCGAACACAACGGAATGCTGCACTGGAATTCGGAAGTTAGTTTGGCTGGTGGTGGAGGGAAAGGGGTCGCAGTGTTGAGTAGCCTTTGTGTCGACATAGAAAACTTCGCATCAGGTCTGGCGCATGGCTCGTCTGCCGGGAGCCGTTCTACACAGAATCAAGCGCGAAAAGATTAGTGGCGCTGTCACGGCGAGCGCAACCCTTTTCCGAACCCAGTCAGCGTTCTGTACTGTTTAGTTTACATTATTGGTGTTATTGGTGTCGAGTTACAAGCGATGTTGGGGTAGGGTGGGAAGCCTAGGAGGTGGAAGGGCTGAGTCATTTGACCATAACCTGACACGGCATAGGTCTGGCGTTAATTTTTTAATGAACATCATAGTAAAACGTGTTTTTCAATGAATTTTTAACTATTTCCAGTCGTGGAATAAAATTCATGTACCTTAATTTGGAACTTAACAATTCTAATCATCCAAAATAAAATTTGAATTATCCACAATTTTTTAGCATTGTTTGGATACAAAATGCCAGGGACCAAGAAAAATATTCGAATTAAAGAAGATTTCGAATTATACAAGTTCGAATTATCCAGGTTCCACTGTATTCTAGTATATTTATTACTTTGGCCAGGGCCAGACTGGGAAGAAATTTTGGCCCTGGCATTTATATGGCGTATCGGCCCTCAGCATTTCTACCGGCCCACTCAGGGGGGCTTTAGAGAGGGCGACAGAATTTCCGGCTCGGCAAAAGTGGTGACCTTTTTTTTAAGCTCAAACGTGTGGTTTTCGGCCTCTTTATTGTCATTTCAGTACAGTACCTTTTTGTCTGTTCCCAGTATGCATTACTCGGGACTGGGGGGGAAGTTTGCTCTGCGACCGGCCCCAAAGCGGCCCAACGGCCCCTGGAGGTGGCGGCCCACCGGGCATTTGCCCAGATGCCCTTATGGCCAGTGTGGGCCTGACATTGGCCATTGAAAATGAGCCAAATGACTTTAGATGTCATTTTGAATAATAACTGGCTAAAGTGACAAAACTGGTTACATACCTCTGTCTTCAGTCCAAAATTCTTTTGTAACCTCAGTGCTGCATATTATGTTTCAACACTACAATGTCATTGTCAAACACACTACATTAAAATTTTAAAATCACATTTACTACACACACTTTACAAACTAAATCCACAGTGCAGGCAAGAACAGACTGAACATACTGCAGTCGTTACGATTGATAGGCCAATCTTTTTTGTTTGTTTTAATTTTTATTTCGTTTATAAAAAGTGTGTAGTAAGTGTGATTTTAAAGTTTTAATGTGTGTGTAACACTGAGGTTACAAAAGAATTTTGGTTTTGTATTTTGGAATTTTGGCCTAGATATGTGCCCAGTTCATAAAAAATGAAGCAAGAGGCTATAAACATGAATTTTAATATTTAGTCCTGCAATTTTAGGCATTATGTATATTAGCCGATCACTATACGTAATGACCAGTTGGTTTATTACTTTGGCTGTGACATTACAAAGAATATTTTAAAGGCAACATTTTATGATCACTATATTCTAGCAGTCTTGATCTTTTAATTTGACAAGAAAAAAGTTGAAGTTGGTCTTCACTAAAATAAATTATGTTGTCTCTTCCTTTTTTGAAAACATTGCGTCAATGTTTGAACATGTAATTCAAATCTCATTAAAGGACATGCAAATGTTCTTCTGTCATGTTGTTTTCAAATTTTGAGAGAAAAGGAAGAACAGAAAACTACTTTTCCACTAAAGGGAAAACAAAAATAAAGTTGATTACCTTGAATGACCTGTGCTGTCAGATGCACATTCAAATGGCTTTGTAATGAGTCCGGTCGCACAAAAGACGCTGGGCAAAGTGAACATTTGTGGGTCCTCTCAAATTGCGTAGGAGCTCCTGACTTTTTGCCAAGTCCTCTTGCCCTCCTCACTTTTTTCACAACATCTGTTTCACACATTCTCATTACTAATGTTCAATAAGTAAAAGTAAGATACCAGAAACAAAAACAATCATTGAAGAGTTCATGACACATTTAGTAAAAATTAATGTGTCATGACATTCAGGTAGTAAAAATTAAATTATGAGTTCATTTCAAACAGTGGTAATCCTTTAAATGATAATGTTAAGGCAACTATTATGGAATATTTAAAAAGCCAATACACGAGGGTCGCCCAGATATTAAAGTTCTCTAAAGCTCGATTAATTACTTTGTGATAGAAAGCACAACGGAACCACCCGCATCGGCCATCAAATGCCCGATCGGCAGTTCGAGGGTTCGCATTGAAAAGAGAGGGAACACTTTGGGGTCAGATAGTGGCAGTGCAGGATAAGACTAAAAATGTCCCACTATAGGTGGCCAAGCTCTATTGAGCTAGTGCTACTGTATGGAGGCATGCACCGAGTCATCGTGATTAGGCACACCATGTTTACTTTCAGATGGTACATCAAGCTGTAGAGTGTCACAAAGCGCTCAAATTTTGTTTCTCTTTTAGCATAAATGGAGTAAACGTTTATGGCTCCAAAAGACTGCCATAAGGAAATTTACATTCAGAGGGAAATTCAATCGAAACTGCTATTTTGACATGCTGTAAGAACAAAATACGTGATTATAGTCGGCAGCGAGACTTGGTTCACATTGAAGCCATGGGTCATTTGGCCCCACACAGATGCAGAGAGAATTTACAGTGCAAGACCTAGTGGCAAAGGACCTTCAGGACGACCCTTGTATTTGCACACAATATTCTTGCGCAATCTTCTTGTATTGTAATACGAAGATAACACAGCCGTAACAAAGGGAGAGAGAAGGGGTTCACCTATAATATAGAAAGATTAAATATTCAATTCAATCCAAAACATCCTTCATTTGTCAGCACATTACATACATAGCCTAAATAGAGTCATAGCAAATAAACAATAGTCTATCCTTAAAAATAAGCTTAATGGTAAAAATAATCAATCATATAACAAAACTTGTCACATTGGAAGCTATGCAACTTATTTTTAAATGTCCTCAATGAGTTTGCACATTTTATAGAGTCTGGCAAGACAGTGTTGAGTTGAATTCAAGAGTACAACGGAGTTAGTTCAATAACTCATGATTTCTGCTACAAATCATCAACAGTAAAACATTTTGTAGTAGGTTTTAAGTATGAAAATAAACAACTCCGATAAAATATATTAGCAATCCTGGGTCAAGACACAATTAAAAATATAGACCTGGAGCCTACTGCCTCCTTAAATATAAAATGTACTTGAAACTATTATTACACAGTTAAAACATAATTAAATTAAATGTATTTCTGTTTCAAGGTCTTTCACTACCTTGCAACAGAATAAAACTAGTCTATAAAAGTTTAAAATTTAATTTACCTCTTCGAGTTAAGTCCTGGCATAGATGGCAACTAGGTGATTTCCTAGACAGCTTTCCATTTGTATGCACATGCATAATTGAAGATTTATCAGTCTCATCTGTAAGAAAGCATATGATTTTTAACTTTAACTTTTAGGGCTAAAATCTTGATAAAAAGTAAATATATAGCAGGTCAGATACATCATTAAGAGTTTTTAGAAGTTTGTGGTTTGTAATGAATTCAGATAAGTCCCCATGATCCAAATTTCGTTATTCCAATAGTCCGTTTGATCTAAATATCTTTTGGGATAGGAAATATTTCCTGATCACAGGTAAAATACACGTGTAACTTAGCAAAATATGTAAACGGCCTTAAATCTGACAGTTCACCTTAAGTCAAAACAGTGGGAGTAACCTTGCAAAATTCTACCGTGTGTGTATACCAAAACACGACCCTGTAAGTTTTATATATTCTTCTGTGAAAGATGATCAAGGGTATATAAAACTATGGATTGTAGGGAAACAGTTGGGTAGGAATAACTTTGCAAACATGATAAAGAGTAAATAACTAAAAAAAATGTAAAAAAAAACATCACTATACGCCATAAAATTTAACCGTGCATGTTTACCAAAAATCCTCAACATAAACGCAATCTAAACCTTTTTTGTACATCTTATGGTTTTTGTGTAGGTTGAAAAAGTTCATAAAGAAAAACAGACTGGGAATGGTTTTTCAAAATGGCGATTAGAGCGCAGCAGGGATTTCCTGTGACTTTGGGGATTTTAATTAGGAAGGTTTACTTGACATCCATGCGAAGTTTCAACTTGGTAGGATTTTTTAGGTTGATTCAATTTTTTGTGCCTAAAATTTCTGGACTATCAAGACATTTAAAAAGGTGAGTAGCAGACAACAGTTCTGCCTATAAAAAAATGCATTGTTTAAAAATAGTATTTAAAATTAAATACAGTACACTCGAATTATCCGGACCCCACATTATCCAGATCCCAGATTACCCGGACCGGGCGATCTGAGAAATAAAAAAATTAAAATCATGGCAAAATCACGATTCTAGCGAGTTTACGAGAAAAATGTGCCTTCTAATAGTAAAATGCAAATGTAATACATTACTGTAAGCATTTTAAATCACAACGATTGAAGGGGTCCCCCGTAAAACGTTCTAAGCGACAAAATTCCAAAATTGGAGATATTCAGTGAAAAAGGTTCTCCAGGACATGAGCTACACCGTGGTATATTTTGTTTTGAAGATATTTGAGTTGGTAGCCCTGATTTCGTCTGTCAAAGTTTTCGTGCTTCGCGAGACTGCACGGACTTTCTGGGTTATAACGTTCTATTCGCCAAAAGATGGAATCCCTGCCGGTCATTGCGCTGTCACCCAAGGACCAAAATCGCGTAAATAAAAATAAAAGACGTGAAGTAAATATTGGAAAGTGGAAGGATAAGACCAGGATTGAATATAGAAAAGTTGGATTACCCTATATTTCAAAAAATAAGAAGCCAAGGCCTAGAAATTGCCTCCAAAAGAGGGGGGTAGAATAACGTTTTAAGCACCACATGTGGATAACTTTTAGCAAAATGACGTATCACGTTTTATTAACAATATTACGTTTTTGTACTTTTACATCAATAAAATTGTTTTATATTCAGTTTTATTTTTGTTTCTGTTGGTATTCCTACTCTCCCTCATGTTTTCTTCCAAGGTAGGAGAGCAGTCTGTCAGAAAACGTTCCAAGCGCCAGTCATTTAGAACGTTATAACCCCTAAAAAAACACGAAAAATGTTTAAAATGCTTGATGGCAGGTAAAAATTCAATATAATGCTACATTATGATGGTATAAATAGGGTGTTAAAAGATTATACATGATTATAAGTTCTAACCTTAAAAAACCGTAAATTTTAGAATTCAACTTTCAACCCTTGATTACTCAAAACTAGGTTTTTGTCGTTTAGAACGTTTTACGGGGGACCCCTTCAATTGAAGGAACCACTTTGCTTAAACATATATTACGACATTTTCAAGAACGTAGGTTTTTGGAATGCTACTTGGGACGCTAGCAGCAATCAACAAAGGCAAAGCCTACGGCAATTTTGCGGGTTAGTCCATTGCTGTAATTTGATGTGTTAGGTTATTTCTTAAGAAGAGTTACTGTAATGTGTTTTGAGTTACTTTAAGTTTCGTCATGATTATTTCAAGTTTGAGTTAATTTATTATGATTATTTAATCTCAATAAATTAAATATTTTTATCTGGCGTTTTATTCCGAACCTAACCTGTAAGTACGGTAAAAGTTAACATTATATTCGTATGATTGGTAATAAAGCTTAGTTCTAAAATTTGTTTCAAAATTAAACCCCCGTAAAATTTGATAGGCTAATATGCTGTACAGTCTTGATACGCCGTATGCAACATCAGTTTAGCAGGGGCTAAGGTACGCGATCACTATTTAGGCAATATTGTAATGACCTCGGATTATCCGGATTTTTTGTTATCCAGATCGGTGTTCCGCCATATTAATCCGGATAATCCGAGGTGGACTGTACAAAGAAAAAATCCCTTAATGAAGTACATACCATTAAATGAGGAGTTAGAGGCTAAAAGAGAATCGGTCTTTTCCTTTTTTTTCATATGCCTCAACTTGATATGCCTCTTGAGACACTGAGAGGTTTTGAAAGTCATTCCACACTTATTAAATTTGCAGAAGAATGGACTGTCTCCTGTGGATAGACAGATGAGTAAATAAGTTAAAGAAGAGAGTTAATAAAAGAGTCAATAATTGTAGTTTCATTCTTTTAAATTTTTGAGCATAGTTTGCCCAATTTAGGATGAGAGCAGGCCTACCAAGGTTTATATATCAATGTCTTGTATGTGTCAGTGTTTTTATATTCTTTTGTATTATTATCTGTGATATTGATGTTTGGTAGCTTATTTTTAGGTTAAGGACTTAGCAACACTGCACTGCTGAAATATGACTTTGTCAATGCTTGTAAGCCTGACATTAAATTAATTCTTAATCTTATTCTTTGTTTACAGTTATTGTAATGCTCAATGTTATGTGCAATAAAGAATATGACTATGACTATCAGATTTACCAAAAAAAAAAAATAGCCCAAGGACCGAAAATGGTACCACAATAAAATGTCTTAAAATGACTTAAAATGCTTCTTTTTGTCAAAGTAAGTCTGAGTTCCTACAATTTTCCTAGCCAGTAACTTTAATTTTTTTTTTTCATAATGGAGTTCTACTGGCAAAATGACCTGTAAAAAACATGTTGTTGAGCCAAAAATAAGTTACTTCCAGCATTTGAAGTAAATCCTTGGAACAGATACATTAGTACATTAGTTGAAATGGCGACCTACCCAGGTAGGTATTTTAAGCCAAGTATGAATGACAGTTGAGTGAAGGATGATTGTGGTGCGATCTTGTAGTCTTGTTACTGACTAAGGCCGATTTTAGGCATAATAACAGTGTAAACAATAAATCAATCAAACAAACAAGAAATGTTTGTATGAGAGTATAAAACTGAAACCATAAAATATATATACTAAAGCAGACGTCCCACATCCATATACCAGTGAACATTCTCCAATCCGGTGCTGTGGTCAAACAGGTTTCTAGTATGTGGTATTCTGCCAAAGCAACATTTCTGAATACTTTTACCTGTATGAATACGAAGATGGGTAACCATGTGGGAAGCATATCTTGCTCGATATGGACACATCTGGCATCTAGAAAAAATGTATAATTTTACTATTAAATCAAACTTTGTTGTGGTATTGAACATATTGACCTTCCACTGAAATACTTGCGATTATACACTCGGGATTAATGAAACTTTCTTTAGATTTAGTTTCAAAAAGATTTTTTAATTAATTAGCCAATGCAGTGTCACCATTTAATTTTTGCTTCACAGTATCATAGTTTACTGCTCTGAACATAGGCAACAGACAATAGACAAACTCTTTAATTTCAGAACTTAACATGTTTTACGATTATGACTCCAAGAGCTTAAAAGCTCGCATGAAGGAGCTTTTACTTAGAACGTACTACACTTTACTACACTACACTACACTACACTACACTTTACTTTACTACAGTACACCTCGGATTATCCGGACCTCACATTATCCGGATCCCGGATTATCCGGACCAGTCCATCCGAGAAATCAAAAAATTTAAATCACGACAAAAAGTGATTTTAGCGAGTTCACGAGTGAAATGCGCCTTCTAAAAGTAAACTGCAAATGTAATACATTGCTGTACGCATTTGGAATCACAATAATTAAAGGAGTCGCATCGCCAAAACAGTTCACTACAGCATTACCGTGAACGTAGTCTTTTGGTTTGCTACTTGGGGCGCTAGCAGTAATCAAGATAAGCTTAGCCTACGGTAATTTTGCTAGCTAGTTTATTACTGTCACTTTAAGTGTTTACAGTTGTGAACTCTTTATGAACTGATATTGAATTTCAAAATGGGTGGTTGTAAAAGGAAAAAAGTTTCAAATTTAAAACAGAAACTAAATGCTGTCAAAAGACTTGACGCAGGAGAATCAAGTAAACAATTAGCTAAGGAACTGGGTGTTGGGACAAGTATGGTGATAGGAAGAATCGAGCACACTTAGAAAAATGGTACTTATGCGGAACAAGCTTGAAAGAATAACATGTTGTACAGTCTTGATACTTCGTTTGCAGCATCAATTTAGCAGGGGCTAAGGTACGTGATCGCTATTTAGGCGATATTGTAATGACCTCGGATTATCCGGATTTTTCGTTATCCGGATCGGTGTTCCGCCACATTAATCCGGATAATCCGAGGTGTACTGTACTTAGAAATAATCTACAACAGAATATATACGTACCAATTAAACTTGTAATACACTAAATACACTCAACAATTACACCAGATATACAAGTATGAAATCTGTACCTAACCAATGTCTTTCAGTAAAATAATTCATCAACACAAAAAAATCTTGATCCAATGAAAAGAATTATACATTTTTCATAATGACTATTCACTCGTCAGAAACCCGGTTTGCATCGGTTGTGTTGGAGGGCGAGTAAAAATATGAATTAGTACTCGACCCATCAACTTGCCCAGTGCAAAGATAAACGAGTCAAGTGACAGAGGAGTGGTGAACCCAGCTATAAAAATGGGGAAGCGGTTGATCTTAGAAACTCAGCCGAGCTACTTGACCATTGTAAACTGGCCTAAAATGACACAAGAACACGTTACCATTCTAGCTCAGTTACCATTCTAGCTCAGTTCTCAGTTCCAAAACAGCTGGGTCATTAGAATAGGTGTCTAAATATTAAAAAATACTTGTGCAGCCACAGATGAAGAACTATACAGATTGGCAACCTTATGCATTTTTTCATGACCGTTTTTTCTAGCGGCGTCAAGTTTGTTGGGCTGTTATGCCACCCAAGTTGCACTGGTATCAAAGTTATTAATGGCTATATTTGTTCTTTGGAACCTTATTGATATTATTATTATTTATTGATATATATTTGTTCTTTAGGATTTGATGTTAATGAAATTATACTTGATACCATTGACTATAAAAAGAAAAAATAGATAGTCCAAGAAATGTTTGATTTTGAAGCCAACAAATTTGATCATATGTTACTAAAATTAGCATATTCTGGTGGAGATCATTTCAGGATGTGAATCTTTTACGTGAAACATC
The DNA here is from genome assembly GCA_035578135.1 of Flexamia atlantica. Taxonomy (NCBI): domain Eukaryota; kingdom Metazoa; phylum Arthropoda; class Insecta; order Hemiptera; family Cicadellidae; genus Flexamia; species Flexamia atlantica. The sequence continues at coordinate 33,030,502 of JAQJVK010000004.1, read as the reverse complement.
ACAGCTAGCGCAATCTCTAGTGACGAATGTGTACTAATTTCGTGTGGAAATTTCTGCCTTCAAAGCATGAGCAGTCTCCTTTTGGGTATAAGTCAATGTTGATACCCATGCAATATGTGCGGCTAAACCACCTAACAATCTTGAGGCCGCCCGAAAAAAGTGGGGCGCAAAAGTGCAAAGGGTTGCCAATCTGTATAGTTCATCTGTGGTCTCAGCCACCTTGTTAGACCACATTATAGTGGACAAGGGGGTTGAGGTTAAGAGGAATGGCGTGATAGACACAGCAATCATTAAAGATCACAGGGGTGTGAAAATTACTGATCATAAGCTTTTTTATTGAGAGATTGTATGTCAGAAAGACAAAAAGAAAGCGAAGTTTATAACATATAGAGACTTTTCTAGGTTTGAGCCGGATCGTGTTGTAACTCAGATTTCAGAAATGATTGGAATGATGCCCTATCAATACAAGGAGTTGAAAATGCTGAACAATTCATCACCTCGAATATAAGGAAAATATATGATGAGAATGCACCAATTGTTCGTAAAAGAGTGACTAAGAAAAAAGCACCCTGGAGAACAAATGAGATCAAAAGGCTCACTAGGATAAAAAATAAATTAAGAAACAAGTACTGGAAGACCAGGGGCGATGAAGAATGACAAAACTATAAGAATGTACGGAATTTGTTGAATAGATTGGTGTGGATTGAAAAGAAAAAGTATTTCTCCGACAAACTTGGAAATAGCAAGAATCAAAAAGATTTGTGGTCTTGCTTGAGGCAGTGTGATGTTTTGGGAAAGAGTAACGACATCGACATACCACCTGAAATCACTCCAAATGAAATAAACAAATACTTTCAAGAAATGGGCTCTGATATAGACATCTCTGATGAAAACTTGGTTTACTTTAGAAATAATCGATTTAACGGCTCTGAGAACATCTTTAGAGCTACCAACGAGAATGAGATTATAGAAATTATAAAAGAAATTAAATCTAGCGCTGTTGGTGGTGATGAAATTTCCATCGATATGATCCGATCAGTGAGCCCATTTGCGATCTCGGCCATTGCACACCTTGTGAACGAGTCACTGAGAGAAGGGAGATTTCCTGAGAAATGGAAACATAGTATTATGCATCCCCTCCCTAAAACTGTGAGCCCAAAAAGCGTGCAACAATTAAGACTAATATTGATACTGCCTGCCTTTTCAAAAATATTAGAGAAAGCTGTCATTCGTCAAATGATGTATTTTATTAATTCTGAATGTATTTTGCCAAAATTACAGTCTGGGTTTAGAAAAAAACCACAGTACATGCACTGCCTTGGTGAATATGTTTGATGATTTGTTCAGAGCAAAAGATGAGGGCAAATACAGCATGGTTGTCATGCTTGATTATTCACAAGCTTTTGACTCTCTAAATCATGAGCTTTTGCTTGCAAAGATGCACTACTACGGTTTTGGCAGAGATGCAGTTAATTGGTTTATGTCCTACTTAAATCACAGAGCGCAGGTCACCAGAGTGGGAAATGAGACATCTGAGTTGCTTATAAAGGATTGTGGTGTACCTCAAGGTAGCTGTCTGGGACCTATTTTGTTTAACCTGTATACATCGGACTTTCCAAGACGTGTACAGCATTGCACAGTCCACATGTACGCTGACAATTGTCAGCTGCAGTTATGTTACTTTCCTGAGACAGCTGCCTATGCAATTGACTGCATGAATCTCAGAAAATCTGCATTGACCTTCAGAAAATCTCTTGTTGGTCTGTCAATAACGGCCTGAAGATGAATGTAGAGAAGTGCAGTGCAATCTATGTAGCCCCAAACATATTTGTACAGTCCCTAAAACTGAGATCTCTGAACATTATCTTAAATGGTGAGGAGCTTGTGATAAGTGACAGCCTAAAAACTCTTGGTGTCACATTAGACAGTGATCTCTCCTTTTCTGACCACATTAGTCAGACTATCCAGTGCCGTTGGCTGTACAGGTTCAGGAACTTGTTACCAGAGCTAGCAAAAATTCAGCTTGTGCAGTCACTGATTCTATCAGTTTTTCAATACTGCTATCCTGCATACGGTAAGAGTATCTCTAAAGAGAATATTGGGAGAATACAAAAGGTTCAGAACAACGCCATTAGGTTTGTGTTCTGCCTCAGCCGCTGTGACCATGTATCACCTCTTAGGGAGGCCTTACATCTACTCCCTATGGATGCCGTTTGTAGAGTGCTGACCTGCTGTTTGGTCCACAAAGCTCTCATTGTTGGAGAGCCTCAGTACCTCTGTGACAAACTCTCCCTTCGGCAGAATGTCGCTTTGAGAAGCACCCGGCAAGACAAGCTCCTCCATTTTCCGAGGATAAGTCGCAAGGTTGGCAGGAGAGGTTTCGCCTATTTCGGTCCGTCGTTGTATAATGGACTCCCCGCGAAGCTCAAAGAGCAGTCAATAGGTTCATTTAAGAACAAAATTAAATGTTTTATTGAAAATTAGATTGACTGTCGTTTTATTTTTGTTAGGTTTTAGATGCTGCTATTCTTTTTTTTAAATAATATGTATATTTTTTATGTGTGTAAGATTGAATTTGTATGACGAGAGTTAATTTGAAAAACAGTTATAACTGAAAAACGCTTGATCAATAAAAGACATTCTTATTTATTTATTTATTTATTTACAGCATACTGGTTCCGTAGCTAGAGAATACATTCAAGGATAGTATGCTGCAGACACAGATTAAAAATCCTTTGCCAAAAAATATATATTTTTAATTTTTTATCTTATCACACAAAATGTTATAACATAAACAAAAGTTAATTTCTTTCTTAAGTGGTTTATTAATTTTACTTTTTGACATCTTGTTCTAATAATTTTATCAACTTTTGTTTAGGAATTTACAAATAAGGGGTTTCAAAACAAATTATTTAAATAATTTACTAACACTAAGGAAAGTGATTCCAATAGACAGCTCTCTGAGAGGTTAAGTTATAATTATAAACTTTATGCCAGGAAATGTACTTCTACCGATTGGAAATATAATATATGTTGGAAACCTGTTCCTTCCCATAGTTAAATCTACTGGAACATGAACGTATTGTGATGTCATTAACGTGCAAGTAGCCATAACCTAAATCTTTCTCAAAAACTTTAACATTCAACTTTATCAAATTTACATGAATATTATTGATAAAACAGCAACAGCTATTGAATACAGGATGATATACCGCAAACTTGTAATCTTGTTAATAACTAAGGCCAACATGGTCCTTAGACGGGACTGTTAATTTAGCCCAACGGCTAATGGCAATTAGGGGACCTACAACTTAACGTGGGATCCGAATTACCATCTCTCCAATCAGTTACTACCTTGTCTATTATGAAGCAGTTGGCGGCATGTTGATTTCTGAGTGCAGGCTCCGAAAACAAGATGAGATGACCCAAACATAAATACAGTCACAAAACTACATGAACATAATAATAAGGTCCTCACACAGTTCTTATCTAAGTTTTTTGTATTTAACAAAAACAACCTGCTTTCTTAGAATTTTTACAGAACAGCTGTTCAACTGCGTAGCCGCTCTGAACGACACTCTGTGACTTGTTGTTCCGAGTGGCTACGCAGTCAAACAGTTGTATCGTAAAAATCCTGAGGAAGCGGACTATTTTTCGTTAATCCGCGAAATGTAGATTAGAACTGAGCGAGGGCCCAATTAAGATTTATTTTCATCCAGTTTTGTGACTGCCTGTGTTTTATGTTTGTGTCATCTCATCTCGATTTCAGAGCCTGCGCACAGGAATAAACTTGGTGGGAAAAGCCCAATTAAAAAACTGAGTATAACTATACCTCACCCGAACAACATGTCATTCAGGATTAGATTTAATCATGGCCATCAACATAAAATCGTTCAGGCCAAGTGTTCACAACTGTTACACAATAATGTACGGTACTTTGGTATTATACGGAGGCCACAATTTTTAGAGAGATTTTTTTTCAATGTAAACCAAAAATAATTACATTATTGGAAAGAACATTACTTTAATTAACTTACTGATCAAATTTGACATAATTATGATTGGCGGTCCTTGTGTTCTGCCTAAGAGGCACTGATGTCGGCGAGGATTGAGTTGAATGCGTCACCGCCACTATAAGCAGCCATACCTGATTGCCATCCTAACACAGTGTGCTGCGGCGGTTATGTCAGGTTCTAAACATGTTAGTAGGACTTTCCTGAATTCGTTACGAATCAAACAATACTAAAAAAAGCATACTTTTGCCAGCCAAATCCCCTCCAAGTGGACTAAGGTCAGGTCATTGACCGGAGCGTACACATCACCTGTCAACATATGTCAGCATATGACATATGTTGGGATATGGCAAGCAAAAGTATGACTTAACTGGTATCGATTGATTTGTAACGAAACGAGGAAAGTCTTTTAAGATAATTAAGATAACCTAACAACTGCAGCGTGCTGTATGAGGGTGACCTCAGTACAATAACGAAGTAACCAATGTTCTCACAACATATGTGTTATAACATACTTGTATGGGCGTTCGTCCGTGTGGATAAGAATGTGCCGCTTCAACGCCTGCCGGTCGACAGATGCGTATTCACACAACTGACATTTATACCGTTTGTCTCCGATATGTATCCTTCTGTGAGAAATGAGCTTGTCTGGCCGAGCAAACCTCTTGTCGCACTCAGGGCATCGATAAGGCTTCTCTCCTGAAAACCATAAAAACTGTATATTCAAAATAAGATATTGTGTTATGGCTTTGAAGCTTTTAAAAATTTATGGATTTAAAAGCAACAGCTAAATTAAGTGATGATATAACAAAAAATTGAATTTAACCCTCGAGCGGGCGCATGCGGAATTTTCCTCCGCACGTGTTTTTTATTTTAAAATAAACAGACATAATGGGTGTCGGCGGTCGTGTCCAGCTCCATACTTTACGCCCCTCATTCCAGGAATCTCCTAAAGCTATTTATAACCCCCCCCCTTTGGTATAACTGGTGCAAATTCTTGAGGCCCAGTCTGCGCATGGGGCGGGGAGTGGATAGGCTGGGAGGAGAGGGGAGTAGGAGCGGCAGCGGCGGCCATCGGTGTTCTAGCCTGGCTTCGTAAATTTGGCAGCTCGCACGTAGTTACTGCTTCTCTGTCAATTGTTGTTCAGAGTATCAAGACACTTTAATACTAATGAAACATTATTCTTAAATCTTGTGCAGTATTTTACTTTAATCATAAGAGTCAATGTTCCACCGGTTAATGTTTTTAGGATGACATGTAGTGACACGCGATTGTTGATGGCTGAGAGCAGAATGACAGTGCTGCGCTCTTGTGACGCACTGCCGCGCATGCACACTAGCCGTTTTTGCTGCCGCGCATCCACCGCACCGGGCCTCAGGAATTGGCGTCAGTTATGCCTCGTTATTTGCAATTCAGAGATGCCGTGTCAGTTTGTGGAGCGCCCTATACCGTAACACAGACAGTGATGATACCTATTTTAAAAATTCATAATAGCGAAGAATTTGTGATTGTTATTTAATTTTTTGGACTTTTCCTATCGCTTTAAAAAAAAGAAGCAAAAGGAAAAGTCCAAACAATTCAATATTAATTAATACCTATTTTAAACTAGAAAATTACTTACTATGTTCAATTGAAATATTACACCTTTCAAGTTGAACAATAAATTGAATTGAAGATTAAATGTGATTCCTAATGAAGTTTGTCAACATTAAAATGCAATGTTTCGTTATAAAACAAGTAAAATGGGTTAAATTTGTGCGATTTAGTGTTGCGGAGTAACTCCGCATGCACCCGCTGCCGTTTTACCAGTGAAGGGCCCGCTCAAGGGTTAACAGTGTTCATCATTATTTAGTTTTGACATGTAGAGTGTACGGATTAAAAAATCAAGATTAATGCTTGTTAATGAGTCTGGCATAAGTAACATGGAAAGTTAAGAAATCGTTATAAATTCAAACTGTCAAATCAACCTCAAGTGTAATTTTTATCAAACTTTTGGAGACCTGGACTATTTTGGATCAGATTTTCACAACTAACCCAAAAGGTGAGAACACCCTAGTTGCGGCAGAACTGCATACTAAATGAATTTCTATCGCTTAAAAAATATTTCAACCTAACATGGCGAGATATGAATTCTTTTTACCCTACACTAGAATGGAGAATGAGTATGCAGATTGCTGCTACAGATATGGAAAAAAATAGGTTTTCCCTATCAACATAGAATAGACCGCAAGTAGTGGAAGCCATGTACCAAGTTTAAACAAAGCATGTCAAGATATAAGGAAGATAATAAATATTAATTCCCCACAACGATATGTGGGGAATGAGCCAACTATGGGGAATGAGCCAACTATGGGGAATAATAATAATGGGGAATTTAATGGGGAATGAGCCAACTATGGGGAATGAGCCAACTATGGGGAATAATAATAATGGGGAATTTAATGGCCTAAATCAATGAACGTAATCTGCTATGGCTGCATCTTAATAAAAAAAATGCAACATTTATATATTTTAGCCAAAATATTTATATTTTTAGCGAATTTCCCCTATAGGGAAGAAGCTATTACCGTAGGTCTCATGGTAAGAGCTAAGCCTAAGACCATGATAACTTTTCGTTTTGGGGCCCCCACAAGTAAAAAACACCATTCGTTCAAATTTCAATATATACATGATTGAAATGAACATAATATTAACAAAGTATCCTTTTTTATAATAAATTTATTTAATTTGACAACATGTTTCGGGTATTATCATAGCCATCTCTAGTAATAAGGCCGCGGCGCTAGTAAATGGCAACACCGCACCTAAGGGTTCAGCTGATGGAGCTTTCTGCTGTAGGCCGTAAAAACATAAACAAAGATTTGACAGTTCAACAATAACTTCAAGTTTCAGCAGACTTTCTGTCAGATAGGAACGTAGTTAATTAAATTAGTTTGTTTATTTATTTTTTGAATTTGAGAAAGTTATTATTTTGATTGCTTTTTAAGTGTTTCTTTTTGAAATTTTGAAATAATAAACGAAAATGTATTTTACTTACATTTATTTTTAATGATCACAAGTAATCAGTAAATATGCCTAATAGTTGTGTTGTACCAGGATGTAGATCAAATTTAAAAAACTCTTCAGAAGGTTACATTCAAAGTTTTAAAATTCCTAAAGACGAAGAACTAAGACGAAAATGGCTCAAAGCAATTCCAAGAGACAATTGGACTCCAACTAAATATTCCTACGTTTGCATAAAACATTTTCATGATGACGACATAATTTGGTATGACCGCTACGTAAATGAAGACGGTGAATTGTGCCGCTACAAAAGAGACCGGCCGATTCTAAGTGAAAATGCAGCCCCTTGCATTTTCCCAGGGACGAAGTTGCTACAAAATTATTCTGGTGATCAAATTCGAAATGAGGAAAAAGAAGAGGAAGAAAAAAGATCCAGAGAACGCAAAGAACGGCAACTAAAGCAAGAAGAGGAGGAGAAGGACAGAATAAAGAGTTATTTTTCTTTCAAGGAATCATTACCTTCGAAAATTAAGGATACAAATTGTTCGCTGTTCATTAGTGAAAACTGTTGTATTATTTACAAACTATGCACTGCTGACACTCCAAAAATAACGTATAGTGTGAGGATTGAGAACAATTTCAAAGTTGACACTCACATCAATGGAGGCCTAATTCCAAATAATGACATTCGAGACGAGAGAACTAGCAGTTGTATATTGAACGATTCAGTTTTAACAAAGTGGAGTCAATTGATTAGCATTTTAAATTTTTGTAACAATTTTGTTGAACTGAGAAATTACAAAAGTTTTTTATTAGGTATTATTACCCAGGCTTGCGACAGTTTGATTAATTTTTTGAATAAAGGTGACATTGGAAAAGAGGACTCAGATGGCAAAAATGTCAGTAATAGTTTGAAGTTTTTAAGTGAGCAAATAAGTCTACTTTTTATGAAAAGAATTAAATACAGCACAGATACATTGTTAAAATCTTTTTTAATATACATGCAATCTGCGAAATGTTATTCGGCTGTTAGGCATAACAACATACTGACTCTTCCTCACCCAAGAACCTTACAAAAACTGTCATCGAGTTTCAATGTGTCCTCAAAAACAGAATTAAGCACTGTTAACTTCTTGAAGCACGTGGTCAAAGACCTAAAAGAGGAGGAAAAGACAGTCAGTATTCAAATCGATGAGATCCATATAAAAGAAAGTGTTGATTACAAAAATGGATGTAACTGGTATAGCTGCAAACAATACGCAGGAAACTGCTAAAACTGTCGTGACATTTTTAATCAGCTCGTGTTTTGGTAGTTTTAAAGAGGTTGTTAGACTTGTCCCGGTAAAACAACTTACTGGTTCTTTCTTAGCCGAAACAGCAAGGAATGTCATTGCCCAGGTAATTGATTGTAATTTAACCGTGCTTTGCCTTATAAGTGACAACAATAGAATTAACCGAGTAATGTTTAACTCACTGACTAACAAGTCAGAGTCTAATTACTACTTCAAACATGAAAACAGCGACAGCAAAATTTTTGTACTTTTTGACAGTGTTCATATTTTTAAATGCATAAGAAATAATTGGCTGAATCTCAAGGATGCTGATAAAACGTTTGTTATACCGTTTTGGGAACATTTTTCTGGTGCATCAAACTGTTTTGATTCAAACTCTGTTCACATTTGTGAGGCAAAGTTTAGCGACGTAAGAAATCTATACAAAGAAGAGTCAAATAATCTGATTCGAGCAGCACCTCACCTCACATATAAGTCTTTGTTCCCCACCACATTTGAACGACAGAATGTTAACTTAGTAGCAAAAGTCTTCAATGAAACGGTTGTATCTGCTCTTGAAAAGCGTGGTTCTTGTAGTACGGCACATTTCATAAGAATTATCCTGACATGGTGGACAATCATGAATATTAAACGTCCCTTGTCCTATATTTTGAAAAGGGATCCTCTCAAAGAGCCCTTTTCATCAGTAGTGGATGAACGTTTCAAGTTTATGGACAGTTTTCTGTTGTGGTTAAGAAAATGGAAAGAAGTGACGAATTCTGGTGGTTTATTAAGCGGTTGTTTGACCACAGACACTTTTGATGCTTTGCTCCACACCACAACTGCATTAAAGGAACTAATCAAATATTGTCTCATAGAAATACAAATTCCCTACGTACTAACGGGAAAACTGCAGACGGATAATATAGAATCAAGATTTGGGCAGTATCGTCAACTAGCGGGTGGAAATTACAACATTAGTCTCACACAGGTAATAGAGGCCGAAAACAAAATAAGAATCAAAAGCTTACTTGGATTACATTCTGCTCAGTATGGAGAAATTCCCCTTTCAACTACAGCTTGTGACTTGATTGAAACGCAGAAACCCCTAAGTAAACAGACTATTAACTTTGATTCTAAATTGTACAGTGTTTTAAGTGACGATTATCTAGATCTTATTCCGATTGACAGTTCAGCACTATTGTATGTATGTGGTTATATTAGTTATAAGCTGTCAACACTGTCTAAGTGTGATAACTGCATTTCAATAATCAAGAATGGTAAATGTTCCGAAGACATGTACTTCAAAAGCATCAACAGGGGAGGTTTGTCAGTCCCGACGGATTTGGTTTTGAGCGTAGGAAAACACGTCTTAGGAATCATGCAAAGACTCATTTCTGTTGAGCATGAAAATATTTTCATTTCAAGCGCAAATCAAAAAGACGTTTTAACAGCCATAGCATTTGAAGCTGTTAATAATGACAGCTCAATGATAAATGTCAAAGACTCCTGTGCCTGTGGAAAAAAATATACAGACATTATATTGGACATTATTTCGAGAATGTCAAATATTCTACTAAATAACTATTCTAAAATCAGAAGAGATAACTTGAGTAAACAGTGTAGGACCAACAAAAGAAAACTGATGATTTTAGAATAATTATTTGGTAGAATATTGCCTTGCAGGTCTAATGCCCAATGCCAGTTCATGCACCACTTATGAACAGTTTTAGATTATATGCCATGTTCGTTTATTTTTAATTTTGTAAGTTAATTAGTGATTTACAGTAAATAACGTATGCAATCATCAATAATTAATATAGACTACTTTGAGATACCAGAGGGATCGTGGCTTAACTAAGGCCCATAAAAACTTGTAATATAAACAAATAAACTTGTACAGAATATTTTAAGGAAAGTGTTCGTTAATAAATTATTAACATTTAACGTCATATAATTCCAATTTTTTAATACGGCGATTCAATTCGTATCTTTCAATACTGTGAATCAATTCGTAGGCAGTGTAGGCCTAAACGTATTGTTCAAGCATGTCTGATTCTTTTTATATAATTTATTTTTAATTTCAGTTAACTAAAAAATAGAAACATATTCGTAATAGCTATATTCAAGTCATATAAACAATGTTAATTTGCTTCTGAGCTAGAAATAGGTAAGCTATGGGCTTAAATTACCCTCCGTCGAATTCTACAATTGAACGACGGAGGATAATTTAAACCAATTGTCTGTATGAAATTATAGGCTGCTCTCGTAATATATTCATATCAAACAATTACATTGATTACAGGGTTAAATTTTACACTGAGTCTTGATCCAAAGCTCAACTTCGCACTTACTAACGATTCAAAGAAAATATATTTTCCACCAATGCTGTATCATAGCGCAAAAACACTTTTTAGCGGTCTCAAAGGTTGGCGGCCTCTTCTTAACCTTGCATTTGCCCCGCCTACAAAGAATACTGATCTGTGCATGGGCATTATCAAGCAAAGAAAGGAGTGAGTGGTATCAGAACAAGAATGAACAATACTGTTAAATGATATTGGCGGCGGCGTGCGAATTCGTAATCACGACAAAGCTGCTGAGGGCCCGAGGTCCGATGCACTAACGACTGCCCACCGACTCAGGATTACATCCAGTATAAAGGATATGACCTCCTTAGTTATACTCATTGACTGGCTACTTGAAATCAGCTGGCCGGGAGGATAAGTTTTTCAGCAAGAAAAACCCTTAGGTTGCGATGTTGCCAGGTCGAAGGCCGCGGCCTTATTACTAGAGATGGCTATGGTATTATCCCATCTTCGTGGTCAGAATATAATTTAATAAAAAAAAAAACACTCAGAATATAAAATTTTTATATAAAAAGTGTTTATATTCTGACCATGAAGATGGGATAATACCCGAAACATGTTGTCAAATTAAATAAAATCTATTACTTATTTAATACACGAGCAGTTTTTTTGTTACAAAGACTCCTCCTAAACTACTGAACCGATTTTCATGTTTTTGGTGTCATTGGAAAGAGCTGGCGTGAAGTTTTGCAGGAAATAAAATTTAAAAAGGTTTGACTAAAGGGAAGAGCCCTAGACGCCCTTAAAGTTTCGTATTAGTCCATAAGATTTAACATGGGAATATAAATTTCAAATAAAGCAGCTGATTGGAGCAAACAAAGTTTTTCAGCAAAGCCATATGTTGTTTATGGAATTTAAACCATTGCATATAGAGCTGGAGGCATTTCAGTTGATGGAAGATGTAAATAAATAAACTATTATCCTAATACATACTTAAGGTCAGAATTCATTTTAAAAACATTTATTTGGAATCACATGTGTGAAGATCATAATATTAACATATGTTTATATTCCAAAGAAAAATACTAAAAGGAGAAATAAATTCTTATGTATAAAAATTCTATAAATATAAATATAAATATAAATAAAAGAAAAAAGAAACAGACTTAATTAACATTGATTATAAGTAGATTTATTGAACCATTTTCGTTCGGTTTGAGATTAAGACGGGTCATACGCTACTTAGGGCCGCGAAACATGGACATCTCCTTAAAGATGACTCGAGTATTCACAAAAAATTTAGTTTTAAAAAGCTTTAGTAAAAAATGTCAGTATAACAGGAAGTTCAACCAAATAATTAATAAAATATTTCTAGAATACTGAACCATAATTATTTTTATTTTGAAATCAATACATAACAATTGCTCGATTTCGAGCAACAGGTTTAGGCCTACTAGTTATTATAAAAAAGGGTACTTTGTTAATATTATGTTCATTTCAATTATAACTATAGTAACCCTAACAAATGAATGTTTTTAAATGATATCTATATATATATCAAACATATAAACATTGTTCAAACATATAAACATTAAACATATTAACATTGTATGTATATATATATATATATATATTCGTGGCTTGAAGGAGCTAAAAGCCCCTATTGAGGGAAAATTCAAACAATCTTTATTTATTATAGTACAAAATACCTTCATAGGAAACTGAATCTACCTTATATCTAGCATCTTGATATCTAGCATACCACATGGTTTTCAGTCAAGTATCAGCATCACATGTTTTACGTAAACCAAGCAGACGTTTTTAGAACCCAATGCTTTTTAAATGGCAGATATTTTACGTTATCGCTCGTTTTCTGGTGAATTTAAAGCAATTTCATTATTTTCCCCGCCATCATGGAATACAGACCTTTAATTTGAGCCCTCTCCCATCTTTCTACAACTTGCGAGACGCCCACAATTTTGACGCAAAGAATCGCCTTACAAAATTAAATATATGATATCTATGTGTCTGTAAGCACGATAGCGCTCGCAAAAATGGTCCGATCGGAGTAAAATTTGGCACAGACATGTAAAGTAGTAATTATTCGGACGAGTTTGAAAACCAGCCCGATGGAACCACTGGAAGGGGGGGGGGGGGTAAAGGGGGATAAACCCCCCAAAAATGGTTTTTTGGGATTTTTCACATAGAAAAATGAAAATAATTAAATCTTGGTTAGCACCATTGAATTAGGCTCGAAAAAACAAACAATTTAGTTTTTTGAATCATGGCTCTATGTCCATTGGTTACTGAGATATTGAAAGTGTTAAACACACTATGTATGGGAAATAAGTAAAATTCTATATCTAGCTTATTTCTTAAGGTATCTTAGTAAAACTTGGTTTATGGCTTAATCTAGAGATGAGATGGCCATTATCTAATGTATAATGGTCTAAAATCCCCAAAATTTCAATTTGTTTGGCAGCAAACCTGCATACACTCATTCCCCATGTCGTCCTTATGGGAAATAAAAAAAGTTTTATATATCTTCATAATTTCTAATCATATCTTGATAAAACTTGGCTACTTCTAATTAAGATCTACTAAATATTGAATTAAAACTGACCAGTTTTATCATACCTGTTGCAGCAAACCTGCATTCTCATTCCCCATGTTATTCTTATGGATATTAAAAATATATGTCATGTCTCGCTATATGTTGGATGGAAATATTTTTTTGCAATTGAAATTCGCTGAGTATGCAGGTCTGCTGCAACGGGGGTATATTTTATATTTTATGACTCTTGGGGGGGGGCATGGCCAATGCCCACATAGTGGATACATAGTTTTATGTATGAACGTGTAGCATTTACTGGTGCGGACATTGATCTCCACTAGGGAATACTGCATTTATAAGCCATTACTTATGAATATCAACAATCCCTGACCGTCAAGTGGTTGTTTTACAGGACACCCCATCATGCCAATAAATTGTAATTGGACTGTACATTTGGGTAGAGATTATTCTGGTTGTAAATAGTAATAATCACGGCGGATTCACCACTAGGCCAACTAGGCCGTGGCTTAGGGCCGCGCACGACCGAGAATAAGCCAACCGAGAATGGATTAGTTTAGGTGAGTGGGCTTAAAAACGTAGTTGGTGACTAAAAAAAGGTCATAACTTTTTGCGAGACAGCCATGTTGACCTAGGCCTGGGGCCGCGTCGACCGTAAATACACCACTGAAAATATTGACAAAAATGTTAAAAAAGAACAATTGTTGCTATTTTACCTGTATGTATGCGTACATGACGAACCAAGGCCATGTGATTATTACTAGCAAACTTGCAAAAATCACACTTATGTCTCTTTATTTTAACAGTATTGTCACTGGTATTTTCTTTCCTTTGCTTCTTTTCTACTTCATGATTTTCATTCTTGCTTATGATGTTTGACTCTGAAAAATATAGGTACCTACATAAAAGCTATGAATGAAATTATAATTATGAAATTATTCTGTAAAGTATTGTCTAGAAAAGAACTAAATATTAATCTATAACTGAAAACAGTTGAAAGGAAGGATTGAGAGGAAGTCCTCTCAATCCCTCAATCAGCATTATAGCTGATGCTTATGCCCTAAAAGTCCATGCTAAGTTCCAAGGTTCTCAGTCACGTAGTTTGGGATGTGCTTTGATAGGTCAATAGTATTTGACAAATATAAAGTAGATAAACTTACATGAACCAGAAAGATATTTTAAGGAATCCGCCAAGTCCACAGGTCTGCTGCAACGGAAGTGTTTCTATTGCTGCCCCCCTAGGGAGGTATTTCTATTTGGCCTCCCTACACTATACATGCGAGTAGATTTGGCGCCCCACCAAAAAGCCTCCATGGGTGCCACTGCCATGGGGAGGCTTATGTCCAATATCTTCGAATCTGCTTGCATGCATAGTATAGAGTGGCCCTTAGGCAGGGATATAAATCCCCCCGTCGCAGCAGACCTTGCTTACTTAGCGAGTCCTAAAGCAGTTTTCTGTTTCATGACATTACATGTAAGTAGAACGTATAACATGCATTAATGTAATATAAAAAAAATTCTGAGGTTTTTAGGATCTATCTTGAATTAAAAAAAGTTGATTTGAAATGGTTTACATCAACCATTTAAAATAAATGGTTGATGTAAACCATTTATTTTATCTACAGCAAATTTGAAAATGCTGTAGATAAAATAAATGGTTTACATTAACTCTTTCAATAGCAGCTGTTATAGGGAAGAGCAGTCTTTTATGTATCTCTAGTCAGTGATTTGTTTAATGTTCCATTCCTGACAGCTGGTTTGACATTCCACTAAATTTCTTGCTTTTACATGTTTAAATATAAAAATTTCATCGATTTGTATTCTGCCATAAGGATAATATGGGATCTTTGAGAGGGTCTGTGATGGAGTCTGAGGGTCAGATCAGGATGAAAACCATTTAGTTGTCCTATTTAAGGCCTAAAGAATGAGTGTACACGAGTACACAATTTCAGCTTTCTAAGTCTATGGGTAATAGGAGAATTAGTGATGAGTGAGAGGACTTTGCCCTTTATAGGTATAGAAGAAGAAGATAGGGTATGCAAGTGGTGGTTTTCAAATTAAAACTGAGCCAAGGCGAGCTATTACAAAAGCTTTCGAGCTCGAGCTTTTTAACAATCACCAAATATTTGAAATACATTTGCGATGCAACCAAAATTAAACTTGTGCAACATGGCGTTCTAGAGATAATCCTTGATTAAACAAAAGACTTAATACCATACAGGCTACCACGTTTCTCCAATGTCAACGAAATGTAGCTGAAACTCTTCGATTAATGTCTGATTGGAGATAACATTTCTTTTTACGAACATCACTTTGGAGAATATTATTTGTGAATGTTTTCATGTGGAGGAAACACTATCTGGTTTAACGTGTCCAAAAGTAGATCGCAATAATTATTGTCCCAATGAGAACTCTCAAATCAAGAACTCGGCTCAAATTTGAGCTTTTTCAAAAAAATCTCGAGCCAAGCCAAAATATTAAAAAGCTTGATGGTTGGATTACTAGCACCCCCCAATGTGCTTGTAATCCAGTATCTAAATTTTTTTATTTGCCTTCTGTTGACAGGTAAGGTATAAAAAATATACAACATGAAAAAAGAACAGAATCCAAATTTATTTCCATCAATAGTTTTATAATTCCCTAGAAAAAAATCCTCATTCCAAAAATTTTGAATATTGTACTAAAAAAATATATTCAGTCTCAAAAAATTAAAATAAGTTTACTAAACAGAAGTAAGTTAATTTTGCAAATATCATCAACCTCCAACGACAGTGTGCGGAGGCATTTGCAATCAGCACAGTGCCCGCGGCAGTACGCCTTGCAATCAATCGTCTTACAGTAGTTACTCCCATCAGTAAACATTGGTACCAAAGTATCGGTACCAACATTTTGACATTAGTTCTCGGTACCAGTTTTTTTCCAAATAACCAGTGGTACCGAGATCGACTTAAGATATACCGACACATCCCTACCAATCACCCATTTATTTTGACATCATGCGCACTCGACTGACTTCTAATTTGTCAAAGATGTCTCAAGTGGCAAAAAGGGAGCGTGACGTACTTTGTTCACCCCAGAATACCAGTTCTAGTGAATCACTCACTGTGAGAACTATGCAATATGAAGTTTGCAGTTCCCTCATCAAGGCTGATTCCTAAAATCATCGTGTAATAGATATTCTGAGCTACAATATGAATCCGGAAAAACTGTATCTATCGAAGTTGTCTGGACAAAAACTGTCGGGTTGTACAGGTTGATTTAACATTGAGAGTTATGGAAATTTCAATGGGATTTGAAAAGTAGACAAGTTATAGTGGTTGTTGTGTTATTAAGTGTAGTGAAACCTCGGCGCCCTCTGATCTCAGCAGGTTCTTTCTATCCCATTCGAGAAAAGCTCGGTCCTCAAGTACTCAATTCAACTAAATTCAAATTTTCTTTATTTGCATAGTCCACACAATGTACATAAATAGTGTCAGTAATTGTTTACAATATAAAGTATAACAGTAATTGTTTACAGTATAAAGTATACAACTGATCTTATAACTAACATAATTCACACTTGTATTGTGAAAAGTGGAAGCTCCTCAACAACCTGACTTTTAAAGAATTCCTCTAGTGAGTAATGGGGATCATTCACCAAAAAAGATTTTAATTTCCCTTTAAACTTAAATTGATCCTGAATTTCTCTAATTTCAACCGGTAAAATATTCCAAAATTTTGAGCCCATATATGTTGTTTTCTTAGTAAAAAATGAAAGTCTATGTTTTTGAATGTCAATTTTTGTTTTGTTTCTTGTGTCGTATTGATGAAATTCGGAGCGCAAATTAATGTTTTGGGGGTTATTTTTTACATACAAAATACAATCAAGGTCATAAATTGTCAAAATTTCTAAGTTTTTAAAATGTTCTCTTACATGATCATCCCATTTCAATTTCAAGATTATTCTAATAGCTCGTTTTTGAAGAAGGAGAATTTTATGGAGGTTATGGTTACTGGTTCCCCCATAAACACAAAGACCATAAGCAATATGAGTGTGAATATGTGCATGGTAAATGGTTTTCATTGCAGAGATGTTACAAAGCTGTGACATTCTTTTTAACATATATATTCCAGAGTGAATCTTTTTAATAATTTTATTAATATGCAAGTCCCAGCTTAGGTTGCAATCAATTTCTAAACCTAAAAATGTTGTATTTTGTATTTGGTTGATACTGTAGTTTTCAATGACAATGTTAGGTTCAAATGTGCTTCTGCTTTGTCTTGTTTCAAAACCAGTAAAATTTGTTTTATTTAGATTCAAAAACAAATCGTTACTATTGACATTGAGATAGTTTTGAATAGTTAAAATTTGGGTTTGGCTGATTTTTTCCAGATCATGTGTGTTTTTGGTCGAAAGGATCATATTAGAATCATCTGCATAGAGGATTAATTCACTTTTGATTCCTATAGCATTATCTAAAACTTTGGGAAACCCTTGTATGTAGCAGAGGAACAAAACAGGTCCAAGTATCGACCCCTGAGGTACTCCCTGCAGCACTTTTAATGTTTTTGATTTAACTTTAGTGATTTGGTTGTTTTCAAAAAATGATATTTCCACATATTGAGACCTGTTACTTAGGTAAGAATCAAACCAATTTAAAGCCTTTTAATACCAAATGAGTCTAGTTTTTTAAGTAAAATGCTATGAGAAATAGTGTCAAAGCCATAGCCAGGAAATTTTTTCGAGGGGGGGGGGGGTTTGGGCAGGACCGGCGGGTGAATTTCCGGCTCGCCTTTTTTTTTACTCGCGTGGTGTGCTTTCCGCCGCTTTTATCGTCATTTTGGACCCTTTTCGACTGTTTCCGGGCCCCTCTACGTTTAGTCGGGGGGTTTTTGGGGAGGGTTTCGACTATTTTGGGAGGGGTTTTCACCCCCATTTCCTATGTTTTCAATGACATTTCTACTATTTCGGGGGGGGGGGGGGTTCTGACCCCCTAACCCCCCCCCCATTGGCTACGCCCTTGAATAGTGTCAAAGGCTTTGGATAGAAATTTTTAGTTCTGAGGGGAAAACCCCTGTTATTAATGATGAATTTATCAAGTGCACTAATGGTTTAAGAAGTGGCTTTATGGAAAATTTTATGAGTTTAATTGGGATTTCATCATAACCGCTTGATAGTTTGTTTTTGAATGCCTTGACAATATTCGTAATTTCTTCTGTGGCGGCACACTTAAATTTGTTTATAAACGTTGTATTACCTCTGCTGTTTGTTTCTATTTCGTAGTGACTTGTTTTATTAGTATTGTTTAATAAATTTTGGACTGTGTTAGTGAATTGAACATTAAATAGGTTACTTATGGTATTTGGGTCTCTTATTTTTTTATCTCCCTCTTTCAAAATTGTGTTCTCCTCATAATTAGTCTTGGAACTTCCAGTTTCCCAATGAATAATATCCCAAGTGGTTTTCCCGACATTTTTAGAATTCCTAATTTTACCGTCAAAATACTCTTTTTTACATTTAACTAATTTTTGTTTGAATTGTTTGTTTCTATATTTTACAATTCTTTGCAGTTCATTAATTCTACTAACCCTCACATGTTTACATAAACTAATTATATCATGCTTTTCTTTTTTCACATCATCAGTTATCCAATGCTTTTTACTTTGGTACTTCCTTTTTGTTTGGTAAGGAAAAGCAAGGTCAAAATAATATTTGAAAATCTGGTAAAAAGATGTATACTTAAAGTCTACAGGAGCATTATAAACGTCAAGCCTCCTTTTCCAGGAGAGTGGAAAAAAATTCCAAATTATCTTTTGAAAAGTTTCTACTTTTGTAGGACACACTTTTATTGCTCTTTTTTCTTTTATCTTTTGGATTCTCCAACGATATTCCCAGCAGCTGAGCATCGTGATCAGATAAGGCAGTAATTACTCCAGATATGCTTATTTTTGAACAGTTAATATTAGTAAAAAAATTGTCAATGCAGGTTGATGAAGTAGCAGTAACTCTCGTTGGAAAATCCACCAGATAATTCATCCCATGACTATTTAAGATATTTTTTAAGGTCTTTACTTCAGTTAAAAATGGATTGAGTACATTAATATTAAAATTTCCACCAACAATTAAAATTTCCCCTCTTAATAGCAAAAAATCCAGTAAAAAATTTAGTCTCATCAAAAATTCAGAATTTTGCAGTTGTGGCTTTCTATAGACACCAGCCATAATGAATTTTTGGTTGTTAAAAGTCAACTTTGCCACACAACATTCAAAAAGCTTGTCTTGACACAAATCATCTATCTCCTTAAAATCTAATTTCTTTGCCTTCAAACCCCCCTCGGAAAGAATTAAAACCCCCCCGCCTGAAGTTGTTGACCTAGTATAATGGCTGATTATTGAGTAGTTAGTTTAGTGGAATTTTGTTGCTCGCATTCGGTCATATTATGTTCTGTCAATATTAAGATATTTGGCTTTATTTCATCTATGACTATTTCAAGTGCTTCTTTACAACTATTTAAATCTTGAATGTTTTGATGAAAAATTATTATTGGGTCAGATCTGAAAACATGTGAAGCTGAATTGTTTGAAAAATTAGCAAAGAAAGAATTTTGTCTCAAACTGGAGGCGGAGGAGACCTCCGAAGGAAGTTTAAAGGCCCTACATGAGTTACATTATATTCAGGCGCCTCCAATAAACAATCAGATTTTACTTCATCTAACATTTGACTAGACACTGCACCATGAGGAACCCTCCCCTCCATGCTCGGAGTCGGCTGTGTTGAACACAATGGTGGAAAATCTCTCATGGAAGTAAGGCTAGGCGAATGGGTAGAACTTGCCGATGTATTCCCCTTACCCTCTGGAGAGGCAGCACAATGTGTGGCAGGTAGTAGTTGGCAGTTGCTGGGGGAGGTGGTATTAGCGGTGGTGGTGGGGATGGTAGTAGGAGAGGACGAGATAGAATTGTTAGTGGAGTTGATAGCTTCACTGCCCTAAATCACAGGAGAAAGACACTTCTCAGATTGAAGTTGAATGGAGATATCAGTAATTAGTTGATTTATAAACTTGTCGTCAGTCATGCCATTTCTTATTAGGCCTACCCTTTTTGACTTCTGAAAATAGGACACAATTTCTACAGATGCCCCAGTGTTCCGTTGAAAGTCACAAATGTTAGCTGCTAAAAGGTCAGTTCTGATCCTGTCTCTTACAGCTCCAATAGGAGAACAAACCAGATGCTTGAAGCCCCTTTTCTTAAATTCATCAGCAAGTTGTTTAAAGGCTAGATCATAGTCTTCTACATAGGATTTTGTGAAAAAATGAGGTTTCGTTACAAGAGAGAATACTGCAGCCCCTCCAGGTCTTCTTTGCAGTGTCAGATGGCTTGCTATATACTACAGTACTTGAGTACTTAATTAAATTAGTTAATGAATTCATTAACTAATTTAATTAAATGGGCTATCAACCTGGATGACCTTAAAATAATTGAGGATTTAGAATGATTAATAGTGAAGAATGAACTCAAAACTTGCGTTTCATTGAATGTTTTATTTGTGTACCCAGAGCTGCATTATTTTCAGTTTTACTTACCCTCCGCAATTTCTGTTGTCGACTGATGGGCAAGTAAGGCTGCTACATTTTTATCTTGAGGCTGGAACGTTACTTCACAGACCACTTCTTCACTCTCACAATGCAAGACAGGTAAGAAGGATCCACTGTCTATTACAGTCAAGTCTATCACTGATTCCTTACTAAATAATCCATTTTCTGATGATATACTTTGTGTATTTGTGGTTAGAACAACATTATTCAGAGGGGAGGAACACTGTGACTTGTGTGCCAAGAAAAAATCGAGGTCAGTAAATATCTTTTTGCAAGTTCCACATAAATGCAAATCTCTTGTAAAATTCATCCCACAGAGCGGAACATAAGTTAAATCTGAAAAAAATAATACTGTATTAGCTAAAATATGCCTCCATTATCATTGCCTTTACCTTAGCTCCTGCACTAACCTCACTGAACCTTATACAGCATGGTTATTTTTTATAACATTCACAAATGACCTGCCTGCCAAATTAAAATCTCTTTCTTTTATGTATGCTAACGATACTGCTTTATTACCAATCAATTCCAACATCCGTGTGCTAAAAGATCTCGTAAAATCCTCATTAAAAATGCTTTTGATTGGTTGAATGCAAATTATTTTCCACCTTAATGAAGAAAACACTCAATCTCTCATGTTTCCCCTCAAGACAATCCCTGTTGACATAGAAGTAGATTCTTAGCCTATTAAATACCTGGGAATGATGTTGGATGATAAGCTTGGCTGGACACCAAAAAGATATAGCTTGGGTCGCTTGGGGGTAAAAAATATGTACCTAGGCCCTCTAATTCTCTTCATATATTATAAGCCTAATCACTTCATCATTTGTCTACTATCATTGTGTCTATCAATCATTTGTTACTGATGATTATTCTTCATTATGGATGATTGCCAAGTGGCCCATCCAATGAAACACGTAATAAATAATGATTGATATTGGATCACTGCTAGAAAAGTAAGTCTATAAACTTTTCACTGGCTACAGTTCCATAGAAGGTGCACGCTTCGCCTCACTATCTAGGGGACTTGATGAGAATCGTGGTTATCGGGTGGGGAACTATCGATAGTCTAACATCCATGACATATCGATATCGATATTTCACCAATTTACTTCACATTACCATCTATCGGGATTCGGCGGGAACCAGGGTGGCGGGGGAAGGGGTGGGGAATTGTTCGATTGTCAACGACTTGGCCTTCATGCCAATTTCCCACATTGGGAATTTGGTCGGACTACAAATTTCCTTTCTCTAAAAGCTTGGTCGCTGCTGCAGCTCCGCAAAAGGGTACAGCAGTCCGCCACTGGTGACGCCCACAGCACTGTGGGCGTCACCAAAATGGGTACCACCAATTATTTTGGGAGGACCGATGCTACTAGGTGTCAAAAGAGATTCACTTCTCTACCCCTCACAAATGACTGTTTAATTAGGCCTACACCAAATAAAAGTTTTACTTGTACTAGTGCCCGAGCACTAGTACAAAGTAATTCACTTTTTCACAAACGGTAATTATTTGCTGTTTGATTATTTATTTTGTTCTCAAACGACATTGGCGATCATGGAATTACGTTGGAGGAAACAAAGATCTGCGCATTACAGAGCCAGCGCAGTGTCACTTGATAACTGTTTGAATCGATATATCAGTATGTACAATCTATACAACTATCGAAGTATCGTTAATATGAGGTGTTTGACTATCGATAGTTCCCCACTCTATAACCCCGATTCCCACCGAATTCCCTAGATAGTCGGATGAAGCATGCACCTTCAGCGAAACTTGTATCCATCGATGTAAATAAGTACACTGGATTGGTAAGTTAACTCAGGCCCTGCAATACGAGCCGCCGGCAGTGGTTGCCTTTAAGATTTTGCAGGGGCGATGTGGGAGCGCATCTTTTTCCGGCCAACTTGTAAGTTACTGACTGTTTGGTTAAATATTAATGGTACAGTAGAACCTCGATAGTTTGACACTTTGTGGACTTACAGGGTGTCGAACTATCGAAATGTCGAACTATAGGGAGTATATGCATTTTAACACAGGGAAAATTGAAAAGACAAGTACAGTAACACCAATTTATTAAACAATGAAAAACTAAACAAAAAAGAAATTAAAATTAAACAGAACATATAAATTTAATTGGCTACAATATTTCACAGTAGTGTACAGTACTTCTGCTTTTTTGGGAATAGTCATTGACTAAATGAATCATGTAATCAAACGTATAACTGTGTGCATTCAAAGAAAAATGAAGGTCTAAACAAAATGGAAAATTTAAACAAAACGTTAACTTACATGGTCACACTTTTATATATCTTACAATGCAAAATAGTTAGTGATCTTTGACTGTTTTTCACTTTGATTTCTTCGCCGAGCTGCTTCGTCACGTAATCGTCGAAGATAAAGGATGTCCATTCCAGTTGTGCCTTGTTCCTGTAAATACTGAATCGTTCCCTCGATGAACTTAACTCCTTCGCTGTGGGTAAGTTTTGTTTGTGAAGCTCTATCTTGTTCATCTTCGGACTCCTCTTCACTATCCACCCTTGATTCTATGGCATCGATGATTTCTTGGTCTGAAGTTGGGCCACTTTCTTTATCTTGTTCCATCCACTCATTAACATCGTCGGTTGAAGCTTCTTCGCACCCTGGGATTTTTGCCATTAAAGTGGCTAGCTCACTGCCTTCAATTTCTGCCTTGAACTCATTTCCCTGGTGGTCCAAAAGTTTCCTCCATGAACGTACCAAGGTTAGGGGACTAAGCTCATCCCATGCCTGGGAAATCCACCCAACAACGTCGAGCATATCGATTTTTTTCAACTTCTCAACTAGTTCCATCCCCTCATCTAGGGCTTGAATGAGACATGAAAGAAGTTTCTTCCTATACAATTTCTTCAGAGTTGCCAAAACCCCCTGGTCCATAGGCTGGCAAAGTGATGTTACGTTAGGGGGCAAGAACATTGCTTTGATTTCTCCATTTTGGATGACATCCACATTTGGACGAGTGGTTGCATTGTCGAGGATTAAAAGTGCTTTCCTTGGAAGGTTCTATGATTTTAAATGCTTCTCGACGTCTGGCACAAACTGCTTTTGAAACCATTTGTTAAAAATGCCCTCTGACATCCAAGCACTTGATTGGTTTCTGTAAAAAACGGGTAGGTCAAAATAATCACCACACATTTTGATATTTTTGAAGGCTCTAGGCTTTTTAGCCTTTCCTATCAGAGCTAACTTTAACTTGTGTGTCCCTGTTGCGTTACTACAAGCCAAAACAGTAACTCTGTCCTTACTTTTTTTGTAGCCTGCTGCAGATTTCTCTTCTTTTAGTGCTAAACTTTTTGAGGGAAGCATTCTAAAATTTAGACCAGTCTCGTCACAATTATAGTTTTGCTCTCCATTAAGTCCTTCATCTTCAATCAGAGCTTGAAATTTCAATTTGAAATCATTTACACTATCGAGATTTGCTGATAACTTTTCCCCACAAATGCTCAATTGTTTTATTCCATATCTCTCTTTCCATCTGTCCAGCCATCCAGAACTTGCTGTGAAGTCAGGCTCTCCTTCCTCCTTAAAGTTTTGGTAAAACACCAAGGCCTTTTCTTGCAAAATTGGTCCCGAGATTGGAGTTCCCTTCTCCCGCTGAATTCTAAACCATTGGAAAAGAGCTTCACCTACTTTTTCATACTCCTCCTCTTTTCTAACGACTCTGAACATAGTCTTTTCACACACCACCACTCAATTTCACTTCTTGTCTTCTTCCATCCAAGCACTGTCGACCGACCAACATTTAAATCAAGCGCCACTTTATTTACATTTTCCCCTTTGTCAATCCTTTTTAAAGCCTCCAATTTCATTTCCATTGAAACAAAACACCTTTTTCGTTTCTTATCAGACATCTTAAAACACAAATAAATAATAACACAGTCAGTAAAATCACAATTCGTATGTCTAATTAACAGAAAAGAGTAAACATATGACGAAAGAAACAACTCCCGCAGCGTCCGGTGCGAAACTGACTTGACCTACTTGCCGCGCTGGGGCGGGGGAGGGACAAGGTGTGGGGGAGGGGTGGGATGTGGGGGAGGAGGGTGAGTCAGGCAGTGGCGCGCGCTCACAGACAATGGCGGCCCGGTCACTGACCGACGTACCAGCAGCGATGGCGGCGCAAGCCCGTCACAAACACTACCGTCTCTACTGTTATTTTATGTTAATAACGACCTGACCCGTGTCGAACTATACGGAGTGTCGAATTATCGAGTGTCGAACTATCGAGGTTCTACTGTATAGGGTAATTACTTAATAGTTATAGCAAGCTTTACCCGTAAAACTGCTCCCAAATCCTTGCGGTTTCAATAATAGTAAACAATACAGTTTCACACTTTTTTCCCCAACGCCCCTTCAATTCGGGCCGGCTGCAACCCCAACACACAGCTGTGTTGGCTCGGAAGTCACTGCACGAGCCTTACGGGGACAGTTGTTTTATTTACATCAATGCTTGTACCCTTTCCACTTTCAAACTAATGGAGTATCTTCACCAGCATTAAGAGAAGATCAAAAACATAATTTACTTAAAATAGGCTAATTATTCTTTTGCAGTGATCAAACTCATTTACCACTTCGGGTTCAGTCACTAAATCTGAACCAACAGTTTCTTGTACATAACCTTTAAAGGCAGATCAGTTACTATTGAACCCTTGCCCTCAGTTTTGATATATGCCCCTAGGCCCCCTATATATGAAGCAACGTCAGTTGTATCTATTCTTGGCTAACTTTAGATAGTAGGAAAATAACGATCACTCCATAACTTACCCTAATAAGCACTACCGTTTGTTTACTCGATGACTGCGGATGTGTGTATTGTATAATATAGATAAATACGGCCGATACGTAGATACGTGATGGGATAAGGATGAATAGGCCAGTGTTGCCACCAACTCTAGCGAAAAGTCCCGTAGAATCAGGAATATTTGTCCCTAAAAATATTTAGATGACATAAAATGTCCCTACAATCACGGCAATAAAGCTAAAATACCAAGTTTATGGTTTATGACATAATTCCCGAAAATATTTGGAATTTCTATGACGTTACAAAACTAACCAAATTCATAAACATGACTTTAATTTTATGAATTTGTCCTAGAAAATATTAATTCGTAGGTCAACATATCCTTAATTATAAAGATAAGAATGCTTAATTTTTGCTGTATAAATAGCAAAAGATATACTGATAATTAATTATAATATACTTACAATAAAAGAAATCCATAAAATCATGACTTGTAAGTAATACTCTCCGGACCTAAATTCCGATCCCGGGATTTCGGGATTGACAAAAGCCAATCCCGGGATCAGTCCCGGGATTCCCGTTTTCTATATAGGCCTACCTAGAATATAATGCTGTGTGAGAACAACACCTATGACATTTTTTATTAAAACTAACTATAATTTTATCTTACAAACTTGTCAAATGTGGGCTTGTTTACGGCTGATTACTTGTTGTTTCAAGATTTTTAATGGCTATCATGCTGTATGTACTTGACAAATGAGTGTACAGACCCTTCGTGGAGCCGCCTTATGATTTTAAACAAATTTGCGAATTATATATTGTGTTGTTTTCTCCTCCTTATATGTGTAAGAAGATAATAACAAACGGACGAAACATCACAATCCTTCTAATGGGCCACAAGAACATTTTGGTCGCCCATATTACTTCACACTTCAAAAATAATTCACAGATCACGCATGGTTATTGCTAAAAAACGATTGGTGAAACTCACTACTCACTACACAAAATCTTCCCGATTCGCTCAGATGTTCGATATACGAAAGCCCAATAGCAACTGAAAATGTTAGTGATCAGACAGATATAAAAATTCAGTAAGATCAAAAATATTAAAATAAAGTCCCCTCTGTGGCCCTTCCGATACGTCGAATCGTGGGAATTAACTGCAACGAAAGTTCGAAGCGATAAGGAAACCATTGAGTACTGTCCCAATACATTCCAGGAATAAGGTTATTGTTGAACTGAATATTGATTTTGCACAAAGTAAACACTGGGATTGGTATTTGCTATTGAAATATTAATAGCAACATATTAATATATTTACTATTTGAAATATTAGTTTCCTAAAACATATTTTTAATTTATATGGTTTGATAGGACGACTTTTGCAGTAGTTTGCAGTAGTTCAGAGCACGCAAAATTGAAAAAATGTCTTTTGTAATCCTGTCAATCCCGGGACTGTGAGCCTATAATCCCGGGGTAATCAGGTATCCAAAATCGACCGGGATCCCAAATCCCGGGATTGAGAACCCTAGTCTTGACACGCTTATGAGACGCTCCGCCAGACGCATGTAGCACTCACCACGGCACCAAATATTTACACAACTCTATGAAGAAAATTGTGTTATATGTACAGACTCCCAATCATCTATAAGAGCCCTAGAGAGCGCACACAATGGAATGGAGAAAAGGGGTTTAACTCTAAAAACTCTTCAATTAGCATTTGACTCTAAGAAAAACATAAAATTAAAATGGGTACCTGGACACTGCGGCATAAAATACAATAAAACTGTCGATAATTTAGCAAAAGAATCAATTGCAGAAGGAATCAACATTCAATACATTCAAATTCCATTTGATGATTTCAAAAGCTCTGGACTGGACATAACCATGGATAAAAAATACCCAGCAGGGTATTTTTATGCGGGGTATTCTGGGTATTTTTTATCTATGATGACATCAAAACGTACAATACTGAGAAACTAACAAGGCAAGGCAAGTTGGTACAAGGCAATCCAAAAAGAGTATAAAAAATTACCTGGTTCAGAAACGTCAAAATGAATAGGTTTGAATTAGTTAATATTTTTAGGATTGGACGACTTGGACATGCAAATGTAAATACAAGTCTCCATGAAATAAAAAAAAAACATTTTACACCACTTTGTATGAACTGCACAGAAGGAAAAATGAAACAATAGACCATATTATATTATTAGAGTGTCCTAAATATAATTATTCCAGATAAGTCTGTTTTGAAAAATAAGAATTAAGAGATAGTATCAACGGAGGAAACCCTACTGTAAAAGAATTGATGAAGAGTGAGGACCTTGACACAGGGCCGCCGTGAGCCAATCCGGGCCCCAAGTCTGCACACCGCACGGGCCCTCCGGGGGGTCTGGCAGGTATGAAATACCCCCCAGTGAAAGGGAGGTCCGGGGGCACTCCCCCAGAAAATTTTCGAGAATTAGATCTCTAAACTCGCGTTTTTAAGCAGTCTAGAGGTGGGACATCACACCCAAAAAATCCGAACCAATTGAGCCTGAATGGTCGGATTTAGAAAATAGTCTACTCATCTGATTAAAAATTACCACTATCAGTGTTGCCGCACTATTGGATTTTCCAGACTTTCGTATCTTTCCCATAACTTCCGCGAACGATCCACTCACAAAGTTACCTTTCCGTTTTTTCACTATCAATGCACACTGTTGTTTTTACCGGCCATCTATCTGCGTGAATGGCAACAAATGTACTACTCTTGTTGTTTACCATCGTGGATAAAATTTCATCATAACGTATTTCAGTTGTTATATGAAGGAGGTATGAGTCACTCACGCTCACTACTCGCTGGCTGCCACCGCCGTAGTGTACAATCAGTCGCAAATACAATAGTAAGACAGGCAAAACAATCGTTTCTGCCCTAACTAAATAATGTTTTATCAAAGCAATTTCCGTAATAAAGCCGGACATTTTATTTTTTAACATATAAGTCTAACTTTATATCCACGAAGTCGATGCCAAAATTTCCTCAATCTAAAAAAATCCGCTCATCCCGGGCCCCAAGCCCCCAAGTTTCAGACTTAGCTGACATCGCCTCTCGGCGGCCCTTCCCTTGACATCTACAAAGAAATAAATAGTTAACTTCACACGATTAAAAGAAACCTGTAAATATTCCATAACACCACACAACATTGTACATAAATGTTTTCCTAAATTTGTGTTCAGTATTCCTGGATGGCGGGTTATTAAATCCGTGGTCTCATTCTCTTTCGGGTGAGGAAAGTATGCCTGAAAGACCCCTGGCAGTGAAGATGACCAAAACCTGACCTTCCTTGAGTATCCTCTCATACCTTTAGAATTTATCCCAATCTTTGCACCCTAAATAAAAACATGTAGCTAACTTAACATATGTGTTGTCATGTGACTGACCAGCATGTATTCTTTTAGATTTCAAAAGAAAGAAAGGAAGCAACCAAGAACGGAATTTATTGAACCTCGTGATTGCATGGCTTATCTTCAGCTGACCGTTTTTGCGAACAAAAAAATAGACACTGAGCTAAGAGCAGAAGCCAGAGGCCGTACGCCGAACATAACCTTGTCTTTGAGTCGAGTTCACTAAGAATGTTTGATTTACTCAAAAGTCTAATAACTATATCCTGCGACAAAGTGAAATGGAAATCAATTTAGTTTTGAGTTAATGATTACTTAATTTGGCCTCGCCGAGACTACTCTATGATGGTTGCCAAACCCAAATTTATTTTAAGACTTCTGCTGCCAGCTTTTTTATTGTTATTTTTTTGTGAATACATCATATATTACTTGGTGTTGTTCCAGGTAAGACCATGTGTGAGGCTTAGGCCTAATTTAAGTTTGTATATGTCCAGTAAGTTAGATATTAATTGATCGATATATTTTGATCTGTGATACTTACAGTAAATCTATTTGGGCTATAGCTCCGCAGAAGGTTCACACTTCGCCTCACTATCTAAGGGACGTAGAGGGAATCTGTGATATTGGATGGGGATATATCACTTCATAATCACTTCATATGAACGATATATAATGATATTCCACTGATTCGCTTGACATTAACTTTACTACCTAAGGGATTTGGTGGAAACCGGGGTTGTTGGCGGGGAACAAGCGATAGTCTACCACCTCTTACAGTTGATATATCGACAACGAGTTTTGGCCTGGCTGCAAATTTCCTGCATTGGAATTTGGCCAGACTACAAATTTCCTTTCTAACTCTTAAAGCTTGTCCTCTGCTGTAGTCGAGGCACTGAAGGCTCCGTAGCCCCGGGGGGCGCCACATAAAGCTGCAGCAGTCGGCCACTGGTGACGCCTATGGGGCCGTGGCGGCAAAGGCACCACTCAGGGTGTCAGCAAACCAGGGACCACTGAATAAACATGAACTACACATCACACATGACAGATTTGCATGATAGATCGGATAACTGTTCGAATCGATATATTGGTATGTACATTCGATATAACTATCAATATATTGAATCAATTCGATTGTTGGCTATCGATAGCTACTTCCCCCCCCGACAACCCCGGTTCACAGCGTGGCCCCAAGATAGCCTGGGTGTGCATAATCTGCGGAGCTCGTACCTGTATTTTCAGTGGACTAGACTTTGATAAGCGCAATGCCCCAAAGGGAAAATAATCCTGCACAGAGCTTTACACTTAACCGGGGTGTTACTTAACATCTAGGCGACTCGGTGGAACCAGTGTTGGTTAGGAACAATTGAGATTTTAAACCATCCGTGTAGGCAAATTTAGTTTTGGGCATCACAAATCAAAGTCTAAGTTACTTTCCTGCTGTTGTTATATCGCCACGCTAATTTTTGGCAAGGACATTCTTTGACATTGCAGTAGCTGAATTAACATTCAGCTTACTGTAGGTATATAAGAGAAGCAATGTTCGACAAAAAGCAATCATACTTTTGGAGGCGAAGCTTCATTATCTAACTCTATTGCAATTATTCGGGTTCCTTTTTTGATATTTTAACCGCTTTAGGATAGTCAATTGGTTTTACTCTTTAAACCGACCATTTTAATTTTATATAAGCCTACTGTAACAACTTATTGATGCTCTAACACCGTTAACAAAATAAACAATTAACTAATAGTCTTGTGATTGTATACAGGCTGTTGCAATCCTTCTCTGCACTTTACCTATTTCA
Organism: Flexamia atlantica; assembly: GCA_035578135.1. Classification (NCBI taxonomy): domain Eukaryota; kingdom Metazoa; phylum Arthropoda; class Insecta; order Hemiptera; family Cicadellidae; genus Flexamia; species Flexamia atlantica. The sequence goes on along the minus strand of JAQJVK010000004.1, from coordinate 32,999,794 downwards.
CTGCTATAATTTCAGTGTGGCTGGCCGGTCCTACAGCCTGCTAACGAAGAAGCCAATATCGCTGTGGCCGATGGTGGTGAAGTGAGAGTCATGCTTTTAGCTGACACTCACCTTCTTGGATCAAAAAAAGGCCACTGGTTTGATAAGTTGAGGAGGTAAGTTTTACTTCCCTGGGACAAAAACTAAGTATGCTTGATGGGTAAAGAAGTTGTTGATAGTGAATACCATAGAAGTTATAGTAACCATATTATTTTACTTTACGAAAGAAATTAGCCTGTACAATACCTTAAATTTTGACTAGAACTATCCATATTCCCTGCTTCTGTTAAGCCAATAGCTTATTAGAAAAAGTTTAACACGTTTGCTGCAGCGCCATCAATGGCGAGCGTTTCTGTCAGCCTGGAATCAAGACGCAAAGTTCAGTAAAACCGGCCTAATGCTTGCCAACGACACTCTAAAACATTGTAAAGTTTGTAAACACACTTGGATGTTGTTCCCAAAATCAACGGTAAGTAGCAGTACCATCCAGACATTACAAACCATCAGTTTTTCTTCATATGACATAAATTCACAGCCAATAGGAGTGAAAATAATTGATCATGATCAAAAGGCTTTAAGGAAGCCTCCCTTAGCGGGTATATCACAGGAAACTTTAGAAACAACTTAAACTGTTAAATGCAAAAGAGTGTACAACTTAGTATTTACAAAAGAGGGAAAATGAAATGGGTGCAACCCAACACTCACCAGTGAGCGCCCACTGACTACTCAGTCATTGTGGGCCTGCGCATTAGGGCAAAGGGACTTAAAGTTGCCGGCCATGATATTTTTCATTTCAGTGACTTGAGTTTCCTTTTCGTATGCATGACATAGTCTGCTAAAGCAACTATTTTTTAATATTTCTTAGATTCTTATCACTAGAATAACCGGATATGAATCTGTAAAAAAAATTTAAGGAATCGTATCCAATCGAAATCTGAAAATCAATATTTTTTACCTGATTTGACCTAAATGGTAGTACTGTAAGATTTACTCCAGCGACTTGAGGTCTCTTTTCACTTTCTGAATCATGTATATTAATATTCAAATGGTTTTCTTTTCACAGTCAAGCCTCAATAATGGCTGAACGGATTTTAACGTTTGAAAAGTCAATTTAAAGGGATTTTTTTGTACGTAGATTAGTCAATATGTCTCAGAATTTAAAAAAAGTCAGTCTCTGAAGTATAGCAAAGAGCCTGAAATTTCTTAACAGTAGCGCTATCCATCGACATTTGAACAAGATCAGTTAACTTTGAGTACAACTGAACATATAGTTATGCTTTGAAATAAGTTGTACACGTAAACCACAGATTGTAGTGTTTGGTAAACCACAGATGTAGTGTTTGTAAGTGAAGTTGCAACCGAGTAATCTAGTAGTAAAATATTATGTAGAACCTTTTAAGTCAGAATCAACTGGGACGGGACTTAGTTTGTATTATGATAATATACATATTTATTTATCCTGTACAATATTAATTTTAAGGTTTTATGATTAACCATGAAAATTGGTTACAATAATTGTCTAAACCTTAGTAGGCAGGTTTGACTCCAAAAAATTTATTTTGAAAGAGTAAGTATTTGAAAAAATACAACTCTTTGAAAAATTTATTTTGAAAGAGTATTTATTTGAATGTAAACCTTGTCAACCTTGTGCAACTGGTCATATTTTTACAGGGAGTGGCAGATGCACAGAGCTTTTCAAACTGCTGTTACTCTGCACAGGCCCCAAATTGTTTTTGTTTTGGGTAAGTTCGAATTTTCTTTACGTGCCCAATATAATGTATTTATTTGTGTTATCTAAATACGGCAGAATGTTTTATTTTTGTTTCAACGGTAATATTGTTCTTTGTGAATATGTTAATAGAGAATATTTGTCCAGTATTTGGTTTTGATGATGGTAAATCCTTCTTAATGATGCATGTTTTGAAGACTTTGTAAAATGTACTTTTAACAATAGATAAATAAGAGTACCGTAAAGATAGATATATATTCCTCGATTTACTACCGTTAATCGAGGTCTTCGTCTACTGAAAGAATGACTAATTTTCAATTAAATAATTCATATTATAGGACTCAAGTCCTTTATCAACTGTTGAAGAGTCTTTACTGTTTAAGATTTGTTTAAGAGCCCTATAAGATTGGTTAAGAAGGATTGCATGCTCACCTGAATGAAGTAAATTCAAGGTGATAGGACACGCAAATACAGTAGAACCTCGATTAACCGTCACTCTTTTATCCGTCACTCTCTGTTATCCGTCACTGCTTCTGAGCTCGCAATATGTTGTAAAATGGCGTCGCGCAAAGCATGGAAGAAAGTGCAAGTGCCATTGTTATCGAACGCGACTGTCCGTGGCTAATGACCTCGAGTTTCCGCCGAAAATCACCACTCCCACGCAAGGAGTAGTATGGGGGTGAGCGAGTTATTTATTACTCATTGGCATGTTGATTTTTTGGTTATACGGCACACCTCGTAGTTCAGCGTTGCATAGTGTTTGCTGTTACACAGTGTGTAGCTAGATACGTAGGCTACTGTGAATCAACTGCAGTACAGTAACTGTTGATTTTTAACGGATGGCTGAAAAACGAAAATGAGTCGTACTATGGCTTGACCAAAAAATAAAATTTATTAAACGTTTGAGGAAGGGCGAAACAGCTACAAGTATCGCGCTGATTTATGGCGTTGGCGGACTCATTTAAAAGATGACGGACTATATTTTAATGTGAGGTTATGTAATTCACTTATGAACACTGAATGAGCACAAAATATAGTTTAGAAAGGTTTTAATTACCATTGTTTGAATGTAATTTAAATATAAATATGTATTATCCACTTATATAGGGTTTAATTTCTTCCAAAATATTTTAAATCTACGTAATGAATAGGTTTACAGCTAAATTTCTGTTATCCGTCTATTCTCTTAACCGTCACACTCCCGGTCGCCCGAGAGTGACGGTTAATCGAGGATCTACTGTAAATAACTACACCTCTTAGTTAAAATAAAACACCCCCGTTGCAGCAGACCTGCATACTCAGCAAATTTCAAATGTAAAACAACATATTTCAATCCAACATAGCGAGATTTAACATGTTTTTATAAGCTCCATAAGGATAACATGGGGAATGAGTATGTAGGTTTGCTGCAAGAGGTATGGTAAAACTGGGTGATTTTAGTTCAATATTTAGTAGATCTGAACTAGAAGAGGCCATTTACCAAGTATTATAAAGATATGTTGAGAAATAAGCGAGATATAGAATTTTACTTATTTCCCATAAGGTTAACATTGGGACAACATACTGGTTTACCACTTTCAATATCTCGGTAACCAATGGACTTAGAGCAGTGATTAAAAATACTAAATTGTTTGTTTTTTTGAGCTGAATTAACTGGTGCTAACCAAAATTGGATTATTTTTAATTTTCTATGTGAAAATCCCCAAAAAAACCCATCCCCCTTTACCTCCCCTTCCGGTGGTCCGATCGGGCTGATATACGAACTCATCCAATTGATTACCACTTTACATATCTGTACCAAATTTCATAAAGATTGGACCATTTTTGCGGCCGCTATCGTGCTAACAGAACATATATATATATATCTAAAAATTTAAACAAATGGTGTTTTTTGCTTCTGGGGGACCCAAAACGAAAAGTCATCATGGTCTCAGGCTTAGGTCTTACCATGAGACCTACGGTAATAGCTTCTTCCCTATAGGGAAATTCGCTAAAATATTATATTTTTTTCAGACTAGGCTGTGATTTTTTTATGACAACAAAATTAGATGATAGGGGCAGATTCTCAAGTTAGGCCTAGTGCTCTCAGGCGATTATTTCAAGGCCACTATTTCATCAATCTATCTGTCCAACGTAGATGGAAATGGAAGCACTCACACAGGCGATCGAGAATCGCCGATAAATAGTTGATTCGAGGCGATAGACGCCTGGCCCCAAGTAACATACAGGTTGTCTGTCTGTGCACACAGTCGTCCGAAAAATTGGCCTGTCGCTAGTTGTTCTTCTGTGGTATTAGTTGCCTGTTTTGTGTTTTTAATTGTTATATCTTGGTTTGCTTCAAAATATGGGAGATTTTGACACATAATTGTTCATAGTTGAATGTATTTAACATTGTTCATAGTTGAATGTATTTAACATTGTTCATAGTTGAATGTATTTAACAGAAAAGACCACAGTTGTATAAAAAACAGCGACCAAAGAATAATATAGACTGGCCTTCCCTTTACTCATTACACACTGGTCCTTGAAACCACTGCTTCACTAAACATAGATCCCACTGGCCAAACCGCTGTGCGCCGCTAGCGCAAACTTAAATTTGCAGCGTTTCAATGACACTGCCTGAATAAATAGTTAGAGTTAAGTTAAAAATTATGAAACTTTGAGGTAGTAAAGAAAACAATATAACCTTGCCGACGACATGAAACTTGAGTGAAAAAGTAAATTTGAAAATAAAAATCAAAGAATACAATATTTTAGTTTTTTCTTTGATATGAAAAAGTTGATCTGTAGGATTTTTTTAAATATTTGGTCAGGCAGTTTTTGTTTGTAAGGAAGTTGCCTAGAAGGTCATAAATAAACTTTTTTACATTTAAAATCCTCTCGGAATACGCTTTGTTTATCCTACGGGCAGCTTCAAAAGTGAGCGGTTAGATTTTCCAATCCCTACCTGCCAACGGAACAAGCTGGCGCGGATCTGCTGACGCTCTATTTGTTTTAAAAATTTGATGACCTATATCATTATTTTATTCCAACTAATTTTAGCGAATTTCCTTAAAGGAATAAGCTATTACCGTAGGTCTCATGGTAAAACCTAAGCCCGAGACCATGTTAACTTTTCATTTTGGGGCCCCCAGAAGCAAAAAACACTATTCGTTTGAATTTATATATATATATATCTATATATCTATATATATATCTCTATATATCTATATATCTATATATATATATATATATATATATATATATATATGTCTGTTAACACGATAGCGGCCGTAAATATGGTCCGATCTTAATGAAATTTGGTACAAACGTGTAAAGTGGTAATCCCTCGGACGAGTTCGTGAACCAGCCCGATCGGACCACCGGGAAGGGGGGGCAAAGGGGGGGGGTAAACACCCCCCAAAAATGGGTTTTTTGAGTTTTTTTACATAGAAAATTAAAAATTATCCAATTTTTGCTAGCATTATTGAATTCAGCTAAAAAAAACAAACAATTTAGTATCTTGAATCACTGCTCTATGTCCATTGGTTTCCGAGATATTGAAAGTGGTAAACACAGTACGTTGTCCCAATGTTAACCTTATGGGAAATAAAGAAAATTCTATATCTCGCTTATTTTCTCAACATATCTTGATAAAACTTGGTAAATGGCTTCTTCTAGTTCAGATCAACTAAATATTGAATTAAAACCACCCAGTTTTAATTATACCCGTAGCAGCAAACCTGCATACTCATTCCCCATGTTATTCTTACGGAGCTTACAAAAAACATGTTGAATCTCGGTATGTTGGATTTAAATATATTGTTTTACATTTGAAATTAGCTGAGTATGCAGGTCTGCTGCAACGGGGGTATTTATTCATTTAACTGTTTGCAGATCACTAGGATTGAATTAGCCTACTTAGTAATTCATTTTTACAAAAAAAAATCGTAAAATGCTACAAATTAAATTGTGAAATTTTAGTTTTTGCTGTCTACTCTGCCCTAAAAAGTGATATTTTCAGTTATAAACATGTAAATAGGACTATTATTCTTCAGAAATAACTCAAGATGATACAATTTTACTTTCGCCCCCCTATACATAGTATATGGAGAAAGTATTGTTTTTTGTCTAAATTTTTGAATTTGAGTTGTTAGTGGATATATTCGTTTTAGTGCTCCCTGAATCCAAAAAAGTGGTTTTCGGCATGGTGTCTGTCTGTCTGTGTGTGTGGATGTATGTACGTGTGTGTGGGTGTGTGTGTGTGTGTGTGGTGTGTGTGTGTGTGTGTGTGTGTGTGTGTGTGTGTGTGTGTGTGTGTGTGTGTGGTGTGTGTGTGGGTGTAAACTTTTAGAAAAATTAGAACTAATTGGTGTTAAAGGAAATTCGTTGAATTGGTTTAAAAATTATTTTAACAATCGTAAGCAATATGTCACAATTAATGGTATTAATAGTCAAACTGTCAATGTAGACTATGGAGTGGTGCAGGGAAGTACACTTGGTCCATTACTTTAACTTATTTACATAAATAATATAGCCAAATTGAATATTCAGGGAAAACTTTTCCTCTTTGCTGATGACACGGCTCTAGTGTCTTATGGTAGGGACTGGGAGGGGGCTTATGATCAGGCATCCTCTGACCTGGCTAAGATAAAAAAACTGGTTTGATTATAATATTCTCACTGTTAACATAGACAAAACTAAATGCTTGCCTATATATTTCAAGAACGATTCTGGTCCAGGTCAGAGGGTGCTTCGAATGCACTCTTGTGGCGATCCGCGGTCCTTCACCTGTGGTTGTGGTGTGATTGAGCAGGTGACTCAATACAAGTACCTAGGCGTAATATTTGATCACAGATTGACTTGGGAGTCCACATGTTCATCACATTAAGCAAAAATTGAGAAAAATGATTTATGTGTTTAAGCAGCTAAGTCAGGTGTTGGCCGTGGATCGCTGCAGGAGTGTGTATTATGCCTACTGTCAGTCCCTGCTGCAGTATGTATTGCTGGTTTGGGGTGGTGCCTCTGCCTCGGTACTAGAGCCCTTGGCGGTCACCCAACGGTCTGTGATAAAAGCAATTCTTAATAAAGGCCAAAGATATCCAACAAATCTCCTTTTCAAAAAATTTTCAGTTCTTAATATTAGGCAATTGTATCTTAAAACTCTCTTAGTATATGTTAAAGATAATAAAAACAAAATCTTTACCCCAACTACCCATGGCTACCAAACTAGAAATAAAACAAACTTTGGCTATTCAATTCCGAAACCTAAATTCAAATCAGATCTGTTTAATACATTTGATTTGGCTCATCAGTTGTATAGAAATCTTCCATTCAACATCATTAATAAAGAGGGTGGTAGCATGTCTGTTTACAAGCGAGAGATTGAGAAGTGGCTGCTCGGTGTTGGACCGGGAATGGCAGAGCTGTTGATTCGTTCGCCATATGCAACTTAGTGTTTGTTGTCTGCGGGTATTCTGATGTGTTCTGATTTAATCTTTTTGTTTTGATTCTGAATAAATGTACGATATTTGATTTTTTTCTCCTTTTGTTTTATATAATTTCTTAAGTAATAATTTGTTCTATTTTTTATTTTTGTTTTTGATGGATGGTTTGTTTCTCTTTTAAGTTTTGAATGTATTTGTGCTGCCAACTAGTGGAAGAAGGACTAGGAATATTTGTTCGTGCCTAAGAACTCTTCCCCACACTCAGACTTTGGTCTTGTGGGGAATCATTTCCTTTTTGTATTGTAAATAATTTTCTATGTCAACTTAATGGAAATAAACAATCTTGAATCTTGAATTATGTCCGATTATTTTAACATAAAAAACACGTGCAGAGGAAAACTCCGCGTGCACCCGCTCGAGGGCTAACTGTGCCACCATTGGCATTTCAGAAACTATTGGATTTAGATAAATTTTTAAATGGGGCACTTCAACAATTTTTTTAAGACATTTAAAAATATAAACTCCATTTTCTTCTAAATGGCCACCATTTTCCAATATGGCGGCAAACTTTGATTTTTCTTATGGAACACCCTGTATTTTATGGCGTATTTGGATTTTACGCTAAATTTTAAGAACATTTTGCTCTTTAAATTTTTTTCTAAACCCAACGGTTAAGGAGCTATAAGCAATTAAAGTTTGATTTTTTCCCATTTAAAATGCATTGTGTTCATTTTAACTGTGCCATCCCATATAATCCTTATGGAGTACAAAACTACTCAAAATTGTTCACCTCCATGAGTGAATGTCGACTAAAAACTATTTCTGTGATTGAATCCAAACTAAAAATCACATTTTAAAGCACTTTTGTTCTATGGTACTTTTTAATTAACCCAATCCTTATCGATATACCGAGTACCGACAATAACGCAATGCATTTCTTATGGGGAAAAATCAAATTTTAACGGCTTATATCTCCTTAACTATTGGATTTAGGAAAGAATGTTTAGGAGAAAATTCTTAAAATTAAGCATAGAATTCAAACAAGCCATAAATTACAGGGTGTTCCATAAGAAAAATCTATGTTGTTCGCCATATTGGAAAATGGCGGCCATGTAGAAGAAAATGGAATTCATATTTTTAAATTTCTTAAAAAAGTAGATGAAGTCCCCCATTTAAAGTTTTCTCTAAATCCAATAGTTTCTGAAATATTAATGGTGGCACAGTTAAGTTGGACACCTTGTATGTACAGGATGATTCAGACAACCTGTCCACCTATTGTAACGGAAGAACGGTTTAAGGTAGAAACATCAAATAAAATTATTTCCCACTAATTTGCATATGAAAAATTCATTAAAAATATTTTCATGGCGATTTATCTACAGAGTGTTCCAGAAATGAATGTCATAAGTCATAAGTTTGAATCCCCAAATTTTCTGATGTGAACCTATAGCAAATTGTACATGTCATATTAAAGGTCTTGATGAAAGAAACATTTTGGAGAAAACAGAAGCAAATTATTTCAATCCGTTTCATAATGGCGACCATTTTTGTGAAAGTTTTTTGATATTTACGGAAATCCCTGTATTTTCTAAACCATTAAATATTTTTCAGTTCTGATTCAAAACCCTTAATCCTTGGTAACTCAGCTTTACTACAATTTGTCACATGACAATTTTTTTATAATATCCAATTTTCGGAAAAAATATATTAATGTTGGTAGCCCTGAAAATAAAAAAATTCAAATAGCAACATATGCCAACAAGCATATAATTTTAAAGGCCTTCAAAATTCCTACAACTTTGTAATCTACACAAGTATTCTATCTTTTATAGTTTTTTAGTTATGGACAAAAACTCCATTTTCCCATATGAAGTGCATGTTATTTATGCAGCACATAATACTAAAGGGTACCCATAGACCGTTTGCTATGGGCATGCAAATAACAGTACTTTATATGGGATCATGGATTATTTTGTCTATAACTAAAAAACTATAGAAGATAGAATACTTTTGTAAATTACAAAGTTGTAGGAATTTTTAAGGCCTTTGAAATTATATGCTTTTTGGCACATGTTGCTATTTGAATTTTTTTATTTTCAGGGCTACCAACATTGTTAAAAATTAAAATTTTTCCAGAAATTGGATATTCTTAAAACATTGTCATTTGACATATCTTAGTAAAGCTGAGTTACCAAGGATTAAGGATTTTGAATCAGAACTGAAAAATATTTAATGGTTTAGAAAATATAGGGGTGTCCGTAAATACCGACAATTTTCACAAAAATGGCCGCCATTTTGTAAAGGATTGAGATAATTTGGTTCTGTTTTCTCCAAAATGTTTCTTTCAACTATACCTTTAAAGTGATATACAATTTGCTATATGTTTATAAAAGAAAATTTTGAGATTCAAACTCATGACCTTCATTTCTGGAATACCTTGCAGATAAATCACAATGAAAATATTTTTAATGAATTTTTCATGTGCAAATTAGTGGGAATAATTTTATTTGATGTTTCTACCTTAAACCGTTTTACCGTTACTGTAGGTGGATGGGTGGTCTGACTCACCCTGCATATATTAGGGGGCCCTAAAACGAAAAGTTATCATGGTCTTGGGTTTAGGTCTTACCATGAGACCTACGGTAATAGCTTCTTCCCTATAGGGGAAATTCGCTCAAAGGCACCATTTTGAATTCTATTACATACCCTACTTAAGCCTTTTGAAAGAAAATATTTTAAACTCCTTTCTTAGTAAACATCTAGAGCCTATAAAAAATATTTGTGCCATTTTCATGGCCCAGAGCCTTTTGGTTTTTGAGAAACCGTTATCAGCCATTGAGCTGGACTACTGGTTTTTGTTTCCATACACAGCTAGGTATACACAATGAATTTACCATAATATAAATATATACTGGATTTTAGTTTTGTTAGGAGTATCCAAGGAGGAGGGAATCAGAATATACCAAACCCCTCTGCCCCCCCTCCGAAAAAAGTTGAATACAGTGGGACCCCTCATATCCGGTCTTGGTTTTACCGGTCCTCGGTTTATCCGGCCGCTTCTTGGGAGCCGATATCAAAATGTATTTCCCTCGGCGACTGGACGCGAAGTAGTTGCGACACGAGCGTTTCTCACGGTCACTTTACACCTGCTTCCGTGGTAGTGATTGTTTTATTTTATTTTGATTTCGAGAGTATTTACGCCAGTTGCACTCTTAATTAACTCAGTTGACCTCTCTCTAGGCAGGTGATTTCTTAACTAGTGCGGTTATTAATTAATCAGTGTGGGATTTTTTCGTCTATTCTCGGGAGCACCGAATTAGGCGGGTGAGTGAGTGTGCTATAGGCGTTTTTGTTAGATAATAAACCACCAAAGCAGACAAAGACAATGGCTGGTTTAGGCAGACGATTTTGAGAGTTTACAGCTTTTGCCACCTCCCTAATTTTGTGCTCCCGATAATAGTGCTTTGTTGCAGTTTTGGTTAAGTGCACTGTACTGTTTGACTGACGTGTGTTTTTTTTAACTATCTTTAGCCGATTAGTTAACTAACGATATCTTTAACTATCTTTAGTTGATTATTATTTATTAACTAAGAAAGGTTGATTGAGGTTTGTTTGGTTAAAATGATCGATTTTGTGATAAGTTGGATTATCCGGCCAAATTGTTATCCGGCCTAAGCTCAGTCCCGAGGTGGCCGGATATGAGGGGTTCTACTATAGTTGTTATTTAATTGAAAAACCGATAAGTTTAAGTCTATAAGTTTGACTTTTGTGACTGTTTGTTTGGTTAACTCATTCTATTCTACTCGATTTGTAAGTGTTTTATAACTTTGGGAACCTGATTTCAGGTGACGTGTTTGACGAAGGACTGTGGTGCAGCGACGCAGAGTTTAACGCGTATGTCCAACGCTTCCACAGCCTCTTCCATGTACCCACTGGGACCCAGATACATGTGGTCGTGGGCAACCATGATATTGGCTTCCACTACGGGTACGTTTATCAGAGGGATATAAGGAGTACTATTGTGGGTTATTGAAAAGTAACACACTGTAGTAGTTAATGGTTAAAAGTATGATAATTACAAGTGAAGGTTGATGACAATGAAGTTATAGTTCTCGATGTCTGAAGAACCAGATATTTTGCCTCACAGGTGGACCAATAACCAAACTAAACATGTAAACCCATGAGATTTGTTTTTGTGAGGCTTATAATCCAATCAGGCAGTGCCAATAAGTTGTTTACTGACCTTGTGCTGTTTACCTCTGCAGTACTACTTACTCACTGTAGCTATACCTCTGGATTGTTAAATGATTTTCAAGTTCAAAATTATTTTCAAATTGGCATAAAACGGAGTCCACCTGACATGTTGGATTTTCCAGGGATTAGGGGAAGTGCTCTAGAGATTAAGCCTTTCCCAACATGGATAAAACTAATAAACTTCCTCAGGGCCGTCCCTAGGGCTGGCGGTGCCCGAGGCAAACGTGGTCGCGGCGCCCCCCCCTCAGCATTAGTCTCAAATGTTAGCTTTTTGCGCTGCCACCAATACTTACACAGCTTACGTTAAGTATAGTTACATGTATTGAAGGTTAATTCTAGGACTGCAAAAAATTAAGAATATCAATCGGTTCAGAATGTATTTCAAAAGAAAATGAATAAATGAAATACAAATAGGTATTCACTCTCACTCTTAACTACATTACTGTGATTAACTAGCTCCCTGTTACTGTAACAACAGTCACTAGCAACAACAACAACAATAACAATTGACTACATCACCCACTACTGCGTCCCGAATCCCGATTCAAGTCTCGACCAGTGATGCCAGACAGGATTAAGCAATTTATCTGCCAACTGCATAAAAATTTCCCGCTTTTACCCGGATTTTCGGCAATAATCCCCGCAAGTACCAAAAACCCGGTAATTACCCGAAAAACCACCTAATGACTTTCAAAACACCCAGAACCTGGTAGTTTCCTCAAAATTTCTAGATAAGGAGGGAAATCTTACATCACTAAACTGGACTCTATATACCAAAATATATCTGTTTACTTCAAGTCTTGTTCTCAAAACCATGAAAACAAATTATTTTTCTCATCTCACATGAACAATTTATATTTGCAAAGCAAATCATAATTCAAAAATCCCCGGCTTTAACCATTTTTCATGTATTTAGGTTGCCGGGTAAACCCCCGCAGCTCAAGTCTAGAATCCCCGTATGGCCTTCAAAGTACCCGAAAAACTGGGCAATTACCCAGTTTCTGGTAACACTGAAACCAATCAAATCATACCGAATGCATATTACTAACTAAAAAAACTAGAGTTAAAACAATTGTAGCTCGTCCAAAATACCCGGTTTTACCGATTTTTCTATATTCAGGTTGTTGGGTAAATCCCCGCAGCCCAAGTCTAAAACCCCCTGTTTTTTTTTAGTCCTCACCAAATCCCCGACGGCCTCCAAAATACCTTGAAACTGGGTAAATACCCGGTTTTTGACAACACTGGTCTCGACAAGTTTGACAGCAACAGACGATTGGATGTGCACGCAACTTGCATAGTACCGACACTGTTATTATTTCTTAGTTCATACCATTGACTATATGAATGTATAAGGTTCATACTATATTTTCATTAATGATACCTATAGTGTTAAGAATAATTTCTAGCCTCAGCCTCATTTTTCAGATTCGTATTCCTATTTATTAATGCCATACCTTCACAATTTATGCAAACCTACAAGATTGCAAATAAATTGGCCGCGGCACGGCGCCCCCTCAGCTGCGGCGCCCGGGGCAGCTTGCCCCGGTTGCCCCCCCCCCCCCCCCCTTCGGACGGCCCTGAACTTCCTAAAACTTTGTAAAAACATGGGGGAGCAATTTAAACTAGAATACATCTATGAAATAGTAATTTTATGATTGAAAAACCCTTACAACTTTCACCCTTTATCTTAAGTTTCTACTCACCAACAAATCCAAAATCATCTGAATTCAAAGATTTTTATTTTCAAAACTAATGATCCAATGGACATGAGGTTACTTTTATAAAGGGTGTTTTTTTTTTTAAATGCAACCCATTATTGCGATTGAATAATGCACATATAAAGTTGAAATGAGTGTTGTTTTGGATATCTTTATATTTTATACAACCTAACCTATTATTTAAGTTTGATCACATTTATTTAGCTTTCATTATGTGCTCAAATAATCCGCCATTGTCATTGATACAAAGTTGTGTTCTCTCCATCAAATTTCTGAACACGTTTTGCAAAGTACCTCTTTGAATTTCTTGCATTAAATTATTAAATTTGATATGTTTGTTTTGAGGTGCTGAACATCCTGTGAATTGTTTTTGTAGGTCATACTGTTTATGTATCCCAAAAGAAAATAATATAATGGGGTCAAATCCGGGGATCTTGGGGGGATAATCATTCACTGATAAAATAAAGTAAGTAGGTGATCAATACCTTCAGATGCACAGAGTTTGTCTATTTGATACTCAAATTTGTCTCAAACGTTGGATTCTATGGCTGTTCTAAAGCGATTCCTCAGTTCAATCAATGTTGTTGAAAGGGAAGGGATAAAAACATTGTCTTTTACAAACCGCCGTAACAAAAATTACAAGCAGTAAAGTCTGGTGACTTCAGAGGCCACTGAAACACAGAATCGTTAGGTCCAGTACAGCCGATGTATTGTCGAGAAATTCTTGGGAATTTGAGTATCACATAAAAGTATGCTACGAATCTCGGTCATAGCAAACAGCTAAGTATGGGATGTAAAATACTTTATTAGTTTCCTTTTAACTAACAAGTAACTACTTGCACAGAGAAGAATCTAACAGAGGTCGCTTTTAAATTGGTCTTCTGCTGCGCCCAAGTGCTTGCTAGTTACAGTTAAATCCAGCTACGGTTAAGTTACTAGCTACAGTTAAGTTAAATTAGGAGAGGACAGCGACGGTGCTGCTCTCTCGCGGCGTTAATGGTGAACTATTTTTTTATAAGTCCTCGACAACAGCGCTCAACACCAGCTGAACACAACGTTAGAAGATACCTCTGTTTGATTCTCCTCTGTGCTTCATGTCCATATGATCGTTAATTTTATAAATATAAACATTTAAAATTGGTTGATTCTTTTTGAAATACCCTGTTTTCGAATACCAACAGGTAGTGACCCCCCCAGGGAGGTTGTAGTGTTGTAACGCCAAGTGTTTGTGTTTGTGTCGCAGTATAAGCCCGTATCTGCAGGAGAGGTTCGCGCAGGCGTTTGACGCTCCCTCCGTGCGTCTGCTGACCGTCGGCGGGAATCACTTTGTGCTGGTCAACAGCATGGCGATGGAAGGGGACGGCTGCTTCCTGTGCCGCCCCGCCGAACTACAGGTCAACAAGATTGCCTGTAGGTGCTGTTCAAACTTATACTTATTTCTTTATTTAAAATTCATTGTTGGTGGTGGTGAGATTATGTTTTGATTTTGATTTTTGCAGTCATTCGCCATCACTGATTAGTAAAAAAAAGTTTCACGACGTTTCGGAATGTGGGATCTGAACCCATCTTCAGGTGGAAATGAACCTAGAACATAACACGGTCAGTAACACACAGCCAGGAGGGCCTGTGCAAAAACATGGCTAAACAGATATCTGTATAAGCAGTCACAAAACACTAATGCTGAAAACAAAACAAGAACACAACAGTCTTTGATCTGCTCTGATTGGTTGTGGTCGTGCTCTGGTCAGATTGGGGATATTTGTGATGTGTGTGTTATCATATATTTAATTTCGTAAGGCGATTCTTTGCGTCAAAATCGTGGGTGTCTGGCATGTCGTAGAAAGATGGGAGAGGGCTCAAATTGAAGGTATCTATTCCGTGATGGCGGGAAAAATATTGAATTTGCGTGAAATTCACCAGAAAACAAGAAATAACGTCAAATATCTGCCATTTAAAAAGCATTGGGATTTAAAAACGTCACATTTGTTTACATAAAACATCTGATGCTGATACTTGATTGAAAACATATGGTAGGCTAAATATCTATATAAGGTAGAATCATTTTGCTATGAAGGTATTTTGTACTATAATAAATAAGGATTTTTTGAATTTTCCCTTTTTAGGGGCTTTTAGCCTCTTCAAGCCACTAGTACATTGTTATTTTTTGTTTTCAGCTTTAGTGTTTTTACAGTTCTTTGTTTTAGCTACATTTGTTTTCCAGCTGATAGGATACTGTGTGTTACTACTGACTTTATAATTTGCTCTTTTCCATATGACAGCGGGATCGGATTCCAGATCCTTAAATGTCTTGGAACTTTTTTTTACTACCTACCTTTACCTTTTACCTTCTGCTGCAAACTTTTGCCAGATAACTGGATTGTTCATGTCAAAAACATCACTGCCTTTTAAAACACTAAATTAAAACATTTTAAATGATTTAATATTTAATTTTATGCACAGAAGGCCAGCAAGCACATGAATGATTCGGCGAAAAACTCATCAGTAGAGACAACCAGTGATGACAAAATAAATGTTTGCACAAATAAAAATCTAAACATAGTGCTTAATGTGATACTTATTTTGAGAATTTATTATTCTTAAGATTTTATAATGATAAAAATTTATTTAATAGTTTGCAGTCTATATAGACTGGAGATTTTTCAAATGTTGTTGAATGAGAAGGATATGTTATAAAACTTAGTACCGTGTTAAGCATTTGTGTCATTTTCATAGAGGTTTCAATTTTTCATGAAAAATTTGCTCAGTTCATAAATGTAAATGCAAGGTGTAGTTTATAATCTGGTTTCTTGAAGTAATTTCTGACAGGGGTCATCAACCGCAACATGACTCAAAATTGTTATGGCCCTTTTTAAGTTTGAAATATTCTTTTACAATTTTCAGATTGAGTACTTCCCAAATAACCAACCCATAAGTTATCCTAGATCGATTAGTTGCAAAATAAACTGGAATTAATTATAGGAATTTAATTGTCGTGGACGTACTTTTGTTTTGACCCACCTTTACATCCCAGAATGGTAGACCTAGCCCGGAATCATTGAGCACATTACCTTGGGCTAGGACTACACTCTGGCAGAGGTCGGATGGCCGCAAGGAGATAAAGCATAGTCATAGTCATAGTCACTTTATTGAGCATTTAGACAAGTACATGCATATGCCAAGTCAATACAAATACAAATAAATACATAAAAATAACGGTTCTTCTATGACAAAAAATTTACATATTACATAAGGGTCTTATCACACATAAAATCGTTTACACTATAGTAAGCCTTGCCAACTAGCAGCTTTTTCAAGTCTCTCCTAAATTTAATAGGGTTTGATTCGTTTTTCAGGAGGTCAGGCAGGTTATTGAACATTTTAATGGCAGAAAAATATAGGTGGTTTTCAAAGAATGATGTTCTATGTCGGGGGATATTTAAAACGCCCTTTGGTTTGCTCCTTGAGTTGTAAGAATGTACTGGTATAGAGTCATTAAAGATAGAGAAGTTCTGTCGGAGAAAAGAAAGTGTTTCCAGGATATAAATTGAGGGGAATGTTAATAACTTGTTGGCCTTGAATAAATCTTTGCATGAATCGAGTTTTGGGACTTTAAATATAACCCTAACAGCCTTTTTTTGCAATCGAAATACCGCCTTTGATCGAGTCGTTTCTGACCCCCATATTGCAACAGCATATGTCATGTATGGATGGATGATTCCATAGTAAGCTGTAAGAAGCAGGAAGGGAGAATCAAAATCTCTAAGTCTTCTGAGAATAAAAATTCCTTGGCTTAACTTTCTGCAGACAAGATGAATATGTGATTCAAAGGTTAACTTTGAGTCAACCATCACTCCAAGAAAGCGAGCATCGGTTTCGGACTCAACCAACTCATTGCCCAGATAAATACTAAGTGGAATGTCATTTGGATGGTCTCTAATACTAAAATCTAGGAGAGCAGTCTTGGAAATATTAGCTGACAAAGCATTTCGATCAAGCCAATCAAGCAAGAGATTACCTTTTAGAAATGATTCCATTTCCAAACCCTCTCTCAGTGGGTGGGAAAATGTGATGCTGATGTCATCGGCATACATACACAGATTAGAGTTCACCAAATCTTGTCCGAGGTCGTTAGCGAAAAGCAGGAATAAAACTGGTCCCAAAATTGAACCCTGGGGTACCCCTTGAAATGAAATTCCCTTATCAGAAAAATGTTGTTGATAACAGCTGTTATCATCGATTGATGACACCTTGACAAGACTTAATCTACCAGTAAGATATGAATGGAACCATTCGTGAGCTACACCTCTGATTCCCATCCTGTACATTTTGTCAAGCAACAACCTATGGTCAACGAGATCAAAAGCCCTACTAAGATCAAAAAAGAGAGCAGAGGAATGATTTCCTGTGTCTAATGCTTGCACAACGTGCTGGATTACTGTAAACATTGCATTTACAGTGGATTTTCCCTTAGTGAACCCATACTGATGAGCGAACAAGACATTGTTGTTTTTTAGAAAGTTCCAAAGCCGTCTCAAAACAACTTTCTCAATTATTTTAGAGAATGACGAGATGATTGAGACAGGTCTGTAATTAGAACAATCCTCTAAACTTCCCTTTTTATGAATTGGTGTTACAACTGCCATTTTGAGTGGTTCAGGAAAAATTCCAGAGCTAAATGATTCATTTATGAGCTCACTGAGAGGTGATGCAAGTGTATGTGCCACCTTTTTTAGGAGGATTGAAGATATCCCATCCATACCAGAAGACCTCTTGCTTTTGAGCTCAGACACCACTTCTAGTAACTCCATGGGGCATGTGGGATACAGAAAGAATGACCTATCACTCTGTTGACAATTGACAGGTTGGTAACCACCACTAGGACGATTGCGTGAATCATCTTTAGGGTTTAAGAAATACTGTAAGAACATAAGATGTCTTTTGGATGATCCACTATTCTACCATCATCAGATTTCAAGCTGGGAGAACAGCTTTTCTTGTCAGAAGGAGTGTTTCTGTTGAGATTTATGAAACTCCAGAGGGTTTTTGATCGATTAGAAGAACTGTCCAATCTCTTGACTAGATTTGCAGATTTGAGATTCCGTATGGATTGCCTACATCTCTTCTTCAAATCTAGGTATTTCTGACGAAGAGGGTTTGTTGAAGGGAGGTCTTTTGATACAATGTACAGATTTCGTAGTTCCTGTTTTTCATGAAGAACTCTATCATTCAACCTAACCTTAAAAACATTGTCCCCAAATGACATTTTTCTCCTGACCAAAGGAAAACTTATCTTGAAATAGTAATCTATGATAGAGAGAAATATTTCAAACTTTAAACTTAGACCTCCAGCCATTGCAACATCCAACCAATTTTGCTCACTTAGATAAGATGCAAACAACTTGATGTTTACTTCAGAAAGCATTCTTACCACTTCACAATTCATTGCTATTGTGAAGGCGTAGGGTCGCTTAATCTCCTAGTGGCCATCCAACATATGCCATAG
Source organism: Flexamia atlantica (assembly GCA_035578135.1). NCBI lineage: Eukaryota > Metazoa > Arthropoda > Insecta > Hemiptera > Cicadellidae > Flexamia > Flexamia atlantica. The sequence goes on along the minus strand of JAQJVK010000004.1, from coordinate 32,981,125 downwards.
TTTTGGTCACAGCATATCTCATAGCAAAAGGCCAATAATGTTTGGCAAGATTTGAACCCTGGCCCGAGACTGAAGTTATGTGTTTCAACCGCTATACCATGCCTGTGGATTGTATAATGAGTTTTGAAAAATTAGTGATTGAATTTTCACTCACTGAAGGTCTCCTCTGTTGTAGTGTTCAAGGAACTAAATAAAAAAAGTGTATTTAATAATTTTCTTCCCCAAACACTTTGCCATTACCATACTATCCACTTACCTATTAATCACAGTTTGACCTGTTTGGTTGCAGCGAGGCTTCAGTGTGCCAAAGGGGTGGGGAAATGCAGGAAAGGAATGGGACTGAAGCAGTACAGCAGGCCCATACTGTTGCAGGTAACTTGGAATATTGTATTTTCTTATTAAATTCGTTAATATCGTAAAGTAAAGGATTGAAAGAGGTCAGAAAGCTTACAGAAATAATATTTTTTCCGATGTTTATGAGGTTTGTGTGGTCTTAGGAAATCAGACCAAATCTGATCTAATTTTGGTTTCCACCATAGGATTCAGTGTGCTAAAATTTTGGCAGAAATGTTCTGTTCAATGATCACTTGGACAAGTTCATTGGGTAATAAAATTGGAGCATCTCACCCTATTTTTGGAGATGAATGCTTCAAATTTGGAGTTCCGAGCCTCAGCTTAAGCCCCAAAGCTAATTTTAGTGCAACTACATGTTATGTTATCACATTAAAAAAATGTAGCCTATTTAAATACCTACATAGGTACGGTACATAGGTATGCCGTAACTAAATTTGGATTTAAGTTATTGTGCCACGACATAAAGAAGGTTGGGAATCGCCGATTCAATGAAAGCAATTTTCCCCAATGTTCATTTTATGACAATGGCATCGGCTTGTTATTGGTTGTTAGTTCCTCCAGTTATGAGTCAAAAGAGCGTAAACTTAGTAGCCCAAATGTTTATTTTCTTAGGAAATTACACATCTGTTGATCTCTATTAATTGAGTCTTTTGCATTTGAAATAAGCAAAAAAAAAACAAAACAAGAATGTAAACGTAGCGTATGACCTTATGTGCCTTTTGAATCTGAGCTGACTAAATGAGCAGTCACACAGAACATCTAGAAAATTAAGTAATTAGAATGGCAGACATTAAATTTTTTCAATTTTTAATTAGTTGATAATAAGTTAAATCGATTACATCTTCAGTTTTGTGCTCACTAAACTAAAAAAATGTTCCATGCTGCTTCAGCATTTCCCGATGTATCGGGAGTCAGACGCTGAGTGCAACGAACCTGACGAAGCTCCAGAGGATGAGAAAGCGAACAAGTTCAAGGAGCGGTGGGACTGCCTCTCACAGGAGAGCTCGGAAATGGTATGTTTTTTGTTATTTACGTTGATGTTATGTTGTTTATTTGGTTTTATCTTGGGGGGGGGGGGTTGGTAATTGGCGGTATACTGCCAAAATGTAGGTTTAAGCTCAACTAGCTATTCCCTTGAGGGTTCAGGAACCCCGCTGGAAGAAAAGAATTCGAAGATTTTTCCGCAATGTGGAACGGAAAAAAATTACAGACTAGGCTTTGTGGATGTCGTTTTATGGCAGTTAAAGGACCTGGAGGTACAGAGAACTGTAGTAACAAAATTAGAACACAGGATTTACATTTTATACTAGTAGAAAAGTGTGGAATCCCGCACAGCTGATCAGTTGTTCTTTTGTTTATATTTTTGCTTCTGGTGAAAACAAATTTGATTTTAAACAGTTTTTCACGATTTTTTAGTTATATTGCTTAAATTGAAAATCTAAAGCCAGTTTGCAGATCTGCTGATACAGTCACTTGTTTTAATACAATCAATCCATATAAAAATATATAAAAAGAGAGTTATGTGTTGGTATATTTAGTGCTACAGCCAAAACTACACCTAAACTACACATCTTGGAATCAAATCAATGCTTGGAATCTCATGATGTGCACTATGATGGTTGGGTTTCGATATCGTGTGTAGGGTTTAGGTACAGGATCGTCCGAAAGGGACCTATGTCAAGGATTTTGTGAGTACTTTAAGTTTTATTTGTTTATATCAATACATATGGTTTAATTTGAAATGGTTAGCGTGGTTACAGTGGTTGCCAACAGAATGCAGCACCTGCAGTTGTTTTTGTGCAACAGGTCAATACAGTCTTATTTAGCAAATGTGTTATTGTTTACGTTTTAAATTATTTAGTAAATTTTTAGTGTTAGGTTATGTTATTAAAAACATAAAGTGTACTAAAATTTAGAGTTACATATTTTTTTGTTTTAAATTCAATGTTAGCACTAAAAAAAATATGCTAGAAAAATAAGACGATATTGCTCGAAAAAATGAAACAACGAAGAAAAAGAAACACATCTAAAGGTATCATGGGAAAATTCACAGTGACATCAAGAAACGCTATCGAAACAGATTGGAATAGAAAGGGAGACAGACGCACAAGGTGATGAAAGAAATAATCAGAACAGAGATAATGGAGAACCTTCGAAAAAGGGATCATACAGAAGAAGCTGATTTAAACTAAACAACTTTACAAGCTGTTCGCAGAAGTACAGGGTACTATGATTTGGACCATGAATGACACATTATTCCAATCAAATATAGATTTTATTGAACACCGGAAAGTAGTAATTTGCAAGATGGACAAAATTCATAGTTATTGCGTAGCAAAGAAATTAATTCAAAATGCAAACGCAAATTATGCACTGCTTTGAAAGTGCAAATAAGACTGCAACCACCAAATATACCACCCCCGGCTTTCTCAAATATATGTATGGAGAAACACCAAAATATATTGAATTTATACATTAATGATTGCTTCAAAATTACGTCTTTTCGAGCTACCACTATTTATACCCTCATAAGATTTTTCAACCCAGCGAAGCGGGTTACCAACATCTAGTATACAATATGTGAAGAAGTGTGATTTAACCCTAGATAGGTATCGTACGTAATTTTGACGTGTGCGGAAGTGTTTTTTTTGTCCGATTTTGCAATCAAATGACCTTGAGCCCTGTACCGTCAGCAGTGCTTTTTGCACTATAGGTTTGATTTAATTTGACAGTATTATGGCTGTTCTTAATGTATTTCCAAATTTAATTGAAAAAAATATGTCAACTTTACGTACAATACCTATAACAGTAAAATGTGCTTATCAATGGACTCTTATGGACCTCTATGGATGCTTATTACCTAGGAGCTAAAGACATAATGTAAATTTATTATATAGTAAATAATATTATCGATGTTTTCTTATATTTGGGTGCCTTCTTTAAAAATAAATAAATATTTCATCAAACATATTTTAATTTTTAACCACAGAGTAAAATTTACGTATTGATACCTTTAGCGTATATTTGAATAACGATACCTTTCTAGGGTTAATGTATAATATTTGAGGGAAAATCTTAGAGCAAAAGAGCCTTATTGATTACAAAGTTTCCTTGTAACATATTAATAATATAGATTGTTTATTTTTGAATCTTTATTTTATACCGGGTGTTCAAAAAGTCCCGGATCGGCTTCGTAATTTTTTTATTATTAAATATTGACCTACGAAACTTAAAACATGTGTCTTGGACACAAAATACTATTTTAGCAAGTATTCAGCGACCCCCTACCTCCTCAAGCCCACGAGGAGTCTGAAGAAAATCTTAAATGTAAGCATAGGTTGATATGTACATCAAATTAAAGCTATTTTTCAGTAGAATACAATGCCGCAAATCCCATCTCAATCGGATCACCGAATCCAAAATGGCGCCGGTCTAAACCTTTCTCAACTGCAATTTTTAACACCCTTAAAAATTTGATTTCAGACATTCTAAGCGTCCTTTCGTGATGCGGTTTGCGGCATTTTGTTGAGGGCTATGCCCTTTAAAATTATGTACAGCACTGCCTATGCCGGTCATCATCCATGCAAGATATCCTTTAAGGTACCGTCCCCTCACGGAAGTGGTTTATGCCATAGGATGTTCATAGGTCGATATGTATACCATTTTAAAGGGGTAATAAAGCAAAATTTAATGCCGCAAACCGGATCTCTAAAGAACGCTGAAATCGGATATTTAAGGGTGTTAAAAATTGCAGTTGAGAAAAGTTTAAACCGCCGCCATTTTGGATTCAGTGATCCGATTGAGATCGGACTTGCGGCATTGTGTTCTGCTCAGAAATAGCTTTAATTTGATGTACATATCAACCTATGCTTACATTCAAGATTTTCTTCTGACTCATCGAGGGCCGTCCCCCTGAGGAGGTAGGGGGGTCGCTGAATACTTGCTAAAATAGTATATTGTGTCCAAAAGACATGTTCTAAGTTTCGTAGGTCAATATTTAATAATTAAAAAATTACGAAGCCGATCCGGGTCTTTTTGAACACCCGGTATATAGCTCCTACCTGTGGCTTCGCTCACGATAAAAATGCAACACAATGTTGCATGAATTAAGAATACAAATATAACTAACACACTAAAAATACTTTTGTTGAAAATAAAAATGAAATGTTATCCTTGTTCCATTTTTGCAGCTGTTGGACAGTCTGAACCCCCGGGTGATACTGACGGGCCACACGCACCACGGCTGCCATGTCGAACACAGGGAGAACAAGGCCCATGAGTACACGATCCCCTCCTTCAGCTGGCGCAACAAGGATAATCCTAGCTTTGTTTTGGTTTGTATATAACCTTTAGTGCCGACTGTTTAGTCTACAAAATAGTGCCTAAGTAAATTCAATGGATGAAAAAAAATGAAATAGTACTCTTACTCACAGGTTGGTCTTTATTTAACATTTTGGGTGCAGTTAAATCAGTAGACGTACCCTAGGGCCTGAAAATTTTTATTTAATTAAATCTTGTCTTTTATATCCAGAAGCCAGGATCATGGTTGCAAACTGAGTTTCTAGTGGTATTTTCCCAAAAAGTGGTCTCCAAAAACGCCGGTTACAAGTGACCGCACAGTAAGGTCCGTAGGCGCTGCGACAACAATACGGTACTTCACTTTTGGTCTCACAAACACGGGTTTCCACACTAAAAATGTTAAATGGCACTATAACTAATATTTACAATTATATACAGCCCCTTCCTCCCTCCAAACCAGTGTCTATTTCATCCACAGTGCATCCTTGAAATGCTCAAAGCAGTTGTCGGCGTTCCTAGTATTGGGGCGTCCATTTTGAATAAATACCACCAAAACTAAATTAATTAACTATAAAACGTATCACTGTGTCATATAACATGCAAAAAACATAATAGTAATACGTCAATAAACGCAGAAAGTTTATTGACAACAGGCCCTTGAGAATGACGGCCGACACACACACAGTACAAGGCAGGTTACCCTGGCAACGCACATGACAAGAACTCCAATCTGCTCCCCAAGGTCGCGCCACTGTGACCGATTCATTTAACAGACCCTGGCCAGGCACATGTGACCGGGCCAGCTGGCGTGCCCATCTCGCCACCTGTCCTTGGTAACCGACCCACACCCAAATTGTTCAAAACTACAAATAATTTTGAAAATTAATGCTTTCATTTTTTTCAACATCCTCAAGAACGTATACTAGTCACTAAAATGTAATGATACACCTTTTCCCCCTATGAAATTCGTCTCAAGGAATCCATTTGATCTTTGACTATCTGTTGTCAATTTTTTCTTGAAAATTGAATAATCACTGCATCATCTTGATGCTTCAGGAAGCTTCTACATCAGCGGTTCCCAAAGTGTGGGTCGCGGAAGGGCTTTAGGTGGGTTGCGACGACGTTTTAACAATAATAATCATAGTAAAAAAAAGAACCTTGTATTTTTAAATTTTAAAAAGCTTAGAATTAAAACGGCGGTTAGTAGGTATCTAAAACTCCAACTACTTGCGAAAATTTTTCGGAAATATACATTTTTTTCATTAAAAGGATACTTTATCCCTTGGGTCGAACTTATGAATCAGGCCAGGCAGAGTAACGAAGTTTAGTATGGGGGAGGCATCTTACCGCCAATCGGATTCCCTACTTTTACAATATAAACAGTCAAGCCCTGAAGTGTGATTCACAGCCGATCCATGCCGTTTCTTTGGGTTTTGAAGATCGGTTTGTCTTAAAGACTATTATTCTATAATTTTAAAGACATTATTAAAGGGTTTCGTTCACTTTTGACAAGGGGATACACCTAACCTGAATTTTCGAGGGAAACTAGTCATTTGAAAATCCTGAGGAACGTAACATTTTTACGTTTTACCAGCCCCGTGAAATTTTGCCTATGTTGTTAACAGGACAGATTTAAGTTTTATGTAAATTTTGTCACCTTTGTTTTGGATATTCGCTAATCCCGAAACAAACGCAAAGGTTAGAGATGTCCAGTCATCTAGTAAAATGGAATAAGAAATTAGGCCCATTATGAACCTTGAATTACGGCCCGACTCAAATTTTATGATTGATTCTAGTTTTATTTGATGCACTGAATAAGAATACGGCGGATGCCAGAGAGGCATTCTAGGCTAATTTGAATATAGAAGTTCACAGGGCCGAATTTATTTATGGTATCCAAACCAACATTTTCCATGATATTGATTTGAAATCTCCTGAGATTTTTACCATGGCCGGTAAATACTCCATTTTCACCGGGCATTAATTTTCAGCAGTCATCTTGGATCCGCCATATTGGAAATAAGGTATTTTTTTACACAGGGGTGCTGAAAAGTCCCAGAACAGCTAAATATTTTTTGAACAGAATTGGTTTGAGAAATCAAACTTTGCGCATTCACTCCTATATAAAAGAACAGTAAGTTAGTTTTTTCAGAAAGTGAGGTGTTTACTGATTCTTGGCCCCCAGTGGGGGACGGCCCACAAGGAGTCAGTACAAAATCTTAAATGTAAGCATAGGTCGATATGCACATCATTTTAAGGGCTAACGAAGTAGAGTTTGATGCCGTGAATCACACTTCAAAAGGTTCATTCATTCACAGGTTCATTCATTCACAGGTTCATTCATTCAGGTTCATTCACAAAATGGCGGCTGATCAAAAATCTAAGGGAAATACACAGTGTTCGCTTAAAGATTGTTTAAAAATTGTTTACAGACTATGTCTGAAGGATCTAATCTCCGGAATTATATGTCAGACCTAATCGCCTATCTTTTAGGGTGCCGTAGAGGATATTTCCTCCAAGGGGGGATGGCCCACAGGGAGTCTGTGCAAAATCTTCAATGTAAGCATAGGGTTTTGAGATTTTCACGCTGTTTTTGAAAATATTGTTTTGTTCTCGAGATGTACTCAAATTGAAATAGTTCCCTGTACATTTCTTATGGGCTTTTCCAAATTAAACTGTTTTTTTTCCTTAATCTCCGTTTCTAATCATAGTAAGAAGTTTGTTTTGGTCTTATTCGTTGATATTGTATCTGAACCCTCCAAATCTTGAAAGATATATTTTTGTAATTTTTACTGAAAACATCGCAAATTTTAAGTTGTCCTGAGTAACTGATTGAGTGGCTTTATTTCAAGAAGTGCTTTTAGAACTACCTTATGGAGAAGTTATACAAGTCCCTAGTATGTAAAAGAGAAATAACCATAGGCTAATGTCCTTTTGGATGCATTATGGCACAAATCCGTCAAAGATTTTTCTTAACTGTCATTAATTTTAAAACTGAATATAGAAATCATCTGCAGTAGAAAAGTTTGGAATTTTTCTCCTTCAGGATTATTCTTTAGTTACACGGAACGACGTAACTAAATAATAGAATCTCATTACATTATTATTCTTTCTGGCAGGCTATTCAGTTTTTAAAGGATCCACCTACAGGTTTTATGAAATTAATTTCATATTTGACAATAAAAATAAATACATGAAAAAACTGGAGTTGCCTATTTGGTTTTTTTTATATTCCAAACTCAGGGCTTGTAACAGGTTATTTGTTTTATTTTATTGTTTTTTTTTGCTCTTGGTTATTTTTTGTTATTTTTTTTTGAAATTCGGTTATTTTTGTTTTTTTTTTGGAATTTTGGATATTTTTTATATTTTTTTCAACCTTAAGAACTGCTACAAGCCCTGTTTACAGTATTCATCTGTCAGACGATCTCGTAGCAGCATCGCGGCAGACAAATCTCATCATCCTAAAATGCGTGAAAACTAAGTCTCGCTGCGTGAAAACCAAGCTTCGCCGTCAAATCTAGGCAGATTTGTGATTAGTCTGTCGAGATTTTCTTTTTTACCAAGGTTAAGAATGTATTATCCCCAGTATAACGCCGGTTTTCTAATTTTTAGCAGCATTTTTTGTGTATAAAAGGTTATTTTTTGGTTATTTTTTTCTTATTTGAGTTATTTTTTTATTTTTTTCAACCTCAAGAACTGTTACAAGCCCTGCAAACTCAGTCCATATTGAATTTTTACTTCATTTACTGCAGAGCACACGGTTTCGTCCAAAATTGGAGTTATTTTTTCTTGCACTAAAAGACAATAGCCTTAAAACTCGACATTTGTATTTGACTATGACGTTTAGGCTAGATTCTATACATTTATTGTTTTGCTATGGTCTATTTTTTGTTGGGTTTGATGTATACTCAAATTCATAACATTGGTGGGTCGCAAAAAATGTTTAGGTTCATTGGTGGGTCGCCAGCGAACAAGTTTGGGAACCACTGTTCTACACTAAAGGCTTTCTCTGATCTACAGTGAAATATAAGATAGTAAGGTAATTATTAATTATTCATTTAAAAGAGGAGACATTTCTAAGACTCAGGTACCTGGGACAGAAATGTACTCTATCGTCATTATTGATTGTTTTCTCGGTTTCACATGGCAAAATTGAGTGTAAGAGCTGCATACTTTTGTTATTTTTTTAGACATATAAAGTCTATTGACAACCTTTTGTTAAAATTTTCCAAATAACCTTAGAAAGTATTTTATTACATTATAAAGAAGAGATTTGTTTAAGCTACCAATGTACACTTTTGTCTGTCTAGGCTGTGTTTTCACCCAACAACTACGCCATCAGCAAGTGTTACATGCCCAGAGAATCAACAGTTATCAAGCTGTATCTGTTTGGAGTCCCTGTCATCCTACTTTATGGGCTTTTATCATACCGACGTCACTGCCGAAGAAATAGGTTTTATAAGACTCATTAAAAGGAATTTTTTCTGGTGGTGTTATGCTCCCTTTTCGTGTCCAGTTCTTATTGCTTTACCCACGACCATGGTTTTGGCGCTGTTGCGCCATTTTCAAGTAGAAGTAGTAGGTACTGGCATACGATTCTAAAATATTCCGTCGGTTAGACCATGTCAAAAGTCCATAGATTTGAAAACGAACAACTCATATGCAAACACATGTTGACTAGAAAACTAATAACACAAAACACTGAACGAGCGGTGGAAATTCCCTTTCATTTTTACTATGCAGGCCTACTTAAAATGTTATCATGGCTGCCAAGGATGCTGTTATGAGGAACGCACCAAGTATGCCTACATTGTAAAATTAAAGGGACATTGTGACCGCTCGTTCAATGATTTTTTGTAATTAGCACAGATGAAGAACCATACAGATTAGCAACCTGATCCATTTTTTTGTGTCTAATTTTTTCTTGCGGCACCACGTTTGTAGGGCTGTGTATCCACCCAAATTGCACTGGTATCAAAGTTATTAATCGGCTATATCTCTTTCTTAGAACCTAAACATTTGCAGTCGAGGAAATCTCCTTCTGATACCAATGCAATATGGGTAACAAAACCGCCCAACAAACATGACACCACCCGAAAAAGCAGGCATGCAAAAGTGCATTGGATTGCCAATCTGTATTACTAGTATTACTTCTTCATCTGTGGTTATTAGTATTCTAGTAAATATGTGTTTGTATCAGAGGTGTTTATTCAGTTACGGACTTTTGATGACATCCAACCAACAAAATATTTTTTAAATGTAACTTAATTCTAGTAGTACTACACCTACTTGAAAATGATGCAGCAGCGTTGAAACCTGGTTGTGGATAGAACAACCAAGGAGAACTGAAGACGAAAAGGTAACAAAACCAATACAATTCAGTCAACTTAGTTCAGGGGCAGTTCAAAATCAATAGGTTTTGGAATATTTTTCTTTTAACTGTTTTATTTACCTGAAGAAACGTGTTTCTTAAACAAACAACAAATTGGAGCGATGTTTAAAGATTTCACAAGATATGAAGAAGAAAATGTGCAAAAGTGAAATTTGTATTAGGTAGGCTATATAATAAAATAGTTAAATTTAATGTTTAAGATTTTTCAATGCCAAAGAATATTTTACTAAGCATACAGTTTTCAGAATACTGTATAGAACGTGTTCATTAAAAGTTTTAATTTTATTAAAAGAGTATTTTTAACTATTTTTTTGGTTGTTAATTATTTTTATTTAAAGTTCTATGTATTTTAAATATTGCTTGTTATACATTTTCAGTGCAATGCAATTAATCATTTTATTTTAGTGTGAAGTGAATGAATTATTCAAGTACAACCAAAGTATTTTATTCTTTCACTTTAATTTTTTTTAACAATACCTATCTACACATCAGTATATATTTTTAATACACACAACTTATTGTAAACAATTCCCCATCAATGAGCTCAATAACTAAAAAACCTAGTTTTAGAACAATATATTTTTGTCTAAATTTAAATACAAATGCTGAATTCCATTGTAGTCTCTTGTAAATAACAAAGCTTTAAATTGTAAATACTAAGGTAATTTGCTATCATCAAAGAAAAATGTTATTTAGTAACACCTTGAAAGTATGTAATTTTATTAACTTTAATTATTTAAAGTGTTGTATTTTTAATATGTGATATAAGGCTGTTGTAATATTGTTATTCTAGTTTCTTAAAGTACTTCCCTCAGTATTTCAAATCTAAAAACCTGATTTTGTGACATTTTTTATTAGTTAAGGGTTTGTAAATTTAGTTTATGAGTGTCATTTTGAATTTGATTTTATACTAAGGACGTTTTGAAAATCCATCACTTTTATTTATATTTAGTCTTAGGCTATGCGTTTGTAGCTATCTTGAAATAGTTAAACGAAAATACAGGGTGTTTTTTTTAAACGCAACCCATTTTTTTAAGATTGAATAATGCACATATGAATGAGTAATGAGCATTGTTTTATTGGTCTTTACATTTTATACAGCCTATTATTTAAGTTTGATTACATTTAGTTTACATTAGGTGCTCAAACAGTCCGCCATTGGCATTTGTAAGAAGTTATGCTCTCTCCATCGAATTCCCGAACACGTGTTGCAAGGTACCTCTTCAAATTTCTTGCATTAAATTTGATCTGTTTGTTTTGAGGTGCTGAATATCTTGTGAATTTTTACATGTCTGTGGCAAATTTAATTCAGATGGGACCACTTTTTAAGCGAGTCATCGTGCTTAAAGACACACACATTAAAAACACAACCCAAAACTTTATTTTATCAGTGAAGGATTATTTCCCCCTAAGATCCCCGGATTGACCCCACAATATTATTTTATCTGGGGATACACAAAAATAAGGCCTACGAAAACAATTTACAAGATATTCAGCACCTCAAAACAAACATAACAAATTTAATGCAAGAAATACAAAGATCACCTTACAACACGTGTTCGGGAATTTGATTGAAAGAGCATAACTTTATTCAAATGCCAATGGTGGACTGTTTGAGCACATAATGTAAACTAAATGTGATCAAACTTAAATAATATGTTGTATAAAATGTAAAGATCCATAAAACAATACTCATTTCATATTTATATGTGCATTATTCAATCTTAAAAATGGGTTGCATTAAAAAAATCCTGTATTACGTAACTGGACATCATGTCTCAATTGATAGTTACTTTGATTATACTTTATTTTTATGTGTTGTTACCTACACTGCAATGATAAAAGTGGAACCTCCCATTAACCATCACCCTTCAGATGAATTAAATAATGGATGGATTATACTCCATCATTATATGAAGATGCAAAAGTAAAATAGTTTTAGGCTGTAATTTTTCATCTTGATTGACTACTGATTCGGCAAAAAATTCTAGTACCATGCGGAATTGCGATGTTTTAAAAATCCTGACAACATCTATGATGAGATATGACAAAGATTTGATGGTGTAAGGAGTGACGATTAATAAAGTTTACCATAGTGAAATACAGTAGAGTCCCATAAACCCGGACTTCGATAACCCGGAATTCTGGATAACTCGGAAAGCCTGCCAGAGCAATAAAGTGCACTGAGATTCAAGGCCAGAGCACGGTGTGACACATAAAACAGTTTTGGTTTTTCTTTATTTTTTTTTTTTTGTAACTGATAATGTAGTTTTTGTATTTCTTACTATGCAATAAATAAATTATTTCTTATAGAAATAACAGAAACTATTCTTATTTTTTATTATTTTTACTAATTTCCTGATAACTCGGAATTTTCACAAACCCGGACTCCGTTCGGTCCACATTAGTCCGGGTTTGTGGGACTCTACTGTACCATAGTGATGTCATTTTTTTTTCAATTACATACATTAAAATTGCTACCTTTGACGGTATTGACATAATGTCAGTACTTCTTTTCCATTTTTCTTATATTTGTACTATTTTGTACTGATATATTTTTTATATATTTTATATCTTGTGCTTTTATTTTAACATCTCAGCTTTATAATGTGATGGATCACCTATTATTTTGATATTTTTATTGCATGCATTAAAATTAACTGGTATGATTCATCCAAAAGAAAAAAAATTGTATTACTCGTAGAATTTTTCATTTATTAAATGGTTGTTTCCTCTTGAGATGTGTGAAAAAGAAATTCTCACACAAGCATTTAAAGTGATGTACCTTTATCTGTTTTGTGCCTCCTGCAAAAAAAATCACTAACCAGTGTATATAACATAACAACAAAATATATTTAATATGTGTCTGTGCCAAAATAAGGGATCAACCAGTGTCAAATTGTATTTAGTAACGCTCTCCAAGTTGTAACCCAATTATACATATTTACCGTTCAGATTTCTATTTTTCAAATACCTATGTCTTTAACATTCACATGGGAATACTCAACAAATAAATTAAAGCAGGTGTGCCTAAAAGTTGTATGAATGTGAATGAACTCATATTAAATAAAAAAGTCATTTAAAAAAGAAAATCCTCAACTGTCTGTTGCCGGGGGTCAGTGACCTGTGCAAACCAGGGCCGGCGACAGGGGGGGCAGGGGGGCAAATGCATAGGGGCCTGGACTCACAGGGGGCCCGAAATCACACGAGACCACCAAAAAAGGAGGCCCCGAATGAAACAACATTAGTAAAAAGAAGGTTGTCAGGGGCCCGGATTTCTCAATTGCACAGGGGCCCGAAAATCCTGTCACCGGGCCTGATCTAAACACTTAAAGATACCATGGCAGCTACACTGTGGGATATCTTTAACTTACGTGCTGTTATCTTCAGGAGAATTTTTTGATACATGACTTCTTTAGCTGTGATTGTAAATTAGTTTTGTTATAGGCCTGTAGGAAGTGAGGGACAAGATGAAGCTTGAGTTTGAAGTTTCGGCAGAGGAGGGGAGGAAATCATCAATGACGTGGAAATAAACAAAGACATGTGATAACGCTACCAGTCTGGGAGCAAAAAAATTCTAAATCAAAACAAAATGTAGGTTGAACAATGTTTGCTCTTTGAATAACTATCAATAAACATGCGACATATTTTTGGTTTAGCATGTAACATATGACTAACACCTGAAATTCTTAGTTGAATCAATTGATCATCTGTTATTATTTATTTCCCCTCCTCAAAAACTCCTAATTCATCTAGGTTTGTAAGCACACAAGCTTCAATATGTGCCTCACTACCTCTAGTTGGGAACTTACTTAACCTTGTATTTTTACAGAAATTCCATATTTTTAATGAGAAGAATTCCAAGCATAACGGGATTCTGACATGAATCAATGAATCAAACATCATGTTTGATTCATTGATTCAGATTCAGAATAATAAAAAAACTAATAAGTTGATATCAAACACCTGACTAGCAAAAATTTATAACTCTATGGAGTGATAACAACCAACCATGCTAGTCATCACTCTTCCCAATGTTGGAGGTTAGGTGTGCTAGTCATGATCATGGCCATGAATCAAAGTTTTCTTTACTTGTGTTTTTGTATGTACTCACGTGAGTGTAAAGTATGTGTGATTTTATTCATGATGTAAAGAAAAAAGAAAGGTGTGTGCACAGTCAGCTGGTATGACGTCATTGGGCTCATGAATGTAGCGGCATTACAGCAGAACTGAGACTGTACACAATAATATTTTGATTGAGTTGCATTAATTGATTTATATTGTAGTCGATGTAAGCACTAGTTGTGAGAGCCCAAGTACGTCACACCAGCTGACTCTGTACACACCTTTCTTTTTTCTTTACACCATGATTTTATTCAACTTAACCAAATCTCAAGCAAGAGATGAGAAAGATTATGTTTAGCTTAACCTAGGAGAAAAGTACTGGTGATAAAGCTATTGGCAGGTCGGTCCATTCAATAAAATTTGGATCGTAAGGTAAAAACCTTAGATATTAACAAATTATTCAGGTAAAGTATGAAAATATAGAAATTAGATCGAGGTAAACTAATTTTGAACTCGTATTCTAAATCTTGATGAAAGTCTTAATTTATTAGAACTAGAGATCGCCAGTGGTCGAAAATTCGACCAATTTTCAAATAGAGAAATAGGGATAGCTAATTTTGAAAATAATCCCTGCATACACCAATGCGTTTTAAATACAATTCATATAGTACACATTTTCCATGTAAACACAAAATATAAGCGAATGGGGACCAAAAGCAAAGGAGAACGACTCAATCTTTTACTAATTATTTTACCTCACTTCTGGGTTATATTCATGGCATGGATTAAGTAATTAATATTTTATTAAGATTCCACGCTTATTTTTTTAAGAATAAACTAATATTAAGAGAAAATTGAGAAAAGGAAAAATTCAGTCATCAAATCAGTTTTATCCCATACACACCTTACCACAGTTCTCTCCTTCCCTGCCTCCAATCATCCCTTCCCTCACTCTCTTTCTCCCGACCTTCTTTACACTTTTCCCTCCTTTTCTTCTTCATTCTCTTCTTCCCTACATCCTTCTTTCTTCCCTTCCTCCCTTCTTTCCTACCATTTGGAACTTTTGCCCTCCTTCCCTACCATTCGGATCTTTTTCCCTCCTTCCCTCGCTTCCTATTATTATTGATATCTTCGATCTTCTCTAAATTGTCCTGATTTCCATCAAAAACTATATATTTTCACTCCATGCCCCCCCCCCCAAAAAAAAACATGGGACTTGAAATTGTTTGAAAATAATACAGTAGACCCCCTCTTAACCGACCCTGACAGGACTGGACCTAGGTCGGATAACTTAAAAGGTCGGTTAAAGCGGGTAATCCTCTATACACCAAAAAATAAAAACTCTAGTAATTTAGGGTGCCATTAAAATAATTCTCAAGCAGTTTGTGGTTTATTTAGAAAACGAACTATAATTACCAACCTATTTTTCAAAATATTTACTGTATAAATGTCATATTTTGTAAACTAAATATTAGACGAGTCGAAATTTTTTTATGATGACACTTTTAATAATATGTTCATATATTTTTAAAAATTTTACGTAATGATTGTCAAAATTAGTGATGATAAACAAGCAATCATGCATTATTACGGATTAGGCAATTGATTTATAGCTTCTTACCGGAGACTTAAGTCACAAAAACCCATTGCAAAAACTTTGATTTTGAGTGGACAACCCCCTCTTCCCCACCCACACAAACACACAACGTGCATGTTTTTTTGTTTTTTCTTTACTCTACTGATGAATTATATGATGGTTTCCGGATGCAAAAACTAAAACTCAATACGTTTATTGTACTATGCGCTCTGAAAAGCACCTACTGTATGTTTTAATAAATTAATGAATGCTATATTCGAAATATTTTAACCTATAACAAACAACCTGTGGAGTTGAGCGTAAAGTTCCCATTGTCGGATATGGGAACGGAAATGCCGCTTAGATTTTCGCTAGATCGGTGTGCTTAAATTTTCGCTACAATGCACACGGGCTGAGAAAAAAGGAGGAAAAAAACCTTATGGATAAAATGCTTGTCTATTAATATAAAGATATGCTTCCTTAGTTTTTTTAACAGAAATTGGAATTAATTAGCTGTTTTAACACACTATAAATTGTAAAATTTCCTATTAGCGAATTTCCCCTATAGGGAAGAAGCTATTACCGTAGGTCTCATGGTAAGACCTAAGCCCGAGACCATGATAACTTTTCGTTTTAGGGCCACCAGAAACAAAAAACACCATTCGTTCGAATTTTTATATATCTATCTATCTATCTCTATATATACATGTGTCTGTCAGCACGATAGCGGCCGTAAATATGGTCCGATCTTAATGAAATTTGGAACAGACATGTAAAGTGGTAATCGAATGGACGAGTTCGTGAACCAGCCCGATCGGACCACCGGAAGGGGGGGTAAAGGGGGATAAACACCCCCAAAAATGGGTTTTTTGAGTTTTTTACATATAAAAATAAAATTTAACGAATCTTTGTTGGCACCATTGAATTCAGCTCAAAAAAACAAACAATTTAGTGTTTTGAATCATTGCTCTATGTCCATTGGTTACCGAGATATTGAAAGTGGTAAACACAGTACGTTGTCCCAATGTTAACCTTATGGGGAATAAGTAAAATTCTATATCTCGCTTATTTCTCAAGATATCTGGATAAAACTTGGTTTGTGGCTTCATCTAGATGAGATCTAATGTATTTTAATCTAAAATCCCCGAAATTTCAATTTTTGTGGCAGCAAACCTGTATAATCATTCCCCATGTTATCCTTATGGGAAATAAAAAAATTCTATATCTTACTTATTTTTTAACATTTTTTGACAAAACTTGGTATATGGCTTCTTCTAGTTAAAATCTACTAAATAATGAATTAAAACCAACCAGTTTTAACATACCTGTTGCAGCAAACCTGCATAATCATTCCCCATGTTATTCTTATGGAGATTACAAAACATGTAAAATCTCGCTAAGTTGGATTGAAATACCGTTTGTTGTGTTGCATCTGAAATTCGCTGAGTATGCAGGTCTGCTGCAACGGGGGTATTTTACTTTATACTTAAGATACTTTCATGAAATGGCGACCCAGTAGATATTTTAAGCCAAGTATGAATGAGAGTTGATTGTACAGGGTGTCCACATTCAGGAAAGTCAGGAATAGTCAGGGAAAGTCAGGGAATGTGATGTTTGGTCAGGGAAATAAGAAATTATGCTGAAAAGTGACAATGGTGATTCGCATCAATGATGGATGTTATCTATTTCTGATTTACCATTGATTCACAGTTGATCAAATTTATTTGTAATTGGCATTAATTTTATTTTAAATTACTAATAACCAATCAGTCTGATCAAGTGTTACTATTCAATGAACCATTTTTTATTGCTTAACAGGGATTCCTTTTCAGGTCACAACATCTTGACTTACTCTAGATCTAGAAAATGTTTAATATTGAGAATATTTCTAAACATTCTCAAGAGTAAATTGTAGTAAATTATACTGAAAACTTGTAGTTAATGTGTACCTTTAATAGATATAAAATGAATAAATATAGAAAATCAAGGAAAGAAAAAGAAAGAGGAGGGAGTAATAGGCCAGCTATGGGAAGGAGGAGGCTAGTTTTACAGTTTTACTTTTTTGTTCCAAAATTTTTGATATTTAAGTTTTATTTTAATTTTTTTGATAAAATATTCAGACTAGCTGTGTGTCCATCATTCACACTTACAAGGGATATCTAAGCCTAAATTTAATTTAAATTCTATATAACAGTAACACATTTTTTTAAAGTAAGTAAACAAAAACATGAAAGTAATCTACAACAATGGAAATGAAACAGCTCTATATGTACTGTATTGATCAGCAAAGCTAACTTGCAAAATTGAAAATCTAAACAAGAATCGTTCATTAGAAATACATGGAAAAATGAAAACGCCCCTCATTCTTGACCCATAGTGAGTTACAGAAATTGAAGAAGCTACATTGTTCTGAAGCATGCATTGACAACCGAAAACAGGTTTTTTGAAATCAAAACACCCGGAATTTTATGTTTTATTAAACTAAGAAATTGTACTTTTGTTTAGGTCTTATATAGTGTTCATAAAATGTAATAGAAAAACCTCTTAGTGATATAGTGTTTTTTTTTCAATATAACATGTAAAACTTCATAGTATTGTTTAGAATGTTTGCCAAAAATTCTTGGTAAAAAGTTTGTGAGTCAGGGAAATTAGTGGCCTGTGGGAATTAGCATGTGATAACATGCTAACTTTTTATTGCGCATGACATGAGAAGTGATTAAGTTTTTTAACTTAGCAACCTTGGGTTTGCAAATTTTAGGTCAGGGAAAGTCAGGAAAAATTATTACGAAATTTTTGTGGACACCCTGTCGTAGCATCATCTTGAAAGAGAGGATTGTTATTTAATATCCGAACAGCCATTGAAAACCAAGGTTCCTACAGTTTAACATCAGACCTGAACCACAATTTACCAACTGAATTACCAACTGGTCTATTTATGAGGTATGATAAAATCTTTGGATGAACTTAGTATTCAGTGTTCAGTTGTGCGGACGTTAATCTCCACCAGGGAACATTGCACCCACAAGCCTTCGCGTATAACTATCCATAATCCGTGACCTGGAAGTAGCTGGACTACAGGACTCCACCGTCCCTTTGAAGAAGTTTCAGGCTGTTTCTCAGATATTTCAATAAAACAATATATTAGAGTTTGATTTCATTTTGTTGTCATTAGTCAAAATTTGACATCTCTCCGTATTTTAGGAACAATTGTTACATGCCAGATTTTATCACTTCCACAATAATATGCCAGGAATCACAAAGATTTTTATAGTTCAATCTACCGAGGAGCAATTATTCTAGTCGTTGACACTTTCGTCGGTTTCGAAGATCTGCTGACAGCTGGGAAGCCTGCCCACGAGATAGCTGCGGAGGACTGCCATCATGTGCTCGGAGTGACCGGCCGACAGGAAGGTGAAGGTTGCGTCTCGCCCCGCATGCTCCAGAAGAACGGTCTCTCCCCCCGGGTGCTGAGAAACATCACTTCTGTCATGAAAGTAAAGTAAACGTAATCTTACAACCTACTGAGAACTATCTATAAAGAGAAAAAATTAAGTTAGGGTGGGTGCTCCAGTGAATGACCACCCCCCAGTGAATGACCGTTTTGTTTAAAAAGCCCAGTATTAAGCATATTCTTTAGGACAGCTAATTAAAAATAAGCGTAAAACCAGCCTTGGAATATTATTCAACAATAATCTTTCATTGTTTAAAATTGTTGGAGTCGAAAATACTTTTTAAACATGTTTAATATTGAGTGTTCCACTATCTTCGATTTTGATGTTTCCTGCTACAGTGACTATCCCTGCAAGGCTTATCTGGATTTAAATTCATTCTAGATTTGATGATTATTTCAAAAATGTGTTGCAATTAAATAATATTTAACATAATATCCTACAATTTAAAATCAATTTTGTTGCTCTACATGTTATAATTAATCATGTTACTGAGAGCGGTCATAAATTGGAACGTAACGAGGGCAAAAACCAGTGAATGACCGGGTAAAAACTTTGCGGTCATTCACTGGAACAAGATCGGTCATTTACTAGATATGATCTATATACGCAGCTGAATTATTCTTATTCATTGTTGTCAGCTGATTTTTCAATTTTTTGACAGTTGTTCAGCCAAAAGATACCGGTCATTCACTGGTGCAAGATCGGTCATTCACTGGGGCAGTCCCGGTCATTTATTGGAGCATTGACATAGATGCTTTTTAATTAATATTACAATCAGTATTTTCATTAGGTAACATATTTAACTAATATTTCTTAATCCTTAAAGAATAAATGAACTTTCTATAGTAAAGTGTATATAACTGTGACCATTAAATGAGGGAGTAATGTCAAATTAACATGAGACATCATCCTTAACCGGTCATTCACTGGTGCACTCACCCTATTTCTAAAGTTGAAAATCTATCTGTGCTGCTATGAGTTTGTTTGCAAAACGTTTTTGGAGAGAGGCGGCTTGTGGAGATTAAATTGTCCAAGACAAACAAATTATTTCTATCAATGAAAAACTTTGGTTTTTTTCGTAAAGTCAGGCTGCCCTCTGGTCTGCACCAAGGAGAAAAATCAATGAGGAAACTTAACACGACTCCAATGTAAAAGATAGCTCCTGCATCTAATATTTTAATTAGGCTTAAAATAGTTTAAAATATCTAAAATAGTTCAAACCAATTGATTTCAAACTAAAACCTTTTTTTTTTACTTTAACTTCGCTACCTTGGGTTTGTGAACTTTTCTTTTATTTAATATGAATTAATCAGTATCAGAATCTGGTAGAAACTCCTAATTTTTTACAATCATTTTTACAGTGATCTTAAGTTACCCTTACTAAAAATAAGCATTTTTTGTAATGGACCTAACTTAGAAAAGGCATCTCACCCATGCAAAACTTTTTAGTTTAACCTTGTTCTTAGTCAGGAGAATATGGGCTCATTATTGACTTGATTATGTAAAATTAATAAATCAATCAATCAAGAGTTTACCAGTCGAATGAAGTCAGTGACGTTGTAGATTTTATCAAAGAGGACGATCCAGCAGTCGTCGTAGTTGTCATGACAACCGACTTCCTCTAGGGTGTAGTGGGGGAGGTCTTGCGCAGGCCAAACTTTCAGCAACTCCGAGACTTGGCGGAATGTTTTGGCAACTGCGCTCCCATTCTGGAATAAAACCATTGTTGAATTTATATTTCTAAATTTTTTTGTAATCCTCCATCTCCTTGTGAATGGTATATCTCAAAAATTGCCTGAGAATATTTAGGAAGAGTAAGTGTGCTATGGAGCATCAGGGACAAACACACAAATAAAAATACCCCCGTTGCAGCAGACCTGCATACTCAGCGAATTTCAAATGCAAAATAACCATTTTTCAATCCAACATAGCGAGATTTTACATGTTTTTGAAAGCTCCATAAGAATAACATGGGGAATGAGTATGCAGGTTTGCTGCTATGGGTATATTAAAAATGGGTGGTTTTAATTCAATATTAAGTAGATCTGAACTAGAAGAAGCCATTTACCAAGTTGTATTAAGATATGTTGAGGAATAAGCGAGATATAGAATTTTACTTATTCCCCATAAGGTTAACATTGGGACAACGTACTGTGTTTACCACTTTCAATATCTCGGTAACCAATGGACATAGAGCAGTGATTCAAGATTCTAAATTGTTTGTTTTTTTGAGCTGAATTCAATGGTGCTAACACAAATTGGGTTATTTTTATTTTTCTATGTAAAAATCTCAAAAACCCATTTTTGGGGGGTTTACCCCCCATTACCCCCCCTTCCGGTAGTCCGATCGGGCTGGTTTTCGAACTCGTCCGAATAATTACTACTTTACATGGCTGTACCAAATTTCATTCAGATTGGGCCATTTTTACGGCCGCTATCGTGCTTAAAGACACACATACATACATATATATATATATATGTATGAAAATGAACGAATTGTGTTTTTTGCTTCTGGGGGCCCCAAAACGAAAAGTTATCATGGTCTCGGGCTTAGGTCTTATTATGAGTACTACGGTAACAGCTTTTTCCCTATAGAGGAAATTCGCTAACAAGTGATATTTACCATGAAATACGTCTACCAGGAGAAATCTTCGCCATATCAGTGAAAGGGTTACATTTGAAAGGTAATAAAAAAATCTGAGCTGCCAATCTAGCAGACTAGGGGAGCACAGTATAAGCTTCGTTTGGTGTGCTGGGACCTTTTGAGTCTATTCCCCATTACCCATTCAATCAATGAAACAAAACACTTTTAAAACATCCTTAAAATTCTCAAATGAACAAAAATGCATCACTATATCCAGTAACTGCATTCATGGTTTTCATGGTCATCGTAGACTGTTTAAACACAAGAGAAATGGAAGCCCTAGCATAGCCATTAAGAAGATTACATACTTTAAAAAAATGTCTAGGTTATTTGGTTAAAAGTAAAAAAAAACTTTCTTCACGATTTGAAATCATAATAATATTTAGATAGTAATTTAAATATAGACACTTTTAACACACATGTTTAATATTAATTAATATATCTATTTTTGTTATTCGTGATTTCTGTCATTATTCCCCTCGCCATTTTTTAGCGAATTTCCCCTATAGGGAAGAAGCTATTACCGTAGGTCTCATGGTAAGACCTAAGCCCGAGATCATGACAACTTTTCGTTTTGGGGCCCCCAGAAGCAAAAAACACCATTCGTTCAAATTTCTAGATATATATATCTATATTATCAATCAAATATAACAAGTGTACCCTTTTTTCATTTTATTAATGAAATTACACGACACGTGTTTCGGTTTTCAAACCATTTTCACAGTGTCTTGAATATGAATAACTCAAACATACAATCAGTGACGTATCTATACTTTCTGTCGCCCAGGGCAAAATCGGAGTTTGGCGCCCCCCCCCCCCATCACCAAACACAAGAAATATATTATATTTTTGGTCTTTAATGTGTTGGAAGAGCAATTATTTCGTACATCATAATATAATTTTATCTAATGGTTCTTATGATTTTTTATAACCGATGTTCATAGGCTACGATACAGCCAAACTAAGATCTGTTATTGCCATAATATGACCGAGAAATTTGCCAGCCGCTGTAAAACCAAAGCAATGTGTCTACCATATTTCACATATGAAACTTCCGACTTCTTTTCTGACCTTTCCCAAATTTGTATTTCAAATCAATCCCCGAACAGCGAAATCGGCCATGTTGCCTTCTAAAACGAATACTTGAGCCCAATCTATGTAAAGTAAAATACAATATTATTTTACGGCCGCAATGCGACCGAGAGATTTTCGGCCGTGATATGTCCCAACATAATTAACAGCCGCAATGAGACCAAGAGATTTGCTGGTCAAAGAAAAATAGCGATTTTTTACGGCCGAAATACGACCGAGAGATTTGCCGGCCGTGGTGTATACGAACGCGATTTGACAGCACCGATGCGACCGCGGAAGGTGAAACCGGCCGTGACAAAGGGCAAGCAGTAGTTGCAATGCTACACATATTTGCCAGCCGTGGTCTAAACGACAGATTTTTCGGCCGCAATGTGGTCAATAAATATGACGACCTCGAAAATAGCGAAATACTTGTCGGCAGTGAAACAACAAAGGAAGGTGCCTGCCACCAACTACTAATTATCTGTTCAAGATACGGCCAATAGATGTGACGGCCGCGATAAGAGCGAGAGACTTGTCGTCCATAATGCGATCAAGAGATCTGCCGGCCGCAAAACAAGTAGGCGATTTTCCGACCACTAAATGAGCGAAACAAGCGAGCAGTTTCCTTGCCTTCAAACGACGAGAAATGTGACGGTCACGAAAACAGAGACAGGTTTGACGACCGCGATGCGACAGAGATTTTCCGGCAGTGATATGCTACTGAGAGATTTGCCAGCCGCGAAACGAAAAATATCACTTTAAATTAATTTTTTTCAATTTTTACCTAACCGGAGCCAGCCAGTTGGGCCGCCGCTGGCGCCCCCTACTGGCCGGCGCCCGGGGCACGTGCCCCCGCTGCCCCCCCCTAGATCCGTCACTGCATACAATAATAATCGATCTTATGATTGGTACAAATTATCATTACATGGAAAGCAAGTTTTGATGGTAATTTATGATGCAGAAAAGATATTGGGTATAAAAAATAAAATAAATTCTAAGAGCGCAATTAACATAAAAACGTATGAACAAACAGTGCCGGATTTACCACTAGGCCCTGGGACCGCGCGGCGACTAGGGGGCCGCGCAGGGGCGAAAATAAGCCGCCGAGAGTAGATTAGATGGGACAATTGGGCTTGAAAACGTAGTTATTGACTAAAAAAAGTCATCACTTTTTGCGAGGCCGTAGGGGCCTCAGGGTAGCCGCATACTAATCTAGGCCTAGGGCCGCGCCGACCGTAAATCCGGCACCGAGAACAAACCCTAACAAATAAAAATATATCTTCCCGGATGATGAGAAATATTCAATTCTACGAGAAACTGCATATGAAAAACGTTGGGTGGTGAGGTGCATAGGCCTAAATAAAACTGAAAGATTAGTGAAAATGAAAACGAAAGTGGCAGAAGAACTTACCGCGAAGAGCATGGCGGCGAGAGTGAGGGAGCGGCGAGGGAGGCAGACAGAAGCCTTTAGCGGGCAGATTACGCAACCGACTGCCGACATTCCGCCAGATCCGTTTCATCCACCGCAGACCCCGACACCCTCCAGGCTTACGTAAGGTGGGGAAGTAACTGGATAAAATCGCTGGACTAGGTCAATGGCAAGTCACAATAAAACTTGTAATGGTGTCCAGTGGACGGAGTAGACTTATCTACGGTTCGAGTTTTTTTTTAACAAGAGAGCCGCAGCCAGTGGCGAAGAAACAAGTGATCACAGTCAAGATTTTTTCTGTTACTCGGTATTGACTTTTTTTTTTAGACGCTCAAGTTGTGGGTGTCTATTGGTGTCTATCTTCTTCCCTCCTAAGACTAGTACTAATTAAAATATTCAATGCTCATACTAGTAAAGTTTAAACGTAAACAAGCAGGTAAAGTATGTTGTGGTCGCACTCCTTGTAATAAAACCTTGCTATAAATACCTATACTAACATTTCACATAGTCTCATTCGAATTAACTGGAAAAAGGCGGCCCAAGCAGATTTGTAAGTGCGAATGCCCTACTGTTTCAATATACTGTAACTATCTTTTTTTAAAGACGGGTAGAGTTGCCTACTATTTGTTGAACATTTCCGTTGTTTTCTGAAATAAATTCCTCTGTGTGTGGATTAAAAATCTGACAACGTTTTGACAGCTTGTACATGTCAATTTACAAATTAAACAATAATGTATATGTTGAGTTATTGTTAAAATTGAAATCAAAAGTTATAATCTGTGTGTACACAATAGTAGGATAAATGACATAACCAAGATGAATGTAATTTTTTGTTCCATCCATCTTGGGATATAACAACTGAGCATCTCGGTTTCCTTCCACAGAAATTGCCAACCAAATAGAATGTATGAATAGAAGGGACTGTAACCAGCGAGCACAGAGACTGTAACGCACTGTAGCCAGACTCAAAAAACGTCCATTATGACAGTTTTAATACTTCGTAAACCTACACAAACAGCATTGTTAAATTTTAAATGAGATCATCGGTTGAAGAAAGACAAAGGGATCAATGACGCCAACTAGATCATTGTCGGTTTTTGTGGGAGAGCGACATTCCTAATTTGTAAAAGGTTTTCCTCACGTAAAGCTGCTACACCGTTTGAATGAACCTCGAAATTATATTCATGTCATGCGTATTTTTCCATGGCATTTCTAAGACCCATGTTATTCGATTAATTCATAGTTTGAAATTCTTCATTGATAAGATGGTTTATGTGTTGATTTTGATTTTTGCGGACATTCTTCATCAGTTATTAGTAAAAATAAGTTTCACAATGAGTCTAGATCTGGAATCTGACCCCCTTTAAGTGAAAAAGAACCTGGAACATAAGAATAGTTGGTAACACACAGATAGGAGAAGCTGAACGAAAAACATATAAAAACAGAGAACTATTTTTTTCAGATTCCATATTCCAGAACGTCGTGAAACGTGTTTTTACTATTCATTGTTGGCAAATTTCCACAAAAATCAAAATAAAATAATTTGATTAAGTTTTGTTCCTCTTTCGCCGCAGAACACAGCGATCGCTTCAGCTTAGACGATCAGATTTCGCCACAGAAGTGATACTCTGCAAAAAGAGGTTTGTCGATTGTAATCAACTATCCAATTGTCGCAATAAAAAACTACGGTTATGTTCTTTTTATGAAACTCCGGATGAATAACGCCGATAAGGAATACGAATCAAAAACAGTATTGATAAAATTTATGTTCGCTGTTGTACAATGTCACCATGAATATTACAACTTGGCCATACTTCACCGACATTTAGTATCGGCTATTGTTAGACCGAATATATTTTGGGTAAAACAATGTTTGTTTTTTTTTTCATTATACCACGGAATCAAACTCTATACCCACATATACCGGGCGTTTAGAATAGAACTCCCTGATTTTGATAAACTATAAAATCGCAGTAAAGAAATCATTAGGCCTACAGAATTTGTAATCTCATTACCATAAATAGGCTTGTACATAAAACAACAAGTAAATCTACCGCAAGATTTTGTTCCAAGCCGCAAATTTTCTAGCCAGTCTAAAAGTCCTCGACACGTAAAACAATAAATATAATTTCCCCTGTGGATCTTTGGTGGTGATCGAAAAACACGATTTAGTCTATATAGGCTTTTTTCTTAGTTTGGGCATAATAGAATGTCTGAAAAACTATGTATCCTTCTTCAAATCACAATATTGAAGAAAATTAATTTCCTATAATTTGAGTATTTTTGCAAGCTTGCAGTTTTCATGGATCTGGGAATTTGAGTTATTGAAGGGAAGAAATTGATTTGTTGTGTTTCGTATGTCATGTTGCTAAAGTTGTAAATACGAAAACGTGTGACTTTTTCCACTGGTTTCACAGGTAGTACGCGAAGGCATTTTAGGAGGTTTAGAATTACAAATAAACAAAAAAACTACACGAACGATAGCTGTTTCGTCGACAATACAGTCGCACGTAATATTGATAGATGTTTATTCGGAAGTAGTTTTGAGGTGTAGAACATAACTTTCTTTAATGTAATATAAAGTTAGGATAGGACTAATGTATTTCACATGTTTTCTTCCTGATGGAAAGGTTTGATTACACGTTAATATGAGATAAATTTGAACAAAATACAATGCAAATAATAGTATATTATTTTGTTATGGTCGACGTAATATGAAACTTCCTGTACATAAATATTATTATGGTTTATACCAACTTCCATATAAATTGTTTATCTTAGGCTTTAAGTTCTAACAAGAAAATGAGTTTACAGTTTACAGTGAGTCCATCTATATCATAGGAGCAAAGCACAAATATGTTTTGTTGATGCTAATTTTCGCATTTCTAAAATGTGATTGTATTTGGCATGACAGCATGGGCCCCCAACCAGAACTTTTGCCCCAGGCCCTGTCGGTCAGGGCAGAGGCAAGTCTGCTAGTGCCGTGTGAGGAGGAGGGGGTTACGTGGCCGTCTGACTGTTAACTAACTAGTTTACAAATTGTCAAACTGAACTCTGAGTCATACGGCTTCGTTTGTAATTACATTATTCAAAACCCTCTTTCCCTGAAAGTGTAGGAAATACAATTCGAATAAAATGTTCCAAATACACGAACAAATTCACAAATCACGGTTTAATTTTTTTATGAGAAGAAAAGATGAACGCTTTTAGATCATGGGGGTGCCTCCTCACCTGAATACTTTTATTTAAAAATCGCCCATTTAAAGACCTATGAAATACTACTATGTCTTCTATTTTATAACAACCACTTTATATTGGACGCAATAAAAATCTTTCGAGTAATGGAAAGTACCAATCTGTATTACGAAAACAGATAAGATAGACCTACTATTATTGATAATGGCTAGAATAATATGTTTGAGAATCTATAAGATAAATGTAACGAGCCTGGAGTACCGTGTGGGCCCCTAAGCACCCCCATTGGGATGGGCCGAAAAAAGTAAATTTCATCCGATCAAATATTGTAGACAGTAGAAAGCAATATTGATTGGGCATTAATGTCGCCGAATATTGTAGACGGCATATTGCACCTTTTACGAGGCTATATTGATTTGAAGCCTTTTTGTTTTTTTAATTGAATTGAATTTTGAACTATTGTCCTTCACACTTTATAATAAAGTTCAAATAAACATAAGCGTTGAAGCTAGTTTGATTGAAACACGTTTTCCTTATTACTTCTTAGTATATTTTAGAAGAAAATATTTTATAAAGAAATACCTTGAAACCTCTACTGATATTATCTTCCTATTTGGTGTCACGCTGTGGTAAGCCAATGAAACTTAACAATCTATTTTTTTCAATGCGACGTAACGAACATGTTCAAACTGCTAATAACCTAGTAATATCGGATGTCATTACTATCAAAGATTAATAATAACTATCTGTTTAAATATGAATTTTTGAAATTGTTTTATAGTCTAGAGTTTGAATTGTCGGATGTTATTGATATTCGATATCAAAGCTTAATCCGTTTAACCCATTGGTTTACCGTAAAA
This sequence comes from Flexamia atlantica, assembly GCA_035578135.1. NCBI lineage: Eukaryota > Metazoa > Arthropoda > Insecta > Hemiptera > Cicadellidae > Flexamia > Flexamia atlantica. Next base: position 32,952,785 of record JAQJVK010000004.1, on the reverse strand, counting down.
ATAGGTTAACGGTTGCATCGGTTTAACACTGCGGGCTCAGAATTACGTTCCGACGTGGTGACCATTGGCGTACGCAGGATTTATTTCCGAAGGGGGAAATATACTACCAAGGGGCCTTTCCCCGGAAAACGTTCGTAAATTAAAACTTAAATTCGCGTTTTTAGTCAGTCTAGAGGCATATAACAACAAACAGAATAACTCCTGAAATTCGAACTAATATGGGGCTGCTAACTGATTAGATAATGAAACTTAAAGATGACAATATTGAAAATTTAGCAAAATGTCTTTCACACAATAGAAGAAATAGCATAATATTTATGTACTATGTTATACCTAAAACTAAAGATTAGATTATAGAAATTAATTTAAGAAGTCAGTGTTCTTAACCTTGATAAGAATAAGAAACACAATTTTCACTAACTTAAAATAAAAAAAAGCTAACAAACTATATCTCACAATCTATTCTATGGTTTGCCTTGGATAAGGCGGACCGGCGGACCTGAAGTATTCAAATCCTAGATTATCCAGACTAAGACGATGTTGACGATGATGTAGATTAATTACGATGAAAATGTTGGTTTTCTCGTGTCTTTAGCGTTTCCTAAGTCCCGGTCCAAATCCAAATCCGACTCTTCATAAAGAGTTTTATCTCCGGAATCCCCAAAACCTTTTAGGAGAATATATCCTCTACCGCCCCCCTCCCTCTGGGTCACTCCTGGTGGTAACGCCGCGCCCGTCGTCTGTTCTTTCTGTAAAAGGCTTAAATAGTTCCTAAGCTATTATCTTATCTCTCGACAAATCATATCTTTTCAAAATGTACAACTCGTAATCAGGGATTAAATTAGTTATTTTGTACATTATTAAGACTACAGTATACGTCACAAAATTAAGGGTGCAAAATAATGGTTAACAGTCATCCCGTACCCTTTTATAAATGGTTTTCTTTACTTATGGCGCACAAACGCTAAAAAATCCGCTTGAACTTATGCTACAAAATACCCGTGCAGCTCAGTCGCGCTCGTCGATACAGTGGGCGGCTCGGGCGGCTCGGGCGGCGCGGCGGTGCTGCCCCCGCACCCGGCGGCGAGTCGGCGAACCACCGTCAGAAATAGTCGGCAGGCTGGCCGGTATGTGAGTCAGACGAGCCAGCGGTGTGAGTGCTGTGATGTGATGAGTGTCGGGGCGCCGCCCCAGAGTCCAGCGTCGACGGGGGCCACGGGCACCGCGACGGCCCAGGTCAACGGGGGCAGGTTCGACTTCGACGACGGAGGCACCTACTGCGGCGGCTGGGAGGACGGCAAGGCCCACGGCCACGGGGTCTGCACCGGGCCCAAGGGGCAGGGCGCCTACAGCGGCTCCTGGCACTACGGCTTCGAGGTCTCCGGAGTCTACACATGGCCCAGGTGAGTCCAGCGCCCTCTGCTCGGGAGGGACGTAAACATTGGAGGAGATATAACCTAAAAGTGGGATCGAGTGGCATGACCCAGTACGCTCATGAGAGTTAATTTTTGTATTGGGCTTTCGGATGACTAAGATCTCGTTATTTGACTTGATCTATTCTTCCTTCTATCTACAAATACTTCATCTGATACGTAGACCTGCCGTACACTAATCGTGTTTTATCCAGCGAACAGTCCCTAACATCTCTACCACTCTGATCCTTTTTTTTTACTATCCATATGTTAAAACTGATCCTCAAAAATGAACTATTCCTAAATACACATTAGCAAATTAACCTATAAATAAATTTTGAAAGCACTCAAACATGCCAGGGTCAATAAGAAGGTTTTGAAACGAACCTAAACCTAAAACGTTTAGATAAAGGATAAAGTTTCGTAAAAAAAACCTGTTTATGCGATGTAGAAAAAATAAAACAGCAGGGAGGGCCTGGCGAACGCTCATTTCTCTCGCCTATTGTAACCGATAGTTTATTTTTAGATGGCTCGTCCTCAAATAATACAGCTTTATACTAATGCTACATCTGATTTCGCTTAAAAACCCGTGAAATAAACAACTGTAGTGCTGATCGGAAATGTTCACGTTAATAACATGTTCTTTTTTTAAATAAACAACAATATTAATTCCATCCAAGTAAACAATTTACGTTTTTTGGTAGGGTAATTTCAATAGTATGCCTATTATTTAATACAGTAAAAAATTACATTTTCATAAATTTATTTGTTAAAAAATTTCTGTTTATTAAGATTTGACTATTTTTCATCCAATATTATTCATACAAACATATGTTATCTGATTTGGTTCGATTGAACAGCCTTGTATGCAACACAAACCTACAAAAAATACAGGATTCAACATGTTATTTCCCAATCAACATGTCACATGAAAAGGGGGAGGGGGCAAAAGTAAACATGTTGGTCAAACATTGCTGTAAATCACTATTTTATAATTTTTCTGACGATATATTAAGTTTACAACGACAACGCATTAATTGTGATAAGCAAATAAAAAAAGAGTTTTTAATATTATGAGGAAAGATAAATATATTTAAAATCAAAATGCGGATGAACGTTAGAAGCTGTTAAAGCGTATGCAGCACTAATATTTGTCTTGATGAAACAATTTTCAACGTGGAATCCCAAGTTGTTAAAACTTTATAGGAAAAGTTTACATTAAACACACTTCATTAATGAGCGTAGGCACTAATCAACTAACTGCACAAATGTAAAATGAATGTCTCTCTTAATTAATCAACTATGGATCATTTTCCAAGGTTCATTCTAGATTACGTCAGTGTAAGTATTAATTTATACAGGATACATTAATTAACTTTGTTAAGTACACAAAGGTTTTTTTTAGAGCAAATTCACTGCCAATCAATAACATTCTTTTTTCATTTTTGAAGAAACAGATTTCATTACTATAGCGTGTTTTTTTAAACGCAACCCATTTTTAAGATTGAATAACATATATATAAATATGAAATGAGTATTGTTTTGTAGATCGTTACATTTTATATAACCTATTATTTAAGTTTGATCACATTTAGTTTACATTATGTGTTCAAACAATCCGCCATTGGCATTTGTATAAAGTTGTGCTCTCTCCATCAAATTCCCGAACACGTGTTGCAAGGTACCTCCTCCAATTTCTTGAATTAAATTTGTTATGTTTGTTTTGAGGTGCTGAATATCCTGTGAATTGTTTTCACAGGCCTTATTTTTTGTGTATCCCGAAAGAAAATAATATAGTAAGGGTCAAATCCGGGGATTTTGGGGGAAATAATTATTCACTGATATAATAAAGTTTTGGGTTGCATTAAAAAACACCGTGTGTGTTTTTACTTTTGTTTTTATTATCATCAATTTTGGGACCTTAAGTTGTTTTAAGTTTAAATTAAAGTTAACACAGTAATATAATTGTTTCGGTTGAGCAAGATGTAATCTGTATTTTGCTGAGGATTTACATTTAATAATATTCTTTAACATGAACAGAAGTCCAACCGATTCACACCAAGATTGTACAAGTATCGCACTATCCAGCATCAATTACGGTGAACATGGTGATATTGGAACTATATCAACTAATTAATTACTTCATATTGGAACAACTAACACTCGAATCTGAACTGATTACTTCCCATACTCACCGCTTATACATATTGTGAACACTGATATAATAATCGTTCACATAATCATTACCGTTGGGGTTTTTTCCACCCGTCTGTTTATGAATGTCAGTAGAAAACATGCAAAGAGAAACGACACGTGGAGGAGGGTCAACTTGGAAGAAACTAACTCATCTTCGTTCATTAGTACAATAAACTTTTTTTTACTGAGAATTAGCTCTTATATATCAAGCAGCATATTTTCTAAAACTAGCTTGAAATTGAAATGGTCATTTTGTCCTGTATAAATTCGGAGACGAAAGATTAGAATACTTTGACAAATATAAGAAATCTAATTGAGATGATTTTTTTAGATGTAGCCTATCACAATTGTGTGTACTTTTCTGTCCATTCCGTACTTTAGGTCAAAACCCTTAGTTAAGTGTTTTTATTTTAACTTAGTCTACTGTTTTTTTATTTTATCGATAGTTATTTTTTTACATTTCTGCTCAGGAAATGAGTTTATTTTTAGTGCCCTCATAAAGCCTAGACGATCAATGATTTACATATTTCTCTGAGTTTGCCAAATCAATCTTCAATAATTATCAAGACCAAGTGGGAAGGTCATTCGATTAATTCTATCGTCACCTTAAATTTTTAATTATTATGTGTTGTATGAAATTGTAAGAAAGTAATTATGCACGAGAACTATTGTTGTCATATGGTATTTATAATTATGCACTAGTTTTGGATGTTTATTATCAAGATTATCATGTAAAGTGACTTTCAAGTTTGAAATAAAATAAAGCTTATTGTATCACGTTCAAGATTTTATACATAACGCTTTTTACTCAATTCCACATTCACCTTTCAGTGCAGGCCTTATGGGAGATAGCAATTTTATTACCCATGTTGGGTATATTTGTTTACTAATATCTATAACATTTTATTATACAGGGTATTTTTTAACGCAACCCATTTTTAAGATTGAATAATGAACATATAAAGATGAAATGAGTATTGTTTTGATAATCTATTGCATTGTATATAACCTACTATTTAAGTTTGATCACATTTAGCTTATACTAGAAGAACCCGTGGCTTCGCTCACGATAAAAATTAAACATACACTATCACCCATCAATTATATAGTTTTGATTTCCTATTTATTTTTCTTGTTGTAAAATCTACTTCTTTAAACATATCAAATGTACTTCCATAAAACAAAAAAAAATGTTTTTAGAAATTCGCTCTTAGTACGCAGGTCTGCTACGACGGGGGTATTCTATTCTTGCATAAAGTGTCTGTCTATATAACAAATGTGACCATATCCAGCGCCCCACCGACAAAGCCCCAAATGGTGTTGCTGCCCTGGGTAGACTCATGCCCATATCGGCGGTCCTTCCTCTTGCAAGTGCTGTTTGCTTGTATCGATAGTCGATCTTGCTATCAGGTGAAGAGGATTGCGCCCACACACTTAAGAAGCGAATTTACAGAGACTGGCTCACCCGAGACAAACGCCGAGAAGCATTTATGGACGTTTCTGCTTAACGCATGGTACCTGAGCTTGCCCTGATGACGATCATGGGGCACGATATAAGGAACGGCACCCTTGGCTTTTTCGACAGCACTTTGAATCTGCTCGCAAATGTTGCATAGTCACCCTTGATTAGAACTTTGTTATGCAACCCCGTCGCAGCAGACCTGCGTATTAGAAATCCTATTTCCTTCCTTCATGAAAGCATACGTGTTAAAGGAACCATTGAAACGTAGCTTGAAATTTTATTCACTGTAAAATATCATTTCCTTAAGGTTTTAGGGTCTTGAACAAAAAATTACAATGCCACTCCAGCAATTATTGAAAGGTGCTGTCTTACGTTTTTAGACTCGATATTGAACAAAAAGACTGAATGAGCCGTCCCGGCAATTTTTTTAAAGTGCTGTAGATAAAATTAACTTTACAGTAGCACACTCTTCCTCTTATAGCAGTTAGTTGTCATAAAAAAGATGTCCTTCAAGTATAAGTGATCAGTGATCACTGAAGTCCTTCAGTAATCAGTTATTTATTTTATGTTATACTACATACCAAAATTTTATATAGTGTATTGCACTTAAAATATATGCAAAAGTCTAATTCATTAACCATCTGGTACCAAGTAACAAATTTTCATGTAAACATATACAATTAAATAGCAGAAAGAAATACCATTAATTTACATCACCTGTTTTAAATTTTACTTTCACATGTTTTGTTAGTAAACAAATCCAACTCAAATTCTTTCAAAATCGCTGACATGGGTACCTTTAAGACGGTCCCAGGGCTAAGCCCTGAAAGTTATCACGAAATTGAAGGTGTATAAACCTACTCCATGAAATTCTACATGTATCTACCAAGTTTCGTGGCCATCGGACCAGCGGTGTCTGAGTTTATCAATGCTATACATATATATATATATATATATATATATATATATATATATATACCAACGTCCTCTTTTATACTTATAGATTATGTGTCCAAACAATCCGTCATTGCATTAATAAAAAATTGTGCTCTATCAATCAGATTCCTGAACACATTCTGCAAAGTACCTCTTTAAATTTCTTATATCAAATGTTTTATGTTTGTTTGATGTGCTGAACATCCTGTGAATTGTTTTCACAAGTGTAGGCCTTACTTTTTATGCATCCCCAAAGAAAATAATATAGTGGGATCAAATCCGGGGATGTTGGGGGGGGGATAATCCTTCACTGATAAAATAAAGTTTTGGGCTGTGTTATAAAAATACCCCCGTTGCAGCAAACCTGCATACTCAGCGAATTTCAAATGCAAAACAACATATTTCGATCCAACGTAGCGAGATTTGACATGTTTTTGTAAGCCCCATAAGAATAACATGGGGAATGAGTATGCAGGTTTGCTGCTACGGGTATATCAAAACTGGGTGGTTTTAATTCAATATTTAGTAGATCTGACCTAGAAGAAGCCATATACCAAGTTTTACCAAGATATGTTGAGAAATAAGTGAGATATAGAATTTTTCTTATTTTCCCATAAGGTTAACATTGGGACAACGTACTGTGTTTACCACTTTCAATATCTCGGTAACCAATGGACATAGAGCAGTGATTCAAATTACTAAATTGTTTGTTTTTTTGAGCTGAATTCAATGGTGCTAACAAAAATTTGATATTTTTTACTTTTATATGTTAAAAACTCAAAAAACCCATTTTTGGGGAGGTTTACCCCCCTTTACCCCCCCTTCCGGTAGTCCGATCGGGCTGGTTTACGAACTCGTCCGAATAATTACTACTTTACACGTCCATGCCAAATTTCATTAAGATCGGACCATTTTTACGCGAGTTATCGTGCTTAAAGACACACATATATATATATATATATATATAGATATATATATAGATATATATATATATATATTTATGAAAATGGACGAATAGTGTTTTTGGCATCTGGGGACCTCAAAAAGAAAAGTTATGATGGTCTCGGGCTTAGGTCTTACCATGAGACCTACGGTAACAGCTTCTTCCCTATAGGGGAAATTCGCTAAAACCATGTAATATTATCAGGCGATCATAACATCATTTGGTTACTCCAATTTAAATTGCCTTTGAAATACATGACATATGGAAATTCCATACTGAAAGGTGATCGTGGAAACGAGTATAGAATTAATTGTATTTTTAAAATATATATGCCTAATCAAAATTTCAATATTTTTAAAAATTCCTTCGGAATTTTTGTATCGGTAGTAATTTCTTCCTTTATTTGATTTATTTTTTAATCAATGAAATTATGTTTCTATTCGTTATTCCTGATAAGATACTTAAAACCAACATCGAATTTAGTTTTTTAACTGTTTGCCAAGATTAACAGGTTACTTAGGTTTTGAGAAATAAGGCAAAACATTGAAATGAAATATTTTTTGTTAATTATTAAGCCTTGAACAGGTTCTGGCAGGAGATTCCAAGTTTTGTTGGGCCTCTTGATAATGACATGATAAACAGGTTAAATCTGCTAGATGAGTTTTTTTGTATAACATTAATTTGAATAACACAACACTTTTTTCAAATAAACGCGAATGGTCACGTGAGCGTGTCGTATCACTGCCGCATGTTCGCTGGAATGGACCAATCTCTGCGGAGAAGCACCCCCGCCACCCCCTCCCCAAAACCCCCTCTCCCCCACACCTCGCTCCCGTGTTAACGAACTTTAGTCTCAACTCGCTTCACCCTGTGATTTTCCAGCGTTGTGATCATACGCACCATCTTTTCGGTTGTTTTAATGTTAGTCTTAGAGATAAGCCTACAAATGATGGTTGTTTCCACTTAGAAAAATACTCGGGCGTTTTGATCATTTTGAAAATATTTGTTTTAAGGCTTTCGTATGAAAATTTTGCTGTGGTAATGCACGCTGATTGCCGGTTGCTATCTGATCAATGATGGTATTTTCAGTTGGGTTGGAAAATAATTCACTCACAGGCGATACCAATCATCAAAAAAAGTATTGTTATGTTACTATTTTACTTTTATATGCCATTAACTCCAAAACATTATTGCACACAGTCTAAATAAGAATTCCTTTATTAAATACTTTTTTAATGAAGCTCCCACATCAGTAAACATGCGATTTGAACTTAGTTTGATTAATTAAGGATTTTAAATTCCGAATAGCTAACTAAGTACTAGTAACTTAAATAGCTATTTGTGTATTAAGAGCGCAAAGTACGTCATTGCCGCTCGAGATTTGTAGATGGCCGCACGAAGCATTAGAGTGCAGCCAAACATTTCGAGAGAGGCAACGATTATTTGTGCTAGTATTACTCACAATATTTTTCCTACCACCATTATTTAAACAGTTTAACTTATTAAATAAGATAAACTCCACCTCCACTTTAGTGAGTCGGTGGCGTAGTTGGTAGCGCACTCGGCCCCGGTTCTGTGGCGGCAGCGTCGCAGGATCGAGTCCCGATGATGCCGCATACTTTTAGCAGTACTGTTCATCCTTGTACTGTACCGGCTCACTCCTTGGGTTTGCTTGATAACTTCCACGCACAGGCGTGAGGCCCATGTGGGGGGCAAATTCAAGGTAAAAAGAGGCCGCCACCCTCTTTTTTTTTTTAAAAAAAAAACCTGTACACAAAAGTTCATTAAGGTTATGTTTGCTTTTTCTATTGGAACGAACCGGAAGTTAGTGTATAGAAACGCCGACTGTGAAATCAGCTGATTTAGAGCAAGGCAACTAGAATTAAGAATACGGTGAATGTCATGGGATTTCTGACCAATAGAAACTGGTCTTTGGAGTTTGACGTCATAGTTATCTCTCTTGTGTGCCACCTTAACCTAATAAGTAACACTGATTTAGCGAGCGGGAATGAAATGAAAGTGGAAATGAACAGTTTTGCATACTTTTTACAGGTGTGGCAATGTGGTTATTTCCATGCAGTGGCAGGAAAAGGTTTTTTTTGAATAAATCTGAAGTATCTAAAAAAATCACTATAAATGTTTTAGAAACCACTTTTAAAAGTGGGTTGGTGTGTTTTAGAAAATCTTTAGGATTATAAAACGCAATTTCAATGTGGTCATACAGAATGGTTTAATGCGAATTATATTCATTGTATACCTGCATTAAAGTCACCAATTTATTACATAAACTCTATTACAACATACTCACAGAGCAACTATTGTGCTCTGTGAGTATTAAACTCTTGGTGCTATTTTTGCTGAGTTTTTAAATAATATGTTTTTTATGCGTGGGTCCGTCACATGCTTGGCTGGTCACTATTTGGATTATCACTATTTAATTTCCATCGTTGATTTTGGAATTATGAGACCAAACGCATCGATAGGGAGGCTTCTTTAGCTTCACCCTTTGATGCAGTTTAGAGACTTCCGTGCGAACACCCACGACCCTCTTATGAGTTTCAGTGGTTTCTGAGATTTCTCGATTCGCGAGTGAGTCAGGGGTATTTAGTTTTGAGTAATCTCTCTGAATTACCTCAGTCTGTCAGCCTATGCACACATACTCCTCCGCTCGAGTTATTTCCACAGCGGGAATCACTAGTTCCTATATACAGCTGATCGGAGGTGTGGTTCTGACACATCGCATGTCCTGCACCCAGGGGCGTCGCTCGGGGGGGGGGGGAGCGGGGTGAGGGGGACCCCCTCCTAGAATTTGAAAATCAAAAGTTGGGAATTTCTATCCAGCTAGTTGAAAATTGGACTGAAATGGAGCGTATAAACTGTAAGACTTGATCAGTTGAAACTACAACTTTCTTTGTATATTTTGAAGTAATTTTACAAGCAAACAAAAACTACTAAAATTCTCTACAAAAATATCATAACATTTCTCTACTCTTAGCTCTTGAATTCCCAACTATATTTTTTGCACTGGTAAGTCAACCTGTATTAAAACTGGTGAAAAGTAAATTTAGCGCATAATAACATTAAAATACTGTAATATTGAGTACTATTAAATTTTTTTCTGGTCGTTAAGCTTCAATTCTTGAGTATGAAAATCATGCAACAGACGCATGGCTCCTGACACTTTCTGTGTCCAGTGGTACCAAAAGAATCCCTTTGGGTGGAGGAAGGTTTATATTATACAATTTAGAGAGACCAAATTTTCCAACTCCTATAAGGTATTTAAGAGCGTGTGATCAATGATAATTTTCCATTTGATTTTCTTGTTTGAATTGAACTATTTCAGTTGGGAAATTTATATTCAAAAGTTGGGAAATTGCAGGTTGAGAGTTGGGAATATCAGGTGACCCCCCAACACAAAAATGGGGGTTTGTAAAATTCTAGCCCTCCCCTCTTGATTTTTTTGATGCAACACCACTGCTACATACAACAATGCCGCCGCACCGCCCGCGGGCTATTCATAGTAGTTTATATCTACCTCTGTTTTGACTTGTTTGAGTTATGTTTACACCCCCTTTTCATACCCGAGAATCGTCGGTTATTGGATTCATGATTCATGGAGTGTTAACAAGCGAAATTAGGACGGGCAAATTGGCGGAAATAACTAGTGGCGAAATGTGTAATGTGTAGTTTAGTGGATGGAGAATTTTTAAAATTTAGCCAAACTTTTGTTTAAAGAGGGATACATGTTTGAACAACGGGTTGAGTTGCTGGGTGCTCGAAAAAAGTTTGACCGTGTATGGTAGCCTTCCGAAAATGTTTGCGGATTTGTTGGATGACGCTCGGCTCGACAGACATAACACGAGCGGCTGTGGCGACTGATCGACTGTGTGGGCCTTTCCGAACACGAATATCGGCTTGTCAAAATGTTAGACGGTGACCGTGAGTTGGATGTACGGTTCGTCGAGGCACTCGATCCCAACGTATCCCAATGCTCGACAGTCGACAAAGTAAATGTTCCATATTCAAAAATTCAAAAACAAACTATGGAAAAATGACAGCGAAATTATTGATTGCAAATATAATCGAAAGTACAGAGAGTGTAAACGTTTTAGGGATTACCATTGATGCAAGTTTAAATTTTAACACTCATATAGAAAAACTATGCATGAAACTAAGTAATTTAGACTTTGTATTGAGAAAATTATCCAAATTCTGAGAAGTGCAATTATTAGTATCAGCGTACTATGGATTGTTCTTTCCACTAACAAAATATGTTGTATGTATTTGGGGTGATTCTACTTTAAGATGAAAACAAGCCATCATTTTACTGCAAAGTGCAAATGGCTCTAAGAATTATATTTCAAAAATCAAGACATTATTCATGTAAAGACTTATTTAAAAATAATAGAATAATTATACTTTTCCATCTCTATATATATTATGAATCAATGTTATAAAAAAAACATATATTTATATGAAGTTCATGACAATTCAAATTTACGAAGCCAATCCCACCTTGCAAATCCTCATCACAAAACAGATTTATTTAAAACTCTTTTAATACAATTCAACTATTTTCTGTAATAAATTACCAAACAATTTAAAAATTAAAAAATTATATTAAACATTTAAAAATTAAATTTGAAAAATATTACAAGAAGCAATTTATAAAATTTAAGACTTAATGAAAATTAAGATAAATTTTTGAAGAAAATTTAGAAGAAGAATTAACTATCAATATGTAAGTCTAAAATCATATATGCTATTCATAATTCATAATTTTTTGAGCCATTAAGTTTACGCAATAGGCCAAGTCACTAAAACTAACAAGCAAAAAAATCTCTTGATTCACAAAAGATAAACAAGATTCTAAAATGTCTGTCAAGCACTAGAGGATTACGGAGCAAACCATGCACAGAAAAAATCAAATAATAAAAAAAATAAAAGATTGTACAATTGTTGAGCAATAAATTATTATATTATTATTAATGGAGGCCTTAAAAGTGATCTAAATCATTATTATACTATAGGGATCATTACTCAGACTCTCAGAGTGAAATCTGGACAACTATTTTATTTGTCTCGCTTATAAGCCATCTGTGTGTACCTCTTAACTACTTACCACATATTTATTTATGATGGTTCTTAGTTTCAAACTGAAAAATGTAAAAAGAAATCTTGTGCTCCAGGCCTACTGATTTGATTTTACTAGGCGTGCGTAAAGTACATGACAATCTTGATTGAAATTTCCTCCGTTAAAAACTATGTTCGAGTTTTTATTAAATTTTAAAGGATCCTTGTAAGATGTAGTTCCAACTGTAATAAAACCTATCTTTGCCCTTGAACAATGTCCCCATGTAGATATGGAACCAATAAAGTGTTGTATTGATTATATATTCTGAGTTTTTAACTCAGCACTTTCGCATCGTGGCAGATTAGGCTACATGATTATAGATGTGACAATGATTAAAAAATATATATATATATATATATATATATATATATATATATATATATTCAGTAAAATTTATTATAATCTCGTTCGAACCTGTATTCAGCAAGTGCCTCAGTTAAAGGTTATCGTATGTTAGTTTAAGATTTCCTTATGCAGTGTAGATATAATTATAGACTATTGTTCAAAAATATTTATTTCGAAACTTCTATTTGTACAATGTAAGTTTGTTTGCACAGTTGAATGTTGAATAAAGTTAGTATAGGGCCTTTGAGATATTTATAGAAAGCAAATACATCATGCAACTAAAAATCTAACATAACTTTACTTAATATTACTAATCCGACTAAAATTACTAGCATTAACTACATGTCCTTAAGGACAATAAAAGAGCTTGAGATCATTTTTCTTTGATTTTATTTTTAATAATTCGTAATGAATTAACTTAACATATTTAGATTGAAATTACATAGAATGTATTCGAGTGTTAGCAACAAAGCTGTCTCTGCTGTTGGTTTTAATTATGAGTGATATTTTTTTGTATTGAAAAAATTACATCTATATCTTTACTAAGTAAACATGATTCTCTATAGGAAAAAGGGAGTAACAGATAACATTAGCGATGGAATGTTGGATCAACGTTGCATTCTGGAGCAGAGATAAAGTAGTGTTATAGCTTTGAGGTTTAATCTGCAGCAATGCAATACGATCACCGCTTCATCCCTCTAAACGCGTGGTGATTTTGGTGTACACTGTTTATTACAGGGCTTTCACAAAATTTATCCGGTATTAAAGAGATAGAATAGTTTGTCGAGTATCGTGCTTTGCAAGCTTACTGGGTTACTGATTAGCACCTTGGGTTTAATTTCATAAAGTCACGGTTTTTATCTTGGTATGCCGTTGAAACAATTAATTGTTTTGCGCTGCACCACTTTCCAATTAAGAAATTTTAGTTAAAAACAAACTGGCTTTATCAATAAAAAAAGAGTCCCAATAATTAATACTAGGTTTCTCGGTTGCAGCTTCGCTTGCAAACACTGGTCTGTGGTTTTTTCTTGTTGAACTAGTTCAAACATGATCATATTTTGTTCAGTATCTATCCTATACTCTTATATGAGTAGTGTTATCTTGTATGTATGTATGCTTGCTTGCTTGCTTGCACAACGATCTCAAAAACGGCTCCGAGGATTTCCTTCAAAGTCTGGAAATAAGTAATTTATGACTCAAAAACGTCTTTTATGCAGATTACTTGGCCAGAGAAAATCTAATAACGTAATAAATCGAATTTTAAAGTTGTAAAATTTTAACATTGGCCTTATGGGTTGCCGTGATAGCAACGAAAATAAACAAGGAAAGTATAAACAAATGAAGTAATCATAACAGCTGTTTGGAATCTACAGCCATTAAGGGAAAATACAGCAAGTAGGATGAAGAGACCACGGATCAATGAAAAAGGTTTCTATTTATCAATTTTATGACATTGAAATATTTTATAGTAACTGGATGAACTGGTAAACATGAAATAACACCGAGCAAGGCTCGGTCCACCAGGTACTTTGACTATAAACAATTAAGTCTTCAGATTGAAAATCGATGGTTCAGTTGTAAACATAGTGACAGTGAACTGAGCTTGGTCAAATGTCGATGGATAGCGCCACTGTCCCGAGACTTCAGGTCTTTACTATGATTGACGCCCTTAAATCAGGGCCGCCGAGAGCCATGTCGGGCCCCAAGTCTGCACACCACACGGGCCCTCCGGGGGGGGGGGGGGTCAGGGGAGTGAAGAATACCCACCAGCGAAAGGGGGTTCCGGGGGCCCTCTCCCGGAAAATTGTCGAAAATTAGGTTTCTAAACTCGCGTTTTTAGCCAGTCTAGAGGTGGAACCTCATACATCTAGTAACTAAAAAAAATCCGAACCAATTGAGGCTGAATGGTCGGTCGGACTTAGAAAATAGTCTACTTTGATTAAAAATAATCAGTGATCCCGCACCATTGGATTTTCTACTCCTTCCCGTAACTTTCGCGTTCGTTCCACTCACAAAGTTACTCTTCCGTTTTTTCACGATCAATTTTGCACGATTGTTTTTTCTGGCCATCTGCGTTAGTTGCAACATGTTGTCCTACTCTTGTGTCTGAGTCACTTGCGATAGAATGGAATAGAATAGAATATGATTTATGCAGGGATATAATTGTTACACATTGTGTAGCAAAACGTCAATTGTTATAAAACACCTAAAATAAAAAAAATTAAAATTACTCCTGGAGATTAAAATTTGGTCCTAACTAATTAGGTACGCTCACTACTCGCTGGCCGCCACCGCCAGCGCCGTAGTGTACAGTCAGTAGCAAATACAATAGTGCAGACAGACAAAACAATCGTTTTTTCCTATTGCCTTAACTAAATAAATACTGCATCAGCAATGTAATTTGCGTAATAAACCTGGACATTTTATTTTTAAACATGTACGCCTAATTTTATTTCCAAGAAGTCGATACCAAAATTTCCTCAACGTTAAAAAATCCGCTCATCCCGGGCCCCTTCGGAGCCCGAGCCCCAAGTTTCAGACTTAGCTGACATGGCCTGTCGGCGGCCCTGCCTGAAATTAAAGGACCCTTAAAAAAATCTGACAGAATCGTCGAATCTACATTAAAAAACCCCTTTAGTTGATTTCATTCCCTTTATAGAGGAGCGGAAAAGAGGAATCTGAAAAAGGCTTAAGGTTCTAAACACTGCAACATAGCTTCAAATAGTTAGTTTATGTATGTCGACTACGTATTTTTGTTTGTATTTTAAATTTAAGGCTTTTTTCAAATGTTTTTTAATAATTCAATCAATGATCGTTTGAGAATCACTTTCTGCTATAACCTTTCGCTCAGATTAAATTGAATTAATTTTTGATTGACTATTTATTCCACAACTCTCTCCATAAAATAGATAAATCATAACGTGGGCAACATTTAACCATGCTAGAAATTGAAGAATCCTCCAAAAACACTTTGTCAATTCCAATCGATGCATATTTTTTAATGACAACAAATTGTATAGAAAACAAGCTGATGGCATCCCGCTTGGTTGGGTATTTACAATGAATAACAGCTGTTGATTTAATTTTACATTTATTTACGCCATTATCAACATCATCACCACCCTAAGATATTGTGTTGGTTGCTATACCATTTTATTCCAAAACATAATGTAATGAATGAATAATAACAGTTAATGGTTATTTATTCAGGTTGAAATTCATTTTTCAGGTGTAAATGTCTCAGGTATTTTAAAGGGCTAAACGTTATGTTATCTTCACCAGACTTATTGACATTGACTCTTCCGTGTGATCACACAAAGAATCCTAACAAAACTTTAAGTATTTTAATATTAAAATTTATTTCCTAATGTTATGCACTGAATTTGTGCCACCAAGCGTTCGTATTAGAGATTACTACTTGAAGTTGAGCAAAAAAAAATGCATTCACTGGATTTATCTTGACAGAATTACGATGAAACAGCTTCCAATAATTTTATAGTTTGAAGGCACGCGTAAGGTAAGCGTCATGTTCTATATTTAGAGGAACACTGTAATCTTGAGCCACTGCTTCAAAGCTTGTATTTTTAGTCTGAGGGCCCCGAAGAGGGGAGGAGCTCCTCTCACACGCGTGTGGGCACGCATTCACTCTCAACATATGCCTAAGGGCAGCATTCACTCTCAACATATGCCTAAGGGCAAGCATTCACTCTCAACATATACTTAAGGGCTCGCATTTACTCTCAACATAGTAGATGATTTAAAGGGTTTCATTGTATGCCTCTCTTTACTTCTAAAATAATTCAAAATTTAATTGTATAACTATCACACTTTAAAAATCTAAATAATGAGTTAGCAAACCTGAATTTGAGAGGAGAAATTCATAACTTAGGCACTATAGGCACAGGAATGACATTGGATAATTACGTTACATTTGATCTTTCTGCGATGTTTTGATTAATTAAGATCATGTGTAGGTTCAGTAATACAGTAGTTAGGAGCAGTTTAGACTCTATGAATGGTTTCATCTCCTTAGTCCGTTTTACGCAAAGGATCAATTTTCGTCAATAAATGATATTCATTTAACTGAATTATTCCCCTGAATAACATGTAAAAATGACAGTAGGGAAAAAGATTGATGTTATCTGTAAATCTTTTTTATACGTCATTAAGCGAGAGAATGACTTTCAAAGTCAACGGCGAGAGTCAGCGAGTCACCATATTTAGATAAGGATCAAGACGACTTCCAAAGAAACATTGGGGGACGTGTATATGAGGGAACTTATGTTTACTATAGTTAGAGATCCTTTTAGCCTGCTTGGTCCCGGGGGTTTGCACAATCGGGACACACACGTGATGATAGACGGATAAAATTTTCATTCCATTAAGAGATGATACGTGGAATAATTTATTTTTTGAAAAGTTTCAGGTTAACGAAGACTCGGCCTTGAGATAAGATAATAGACCTGATAACAAAGTGACTTGCAGAAACAAGTTAGTCATTTCGCTAATTAATCAGTCTAACCACACCCTCCTAACTTATAGTTCGTTCAACGTGAATCATTTAGTTTATTTAAAATATAAATTAATATGTTACTATAATATGAACATTTACATTGATGTTGCTCCAAGATTATTGGTTCATAAAAGATAACAATGCTCGGCTGCGACAAAAACTATGGCTCACCTAAGTTGAGTAGGTCCTATATATGTATGTGCGCATATGAGGTATAATGTTCACCTCCTTTTTGGCAACAATATAATGGAGGGATTTTTTTTTATTTATGAAGCAAAATTTTAAGGCAATTTCCAATAAATCTCCTAGATGAAGCCACTAACCAAGATTTATTAAGAAATGTTGAGACATAAGCGAGACAGACTTTTACTTTTTTCCCATAACGTTAACATTGGGACAATGTACTATGTTTACCACTTTCAATATCTCGGTCCCAATGGACATAAGGAAATGATTTACACCACTAAATTGTTTTTTTAAGCTGAATTTAATGGTGTTAACCAAAATAGGATAATTTTTATTTTTCTATGTGAAAACCCAAAGAACCCTCTGTTTGGGGGGTTTATCCCTCTTTACCCCTCCCCCGTTTCGATGGCCCAATCGAACTGGTTTACAACCTCGTACAATTGATCCAATTGAGTTGACTTCACTCGTCTGAACCAGATTTCCATAAAGATCGGACAATTTTTACAGCCGTTATAAGTTTTAGACCGCTGTGTCTAACAAACACATAGATATAAATATATCTTTGTATTAATAGGCAAGCATTTTTTCCATAAGGTTTTTGTACTCCTTTTTCCTCAGCCTGTGTGCATCGTAGCGAAAATCTAAGCACACCGATAGAATTGTATTTTCCTGTAGATGTGCAGAATCCATTTGATATTTATATTAGTCTCTTAGACAAGTAGAAAATAGAATTTAAAATTTCAAAAAATTAACATTGGTCTTATGAGTTGCTGCTTTGGTGATAGAAAAACAAAACAGAACTGTGCTTTTGTCATCATATGTAGCTGTTATCACATGCTATTTTTCGTAGAGTATAGATTAGATGTAGAAATATTATGTGAGGGCGAAAAGTGGGCAAAAATTTACGCTGTTTTTTTCTGTCATCTGATGAGATATAAAACCCAAACAATAAGTTTTTATCAAGCAATAAACAAATGTAAGGAATTCATTAATGACACGAGTTAGTATATTTGTCCACTAAAAAATCCAAACGATAGTATATTTCACTACTAGTCACGAAAGTAGCCCCGAAATGGTACTTTTGTGACGAGTTGTGAACAGTACTTTTCATCACGATGCAAATAAGTGACCAAACTTATAAAATATGATCCAACATTTCATAATTTAGTCATTTTTCTGTAAGTAAACACAATACGGCTGAACTGTCTATTTTAGTTTATAAAGTCAGCTGGTTGAACTGTCAAATTAAGGAATTCGTTTGTTTGGGTACGGCAAAATTTTGTTTTGGTACGGGAATGGTTTGTTTGGGTACGGGAATGAAATGTTTGGGTACCGAAAAATCAGCTGATCATTACTTGTTTTGTCGTAAGGCAATCGAGAGTTTTCGTAGATCTCAGCTGTACGATAACGGGCAATTTTCGTATACAGAGTGATGAAAATTATTATTTTTGAACAATTTCAAGCCACATGTTTTATTGGGGCATGAAGTAAAGATATAGCATTTGATTGAAATCCAGGGCTATTTAGAGAAGATTGAATTTTTTTCAAATAAAGTTTGCTCACTTCAATAAGATTAAGAGATAAAAATTAGCCGATAAAAAGGGAAGAAGAACATGACGTTGAGTCTCTACCATCCGATATACTGTCGTGCAACTGCAGTACAGATGGACTTTACATTCAAATTGTGAGTTTTATTGGTAGAGAATGCGTAAAATATGTTTAATATTTTAGTGATAATGATAGGGAGAGAGGGAAGGAGGGGAAAATGTCCTAAGCGTATGGAAGGAGAGAAAAAGTTTTGAAGGGGAGTTTTAGGTCTCAAATAATAACTAGGCACATAAATGTTAGGTGTTATTATTTCAGACCTAAAAGGTAGGAAAGGAGGGACGAGAGATGGGAAGAAAAGGATGAAGGAGAAAAGGGCTGAAAAGTAGAAAGAAGGTCGAAAGGAAGGAACTACATCAGAGAGTAAGGGAAGGAATTAATGGAGGGAGTGGGTGAGAGAACTGTAGTAAGGGGTGTATGGGATAAACTGATTTGATGACTGAATTTTTACCGTCCTCTGAATCAACAACCAGCTCAGTGTTAAAGAAATAAACATGGAATCGTAATATTGTACAATAATAATTACTAAAAACCATGTCATAAATATGTGCCAGTGGCGAGACAAAATAATTAGTCAAAGATTGAGTCTTTCTCTTTTGCTTTTGGTTCCCATTTGATTCTATTATGTGTTTACGTGGAAAATGTGTACTATATGAAATGTATTGTGAAACGCTTTGGTGTATGCAAAGATCAAAATTAGCTATCCCTATTTCTTGATTTTAAAATTGGTTGAAATTTCAACCACTGGCGATCTCTAGTATATATAGATGTGCATTTGAAAATTCGAACACAATGGTGTTTCTTGCTTCTAGAGGCCCCAAAACGAAAAGTTATCATGGTCTTGGGCTTAGGTCTTACCATGCGACTTACGGTAATAGCTTCTTTCTTAAAGGGTAAATTCGCTGAAACTAACAGTTTTATAAGCTTTGAACACCCTACCTTCATGAACACCCTAAATATTGGTCTATAGATACCTTTGTTCAGCTTAAGGTTGCAAGACCAATTGAGTTTATAATTTCATTAAGGTAATCGTTTTTCGCATTCATATTAAAAATACATCAGTTATAATATTGCTATTTGGATAGTTTATCTCCAAAATATAATTGTCTCTTTCGATTTACGTATATTAATTTGCTGTTTATGTTACTAAATTCGAAGCAGACATGTTTTGCATGCCGGGATCCGAGTCTGCAGCGAGACGTACGAGCTCGGTGGGAGGGAAGGGGTGGGTTGGTTGGAGGGGTGTTTGGCTCCGGGGGTGGACGGTTTTGCGGGAATTAATAAACTTCTTATCACTTATCACTTCCAATTTGGCGGGTTTGACAGAGCTGATTTGATTCTGCTCTAAACTTTGGTACAGCAGCGTAGAGTTGGCGTCCTTCCCCTATGAGAAATGGTTCCCCCATGCTATTTGTATTTTGCCCTATGATGTATTTTACACTACCCTGTTTAAATTTTGCAATGCATGGGGGTGCTTATAATCTATTTCCAAGTTGCATTCTTTATTTCATTTATTTCATCCAGTATGTTTACGGTTGTTATTTGTTAGATCATTATCTATCAATCTATCTATACTTATAAAGAAGAGGTGGTTTCTGTATATATGTTTAGATGTGGCAAGTGAACGCGAAAAATACCCTGTTTAAATTTTGCAATGCTTGGGGATGCTTCTAATCTAGTTCCAAGTTGCATTCTTTATTTCATTTATTTCATCCAGTAGGTTTACGGTTGTTATTTGTTAAATCATTATCTATCTATCTATCTACCTATACTGTTATAAAGAAGAGGTGGTTTCTGTATATATGTTTAGATGTGGCAAGTGAACGCGAAAAATACTGAATCCACTGGGTTTAAATTTCAGACAGATGTAGATCTTGAACCAGGGCAACACATAGGCCTATTCACTTCCTTTAAATCCCCTCGGGCTACGCCCCGTGAACGTCCTCAATGTTTAAATTTTATAGGGATGTAAACATTCAAAAACAGAAATGTAAACAGCAGCGGGTACTAATTTGACAGTTCTAGAGCAGTGGCAAAATCAGCTGTTTCAAGCTATCTGTCGTGAGCGAAGCCACGGGCAACTGTTAGTTGGTTATACATAAAATAGTTAATAGCATACGAAAGTACAAATTTCTTTCAAGATTCAAAGATTTCTTTTATAATTTGAACAACTTAAGTAGCTTATAAAACTTACATAAAATCGGTATCCTAGAAAAAATACATTTTAAAGGTAAGGAATTCTATTATTTGGATACTGTATACCCAGATTTAATACCTCTTTTAATTAATTTCAACCTTTGGACTATAGAGTTAGTACAATAATAAAGAGTCGTCTTAGTCAAAATTAGTTATATTCAGACTGATGTTTGTAGTTGTGAAAATTTTGTATAGAGTTTTCTATAAATTAACAAACATATTTTCCTAAATTCCTCCTTCTATTGCTACTTAAAACCATTTAATCGTGTGTTAAAATTTCTCGAGCCCGAAACATTAAGGTTTATTCGACCTTCATATAAAAGCGTTCTGCCCGGGTATCGTGAAAGTTTGAACACCCCAGCACGCGACAACCTCCCAAATTGCCACATCGTTTTAACAAATTACACATTCCGTGGAATAGATGATGAAAGGCGATGGCAGAAGGTGCCATTAATGCAAATTGACTCCCGGTCTTGTTTCGGTATTCCCCAAGCTGAAAATCGCAACGCAAAAAATATGAAGCTGATTGGGGTTGTTCTTGAAATGGGGTTTAGACCTTGCATTAAAATGTTAAGTCCTACTAAAAAACTTTGTAAAAATGGTATTTACACATTTACACGCTAAATACATCTATCCCTCGTCGTCCGTCTAATAAGATTATAAAAAAATTTTGGGCAATAGGTATGTCAGTATTAATTTTAATATTGTAGCCTACCTTAGTTTACATTTCCAAATTTTTTTGGTGCATACAGTACCTATATGGAAGAGGCTTACATTCATAAATCATTTTGATATTAATCATAGAAGTATAGTTAAAGGAAGGTTTCAGAGGAACGTTTAGAATGTTCCAAACACGATTAAAAGGACAACATTTCAATATGTTAATAAATTTAATTGACTTGGTTTATGCTATTACCAGATAATTTATTGTTCTTGTTGCGTTAGAAAAACTGGGTTTGCTTCAAATCTTGCATGGGTGCGAGGGACAGAAATCTTGGGTAATTATGTGAATAAAACTATTTTTACCATACAATTCGAAAGAGACTAACTAAAAAAGTGCGTTTGGACAAAATAATTAATTTTTGATTTGTTTGTTCATTAAGTGTTAATTTTGCAAAGTTTACAATGTCGACGAATATTTTGTACGTAAACTATGAGAGCAACGGAGATCAAAAGTGCTAAAAACAGGCCATAAATATAACTGACGCCAAATCTTAAGGCCTAGTCCGCACATGGGGCATGGAGTGGGTAGGCTGGGAGGAGGGGGAAGTAGGATTGGGAGCGACAGTCGACGGTGTACTAGCCTGGCTGCGTACCTTCGGCAGCTCGCACGTAGTTACTGCTTATCTGTTGTTTAGAGTAACAAGACGCTTTAATAAAATACTAATGAAATATTATTTTTAAATCTTATGCTATATTTTACTTTAAAATATTATCTTTGTTAATAATGTTTTTAGGACGACATGTAGTGACACGCGATTGTTGACAGCTGAGAGCAGAGTTACAGTGCTGCGCTCTGGCGACGAGTTGCCGCGAATGCGCACTAGCCGTCTTTGCTGCCGCGCAACTACCGCATTGGGCCTTAAGATTTGGCATCAGTTATAAATTGATCTTTACATCTGCGTTATTAGGCGCCCCGCATTACACTAAAAAATGTTAGGCCTACCAGCGCATTTAGATATGCCACATACCCGGCTCACAAGCTTAGATAACAAAACAAAAAGATCTTAATTATTGCCAAACACCCTTAATTTTAACCGAACCAAAGGTGTATTTTAAGATGGTCATGAATGAAATATGAAGGAGGGAAGGGTGAAATTACGAAGCCTAATTGCTAACTACGGCAAGGCGTATTTTTAGCATGTTTATTTTGAGAGGATGTTTAATTATTTGCCTAGTAGTCAATAATAAGCGGAAGACAGTTGCGAAAACACCCTTAACATTAACCGAACCAAAGGTCTATTTTAAGGTGGTCATGAATGAAATATGAAGGAGGGAAGGGTGAAATTACGAAGCCTAATTGCTAACCAAGGCAAGGTGTATTTTTAGCATGCTTATTTTGGGAGGAAATGTTTAAATTATTTACCCAATAGTCAATAATAAACGGAATAGTTGCGAAACTTCGTAAGACATTCACAAGATTTTGTATAGGTCGTTGAGCCGATTTACGTTTTACCAAGAGAGCTCGTTATTATTGTCCGAGTCGAATGCCATGGCTCAGTAAGTCCAATGCTAAAATTAACATGAAGCAAGGGAATGCTTAAGCAGTACTCTATCATTACTCTTATATAAGCTTGCTTCAAGATGCGTTCGTTGTTTTTTATTGTAGGTCTGTAATGCGTGATCTGTAATGCGTGCGTTGTTTTTTATTGTAGGTCTGTAATGCGTGATCTGTAATGCGTTCGTTGTTTTTTATTGTAGGTCTGTAATGCGTGATCTGTAATGCGTTCGTTGTTTTTTTATTGTAGGTCTGTAGTGCGTGATCTGTAATGCGTTCGTTGTTTTTTATTGTAGGTCTGTAATGCGTGATCTGTAATGCGTTCGTTGTTTTTTATTGTAGGTTTGTAATGCGTGATCTGTAATGCGTTCGTTGTTTTTTATTGTAGGTCTGTAATGCGTGACCTGTAATGCGTTCGTTGTTTTTTATTGTAGGTCTGTAATGCGTGATCTGTAATGCGTTCGTTGTTTTTTATTTATGCGTGATCTGTAAAATTAATATTATGTTGTACTAAGTAATAAGTAGCTACTTATTACTTAGAATGTTCCAAACACAATTAAAAGGACAACATTTCAATAGGTTAATAAATTTAATTGATTTGGTTTATGCTATTACCAGATAATTTATTGTTGTTGTTGTTGTTCTCTAATAGTAGAAATTCTTATCAGGACTCGATCAATCTTTAGAATTTTAACACTGTAAGGAGCTTATACCCTTATAAACTTACATAAAACTTAAAGCCTAGGTTTTGTAAGTTTGTTGAATCCCATGAAAGTTAGGAAATGTACTAACATTTGAATATGATTTACTCAGTTTTATACCTCTTGTAATTACTTTGAACTTTTAAGCTTTAGATGAAAGTTAAGGACAATATAGAAGAATGTTTTATTACCCGTTTTATTAATATGAGTCGTATGGGCCTCGTGTTTTTACTTGACATATTAAGTTTGCGGTTGCATGAATTTTACATCGTTCTATCATCTGTAGCCTACCTTAAGCTACACTACTAGCTTACACTGTTGTAACCCAGTAAATGCACAATGATAATTAATGGGCACGCACACATTTTTAGTACTAGAAAAGTAAATCAGGCAATTGGTAGGTTATTTACCAAAATAACATTAGCTTCGATATTTTAGAAGGCTCCTAGTAACCTGTAAGATAAAAATGACTCATTCAGAGTAAATTCCAGAGTATTTATCACAAGTGAAGGAAATCGTATGAATAAAATGAATTCAAACTTGACTGTCTCTTGAATAGACATCGAGATACTTCATCCTAGATTTTTAAAGGCTAATTACACGATAAATATTTGAGTAAAAGCAAACATTCACCCCACGAACGGGTGGGGGCACAGATGATTGCTCCAAAGCAACATTATCAAACTAATATCCTCTCATCAAAGCTTGAGGCAGTATGGACTTGGATTACGGCAATAATAATGAGATTGCCATTTCAGTCCTCAACTATAAAAATCTATTTAAAATATCTATTGTTCTTCGCCCGGACAGAAAATAATTTATTTTTTTTTTCACTTTGAAACTTTTTTTGTGATAAGTAGATGAAACCGATATTTATCAATTTTGTGATAATACTATAGACTTGCCAATGTGTCCTCGGTAATATAATAATCTAACATGCCTTCCTGAAAGGCTTATATGTTGTTCTGTGGGACTTTCATAATGCATAGGGGCCTCACGTGGTATTTTGGCTTACTAAGTTACTCTATGGGACATGTTACTCTGTGGGCCATCCCTTGGCTCGCGCGTTACCGAGGGTATTTTATCTTAGCGCCTCGAAAGCTAGCTATAGGTTATATATAGCCACATTCTCCACACTGCCATTGCATTAGCCAGCGATTGTGTTGATTGTTACTTTGTGGGACTCACTTGTTCCTCTAGACTCTATGGGGCGACTTGTTATGTTACTCTGTGGCCGTCCATTGGCTCGCGCGTTGCCGCGAGAGCTAGGCGCCTTGTAGGCTATAGATAGCCACATTCTCTCCGCCGTCATTGTATTAGCCAACGATTGTGTTGATTGTTACTCTATGGCACTCACTTGTTCCTCTAGACTCTATGGGGCGACTTGTTATGTTACTCTGTGGCCGTCCATTGGCTCGCGCGTTGCCGCGAGAGCTAGGCGCCTTGTAGGCTATAGATAGCCACATTCTCCCCGCCGTCATTGTATTAGCCAACGATTGTGTTGATTGTTACTCTATGGCACTCACTTGTTCCTCTAGACTCTATGGGGCATGTTACTCTGTGGCCGTCCATTGGCTCGCGCGTTGCCGCGAGAGCTAGGCGCCTTGTAGGCTATAGATAGCCACATTCTCTCCGCCGTCATTGTATTAGCCAACGATTGTGTTGATTGTTACTCTATGGCACTCACTTGTTCCTGTAGACTCTATGGGGCATGTTACTCTGTGGCCGTCCATTGGCTCGCGCGTTGCCGCGAGAGCTAGGCGCCTTGTAGGCTATAGATAGCCACATTCTCCCCGCCGTCATTGTATTAGCCAACGATTGTGTTGATTGTTACTCTATGGCACTCACTTGTTCCTCTAGACTCTATGGGGCATGTTACTCTGTGGCCGTCCATTGGCTCGCGCGTTGCCGCGAGAGCTAGGCGCCTTGTAGGCTATAGATAGCCACATTCTCCCCGCCGTCATTGTATTAGCCAACGATTGTGTTGATTGTTACTCTATGGCACTCACTTGTTCCTCTAGACTCTATGGGGCATGTTACTCTGTGGCCGTCCATTGGCTCGCGCGTTGCCGCGAGAGCTAGGCGCCTTGTAGGCTATAGATAGCCACATTCTCTCCGCCGTCATTGTATTAGCCAACGATTGTGTTGATTGTTACTCTATGGGACTCACTTGTTCCTGTAGACTCTATGGGGCGACTTGTTATGTTACTCTGTGGCCGTCCATTGGCTCGCGCGTTGCCGCGAGAGCTAGGCGCCTTGTAGGCTATAGATAGCCACATTCTCCCCGCCGTCATTGTATTAGCCAGCGATTATGTTGATTGTTACTCTATGTGACTCACTTGTTCCTGTAGACTCAATGGGGCGACTTGTTATGTTACTCTGTGGCCGTCCATTGGCTCGCGCGTTGCCGCGAGTAGCTAGGCGCCTTGTAGGCTATAGATAGCCACATTCTCCCCGCCGTCATTGTATTAGCCAACGATTATGTTGATTGTTACTCTATGACACTCACTTGTTCCTGTAGACTCTATGGGGCGACATGTTACTCTGTGGCCGTCCATTGGCTCGCGCGTTGCCGCGAGTAGCTAGGCGCCTTGTAGGCTATAGATAGCCACATTCTCCCCGCCGTCATTGTATTAGCCAACGATTATGTTGATTGTTACTCTATGTGACTCACTTGTTCCTGTAGACTCAATGGGGCGACTTGTTATGTTACTCTGTGGCCGTCCATTGGCTCGCGCGTTGCCGCGAGTAGCTAGGCGCCTTGTAGGCTATAGATAGCCACATTCTCCCCGCCGTCATTGTATTAGCCAACGATTATGTTGATTGTTACTCTATGGCACTCACTTGTTCCTGTAGACTCTATGGGGCATGTTACTCTGTGGCCGTCCATTGGCTCGCGCGTTGCCGCGAGTAGCTAGGCGCCTTGTAGGCTATAGATAGCCACATTCTCCCCGCCGTCATTGTATTAGCCAGCGATTGTAATCCAAACAAATCTACGAGACTGACGGGAATGCCTTCTCTTCGAGCCGTATTCAGGTCAAGGGGCGAACGTAACTTTGTTGCGGAATCCACTGTCTTTTGATCTTTATTAACGTAATTTCGAGGGAAATAAAACCAGAAAAATATACTGTGTGAATACGTTTACGGATAAAATAGTTACCTGAGCTGAGTTTTATCGTACCCTAAATAAAAATTATCTTTAGGACTTGTAATACAGGTATATTTCATTTCCTTTAGTATGACATCAATGATTGTGTTTTCATGCAAAGCACAATTTGTTCTTTCCAGTAGGCCTATGGTATGTGTAACCTAATACATATATACTTCCTAATGTTTACGTGATATCATATTTCTTACCTTTGTTACTTTCAAATTCCTCAGGTTAATTTCTCAATCATTGCATTGTTTGTTAACAATTTTCCTAATACGAATATGAGAAAGTTAAATTTAATGTTTTTGGGTTATATCTTATTTACCTATTTGTATTAATTTTTTATATTTGGATGCAAAAGGTAGTAAAACTAGCGAGTTTTTAGCGATTTGGAAAGGAAACGGCTAAGCTATACTTTGTTACTGTGGGCAAACCGATCCGGACGCCTTTCAGATTATCTGGTAGGGACTGAACTACAATTTAAATTGATCGAAAAGTTTTGGTTAAAAGTTGATATCTCAATATAAACTACGTTATCTGGCATCTTAATGATATCAGAACTCAATTTCAGAGCGCTGCACTTCGGGAAAGAGAAGTTTATTTTGGTCCGTGAATTTCCGAGTTATTGACAGCATCCGCCTGTTTGCGTAGATGTTTAGTCACAGACCGGTGATGGATGGGTCCCCAACTATTCTCATTCATTTCACTGTTTAAAGCAAATTTACTTAGTTTACAGTACATTTTTTAAAACTAAAGAACCATTCAAAATATCAAAGTACTTTATCGAATGAATTATCTCTACTAATTTAATACGATAGAGGTATTTTTTGTAATAAGAGCTGCAAGATGAAAAAGCTGAGGATAAAAAATATTGCAGGAAACGAAGTCTAAAGATTAGACCCAAGGGAACTGCTCTAGATGACCTTGACCATTCGTATTTACTCATAAGATTTACAGCATGGGAATAGAAATTTCTAGTATCGTTTAGAAATAACTGAATACCATTTCGTGATTTTAATGTTATGGTAACATGAATATGAACAAAAATACATTATGAACAAAAATTTACAAAAATGTTTATGAATATTATACAAAAATATTCATATTTGTGTTCTTGGTTGTGGCTGGAATTTTTTCTTGTTTCTGATACAGTTACTGATCACCGGATGTACTCTCATCCTTTTAATAACACATTTAAAATTAAATATTATAGAATAACACAACTTGTTCAGAGGGAAATGTGAAAATCACGACGTTACTTTTTATGGATCGACAAAACGAACTAAGTCCATATTCGCCGTTTTCAACCTAACTTTCACTATTTCATTTTCACAAGGAAAAATTAAATATAGATTCTGCATCTAATAATTGCTTAGGTTTGTTTGATATATATAAAATGAAGGCTACAGAAGACAAAATTTCACTTTGGGCAATGACATTTACAGTTACAAGTCGAATCAAATGACACGGCCCAGTCCGCCCACAAGACTAATGTTAATGTTGCCATTGGACTTACTGACGCCCTGGGCCAACTCATTTGGCGCAGCCTATACAAGTTGAACTTCAGTGCGTACGGTTAGAACACAGTAATTGAGAAGTATAGAATGAATAATAATAATTTGGTATGGATTTAAGAAAATTTAAAAACTAGTAATGAAACATTATAAATGTTTTATCGACGTTTTTTCATCAACTTAGTTACTATACATAAGAAACGAATTCTGAAATTCGATTGTACATCCATTGCATCTGCATGTATTCATTATACAACATTTTGCAAATAGCACAGATTGGCTAACAGTTTCATTCTTCAAATATGTTATTACTTTGTCTATATTTTTGTGACACTTCCGGGATAACACTGTATTCACCTCTTCCTGAAATATTCAAGAAAACACTAGGAAGTTTCACAGAAGCGGTTGTAGCAGTAGCAGGATTATCTGCCACGTTGGACAGGTATTGTTTGTAAAAGCGACCCGTGTTTTCGGAAAGGTTCTCGGAGCGCAACTGAATTAATAATGCACAGTGTAGCGGCCAGGCTCTTATCCGTAACAATACGTTGTCTGGCCAGCCTCTCCGGTCTGCCTGCAATGTACAACAGAATCTAATGATACACACAACCATCCACAAGTATGCAATATGCATAGAGAAAGCGTAAAATTAATTCATATAAAGGTAAACGGATAATTAGTTTGAAGAGAATAACTTTATAAATATGCTTTATGACAATAAAAAATATTATTGTGGAGGAAATCTTTTTTGGTACTAAATATTTTTATATGAAAAGCTATTTTTTATATAAGAATCATAAAACAGGCATATACAAACTTTTCATTAAATTGAAATCGAAAATCTTACATAATATGTTGAAGGATAAAAAACTATGTGGATGCATACGGCTATTACCATTGTAAGATGGTACATAGAAAATTGCTTGTTGGATTGAAATAAGTTTCATGTGGTATGTATTTAACGCAGAATATGTATTAAGAGCTAAGAGTTATACTTCTGTAATAGGGGTTTGCCTGTTGCTTTGCCTGTTGGGGTGGGAATTGCAGGATTGGATTTAATTTAAGCTTTTGTTTAGAGTTGTTTTTCGTAATCATATTGCAAGTATCTGTACTTCGCATAAGATTTAAATATTAATAATAGCTTTATACGTAATCCCTGTTGTTTTGACTGTGGAATATTGACCTGCTTCGTTCTGCGATCAAGTAAATAAACAACTTTCCTTAAGTTTTCTTTCGATGACTTGTATCAAACCAACATTGAAGTCCAAAGTGTAGTGGGCCTATTGTTGTATCTTGCCCACCATGTTATAAGCAGAGTAAATATTTAATTTTACTGTTAATAATAAACGAGAACTATTATGAAAAACTAATTACTATTATGAACTATTATGTAGTAGTTCATTGAACTATTTAGAGTAGTTTCAAATGAAATTCTTAGTTGGCATTGCGAGCTTTTGATTCCAGGGGGAAGCACTCAACAAGCCTCTATCACGTAAAGCCAACTTTTTTTACCTATTATCTTAAGTTCAATATGATATGATGTATATTGGAATTTCGTATACACTTTTTAAAATTTCTTGTTTTTTCGTTCAAATATCTCAAACCGTGTATTTAGTTTAACTGTTTAACGTACAATGCCGATGAGTTAATTTCGGAGCTTAGTTAGAGGTTTTGGTTTTAATTAAATACCCAAGGTATTAAAAAAAACTAGGGAAAGATATCAGCGATTAATGTCAATAACGCGTTGAAATCGATTTTACCTTCGACCTACCGTATATTGACTTCCAGATTTCATATTTTTACTTATATGAAATTGCATACTTCAACTTTTATGAAGACTAAGTGAAATTTAGTTTACCTACTTTAAAATTGTTGAGTTGCAGCATTAAATTATTTCTCCCACGATTGAAACTTGAAATAAGCGTGATTTGGGTTAGTCTTCAAACAAATAATTCATTACTTTCTCTCATCATTTTAAGGGTTGAATTTATTTCGAATATATATATTTTTATATTCTTGATAAATTAAATAATTAGTTTAGCGGGTTCGTTGTTTGGAAACGTGTGCTTTTGCAATCTCCATATTTCATACACCAGAGATGCAAAAACATGTCCTATCTTGGTTTACAGCCTGTATCGGCCAAAGCATGCTTATATTTGTTATTGGTTTACATGTTTTTCGTGTTTCACTAAAAAACCTGAGGGTCTCCGGTTCGATTCCTGACAGGATCGAAACTGGGTCCAGTTGCCATTTGTCATTGGGCTATGAATTAATGATGCTATCTAACAAAAGGTCGCCGTTAGATAGTAACAAGACCCGGGTTTGGACCGTTCCCGATCAAAACGTTAAAAAATGCCACTGGTGTTGAAATACAAAAAATATGGGTTTAGTCCCGAGAAAAGTTATGAAAAATATATACAAACAATTCAATTAAACAATTCATTTTATTTAAAAAATGATTTATTTTGATTTCATTTGAACTAAGTGACTGTTGTTCGGACCTCGTTTGGTTATATCGGACATTTCTGTACGACTTTGCAAGATTGATAGCCTGCATGTGTAAAAAGTTCTTATTCTTGCGCTTCATACATCCTAAAATTTAGAGAGATGTAATGTTTATTTTAATGGGCAGTTTCATTAAATATATGGAGTAGTATATTCAGTGGTAATCAACTAATATTGCTATGTTGTATGGATTTAAGCAATTGTGTTGTTTGGATTTCTCCAAACCTGGCGGGGTAATTGTTTTAATATTATTATTCATAATGAATTCTTTCCCCAAAATAAAGGCAGTAAATTTTAACTCTTTAATAAATAACGAGTATTCATACATTACTTTTAATACTTTATTTACTTTTACTCCACGTCAAACAATCTTTTATCTAGAGGGGAACATATTGTTTGCATCTTTGTATTTTCAACGTTTAACTAATGGACTGAAGCAAGTCTTTGAATATTATGTCTTATTTTATAGTATTGTTAATTCTTTGCCATATGACAAAACTATCTGGTATAATATCGATCCTTCATAAAACATTCCCTAGGGTATATTAAATTGTAAATTATTCACTTAACCCCCTTTTACATAGGCTGCTTGCCAGCGATCACGATCAGCTGTTTTGTGGGAGCCACTACCGTCAGCTTCGTGTGAACACAATATTCACCGCTGACTAGATAGGGTGGGTGCACCAGTGAATGACCAACCCCCAGTGAATGACAGTTTTGTTTAAAAAGCCCGTTATTAAGCATATTGTTTGGGCTACCTAATTAAAAATAAGCACAATACCAGCCTTGGAATATTATTCAACAATAATCTTTCATTGGTTAAAATTGCTGGAGTCGAAAATACTTTTTAAACATATTTAATATTGAGTGTCCCACTATCTTCGATTTTGATGTTTCCTGCTATAGTGATTACCCCTGCAAGGCTTTCCTGGATTTGCATACATTTTGTATTTGATGATTGTTTCAAAATTGTGTTGCAATTAAATGATATTTAACATACTATCCTGCAATTTAAAATCAATTTTATTGCTGTGCATGTTAAGATTAATTATTACTGAGGGTGGTCATAAATTGGAACGTAACTAGGGCAAAAACCAGTGAATGACCGGGGAAAAACTTAGCGGTCATTCACTGGAACGAGATCGGTCATTTACTAGCTATAATCTAAATTCTCAGCTGAATTATTCTTAATCATTGTTGTCAGATGATTTTCAAATTTGTTGACAGTTATTCAGCCAAAACAGACCGGTCATTCACTGGTGCAAGACTGGTCATTCACTGGTGCAGTCCCGGTCATTTATTGGAGCATTGACATAGTTGTATTTTAATTAATATTACAACCAGTGTTCTCATTAAGTGACATATTTAACTAATATTGCTTAATCCTTAAAGAATAAATGAACTTCCTACAGTAAAATATATAGCTGTGACCATAAAATAAGGGAGGAATGTTGAATTAACATGAGACATTGTCCTTAACCGGTCATTCACTGGTGCACCCACCCTACTAACATGTTGTTTGCCGCTGCTAAGATGATCGTCAGCGCTGACAACCAGCTTAATGGAAACCGGCCTTTAGGGGATGTGTTCGTGTTTTTTTTTCTTGAAACGCTTTTTTAATTCGGAAACATTTGACTTCCTTTATCGTCCAGGTTCACATTCACTCAATCACTCTCGATTTTTAAAGTTCGACTTGAGCTCCACTTAAAAATTTTATTTTCACTATTTTTTCATCAAAGAGCATACAGGCTAATCCAGAGAGTAATCAAACTATAACATCTAATTGAGCGCTGTTATGTTTATAGCAGCGCTGTTTGCCGGTAAGCAATAATATTTAGTGGCGGCCCATTACGGCTGACGCCTTGATAGCGAGCCGGGACCATAAAAATAATCACCAGCTGCCGCGGTTATTCTGGTCCCTTATCTGACAGACCGAATACCGAGCTGTCTGGAAGGTACGCAAATCTATACGTGCAAATTAATGGTACAGTAGCTCGTGGCTCGTGAATCTTTGAAGTGTTATGGTTAAGTTAAGAAGGTACGCAAAACGATAAGTAGGTCTACGATGAATTTGAAATGTAATGGGTAATGGAAATGTTAATGCTGATGGTCTTTTATGTCTTGAAACTTGAAACGGAAACGTTAAGAGCACTTTAATGTTTAGTAAGTTGGTATTAAAAGGAAATGCACTCAGTCTATTTATAAAGAACAAGGCAATATTTGTGCAAAAGATTATGGCAGAACTTAAGGGTAAATTGTAATGATTTTTTATTTGTTTGAAAGGCTTTAACGTATAGATGCTTTTCGAGGGTATGGAGTCAGTACGTGGATCTAGAGACCCTTTGAAAGTCTCAGTGTTCTTTAAATAAAAGAAATACCAAAATGAAAACAAAAGAACCAAATACCTTTATACGAAAAGCAGCAGCATCTGTTCACCACCTAATGATGGGGATGAGATGCTGCTCTCTGGCGGTATTCTTGTGCACGATTTCGTCAAAGACATCGGGACAACGTTTCCTTTTGTTTTTTCGCAAGTAAATTTTGATGTTTTCACGATTAATAATTATAAAATCACATTCAAAGTAATTGAAGAATCTTAAACCAAATAGGATCCTACTTTTTTCGGAAAGTATATTTGTCGCATGTTTAATTGTTAGTTTCTTTTGTATTTGTAATTGATTTTATTTATACAGGGTTGGGCAAAAGTCTGGAATATATAAAATAACTTTTATATTATTTTGCAGAAAGTGATGAAACCTTACAGTTGTGTATCTAGT
Organism: Flexamia atlantica; assembly: GCA_035578135.1. Taxonomy (NCBI): domain Eukaryota; kingdom Metazoa; phylum Arthropoda; class Insecta; order Hemiptera; family Cicadellidae; genus Flexamia; species Flexamia atlantica. Next base: position 32,918,994 of record JAQJVK010000004.1, on the reverse strand, counting down.
TCAAAAAGTAATATTTTGGCGTATTTTCTCAGTTTTTCGCATGATGAGGGGACGGTCCACGCTGGAAGTCTTGAAATTCTTAAATGTAAGCATACCTCGAGTTATACCTCATTTTAAAGGTCTTAATTAGTATATCACAACAGTGGAAACCGCACCTCAAAAGGTTGATCCAATCAGAAGTTACAGCTCCTCAAAGATTTTAATGTTGGTCATTAAACTCACGGCTAAAATCAAGACTAATATCTTTATCAAGCTGTAACTTCTGATTGGATCAACCTTTTGAGGCGCGGTTTGCGCTGTTATGATCTACTAATTAAGACCTTTAAAATGAGGTATAACTCGAGGTATGCTTACCCTTAAGAATTTTTGGACTTCCATCACGGGTCGTCCCCTGGTCATGAGATTTTTTTTAATTCGTCAAATTATCCTTATCAATGATAAATACATGTATCTAAAACTAAAATACCAAGTGCTTTATTAATAATTAAAGTTTTTCCCTGTTTTTAGCCTTGAGTTTAATGGCCGAAATTAAAATCTTTGAGGAGCTGTAACTTCTGATTGGATAAACCTTTTGAGGCGCGGTTTGCGCTGTTGTGATCTACTAATTAAGACCAAATGAGGTATAACTCGAGGTATGCTTACATTTAGGAATTTCAAGACTTCCAGCGTGGGCCGTCCCCTCATCGTGCGAAAAAACTGAGAAAATACGCCAAAATATTCCTTTTTGTACTAGATTTACAATTGTAAGGTTTAATCACTTTTTGCAGAATAATATAAAAATTATTTTATATATTCCAGACTTTTGCCCAACACTGTATACCATTGTTTAATAAACGCATTTTTTCGCCAATGTTAATTTTACGGCAATGGATTCATCCGATTACGCGTTTTAAAAGTGAGTACTTCTGGTATAACATGATTAATAATTTGTTATCCGATGGTTGACTCGAGTCCTTGCGATTGATTATCAATCGTTTAAAACGACATTTCGCATAAATTGAACCGGTGGATGCGGATACCAGAGTTAGCCGTCTGTCAAGTCAGACGTCTACGTCTATACGGGCCCGTCTCCAAGGGGCACGCCCATCGTGGCACGCTCGACACGGAAAACGCTTCGCAAATATTCTAATTTCAACACACTTGATGATAAGTTAAATCAATTTATTAGAATACTAACCATGTTTGTACTGGGGTCAACTCTTAAACACAAGTAAAAAAATCATCGCCATTACTCGTAAAAACAAGTTTTGCGAAGTTACAGGATCTGCGATCTGATACCTGCTTCTTCAGATGGAAAGGAACCAAGGATATATCAAGATTAGTACCATACAGATCTGTACAAAGAGCATAGCTGAAACAGAGAATTTTAAAGTAGTCAAAAACACTAATGCTGAAAACAAATAAAAAAAACAAAAGAATAGTGTACAGAAATCTTAATTTTCCCCAATCAGTACAGACAACGTCCACATCCAACCAAAACTGAGCAAAGACCCTTGATACTTAAGGGCCATACTTAATAAAAGAGCCCTGTTTGCTGTTTTTGTTTGATACTTATACAGGGTGTTTTTTTTAACGCAACCCATTTTTAAGATTGAATAATGCACATGTGCGTTATTCAATCTTAAAAATGAGTTGCGTTTTAAAAAAAACACCCTGTATTTGAGATTTACTGGAACATAAATTTCAAATAAAATTTCAATAACAGGAAACCCGATCCATCGCCAAGGCTCGTGATTGCGAAGCTGCAACAGTTGTCTTGTTTGCTTTTAATAATCTTCGAGTGTATGTATTGTTTTTAGAGTTAGCTTTCGATATTGACCCACGATATTAAATGTGGAACACGTTTTTATTCTTGATTTATACTGCAGTATGAGGTTTTGTCACGTGCAAAGTTAACATCGAGAGCCAGGAAGTGACGGGTTACACGTAGAGATAGCGGAACTTCTTTTATGACATGTGGGGGACACTTTGCTGGTCCATTTTACGAGGTTTCCTTTGTTATTTTAGTAGAAGGTAATGTAGCCTCAAACCTTAATGTCTTTTTAGAATGCCTTTAAGGATGTCTTTTTAGAATCAGAGCAGCATGTCCAGAGAATCGTCAAGATTCGAGATTATTTTTTATTGCCAACTGTTAAGTAATAAAACACGACTGAAGAAATTTACACTAGGGTAGTAGTTATATCAATATTTTGCAATTTCATTTCCTCCTAAACATAAAAATGACTGGATTTTTAAGTAACCAGACAATTATTTGTAGTTATTTTATATTGTTATGTTTGATAACGATAAGTCACTACATAATCAGTAGGTTAGCCTGAATGTGATATTAATTTCGTAATAAATTCTTCAAAGAGTATTAATTAAATTACAAGAAAAACTATTCAATTTTATTTGGAGGAATATTGTACGACTAACTATAGATTGCAGCTATAAAAGAACCAGATTAGAGACTATAAACTGTGTAATACACACATAGTTCGTAATGTACATCATGCTGCATCATGCTCTGAGGTTAAGCAGTTAGATTGCATGCAGCATCTGTAAGGTCCATATTATGGTCTGCAGCACTGCTTTATACGTTACATGCCTACCTACCTGTGTAACTGCAGACATCGATGTAAATAAATACAACTGCAGTCGAGACTGAATGCCACTGTACAAATAATGTCGCACTAATAGGTTGAAGTGGCTTTTGACTTTAGCTGTAAAAAATGTCAGGATTAGAGCATAAATTTTCTTCATGATTCCATATTGCATGCTTGTCTTCTGTACCAGTACACCAGTACAATCGGCGAAGGCTTTATCTATATAGCAGTTGTCCGTGGCTTCGCTCACGATAAAAATTAACCTTGACATGACGAAGGGACTGAATAAAAAAAGGTTATACCAAGGAATAGGTAATGCAGAGGTCTGTTTATGTGTTGCGGCGCTGTGTAGGTTTAAAAAACAGTTATATCACAGTATATAGTGTAGGTTTCCTTTTCATAGTTATAACTAAAAAAACGACTGAACTGATTTTAACATTAAATGGGTAAATTTTAAGGTGATTCTACGCAGATTTACCAATACGTTTTAGAATTAATTGTAAAAAAGGGTATCAATTTAGTACAGTAAAGAGCATAATGTTCGGAACAGTGGCTCTATCCAATGTATCAAAGTCGATTCACTTAGTTTACAACTTAATATATGGGCGGTTATTAATAGTTTTAAGGTCAACAGTTCCTACATCGTATAAATTCTTACTGTATAATCGCATAAGGCTGCGTCCAGTGCAATGCACCACTCTCCATAATGGAGCTGTTTTGAGGGTAAAGTACTAGATTGTAGCTAAAGATCTATATTAAAGGAGCTAACAGTCCCTCAATGCATATTAGGTAATGCCTACTATGTAGTCCGTAGGCATTAGGATGCCTAATGTATAACCGTAAGGCTGCATAACCACTATATAAGGTCTATATAATAGGAGCTAAAGCACTGTTTTACAGTCCTCATATCATATGCATGTCTAATGTATAACCGTAAGGCTTCACAATCATTACACAAGGCCTTTATTATTGGAGCTACAGCACAGCTTTACATAGTCCCTATATCGTATGCATGCCTACTGTATAACCGCAAAAGGCTGCGGTTATACTCCAGTGCAATACACCCTCTACATAATGTAGCAGTGTTGAGGCTAAAGTGCTAGATCGTATCTATGAGGTCTGCAGCAATGCGACAGTGGCCTCATATCGCATGCATCTCTGTTTTACAGCATGCTCATTTGTATTCTTGTTAATGTTACGTCATTTGTTATATGTGTGTCACGACATAACAAAGAAGAAAAATTATAGAGGAAGAGATATGAAATGTTGTGTTGCGATCTTAACGAGGGGCTTTGTTGATTCTTGGCCTATTTCGTATTTGTAAACAGGTTGGTAAGCAAAATTTATTGAGGTTGAATAGCTACATTATTCTCAAATCACCTGCAAAAATGACTGAGTAATTTGTTTGTTTTTATCTCATTTGAACGTTTATTTTTAAATTACTTCATGCATAATTTTTTTAATAAATTTATCGTTGTATTCGTTCATGTACGCGGGCTGCAAAAGTAGGTAAACAGTAGATATTGATTGGCTAATATTTCAGATGTTTAATTTTTTATCTCAATTATTCGCTTATAAAATTTAACTGCTGCTAATTTTTTGGTGTTGCTTATGTTTTACAACGAATCTTGCGTTTCGTCATATGCGGTTAAAGGACCAGTTAGTGATGAATAAAATTAATATATGAGGAAAATAATACAGTAAATGACCAGCAAGGTCTTCACGTCTTGTTCCTTTAATTCTTTTGGAAGGAGGAGTGGGATGTAGCAAGGGAAAACTTAGTATAAGACGGTGTATACTTTCAGGCGGTGAGTGTATTACCACAGGATAACTCTGATAGAATTAATGAGAGTTAAAATTCTTTATCTAAAACTATGTATCTTAAGTACTAAGCAGTCAACTCCGAAGACAAGCAATGTGAGCGACTTGATTATATCTTTCAGGTCCTAAGAAAATTCTTTAAATGAAGGACGAATACTCATACGTCATTCACACTGTGATGTTTATCTTGATAGCCTGACTTTAATAACTTTTCACTGAGAAATACTGATAGTTTCACATGTAGTAAAACCCACGGTATCCAAAAACTCTAGTTAATAAGTTCATATGTGAAACTAAAATTTGTTTTCTGTTCATATATTAAAACCCATTGAAAATTTCAATGTTCTGGATAAATCGACAACCTCCAAACTCACCAACCTCTGGGTCCACAAATAGTCGAGTTGGTGAGGTTTTACTGTATAAAATCAACGGTAATTTTCTTGAATTCTTGAATCCTGAACGCCTAAAGGGTTCCGATTCCTAAGTTTCCTATTCCAAGGGGTTCCTGAACATCTCTAGATCCATCTGAGACCTTGATAGCTAACAAATCCCAAAACTCTGAATGAACCAAAACCCAAACACTTCCTATATATGTTTGAAAAAACCCAAACACTCTATATTTTTGATATATCAATCCCATTCTGTCTATGAACTAAGATTAGTTAAGGCCTAATAGCCTATCCTATTTATTATGAACCCAGGTAACATCCTATACTGCTATGTGAGCAAGAACCTGGTGTACCAGGCCTTGTTCGGAATTTTTTTATTACTCATTTCAATCTTTTTCCCACATATGCTGTATTATTTCTGGAATGCTATTATTGTAAACTTATTTTTTATATTTTCCTTGTTTATTTAGTGGCTATTATGGTAACTCATAAGACCGATGTTAAAATTTTACAACTTATATATTCATTTTATTACGTTATTAGATTTTCTCTGGCCAATTTCTGGACTTTGAAGGAAATCCTCGAGGTCGATTTTGAGATCGTTGTGCAAACAAGCACGCACGTACGCAAGATAGCATTGCTCATACTAAGAGTATAGGATATTTGCGTGATCGATTGAATGGTTGCTTGCTTGATTGCACAAATATCTCGAAAACGGCTCCGTAGATTTCCTTCAAATGCTGGAAATAACTTATTTCTAGTTCAAAAACGTGTTCTATATCGGTGTTATTGCCAGTAAAAATCTAATTACATGGAAAATAGAATTTTAAAGTTTTAAGTTTTCACATTGGCCTTAGTTGCTATGTTAGTAACGACAGTATAAAATAAGTCACAACCACAGCTGTTTGCAAACAACCATCAGTAAGTTGATAATGTCAGCTAAATTCAGCATGTCAGCTGAAAATTGCTTGGAGGATTAAAAAGAATGTGTATAAAGAGAATGATGCTGAATTTTTAATGAGCAATGGGATTGACCAGTAAAAATTAAATATTACCGAGCAAAGCTCGGTCCACCAGGTACTTAATTAATTATGATATTAACCCGTACAATAACGCTGTACCGCGATGCCGGGCGGACGCTGCGCTGGGTCGTTGGCACAGTAATTTTAGCCCGTGGCTCGCGGCTCTATTTGTGACTCCAGCCTGGCCTCCCTCCCTCTGTTTCTCTCTCTCTCTCTCTCTATCTCTCCCCCTCTCTCTCCTCCCGATATGTTAGGTCTTTACCATTAAGTAATGGGTAGATTCGAGGTTTTGCTAAAACCGTCGGCTGTTTCCGTCATTACTGTACCAGTTGGATTACACTCAGTTGAGGGAAATGTCGAGTAAAAAGGTGGATTGCAATGTCTCTAAGGTTGTCAAATAAATAATAATTGTAAGCTATGAATAACAATGCATTACGTTTATTTAATTGTTGATTATTAGAGAAAAATCAGTGAAATTTCAGTACACTAGTCCCCTAACTAAGCGTAATCGCTTTACTGGAAAAACATAGAACTATGCACGGTAAAAACTGAGGAGAACATTAAGTGATGCTTATGCTAACAAATTTAATGTTTTGTAAGCACAAAGCGGTACCTAATTATAAAGACTAGCTTACAAAACAAGAGTTAATTAATATAACAACAAAATAAATACGGAAAATACAAGCAACCATATTTTTTTAAAGTGTTATGTCACTTTTGTGAATTACAAAACTTAATACTTCCCATATAGTTGTTTGAAACAAAAATATTTAAAGATGGTAAAACAGTTATTGATAAGTTAAATAGTATTGAGGCGAGAGAAGTATTTAATAAAGAGTTTTATAGTTTTTAAAAAAAGACTCAACAGGTTAAAATCAGCAATAATCTTATCCCACAATTGATTACTAAAACAGGAGTTCCTCAAAGTTCTGTATTGGGAGCACTCCTCTTCCTTGTGTACATAAATGATTTATGCGACGGTTTGTTTGAGGGCAGATTAACCGTCTCTGCTGATGACACTACTTTAACTTACACATCAGATATTCAACTTACCCTTGAAGTTTCCATGGAAGAATAGGAAACTAATTTAGAAACATTACTTAGCAAAGTTTGAAGGAAAATCGGATTATTCTTTTTAAAAGCTTTACTATTTTAAGGTACTTAGCCTATGTCTAGCAGAAATTGGGAGGTATGAGAGATTCAGAGTTGAACATGGATTCGTTATTATAGTTTATGATCATTTTAATTTTGAGCATTTTTCGGACTCCATCCCATAATGTTCGTTCTTTCATTCTTCAAAGTAGGAAAATTGACAGGGAATGATTGTAATCTATCCAGACGATGTGTCTACATTAACTATGTCACTTAAATAAGTGTTGAGCGATCATGTAAAAACCTCTCAACAACATGAATTTCCAAGTATGTACTCTGCGGACCACTGGTAATCGTTAATAGAGGCGAAAAATTAAGAGACATTCTGTTGAATGCATGGATAACAGACACAAAAACAAGAGAAGATTTTCGATAATAATTTACTGCTAATTATATGCAGCTCAGCTGAGAATATTGCTTCATTTAGGATGCATTAAAATTCTTTCACTGTGGATGCATAGAGGTGTAAATTATACCAACCAATGTTTTTGAAGTAATTTTTGTTATTATCTAGTCTTAATCGAATTGGATATTCATGAGTACTCATCAGTTGCAGCTCCGACTGCAAACACTACAGTCTGTGGCTTACTTGTGGAACTTTTTCAAAAACTACCATATGCTCAGTTGTAAGCAAAGTGACCTGAGCTCGGTGAAATATCGATGAATAGCGCCACATTCCAAAACTACAGCCCTCTATGGTAGTACAACGTCTGCAGGGGCGGGAATCTTCTGTATATATATATGTTACCGGCAAAGTATGTAATTAGGCATTAAGGCCTAGGCAATCTATACATTGCCAAAAACTGGTCAGGTAAAGTACAAAAAAAACGCGCATTTTATACTTTGCCTAGTCATTCTATAGAATGCCCGCTGGCTCTTTAGGCAAAGTATGAAAAAAAGTGTTTCCACAGTTCGCGGTTCGGGTGAAGTCTCAAGGTCATTGCCTCCCCCCACCCCTCCCGTTCATCCCTTCTCGCGCCTACGCCACCGTAACACGTGTTAACCTAACCTAACCTAACCTAGCATAATCTAACCTAACTGTATAGGCCTGACTGTAGGCTAGGTTAGGTTAACACATTTTCAACTTTCAGAACTTTTATACTGTACTGAAAATTAATTCAGTACTGTACCGTACCGGTATCTGTACTGTATTAATTTATTAAGTTCTTATAACGGACATTTTCAACTATCAGCACTTCTATATTGTACAATAAACAATTTTCTAACCAAATTTATTCATTTAATACTTTGCCCGCTTACCTAGTGGGCATTATATACAATGCCTAGTCAAAGTGTTTAAATTAATAATAATATTACTCCATTTCACACTTAGCCTAAAAGCACTAGGCAATGTATAGATTGTCTAGTCATTCTATAAAATGCATTAATTTCATACTTTGCCGGCAACATCAATACTAGTCACGTACTAGTTACGTAAGGGAAATCTTTGCGCAGAAATTTTGGGCATTTGGTTCGTTGCACGGTTATGGGAGTGGGCTCAAAATGAAAATCTTGACACAGACTCGGGAAAAATACTAAAATGTCTTTAAATTCAACATAAAACGAGAAATAACTCAAATGAAAAACGAGTGCTCTGTTTACATTTAAACATGTGGTGATGATACTACTTGTTTCGAAGCCACATGCTAGATGTCCACATATTTATTTAAAAGCCAGTTAACTATGAAGGTATTTTGTACTTTAACAAAGAAAACTTTTTCTGTTAGGGGCTTTTAAACATTTCAAGCCACTAAAGTCGCGGGCACTAAACAGGGCTGGCGAGTGAGTGCGCTGTTAGCGAAATTAATGTTTATTATTTGTTTGGGTAGTTAATCATATTATATCTTTTTTTATATATGTTACAGTAAACACAAATTTACACGTAAAAGGACCTGAAAAACGTAAACAAAGTTTTGACAGTTCAGCAAAAACAATTCATTTAGTAATTTCATCTGAGGTTTAGCAGACAATTTGATGAGTTACAGTTTTTGCCGCCAGCCCTGTTCCGCGCACTCTACTTTAGTATTAATATAATTTTAATGATTATTATGAAATTATGAAGATTTTTCCCTAATTCTTTAACCAATTTCGAAAGAACTTGGTACAAAAAACCAAAAAATATATATCCTCAAGCATGTAAAATTATTTTTTATTGGTAATTGCTCCATAATTGTCTTCAAAATTCCTAAAAATCCAAAGTTATCTTCAATTTACATCGTTTAAAATTTGGTAGTTTAAAGCTCCTTGGACAACCGATTAATAAATAGCACGATTGTAGCACGGCTGCATGACTGTAAAAATCCAGGTTATGAACTATATAATTGATTTATAAAATTAAATAATAGAATAATAGAAGGATTTTCTGATTTTTAAAATTTTGTAACACGTACGAAGTGCTCTTATTTGTATTACATAAAGTGATTGATTGGAACAACACCGTCTAGAATTCATATATGAATTTTCAAAGTTAGTGTTGATAGTCTACTTTTTAAATACGATTGCAGATTTTATTTTTTTACAAGATAAAATGTCCACTGTACGGTCATAAAGATGTCGATAAACTCTCGGCTACTGTTCCGCACAAATGTTTACCTACAACTTTATGTGACAATTTCACGTTTATACCAACTAATCTTCTCGAAGACATAACGTTTTATTACGACTGCGGAGACACAAGTTTAGATTATAAAACAGATCGGACAAGGGCTAGTACTATGTCCTCCAAGTGGAACATATTTTCCAACTAGATAAATATAATTAGGACTACTTTACATTTTGCTATGGCTTTATCGTGTTTACAATAACATGTTCATACTTTTTATTTGACTTATCTATAGGTGGCAGAATGAGCTAGGAGTTTTCTAGAAGTTATTTTTGATAATTCTGGAACACCTTCCGATATTTCTCTTACCTCGTTTGCTTTGAGAAAATAAACCAAATAAGTTAATTTAATGTATTTTTTCAAATTACACAGTTAATTTTTTCTAACTTTTACAGAATAATGAAAAAGGTCACGCAAGCCACACCCCAGGGAACCTAGTTTTTGTACTGCAAATGTTTAGAGTCTAAATGAAGAGTTCGGTAAAATCGTGCATGTACTTTCTACACTGCAATGAAATTCAGCAGTGTACGCTATTGAAAGCGTTTGATATTAGAGAAATGTTGCAAAGTCCAAAGACACAAGGTCAGCTCAATGACTGGAAAACCAACATATGGCAAGGACAATCATTATGAGACCCAATGATTCGCGAGATTAGTTCGGTCGAGGAAAACATGTGACCTGGGCCTTATTGAGCTTAGTCTAACGAAATATAGCAGTGAACAGTTAGGCTAGTATAAAGACGAGCAATGTTAGACTAATTAATTGATTGGAATTGATGTTTTAGCCCCAGAACTGCAAATTTTAACAAATCAAAACTAAAAATTTCCTTATTTGTCTGCAGTTAAAATCCAGTGTCTAGGACTAAGCTGATACGGTTCGATTAAATACCATTTTCACAGTATATTGCATAAACCCATTGTTTCTGACGTAGAATCACAGTAACAGTGATACTGTGCTAGATATTGTGCTTTGAAATTCGTGTTTGACAGCAATATGTCAGCTTAGACCTAGACAATGATTTTGAGCTGCAGACGGTATAAGGTAATTAATTTCAACCTTGATTTTAATCGATAAATTAAGACATTATAGAGCATAACCTTATATTTTTGCCGAGAGAATATTGTAGCTCCATTTAGCAAACTATGAGAACACGACACAACATCGGTTTAGGAGGTAACCATAGGTCTTAAAACTAATCAATCGGAGGAAAAACTTTACAATTAAGTATTTTCCCCCAGAATTGCAGGGTTTACACAATGCCATCAGTTGTTGGTTGTTGGTAATCCAGTTGTTGGTCATTTTTACTCAAAGCCAGCGTAATGAAAGAAGGCTGGAATGAATAGCGAACTCTATTCATAAAGCAGCACGACTGGTATATCCAGTATTGTGGCAGTAGCAATCAGAAAACAACGTTTGCCAAGTAGAAATTGCAAATTCCACGAGAATAGCATCTTGACGCAAGGTGAGTCCAGCGGTGTGTGAGTAGCCACAATGAAAGAGTTTGTCAAATAGAAGGAGCAAAGGTCATGAGTTATGAGTATAGCACCTGGACCCAAGGGCAGTAGACCAACAAAAGACCAGCAGTGTGTTTGTAGCCAGAATGGCAAGTTTGTCAGGTAGAAATATCAGCGTTCACAGAACAGCACATGCACTTAAGGTCAATCCTGTAATGTTTAAGAAGCCAGAATGGCAAGGTTTGTCAAGTAGAAATATCGAATTCCTTGAGAAAAGCATCTCGACCCAAGGTCAGAAGCCCAAGTTCAATCCAGTGGTTTGTTAGTTGCCAGAATTACAAAGTTTGTCAAGAAAAAAATAGCGAAGTTTATAAGAATAGCATCAAGGCGCAAGGTCAGTCCAGCAGTGTGTCAGTCCAGCGACGACTGCAGGCCGCACCAGAACCGCACTAGTTGCACCTATTATTACTTATTTATTGGCACAGCTCAGTGAGGCGAGCAATTTAAACTGAGTCCAACATCTTCATCCTACACTACCCCTCTGTACGTCTGAGATGACGTATGTTGGAATAAATTGCGAACAATCAGTATAAATAATTCAATGCTCGAGCTATAAGTTTACTTGGTCAGACTTTTTGAGAAAGATACAGATACCGAATGAATCCGTGTTTTTACTTTGTTTCTTTGTCTTTCAGCGTCGTTAGCATTTTTTTTGTTGACGAGGAAGATGACGGAGCTAAGCCTAATCAAGTTACGACGACCTTTATGTTATAGTCATCATTGATAAATTATGAATGGTACGATCTAAAATTGATGCTTAACAAAACTGAACCAAGTATCAAACTGACAGTTTTCAAAGATAAAGAGTGTACGTTCAGATCTTGCAATTCTTATGGTATATGGTATATGTAAACATATAGGCCCTAACCAAATCAATTCTTATATCTTCCGGGATTTCCCGCATGGAGTAGTTAGTTACTTCGCTCTTAGCCAACGTTTCGGACTCGTCATAGACGTCCATCTTCCATCTTCCATCTTCAGGGCGAGCACAATTCCACTACTGCGCTGATCCTGCTATTTGTGGCATTCTAGCTATTGTAATATTGCTTTTCGCTGCGTAGCTTTCCATCTAAACCTCTGTAAAGATAACAATAGGAAAACTTAAGTTGTAAACAAATCACTGTACGACTCACCTGACCTCCATCGGGCTAAACTGTTTCTATAATTGTTTTGCTGAACAGGTTCAACTAGCACAGCAAAAGCATTAAACCAATAGCTAAACCCACTGGACAATAGATGAATAATTCATTGGATTGTTCGCTTCTGTTTTTTTTCAGATATTTGGTTAATGTAATATTAATCTAGATGATGAATATATTACTGTGAACACCTTTGCTGTTTTTGAGGACAAGAAACATTTTTGTACTGTATTTAACGGGGAACCTTGCAATTCATCGTTCCATTAGGAATATTGTTTAAAATATAGGGAGTTTTTTTAGCGCAACCCATTTTTAAGATTGAATAATATATATATGAAGATGAGTAATGTTTTGTTAATGTTTATATTTTACACAACATATTATTTAAGTTTGATCACGTTTAGTTTACATTATGTGTTCAAACAATCCGCCATTGGAATGTGTATAAAGTTGTGCTCTCTCCATCAAATTCCCGAACACGTCTTGCAAGGTACTCTTTGAATTTCTTGCATTAAATTTGTTATGTTTGTTTTGAGGTGCTGAATATTCTGTAAATTGTTTTCGTAGGCCTTACTTTTTATGTATCCCCAAAGAAAATAATATAATGGGGTCAAATCCGGGGATATTGGGGGTTGAAAATTCTTCACTGATAAAAAAAAGTTTTGGGTTGGTTAAAAAAAACACCCTGTATCATTACATAAGATCAGATACAAATGAAAGAGTACCCTCCCCCCTCAAAAAATGGGCCTTCCACCCCCTGAATTTTTATGGAATCATCGGTTTCTTCAACTTGTAGGTACAGAAGACCTGTTTACCAAGATTCATGGTAGAGCTCATTTATTTTCTGAATGGTATTTTTTAGACACAAATTTAATGAAATTATATCAATACTTATGTAATACTGATATTAAAAAATAAAATAATCATTTTATTACTATACCTACTAAAATAATTAAATGTTCATGTAATTTGATGTGTTAATTGAAACAAAATATCTCCATCTAATTAAAACTTCAAAGGGGTTGCTATAAAAAAGAATCAAAGGGCCAGTTGGTGTAATCACGATGGGAATCGTTTTTAACTTAGGTCGCTATGCATAAATGTTTCGTAGCATTACGACCACCACACTACGATGTGTTTTTGTGTCAAACCCCCTTTTAATGTCTAAATTGCTTTACTCGATTGGCTAGTACATGCTAAGCGGCTGGAAAATCAAAATTAAGCTACTTTTACGCGAATAAAGTCTAGTTTGGTGTTTTACTTAAACGAAAGTAAAAGAAAAATACAAGGGATAGCTAGAGGTTTGCAATGGAATATGTATTGTCTGTATAAATTAAAAATATATCTAGTTGTTAAGTAATATCTTCATATATCTGTGGTTTCTCATCCATCAAACTAATTCCAGCCTGTATACAAGAAAGTTTGTGATGGTCTTAATTGTGAAAACAAAAAATAATAGCTCTAAACACAACTGCCAATGTAAATTATATCCGGAATAGTGTTTATTTTACTTATCCGTCAAGTAGTAACTCGGAAGGTGAAGGAGGATGGAGGGTAGTATTTGATTCACCACGATTTTACCTCTTTCCACAATATCTCCAAAATATAAATATAAACAACGTTTTTCTAAGGTATATAAAACAAGTAACATAAAAGTTATTGACTAATAATGCAATAACGATCTAATATGCGTTCCGCGTACCAAAGGCAAATTATAAATAATAAAGACATGCAATTGCTAGGCACTTTTTTGCAAACTGTATGTAGCATGTAAACGATTTTGAACTGCGCTTCATTTTTGGAAACTTTAAGTTCTTATAGAAATTCTTTATACCAGCGTGATTATCTTCTCGCCATCTCTTCCATGTTTCCTAAAAAAAAAAAAACGTATGAAACTTTGTACCCAAATCTTCGTACCGTTCCCCATCCAATAAACCCTATACTCATTCGAAAATACCTTTCCATCTGACTAAGGCTCTACAAAAAAAAAAAAAAAAAACCTTCACCCCTCACTTCCTAATGACCATTGACAAAGAAGAAGTCGTTTAAGTTTCCTCGAGAAACTCGTTCCAGAAGTTTTAATAAAGTAATTTTTCGGATGGAGTATGTTTCGACCTATTTCCTCGGTGCCAATGCTGCGTCGGTCGGTGGCACGGTGCCAGCGGGTGGACTCGTCCATTGTGCCACGTCTGTCGGGCCACACTGCCGCTGCGATAATGAGCAATTGTCAAGCGTAATTATAACTCGCTATTAATTATACAGCAGCAGGTCTACGTTTGTATGTAACATTGTGGTGGACCTTATTGTTGCGTTTACTTTGATACTCAGTTTAGGTACTTAGACAATAGTTGAGGTAGTGGATTTGAGTTTGAATAATATTGCGCGGGTATTTATTGTATAAAACTAGGGGGCACGCGTTGCCCAGTTGTTAAATAAATAAATAAGTTAATTAAATAAATTGTAAATAAAGAACCATCAGCTGCTCAGCCCCTTTCTTTATATTTCTGCCCTAAGGAGTAGTGTTATCAAAAAAGTAATTTTCTAATTGAGCCCTTTCATTCAAATACGCGTATTTTCATTCAACACCGCGGGGTTGATGGGTGTGGGAGTTTTGGTTTCCTCAAAAGTTGCGGGTAATTCGGGCTTTATCGATGGCAATCAAAACACTGAAGCACGTTTAGAATATATTTATTCGTTTGTGATGAAGGATGAGGTCTAGAATGGTTCGACAAAATAATGTACGCTAAAATTGATTGATTCAATTATTTATATTTAGTCTAGTTGTTTGTTATCATGGTGTAAGGATTTTTCTTTACATCATGGTTTGTTATAGCTTCATGAATAATCACTTAACTTTAGAATTGTTGTGTTTTACGGAACATATTGTAGCCTTTCCAATATTTTTGATGCAGAATCGACAGCAGTTATTTAAGTTCTAATGATTCATATCAAGATTAGTCCTTTTGAGGTCTATTTGGCACAGTCCTAAAAGATGTCAGCGAATTCGTCTCGAGTACAGTAAATCTATTATTTATTCTCATCACTTTGGCGTATTTGTTTTCGAATTCGTTTCTTAAAACAGAAACGAAAAATTCGTTTCGGTTATTTCTTCTTTAAAATATATCGAGTTAAAACTTACATATTACATTGTGTATATTTGTATATAGTGTTTTTTTACAGTAGCTTTAATTACAATCTGTTTCAGTATGGTAGAAACAATAAGAAAATTTGATAAATTTGAACAACTTGAATCAGAATGTGTTCATTAACAAAACTGATACGGGTAAAACACTAATACGTCACTTAACATTGAAAAAATTGTACTAAAATTTAGATACCATTTGTTAGGTCCAGAATGTTATATCGCTGTATAATGTTTAAGAGGTTTAATTTATTTTCTAAGCTAGGTGATGGTAACCCGCCTAGATTAAACAACGACAACAGAATCAGTGACTATCATCAAAATGTAAAAATAGTTTTAGCCAAAATTACCATATTTTTAACAATAATTTTTTCACTTTGGATCCAGTGTTAAAAATTGTTGAATTTAATTTATTAATTCAGTCAATGCATATAAAATACTAGTTCCTTAACAGATCATTGGCTTAACCCTTGAATCAATTAACTAGCATAAACTAAGAAATTTAAAAAAAATAAAAAGTGAACAATTTAAGAAAGAGACATAAGAGAGCTGGTGTCTGTATCTTATCTAGTATGAAATTTAGATCCAAGAAAATAACAGATTTTTGTTCTTTTCGTACTGAATGCCCTATGATTTGAGTCTGAGATTGAATATACTGTGAAATAATAAAAATACTTTGTTTTACTAAATTAATATAACATCGTTTAATCTAGATAATTTAAAATACTATAAAATGGAAATGTCTGTAAGTTATTTATGTTTCTAGCACTTGTATAAACTACGGTACTAAAGTTAGTAGCTGGGCATTAGCACTCAAGTACAACTTTAATCTACTTATCAATTAAATATTACCATTCTAATGACTAAAGGCGTACTTGGATGGTAAAACATAATAAAAAGTTGTACTATAAACTCTTTGAATAAAAAAGTAACTCCATATGAGCTGCGCTGGCAGCACAAAATTTTGACTACATCAAGTTCAGCTGGTATATGCAGACCAATTTAATTGAGAGTTTCAAAATACTAATTACGTCGGCGCCCGCTCATCTGTAAAACAGAGATTAAATTGAGTTTTATCTCCAACATAACCACAATGACGCTCGATACAACAAGGTGATTAATAACGCCCTACTTCATCTAGTAAGCTGCATCCAGTGAAATATGCATCTTGCCTCGATACCCATTCTGACTCAGTGAAGGTGAACGCAACATAATGAGAGAAGCCCGGCAGTCGCGTCACTTGTGGGTGTTCCCTGTTTACTTTGCAAATCTCACTTGATACAACTTCAGTCACTGTAAAACTCGAGGAAGGCCTAATGCGATTGCTTTTCCAAGGAATACTTTCCGAATTTCACCATGGCTAAACCTGAATTACAGCTTCTGGTATAACGGTTATGCTTTTTCAACAAAGTAATTATCTTATAAATAATCCATACGTTTGCTGTCTTGTATATCAAAAATAAATTTTCGATCATTTGTTGATGGCGCAGCCTAAAAACTGTCTCGTAGTACAGAGATGTAAGACCATATAAGTTAAATATTAATTGTTTAACCACAGATAAATAGGGACTTGAGGTTCGATATACTGAAATAGGCAACGTCAACACATGTACAACGTTATATTTAATGATGTTCATATTTTTAAAATTATTTTTACGCCACTGCAGTATTAACCTTCCGCTTATGTATAGTTTGTGTTGACCCATTTAGAATAAATAGCTACTGGAATCTTCTTGGGTGATTGTGTTGTTTTTGTAATTCCTTGCAGAGGATGAAGAGCTTGTTAAATACAACTTGGTGACATTTTTTCGCTTTTATAATTTGACTTTAATGCCATTTAACTGACATTTAACCCCATACTTTCTTCCATAAAAACCCATAGATGCACAATTCATTTTATCGTTGTCGCACACACATTGTCGGTAGCACTATCACCTGTGGGGGGCATCATTTTTTATTCCTAGTCGATAAAAAGTGTCACGTTGCTACTGTTACTTAATCAAAGACCTCCGTCCAACAAAATCACACATACTCTTTGATGTTGCACGTTGCCTCACGCACATTGTCGACGGCTTGGCAGTATCGCCTGTGAAGGGGATGGGGGAACTTCAGTACTTATTCCTAGTCGACAAAAAGTGTCATGCTGTAACCATTACTTAATTGGAGACCATCCGCCAACAAAACTACACATTCACTTTTATTTTGAATGTTGACGCACACAGATTGTCGATGACACCTGGTCGATGGATGGGAGCTTAATATTTATTCCCAGTTGATAAAAGTGTCACGTTATAAACCTTACTTAATCTGAGACAACCCTCCAATAAAATCACACATGTGCTTTCATGTCAAACGTTCATGCGCACACATAGTTGTTGGCAGTGTTGCCTGCAAGGATAGGGAGGGGAACTTCAGAATGTATTCCAAATCGACAAAGTGTCATGTTGTAACCGTTCCTTGGTCGGAGACCTCCCTCCAACAAAACCACACATTCTTTAATGTTGCATGTTGTATACTATTGTCGGTGGCAGTGTCACCTGTTAAGGGGGAACTTCAGAATTTATTCAATCAGCGTCAGCTGTTACTTAATCGGACACATACTCTTTCATGTCACATGTTTTCGCACACACACATTGTTGGCAGTGTCGCGCATAAGGTAGGAAGGGCAATATTCAGAATTCATTATACTCTTCGACAAAAAGTATTACTATATAGAGTTAATCAAAAGAGAACCATTAACCGACAAAATAAATTATTATCTTTCATGTAATACGTCGGTGATTCACGTACGTTGTGTGCTTCACACATTGTTGGCAGCACTATTGTTTGTTGGATGGGAGCTTTTTACCAGTCGACCAAAATTGTAATGTAATTTTTACCTAATCAGAGACCACACACTACAAAACCAAACAATCTCTCTCATGCTGCATGTTGCGCATCGTCGGCGGCAGTGTCGCCTGTAGGGGTAGTGAAGGGGGACTTCAGTATTCATTCCTAGTCGACAAACCGTCATGCTGAAGTGTTACTTAATCGACCGCCCACCGAGGAAACCACAAAACCTCGCATTCTCTTTCATGTTGCATGTTGTCGCACTCACATCAGACATTGTCGGCGGCACTATCGCCTGTGGGGGGGGGGGTCACTATTTATTCCTAGCCGACAATGACCAGGGAGTCGCGCCAACTGCGGGTCTCCCGACGCCGCATTCCTCCGCCTCAGCTCCGGCCTTGATGATACTTGCGGCCTATTGTGTGAACTGGCATGATTCACACGCTCGTTATGTTGGATATGTTTCACAACAACGTTGTACAAAGCGTTCGCGGAATCGATCGTTTGTGTCGGGCCCAGTTTTGATTAAGTGTCGGTGGTTTCGTGTTGGTAAATTAACAGTTTCGCCAATACATTATGTGGGAGATAAAACATGGATTTTGAAATTGTGGTAAAAGGAACTAGGAGTATGGGTTTGACGAGACAGTTTCTTAATGTAATTGAAAATAAATCAGGTGAAAGATGAAACTAATATATTATGCATGTATTTTTACAATTTATGTATGAACATAACAAATAAACATACACTCCCACAAATTAATACATTATGAATGTGCAAGTTAGTGAATTTGCTTATTTTTTTGAGACTACATCAAGCCTTAACTTCTGAAAGAAAACACCAATTAGAATAGAAAATTCATATACTATACACAAAAAGAGAAAATTTAAAGAAGAGCTGTTGCCAGCGCACTAACTTATACATAAAAATTACGTAAAGTTAAAATGTTCGCATTCAAGACCGGCCGCGTACCGCAAGAGTAAAGACAAAACCACACATCAATTTGAATAAGATGTGTAGTACTATTTGCCTTGTATACATAAAACTAAATACAAAATTTGTGTCTAGTGACAGTCGTTTGACGGCCAACGGCACAAGACGACAAACACATCTTCTTTGTTAGGTCACGTGCAATGTGCGGCATTAAAATGACCATTCACGCTCGTGCTTTGGATGCCGAGATTGCACGTCATGCAGGGTCTACAACATTGGTCTTATTAGACAAAGCACGACGTGCCCTCACACCGAGGCCCACACACGCAACGGCACGGCGTGCTTTTACTCGTAAGACCAATGTTGTAGACCCTGCATGACGTGCAATGCCCGGCACCAACTCTGGCATATATCTATAGCAATCTAGTATATCTAGGATGTCTCCGGTATATATCTATTTCAGCATAACTAGTAAACATAAGGTATTTTCAATAATATTAAATGTTCCTTTCTTTTACAAAGCATTCGAACTCAAAACTCCTTTGGGGTGAATCTTAAGAAACTGAGGGGGCAAACATTCTTTGACGTCTTGATACGACAGATCCATTATTTTTAACTTAGTCAACGAAATTAGACATGTTTGTAACACTCTAGATATTCCTTCCATTATTTGAAATTCATTGAGACATGTATCGTGTCAGATCTCAGAATGTGTGGCCTTGTATCGCTGATACATCTTGTCTCATGCCTCTTGTCTCAAGAAATGTCTCGAGACAATCTCAGCGCGTGTGGGGGTCTTTAGTGAGTTTTGATCTTGATTTTTGCGAGCATTACTGATTAGTAAAAACAAGTTTCACGACATTACGGGATCTGGAATCTGATTCTGTCTTCAGGTGGAATAAAACCTAGAATACAAGATAAGTAAAACACAGCCAGAAGGATCTGGACTAAAACATAGCTAAAACTGTTCTCCTTTTAGCTCCTAAAACTTTAATTACACTAACTGAAATGGGGTTTTAATTGCCAGCATATAATCTATTCAATCTTTTGTACATTGTGGTGTTTATTTAAGTGTTCAGTTATTATAGTTAAGGTAGCTGATTTGGAACTTGTTCTATAGCTAGCATGTAATTTGTTGAATAAAGAAATAAAAAATAAATATTTCTTACTCTGTTTATGGTAGTTTCTATTGAATTTATGATAAGATTATAGCGACAATAAAGTTTATTTTATGAATGAGAATGGTTTATTTCCGTCAGAAACAATACAGATTTTTATAATTAATATTTAATTTTGTAATACAACTTTAAAAAGCTTCATCTTCCACTATGAATATTTAATGTAAAAAAACCATTAGACAATAACTTCAAAAAAACCGTCAATGTTTTGAAAAAAGAATTCAAGATGATATTTATAAGCTTTATTTTCTTGAATTGTTGGTACTGGAAAGTACAGTAATTCAAATAAAACGTTTCAAAGATATCTGATGGAAACGACAAGATGTCAAATTGTAAACCCGATACCCTTATAACCGGAGAGCAGTTCGCCAGTTTTCTGATATTTTACGAGATTTTCTAACCCTTGCTTTGCTCGCCTCTTACATTTTCCAGGAAAACTTGATAACGTTGAGTGGTATACGTATTCGTTTATTTAAAACATATCTCTGCTTAGCTTAGCTGTTCCGTTTCCCTGGACATTCTTTGGAGTTTTATAAAAGGCAAAAAATATTTATTTTCTAGTACCATTTCCTTTGAACTTACAGTCAAAGCATTAGCTTGAATTGATATGCGCAACCTATCGTTCCTTAACATTTTCAAAGGAAAAACTATAATTAATTTTAATCTTTTGAATTATGTTTGTCTTTAGGTTAACTTTTTATTCTTTAAAGCAGTTTCAGAAACATTTTACCCTTGATTCTGTACGATTTAATAAAAATAACGGTTTGTGACATTGTAGGAGCTATTACAACAATAGTCACGTAAAAAATATTTACAAAATAGGATTAAAAACTAAAAGTGGTTTCACTGTAAATAGAACCGTTCTAAAAAATAACCCTTACAACTTACCCTATTCTAAATTCATATGAACCTAAAAATTGCACTAAATCTTTTAAGGTATAGCCTATTTAATATATGTATTCGCATGTGCATCCGAAACTAGCTCTGTGTTCAAAAACACCGTTAACAAAAATTTTAAAAAATGCGAGAAACTAAATACATTAAGAAAAATATATTTGAATTTCATTTAAATAAAAAAAATTAAGAAATCAATTGAAAAGTGCCGATATTACGTTAGGTAACCTACAGACTACAGATTAAAGGTTCTTGTTTGAATTTCATGAATATTTTTCCCTTTATGATTTTTATTCTATTTATAGAGTTTTTAACTGATAGATCAATGCTTAGGACCTAGCTGCCATTGGTTGTTGGGCTATTAATTAACAGTCCTGTCTAAGGAACGTGCCAACCTTAGTCGGTAACAAGGCTACAAGATCGCGCCACTACCATCACGATCATCACACTCATCCTTCACTCATATTCAGGGTAACGTCCTCCATGAGGTACCTGTCTCAATAAGAATGATTAAGAATTATTAAAAAAATGATTAAAAATATGGCAAGGTTTCTCAGTCATCACACAACATTAACGCATTTCAAATGGTCAATGGACAAATGGTCATTTCTCTTAACAAATGGCATAGCAATGATTTTTTTTGTACTTAATAGTGCTGTACAGTACTACAGTAGCCTACAGTATACATATCTTGGATGATGCCTCCTGTTCTCTACTGTATTGTACTGTACTCAGTATAATGTACTGACCCCAGCACTGTGTTGCAGTGGCAGCACGTTCGAAGGCCAGTGGCAGAACGGCAAGCGCCACGGGCTGGGGGTGGAGTCCCGGGGCCGCTGGCTGTACTGTATACTGTCCCCCTCTCTACTGTACTGTACTGACCCCAGCACTTGTGTTGCAGTGGCAGCACGTTCGAAGGCCAGTGGCAGAACGGCAAGCGCCACGGGCTGGGGGTGGAGTCCCGGGGCCGCTGGCTGTACTGTATACTGTCCCCCTCTCTACTGTACTGTACTGACCCCAGCACTTGTGTTGCAGTGGCAGCACGTTCGAAGGCCAGAGGCAGAACGGCAAGCGCCACGGGCTGGGGGTGGAGTCCCGGGGCCGCTGGCTGTACTGTATACTGTCCCCCTCTCTACTGTACTGTACTGACCCCAGCACTTGTGTTGCAGTGGCAGCACGTTCGAAGGCCAGTGGCAGAACGGCAAGCGCCACGGGCTGGGGGTGGAGTCCCGGGGCCGCTGGCTGTACTGTATACTGTCCCCCTCTCTACTGTACTGTACTGACCCCAGCACTTGTGTTGCAGTGGCAGCACGTTCGAAGGCCAGTGGCAGAACGGCAAGCGCCACGGGCTGGGGGTGGAGTCCCGGGGCCGCTGGCTGTACTGTATACTGTCCCCCTCTCTACTGTACTGTACTGACCCCAGCACTTGTGTTGCAGTGGCAGCACGTTCGAAGGCCAGTGGCAGAACGGCAAGCGCCACGGGCTGGGGGTGGAGTCCCGGGGCCGCTGGCTGTACTGTATACTGTCCCCCTCTCTACTGTACTGTACTGACCCCAGCACTTGTGTTGCAGTGGCAGCACGTTCGAAGGCCAGAGGCAGAACGGCAAGCGCCACGGGCTGGGGGTGGAGTCCCGGGGCCGCTGGCTGTACTGTATACTGTCCCCCTCTCTACTGTACTGTACTGACCCCAGCACTTGTGTTGCAGTGGCAGCACGTTCGAAGGCCAGTGGCAGAACGGCAAGCGCCACGGGCTGGGGGTGGAGTCCCGGGGCCGCTGGCTGTACTGTATACTGTCCCCCTCTCTACTGTACTGTACTGACCCCAGCACTTGTGTTGCAGTGGCAGCACGTTCGAAGGCCAGTGGCAGAACGGCAAGCGCCACGGGCTGGGGGTGGAGTCCCGGGGCTGCTGGCTGTACTGTATACTGTCCCCCTCTCTACTGTACTGTACTGACCCCAGCACTTGTGTTGCAGTGGCAGCACGTTCGAAGGCCAGAGGCAGAACGGCAAGCGCCACGGGCTGGGGGTGGAGTCCCGGGGCCGCTGGCTGTACTGTATACTGTCCCCCTCTCTACTGTACTGTACTGACCCCAGCACTTGTGTTGCAGTGGCAGCACGTTCGAAGGCCAGTGGCAGAACGGCAAGCGCCACGGGCTGGGGGTGGAGTCCCGGGGCCGCTGGCTGTACCGGGGAGAGTGGACGCAGGGCTTCAAGGGCCGCTATGGGGTGCGACAAAGTGCTACTTCCAACGCCAAGTACGAAGGCACCTGGGCCAACGGCCTGCAAGACGGCTACGGCTCTGAGACTTACGCGGACGGCGGTGAGTGTCGACTTTATCATTTTGTTTTGTTTTGTAATAAGTTGTATTACTGAAATTGGCCTATAGGTGACAAATTCAATTTGCAGAACTGGCCAACCGTATTGATAAATAGTGTAGTCTCCCACAAATCGTCTGCAGAAATCCCATGTTCGTATTGAACTGTTGAAACATATTCAACAGTGCTTATTTAACTTTTAAGGGTTGTTCATACTCGAGAGTTTATGCCGCAGTATTGTGCCGAAAGTTGTTTTGCGCAACATAGAACATAATATCGAGTATAACCTTCAGTAGTAAGATTCCAACCCCTCCTTTTTATAGACGTTAGGCAACCTCTGCAGGAGCATTTGCCGTTTTATTTCATGAAAGTTCGATAGACATTGTAATTTGATTGGATTTGCATATATTTGTAACATTTATTGTATATATGAGCTTGTAGAACAATCTTTCGTTTTGTAAATGGTTCTTACTGAAACATATGACTATATTCCTTATTTACTCTTATTTTTGAGCAATGGTTGAACTCTTACTTGACCACATGCTCAGTTTCACAATTACCTCTAAATCGGTTCGAAGGATTCCCTTCTAATGTCGGAAATGTGTTATATTTAGCTCTGCATAGAATACCTTTGAATGTTACTTGGCATAGCTATATATCTAACCAACGCGGTATTAGAAAATGGCACATCGCGCCTAAGGGTTCCGCCGATTTGATTATCCATGCTCTCTTCTGGCCATTACCTATTGTTTACTTGAAATCAGATGGCTCTTTGAAGTTTTTGCTATGCAAAAAACCCTTGAAAAGCAAGCGTTGCCTATTTGGAGGCTGCGGCCTTATAGACACAGTTATTGAGACGGACAAAAAAATAACTTAAAAAATATATAGACGATAGAAAAAATTAACGATGGACTTTATGGATTGTCATGTTAACAACGAAACAAACAACGTAAAGGAAAACAAATAAAGTACAATCAAAATAGCTGTTTCCAATAAAGCCATTTAATAGGAGAGTATTTCCAGCGTCTGGGATAAAGATTTCATTAATTTATAAACAATATGACCCCATATACATATATGAATTTGATGAACTGGTTGTAAACACTAGATATTGTGAGCAAGGCGAAGTCAGGATTGGATAGCCACATAGGGAAGTTTGATACATAATATAGAGACTTTTTCCTGTTCGCATGTCACAAAGTTTGACTTCTATTTACAAGAACCTCTTATTGTACGAGTGCCTTGATAAGAACCTCAAACTCATTTTCCATGAAGGAACATCTCTCCCGAAATGTCTCTTAGTAGTATTTTTAAAACAAGATTCATGCTATTTTATTGAGTTTAATTACTTAGACATAACGAGTAAAAAACTATTCTTGTGGCTGATTTCCTTTACGGTTCAAGTCAATTGGGATCCATAATTAACAGTGAAACTAAAAATATATATATGTTGGCATTCGCTCTAATAAAGAGATTGGTTTGCTCATGTAAATTCTATGAAAAGCCCAAATATATGAAGAATGCATCGTTTTTGTAAACTATTATGAATTTAATCTGTAAAGGTTTAACATAAATGTAAAATAATCGTGAATTGCTAATTCGCAGGATTCGGTAATCAACCGAAAATAACAATTGCTCATCAACTGAAGCAGGAAAAAAGAAAATTATGATTTAAATTAAATTTCAGATGCTTTAATGATAAAAGTTTTAAAAAAGTACTCTGTACTATAAAAAAATTTTCAGGACGATATACTTATGACACCTTTTAAAATAGCGTTAGAGATTTCTCATATTCCATGAACAAGTAGCCTTTTAAACATAGATTCCGAAGATAAAACTTAAAAACATATATCGCCTGCTCTGCGTGGTTTTAACTCTGCTGCTCCGCTCATAAGAGTCAAAGGAACACCACCAACTGTAAAATACGCGAATTGCATTTTGTAAGATTAATCCCCATATTTAAATTTTCTCGTACTTTGCAATAAGTCATTTATTATGCTAACATTACGTAGTAAATAGCTTTGAGCTATTGTACTGCAGAAATAATTATTCTCAGAAGCGTTCGAAGGTGTATTGGCAATACCGACTTACATTCATTATTGCCAACATATCTGCTCACATTTGGGCCAATCAAACTGAGTCGAACTCTACTATACTTTTTGTCAGGATCCTCAATCGTCATTCAATTAAGGTGGAATTTCTGTAAAAGTTATGCCTAAGGGGTCGAAAGCATGATTGTTTGTCTAATAACTTTATTCAAGAATTCAAACACAAATAAAAACGTATTCAAATAAAACAATGTCATAAAACAAAATAGAATTAAAAGCTATTAGTAAACAAAGGATTGAACTAATTTAAAATCGAGTTCACTAAACTCAGGCTACTCATTTTTTTAATATCCGTCTCACATTAAGAACGACAGTATTCGGCTACGTTACAACTAAACGTGCACATATCTGAATGTAACAAACTTAAACTAGGTTCATTATTTTAACGTAGCTTTAATTTTTATTTACAGCTTACACTTTTGTATACCAAAAATACCCACCCTACTACACTCTTCGTGACTCATTGTCATGCCACATTATCAAAGTCTTCCCTACATTCTTTTATGTCTTCCTTGAAGAACCATAAAACCAAACAACCAAGCCACCCCAGCCTCCAAAATCAGTTCCAAACCACGTGTAGAATCGTAAATACCTATTAGAATATTGGCATTCCAGCGAGTGGCATTACAGTTGCACTCCTGGCCACGTGGTGTCCGGGCGAATCAAGCGGATTAGAGGCGGGATTATGAAAACAAACAAGGCCAGTAGTAAGGATGTAAGGTCGGGCTTATTGATCGGGCTAGTCCATTGCAGCAGTGGCCCATACCACCGCCGCCGCCGCCGCCGCCACCACTCGACACCTCTTCCACTTTGTAGGCCTATTTAATGTAATCTAAAATTAATTTATTATAACTAATATTCCACTCTATTTTATTTTTTTTAAAACCTTCAAAATTCCAAAGTGGTGATTAAAAAAAAATTAAAACTTTTAAGTATTTAAAATTATTTTTGTAATTTTGTCCAGGAATTAAATGATTGAAACTGCTTAAGCTGAGAATTTTATTGTAATTTAAAAATCATTTTCATTTTCAAATACAAACTATAGCCTATTTCATTTGAGAAAATCGCTATTTCATTGCTACGCCGTTAAGTGTTCATAGCAGTCTACAAAAAGTTACTAAGAAATTTCAAAATGTATATATTAGAAAATATTATTTAATTAATTTAAAAGCGAAATGGTCGACGCAAACCTGAAATATAAATTAGTCGTTATAATTGCATAATAATGATGTCAAGTTTCAAGTCAATATTCAAATTATACATCTGATATTACATTTTAATCAATCGGCTCAATTGATATTTTCATGCAATATCACAAACGGACACATATTATGTGGAAAATTTAAAATTTTATTACGTGCACAGTGCCGTACTTTTACAAATTTGCTTAATACTTTTTGGCCGAAACAATATTACATTTGGGCTTTTGAGCACACTTAATGAGCCCCTAATTTTAAAATATATTTTCTCGTATTGAGTTCAATTTAAAAATGAGTAGGAAACGTATTTTAAATTAAAGTTATCAATCATAACCGTACGTATTTAGAAAAAATGTAATGTGTTAATGTTCTTCGTCAAATATTAGTATTTAACAACACTAACGCGTTTGACAAATTAAACTTTTTCTGTGTCCCATCCCCCCCCCCCAAAAAAAAAAAAAAAACATAACACATCATACCACAATTTTTATGACAACAATAACATTAGATTCAATCAATGTTGTGCGGAGACTCAATTTTGTTTGGTTGGAAAATCCGCAGTTTATTGCTTTTGTTTTCGTATTTTTTACTTAAATTCACGAAACAATAATCACTACTTTTACGATTTGACGTTACCAATTAGAATTTCCCCTCCATCTGTTACTGGTTTCTAAAAACAATCGTATGCTTAATTGATAAATAAATGTGATGGTAAAATAAAATTTGTTATGATTTTTCAAAACTGAATCATTCTTTATTCAGTTTTTTGTGTTGATTCAATTTAATTTGGTTTCAATCATACAGTAATGACAAGGAAATTAAAATTGACGGAATGGACAGAGGAGTGGGTCAGAGTTGAACGAACTGTGGTCATGCAGCCTGCTCCAAAAGACTGACAATATGTTGTTCTTATTAACCAAATTTTAACTTAAAATCTTTACTTTTTAAATCTTTTTATCTTTACTTTAAATCTTTACCATCCATTTATTGACTGGTTTAACTTTTTGTCATAAGTAAACTTATATTAAATGGTATATTAACAATACATGATTGTGTTTATTTGATATTTAGGTGTACTTTGTCGAAAAATAAAAATATTTTCCCATTTTGATTTATGATCTAAATGTATTGCATTTACATAATTTTTACATTTTGATTACGGTTATTGAATTTCATGTTGATTATAATGATTAACTTGGAATTCCATCGTTGTTTATCTGTGAAAATATTTTCTTATCAGACCATATACGGTTGTTTCTTTTTGTTTAAGGAATGTTTCAGCACAATACCGAGTGAAAATAATTCAACATTCCCACGAAGGGCACTCCAAAACTTTACTTAAAGTTTCCTGATTCCAAAAGGTTTTAGAATTTTTAAATATCTGGGTTAATGATTGAACTTTTAAACACACATCTGTCAGATATGTATCTACAATTATTGATTTACTTTTCGTATCGTCACATGCAACGTTTTCGTGACACTCGATTTCAGACAATCTACATCATGGAATCATGGAATCAAGGAATCATTTGCCTTGCTGTTCCATGCCGCCAAATAACCATGTTCATAACCCCAAGCAACGGAATCGCATAAGCAAATCCGTTGAGACTATGAAAATTATGAAAATAATCTTTATTGTTTTACATGAACAGTATAATGGAAATTAATAACTCTAACAAAGTATTAGCCAGCCAAAAATTTTAAAACACACACTTGCAATATTTTTTACCTGTTCTTTCCAAATCCAAGGTTAATGTACTTTTATTTTATTTCTGTTCGGTATTTTCAAATTAGTTTCCAAGAAAGGTCAATTCGAGGGAGTAAAATTTTGAGAGTGAAGGTAGAAAACAAACACTTTTTAATTACAAGAAAAATGCCAGCAGCAACGAGCATTCAATAACTGGCAGGCATATCAGTTCAATAGTCAGTAACGAGGAAAAATTCATTATATCAATTCACATTTTTAAATACTCCAAGCGATCTTCATTCCACACGTTGAAATGGCGTTTAGAAGTATGTAGTTTGCAAACAGCTATTAAGGTTAGTTAGTTTACTATTTCTGTACCAACATGCAACCCATAAGGACCGATTTAAAATGTTCTCGACTTGAAGATCCATTTCTTTATATACGTATTTAGAGTTATCTAGCCAAGTAACCTGCATGGAACACGTCTTTGTGCCAGTTAAGTTAGATCCATCATATGAATGAGATCTCCGATCCTCGGAGCAGTTTTTTAGATAACGCAATCAAGTACACTAACAAGCAATCTTATATATATTATACATTGCTCGTATAAGGAAATATGATAAAACGTTATTTTTGAATAGACATTTTCCTTCTGTTAAAAAGCAAGCGGTCTGCCACCGTTGTCCAGTGAAAGTGATTATTTCTTGGAAAATGATAACAAACTCTGACAATAAGAGGATAAAGGTCAGTTAGACCACGTTGTTTCGTCGCTTTGACGCAGCATCAACCTTCGGATCAATTCCATTCTTGACATATCCATCATACTGGATCAGTTCTTGGCTTTTGAGTGAAATACAAACATATCAATAGGATTGTATTGAGCTACTATACAATCCTATATCAATAGGATTGTATTGGTTTTTCAGCTACTGCACT
Source organism: Flexamia atlantica (assembly GCA_035578135.1). NCBI lineage: Eukaryota > Metazoa > Arthropoda > Insecta > Hemiptera > Cicadellidae > Flexamia > Flexamia atlantica. The sequence goes on along the minus strand of JAQJVK010000004.1, from coordinate 32,889,552 downwards.
GCGTTGGATATATTCACGTTTCACCTATATCAGGTTATTCCACTGGAAATAAATATTTTCGGAAAACTGAAGTTGTAATCTTACATATTATTTTTTAACCTTCCCTAAACTTGTATAACGGCAGTTAGGAAGACTTGCAATTTTAATCAAGTATGGTTGACACAGATTACTTGACCAAACTTTAGGGAGAGAGGGGCTTTGGCTTGACGAAGTCAAAGTGCATTCTCAACTTCAACCACTTAAAGTCTACCGGTCAGGATAATTGACAAGACGGAATTGTTCCTTTACCACCAGATTGCCTACTGCATTGTTCCTAAAAGGTTTAATGTGGGTCTTTACCACAATTTATCGGGAATGTCTTACGATAAACGCATTTAGGTGCATTACTAAAAGTTAAAAAAAATTAGTTAGAATTCCTGTTTGAAAAATATATTATATTGACCATTTCGTAATTCCATGTATTCATTCTAAGAAGAGTCTTTGGCCCACATATATATTTCATATATTGGATATATCCTGCATAATACCTATTTCGTTCCTAATTTTTTTGGAACAGTAAACCTAATTTTTGTAACTAATAACATGGAAAAGTTCCCTATCAAAAGTTGTAACGCAGGCAAAATATAGTTATGATTTAAATTTTTCTTCTTCGTGCTTTTTTATATAAAAAAATTGGTAATTCTCTTTGTGGTTTTTATTTAACTAAACCGTTGACATGTAGTATTAACTCCACGTTGAAGGGGAATTTAAAATTGTGTAATGCACATCAATATACCGTCAAGACTGCTAAGAAATTATACCATAAAATAATAGGTATCTTAACTAACATAAATGTTGGGAACCATCAACCAATTTTGAAATTCCTTTCCATATTAGAAATTGGAGACTAAAAATTTGGGTTTGAATAGAAAAATATTTTAAACTGTACAAAGGGGCCCCCACAAAAAATAACCATGCATGTTAAGGCACTTGAGCAACTGATGGTATCTTTTCCAACAGTTAGATTTTGGAAACTTCGTCTTTTCCTTAGACTGGGAAGTGAGAGTGACGAAGGAGTTTAACAGTTTATCAAATTTTAAATTTGTGGGTTTAAAAAAATATTGTAAATTTAATTCCAAACTTACATGCTATTCCCTAAACGAAAACTAGACATACGTGATACTTTCTCTGTGATATTATTGTGATCGACTTAAAAAACTTAAGTTCCAATTCCAAAACAAAAAATTGAAACCAATACTTCTAACTTACTTAGAAAGACGTAATTTTAAGAAGAGTTACACACACGTAAACTAAATTAGATTTCCCAATAAGCCGATTTAAAAGAGCTGTAAAAAATGTATTGAACTAGTAAGTCAACCATTACTTAATGTGAAAATTTTACTTTAATTGAAATTGATTGTACATTAAAAACGTTCTTGTACGCTATAGCCAATAAAATATGAGTATTAAGATGATACGTCAAAACCTACTCTTAACTGATCACGTTCTACTAATATTTGCAGTAGGAATGATAGTAGTTCGTTTGCAATTTCCACGAATGGAATATTACAGCCATTGTAACTTGTCAAAATTGATTAAGTGGTTGTGTATTAGCGCATCTTCCGAGTTATGTTTTAAGCTTCTCTGGAATAGGTTTACACTAAAATTATTAAATCTTTATGATTAGATGTTGACATCAATTAAAGTGTTTTGATAAGTTAAAGTTTTTATTAGACCAAAAAGCATTCGACAAACGTATATTAAGGGGATACGGTACTGAACTAAGTTAAACAAATGGATTTTAATGTTTTGTAATCTATAGAATAGTGTAACAAAAAATATAGAATATAAATTAATGCTATTTATTTTCGTTGGTCATGCAGAAATCGAGAATTTGAAACGATCGCGAGAGCTTCAAACCCCTTTCAGGCGAGGTGCGAAAACTATTTACCACCACACTACACGAAATAAACTAAACTCTATAATAACATTTAACATTTTAACATTATTTGATTTTATTTAAAACGTTCAAAAACTAAACTTTAAAACTATGAGCGATTATAACTTATTTTCATGGCTTCCAAGCAATAAGAGCAATGAAAACCGTGTGATCGTCACTACCCTTTCGTTGGAACCTATTGAATGAATGCCGTACGCAATTTTGTGATGTTTACACGTTCAAGCAAATAAACAATTAGCTGACTTTCGACCCTCTTATGAAAAAGAGCTGTTTTCACCAAGCTACGACAAAAACATATGTTTTATATGCGTCGTGTGGAGGCCGAAAGTCAGCTTACCACAGCTTATCGATTTGCTTGAAACAACATGTAAACATCACATAATTATAGGGCATTCAATAGGTTTCAACGACAGACTAGATGCGATCATATGATTTTCATTGCTGTTTTTGCTTAGTAAACATGGTAAAGAAGTTGTATCATCGTTTAAACCTCAAATGTTTGTTTTCACGTTTGTCAAATAAATAATCAGATTTTCAATTTGATATACGGTTTATTTCATTAGGGAACATTTCATTCATTCGCCTCTCAATCGTTTTAAATTCTCGGCTTAGTGTCGAATTTGAAACATGATTTCCAGCCCGCAAAACCTCATTTTCGGCCCTAACTGTAAATTACTATTTCGGCATGCATATGAAGTATGTTTAAAAAAATGATATACCAAAAAACTACTGTTTTGATTTTCTTATATTTAACATTATTTTTAAGGGGAATACCTAAACTTTATATGTTGATAGAATTATGCAACTATCTCCTATAGTTTTCCTATAAACTAGAATTATTTTTCGTATTTATTTTTTAAAAAGGTCACACTATTTTGAGTTTTTTTCAAAATTATACTTATAGCTAGCTATAAATCTGCCTAAATATGAAAGTAAACAACTACTGAACACAGTGTAAACGTTAGAATGATGTACATCAATTGGTTCCCTCGATACAAATATTTTTACATTGAAAAACATAAAAATGTGAATGTTCGGAAAACAGCGATCGAGTAGAACACTTGTACTGCACACTGGTGTGATATAATTAACACATACTATACTTTTTTCAAAATAATGCTAAAACATGCTTATTATCATTTTCCCCCTTGTGTATAAATAGATCAAAATAAGACCAAAAAAACATTTCCAAAATGAATAGATTTTTGCCCATTTCCGGTATTGTATCCCCTAAAACATTATTTCATTTAGACTTAATTTCATCAGCGTTTGTCAGATGTTCGAAGTCAACCACCATCTGGGGAGAAATTTTTTAGAATGACAGTCGCGCTGACTTGCGCAAGCTGGTAAGATGCTTTCGCTGCTTTTGGAACAAAGAGATAGATAAAATTATATTATTTATTCCGACAATACTTTATAATTAGTTTGAGAAGTTATAATTTAGTGTCGACACTTTTTCAATTCCTAAATATCTTTACTGATTAATTCTAACGAACCGCCCAGAATGTTATGGTAATCTATTCAGGTTTTACCTCATCCTCGATATTTAAAACACTCGACTTAGCCTTCGAATTAGTAACAGATTAGGCCTTCTTGAAAAATCGTAGTTTCCGCTAGTGAATAGAAGAGTCCAATCCCGTTATTTTCGCCACACGAGCATCCCCGCCATTGATCAAGTGTTTGCCCGAGTGTCTGCGACATGCAATTTTCACTTTGTGATCCGCGCCATTCGTCCTCGTTTGTACAATTTGTGCAACGATCGAGCTGTATCATGCATACGTCTGGGTTAAAGTTAAGTTTTATTTGTTTACACTACACTGGATTCATGGTTCGAATTAGTTCGTATTTAGGCGTCAGATTTATTTTTGCTCAAGTTAGTCGAGTGAGCGTTTTTACGTAGTTTTTTTACTAATTTATTGTTTTTCCACTGATGTTTTCAGACAACTTTTATTCATGCAAAAAAACAGTTAATAGAAGAAACATTTAAAACGATGTATATTTTGCAATATTAATACAGTAGGCTATGCCCACCCATTGCAATCTTAGTGACACCCCCCCTTTGTTTACAAATTTTACCACTGAAGCACTAACACATGCTATGTCGTGCTTCTCAATTAGTTACATTCTGCTATTTTAGTGAACCCCCCCATTTGTCTAACACAATTTTATTTATTGATGCACCCAAAATATATACCTTTGTCGAGCTATGCGTCAGATTTATTTATTTTAGAAAACAAATTGTTCTCTTTGTTTCAAGCTTATAGACCTGTTATTAAATGTATAAGCCTATAAAGATTTTTTTATGTTATTTGTATTCGTAAATATTGTCGTGTGAAATAGAACTATTTCGAACCGTATTGAATTTTGAGTGGACGTATCTTCTGAGCCTCTCATGAGATTTAAACATGAATTATTTCAAGTCGCCCCTCAAACGTATTTATAACTTAACATAATTTAACTAAACAAAACCTAACCTAATAACTAATTACTTGGTAACACAGTAATCTATCCAACTCTGTCTCCGACTGTAAGAATTGTCAACTCCAAACTAATCTTTTAAGCAGCTCGAAATCGCACATTTTTTTATATCCTATACTCTTATATAAGCAATGTTATCTTGCGTGCGTGCGTGCTTGATTGTTTGTTTGCACAAATTATCTCAAAAACCGTTCCGAGGATTTCCTTCAAAGTCTGGAAATAAGTAATTTATGACTCAAAACTGTTTTATGCAGATTACTTGGCCAGAGAAAATCTAATAACGTAAAAAACGAATTTTAAAGTTGTAAAATTTTAACATTTTATGAGCTGCCATGATAGCAATGAAATAAACAAGGATAGTGAAACGAATGAAGTAATCATAACAGTTGTTTGCAATGTTCAGCCATCAAGGAAAAATACAGCGAGTAGGATGAAGACTTCATTAAAAAGGTTTATATTTATCAACTTTATGACATTGAAATATTTTACAGTATTTTGATGCACTGGTAAACATGAAATATCACCGAGCAAGGCTCTGTTCACCAGGTACTAATTCTTCCTAAACAAAAACTCAGTTGTAGTTAAAAATCGAAAATGACTAAAAAACATATGGGCATTATATAGTTCAAGTTTGTAGTACTTTGTCTCTATTAATCAGTGGCGTATGTCAAACAGGCCACACTAGTCCTTAATAGAAAGGGAGTCTGAGGGTACTCGCCCGGGAATATTTTAAAAATGAAATCCATAAACTCGTATTTTTAGTCAAAACACAGACATAAAAAATTTGAAATACCATGAATTCAAACAAATTTAGGCTCTTCCGGAAAAGTAGGATCATCCAGGGATGTTATTCAAACGCTCGTCGTCATTTTAGAAATATCGGAAATCGGAAAACGCTCCATTGTTTTTACGTCCGATTACAAACTATTAAATTTGTGCGTGTTTCTGTCTGTGTTTGCTTTCAAGTCCAAAAACTTTAAACTTGATTCAAGGAAGTAAATTTTAACTTTTACAAATTATATAGGGTCAAGGAGGGTAGATATAATATATCTCCCTGATCTCCCCACATATCTATACGCCATTACCATTGATTATAAAGAAAAATATATATAGTCCAAGCAATGTTAAATTTTGAAGCAAAACACTGGGTAGGTCGCCATTTCAAGCAATGTTTAATGTATAATGTGATCATATGTTACAAAAATTAGCACATTATGGAAGAGAATCTTTGTATTAATGAAATTTAAAAAAAACCTTTTTTATGCTCTCTTTTGCAACCCTAGTTTTGACGTTTTAAAATAAAATCCCTCTTTTAACCCATAACCATATTCTAGCCCGGTAGAAGCAAAATGTCCTATTTTAGGGATACAAATATTTAACCTGAAATTACAATCCTAACGCAATCTTTGGAGGCAAGTGCTCAACTTCTGGCTTCAACACACCCATAAGCATGACCAGTCTCCTTTTAATTTTAAGTCATTGCCACTACCAACAAACGGGATAATATTAGGGGTAATATTATAAACCCTGCTTGCTGATAACGACTTGCTGATAACGCGGGGTCTTACCGCGCAGAAACATATGGCTATGCGACACCGCGTCAGCAGTGTTTATATCAGCCGGGGGGTGGGGGGGTATCGACCTGACACACTGACCCCCTCCCCCTCCCCACTTCCGCATCCCCTTCACGCCGCACTGTTTGGGTTCAGCTGTTGTGACGAGTCTATTCCACCGCACACCTTGAATGAATTACGTCACGGATCGGTGAACTGCCTTGAATTTGTCACGATTCGGTAGATACATTAAAATTTACAGGGATGGTTTTGGTTCCGTCGCAGATTTACTGCATAGTTGATTGATTATTACATTAAACTAAACCAGTGTTTAATGTAAAACTTTTAGGTCCAATATTTTAATTGAACAAGCATAGAATAAATAAGAGTCGTTTCTTTACTCATGATTGAGTATTGGATATATATTCGGTCTTCGATCAGGTTTTATTTGAGAAGACTTCTATTCTAGTGCCTTATCTGTTTTCAAAGATTGTTATCATGTTTTACAAGAGACTTCAACTCGCAAAACAACACTTGAAGTACCAGGAGATAGAGCTTAGCTCGGATAAAAAAGCTCTGAACATATGAATCAGCTGTTTTGGTTAAACTTTTCATAACGATAACAGATCGTCATCGTTATCGTAATCACTTGGGCTATATTACGGAAACCGGATTTTTCCAGGCTTGTAACCAACTCCAATCGATTTATCGTGGCCAAAACCCCTATTTTAAAACATATATAAAAATCCTTCGTCGAAAAGAATTTTGGTCGTACACGTGATACTTGTTTTGGAATAGCATTATGCGAACATTGTTCCCCTACTTTTAGTGAATTTTCGATCTAAAACATAACATTATAATTGTGCTATTATAAACATAAAATAACTCACTGCAAACAAACAATTTATAAATCAATAATTAATGAATAAATTATTTCCTTAAGTCAATGAATTGGTTGTTTTTGTTGTTCTGCAAACAATATTATTTTTTCATGAAAGTAATCTATATTAAAACAAGATTAATACCCCCGTTGCAGCAGACCTGCATACTCAGCGAATTTCAAATGCTCAAATAAATCATTTAGACGGAGCCTCGAATCAGTAAAATCAACTTATATCCTAAAGTGAGCATACAAAAATTGTCTCCATATAAGAATAACATGGGAAATGAGTATGCAGGTTTGCTGCCATGGAGGCTTACCCCCTTCCAATGGTCCGATCAGGCTGGTTTTCGAACTTGTCTAAATAATTACTGCAATACATGTCTGTGCCAAATTTAATTCAGATCAGACCATTTTTACGCAAGTTATCGTGCTTAAAGACACATTTATAGATATCTATATGGATATATAGTTATATATACATGAAAATGAACAAATATAGTGTTTTTGGCATCTGGGGACCTCAAAACGAAAAGTTATGATGGTCTCAGGCTTGTCTTACCATGAGACCACAGTAACAGCTTATTCTTCCCTATAGGGGAAATTCGATAAAAGTAGGCCTACCAATATTATTTCAGATTTTAAATATTTGTATTGAACTGCTATGGGAAAATGCTTAAATGGCATATAATTTGTTTGTTATTTTTCCCCTAAGCTTACTTTAGCTTACTCTTATATCTTTGGAATATTATTCATACAAAGCAAGACGTTTTTATCTGCAAGAATATAAGTGGCATTTAAATTTAAGTTAAAATGTTAATAAACATCACTGACATTGCAAAATTGTGAAAATAAATTCGTATTTTGATAAAAATGACCTTCATGTTGCTGGAATTGAGGTACCGACTTCTTTCTTTTTAAGAAACTGATAGAAAATCTGCTTTAATCTCCCTACCCCCTATTTGCTGTTGTTCAGCCTTACATCTGCTTTACAAAGAAATACTAAGTTGGAATAGACAATAAAATTAAAAAATCATCTATGTACAGTTAGTTACAGTACTCTATTTTTTCGAACAATGTTATTTTATCTGGCCAGATTTTTTTTATGAAGCACACAAACACATAAAGAAAAACCTCACCCACACACAGTATGCCCATCCATTGCAATTTTAATGACCCCCAAAAACATCAGTATAAACAAAAATATTATTCATTGTTTATCCATGAAATAGAGTATTTTGTTATAACTTAAAACTGCTTCCTTAAAACATCCCATTAAAGTGATTAACATCAGCATTAAGCTTAAGAATCCAAGATATAAACAATCTGGAGGAATTCATTAAAATATCGGAATACTTTTGAAGAAGGTGTTTGCATCTAACAGATATTTCATGTAGAAAATGTCTTACTATACACATCTGCACAAAATATCTCTCTAAAACCTTATTCAGATAATTTCAAAAGCGTAACTGCAAATAAACATTTGGTATGGTTATGGGAAACAAAATATTTATCATCAAATTATAAATCCCGGGTTCAACTCCCGGCCGCGGCTCTAAGCAATTTTCATACGGAAGCGCTGTGACGAACAAGGTACCTTCGTCAAGAAGACCTCAAGGTTCGTTAAGGACCTTGGGATTTGACGGAGAGTGAAGGCCTGTTGACTGAGGGTGCACAATAAGCTAATTCTGCTACGTTGCAACACCATGGCCAAGTGAAACCATGGCCCTCTTTAAAAAAAAATAAAATTATAATGAAACTATAAACAATTACTCCTAAAACAAAATATTTTTTAATGGTGAAGGGCAACTTTTGATCTAATTTGATTTAGGACTTTTGCTAATTTTAGCATTTCTCAAATTATGTGTATTCAGAAATAAGCGCTTTAAAAATAGATTAGTGTGATGCAGTGAAGTTTTATTAGAGACTGCAAAATTGAATAAAGAGTGGGTATACGGTACCCAACTTGTTTACTCGGACCTGAAAGGGGACAATTTGCCCTTGAGTAATCAAGTGCTTTTTCCAGTTTCACATCTCACATGTGGCTCTTGTTTTTGCTCTCACACGTAGGTTATTTAACCTGGTTATTAGTGTAGGATGATAAAACTCCTCTCGTATAAGTACACCCTTAAATTGTAAACAGATCATTTTTGCCGAGTCACCATTTGAACTGCTGTTTATTTATGAAAGATGCTTTAATAATTTTAAAATTAACACTTTTATTTATTTTTATTACATGTTTACCATTATAAATAATGATGATTGTTTTTGTTACAATAATGATTACAATACATTGTTTCACCAAGATAAATATTAGTGCTGCATACGCTTTAACAGCTTCTAACGTTCATCCACATTTTGAGTTGTAAATGTATTTATGTATCCTCATAATATTAAATACCCCCGTTGCAGCAGACTTGCATACTCAGCGAATTTCAAATGCAAAAGAACAATTTCAACCCATCATAGCGAGATATGACATGTTTTTGTAAGCTCCCTAAGAATAATATGGAAAAAATAAGAAGAATAATATCACTTGGCTTCCCTTTTAGCGAATTTCCCCTATAGGGAAGAAGCTATTACCCTAGGTCTCATGGTAAGACCTAAGCCCGAGACCATGATAACTTTTCGTTTTGGGGCCCCCAGAAGCAGGAAACACCATTCGTTCGAATTTATATATATATATATATATATATGTGTGTGTGTGTGTGTGTCTGTCAGCACGATAGCGGCCGTAAAAATGGTCCGATTTTAATGAAATTTGGTACAGACATGTAAAGTGGTAATCCCTCGGACGAGTTCGTAAACCAGCCCGATCGGAAGACCGGAAGGGGGGGTAAAGGGGGATAAACCCCCCTAAAATGGTTTTTTTGAGTTTTTTACATAGGAAAATAAAATTTACCGAATTTTTGTTGGCACCATTAAATTTAGCTCAAAAAAACAAACAATTTAGTATTTTGAATCACTGCTATATGTCCATTGGTTACCGAAATATTGAAAGTGGTAAACACAGTACGTTGTCCCAATGTTAACCTTATGGGAAATAAGTAAAATTCTATATCTCGGTTATTTCTCAACATATCTTGATAAAACATGGTAAATGACTTATTCTAGTTCAGATCTACTAAATATTGAATTAAAACAACCCATTTTTAATATACCTGTAGCAGCAAACCTGCATACTCATTCCCTGTTCTTATGGAGCTTACCAAAACATGTCAAATCTCACTATGTTGGATTGAAATATGTTGTTTTGCATTTGAAATTCGCTGAGTATGCAGGTCTGCTGCAACGGGGGTATTTTTCCTTTATTTTTTTCTTTTCTTTACTTCTCTCTTGGGGGCATCGTTACTTGTATTTTCTTTTTATACTTATTTTTTATTCCTAAAACCTCCTAAATCCTTCTCCCTTTCTCTTCCTCTCCCTCCTCCTACTAAACAGTTTATTACCTCGATTGTTCTGCTTACTTATCCCTTGCAGCATGGGCTCCGTAGAAGTCGATCTTCCTTAGTTATGCAGTCCATAATCCATAGTGCTAACCTACAGTCTTTGTGCAGTAGTTAAGTTGTACTCTCAGTCTTAGGTTCTCTTATATAGTTGTAGTTATATTTGCTGCACTTATTACATACATTACATAACTTCGTAAACAATAAAATGCCGGTCTGGTTGCAGGTACCTACCAGGGACAATGGTTGAGGGGTATGCGGCACGGGTACGGCGTGCGGGCGAGTGCTCCGTTCGGCCTGGCGTCGCACTACCGGCCCAACAAGACGCTGCGCGCCTCGCTGACGTCCCTCCGCAGCAACGAGGGGGCGGCGGGGGCGGAGGCGGCGGCCGAGCGGGACCGCAAGATGGACGATTCGAGGGGCGGCTTCGTGCTCAAGGCGAGGAGTGACGAGCCCCCGGTCCGCCGGAGAAGTCTGGTCGAGAAGTCCAGCGGCATCAAGAAATCCATCCTTTCTGTAAGAAGTTTTTTTTGATACTGCAGTTTTTTTTATATTTACTGTAGTAGTGTACTTTTAAGTTAAGTTAAGCTCCAACGAATTAGAGGTGTAGGGAGTCTACCTTCCTCCAACCTACGGTTTTCCCCTACTACTATTTGATAAGTTCAAAATTTGCTAGCTACGAACTTTGTCAGGGCGGATTCATTCTGAAGGCAAGGAGCAACAAGCCCCCGGTCTGTCGGAGAAACCTGGTTAAGAGATCCAGGGGCATCAATAAATCCATCCTTTCTGTAAGGCAATTTTTTGTGGTACTGCAATTAATGAGAGGTGTAGTGTTCGACCTATTAAGTTTAGCCCCAACGAAGTAGAGGCGTGGGGAATCTGTCTTACAGTTTTCCCTATAGTTTTTCCCTACTACTATCTGATAAGTCCGACAAAGATTTGCTAGCTATAAACTTAGTCAGGGCGGCTTCATTCTGAAGGCAAGAAGCGATGAGCCCCTGGTCTATCGGAGAAGTCTGGTCGAGAAATCCAGCGGCTTCAAGAAATCCATCCCTTCTGTTACGCGATTTTTTGTGATATTTTAATTCATGAGTCTGAGTCATTGGTTTTTCCGAGATAACCTTAGCCCCAAGGTGACCAGATTTTGGAAAAGACTAAACATGACACTGATCTCCGGGGTTTGGGTATGTGGGGGTCCTCTCTGAAAATTTGGAAAAATTAGAAATGCTGGGTTTTTAGACGCTTTCAGAGTGTAAATTTATTATATATTCCTGTTGTTCTCAACCATAATTCTTTACTTGACTGATGGGAGGAATGGGCTGTATGGGACAACGGGCTTTGGGACAATGTCACTAAAAAACGAGACTGTCCTGTTCAAAACGGGTCATCTGATCACCTTCCTTAGCCCCAACATATGAGAGGTGTGGGTATGCGGAGAAAATTTTGTCTTACCCCCGACCTTTTTACAGTCTAAAAAACATTTACTAGCTTCAAACTTGTGCTTCCCTCAATGTTTTGAAACCTTCCTCATCTGCATTGGGAGCAATGATTCACAATTTTATTGTGATATTATTTTTTCACCCAAGCCTCAATGTAAATCGGTGAAGTAATAATCCGACCAATATTTTCAGATTGATAATGGGACCATCCTAAATTAAATCTTTTAAGGATTAATCTTCTGTTGCAAGAGGCTGTCGAAAATTCAAAAGCTATCCAAATTTGTAATTCTTTCAAACCAATTTTATGTTGTTTGAATTTTTTTCATGAATAAAATTCTACAGAATTTAAAAAATAAAGTCTAAAAATTTATATCTGGAAATTTATATCTGGTTTATAGCTGGAGTTATTAAGGAAAACTCTTTTGATGTCCATAACTACGAGTTTTTAATCAAAATTTCACGAATATATTTGAATCTAGAGCTGTAATAGAAGGAGTGTTTTTACACCATTTGCACCATTACCACTGTTTACCACAAATTATCTTTGAAATAATTTTTCTAAACATAATGGTTACGAAAGGTGTTAAAGCACAAACTACCAACAGTGTTTAAACGGCAGATTATAAGCAGCATAAATTATTCAGTATTGTAAACAACAGGCGAGCAGAGCAATAAAGATATAGGCAGGCCCTGATGGCCTTTTGCCATCAGCCAACGCTGGATTGTCTATATTTAATGTTAGAGATTTATAGCCCATGAACACAATAGGGGCTTCCATTTACAGAAGAAACAGAGTTACAGTTTCCAGGGAGTACTCAATGATTTTCTTTGTTACTCCCAAACTCTGCTTTGTAAAAAACTTGCTTTGTTAAAAAAAACTTACAAGTTTCAATAAAAATTAACTTTATCAGTCAAATTTGGAGAACTACAATAATTAATACCGGTAACCAGGTTTTTTTCTAAGTACCTTTACAACAAATTTAATTTTGTATATAAATTCAATTAATTCTTAAAGTATTTATAGTGATATATCTATAAAACTGTTTTTCTAACAGAATACTATTTGAATCATAAAAGCAAAGATTTCTGAGGTTTTATAAGGTAATTGAACAACTTGTAATAATCTGTAAGGTGCAGTTTAGCGAATTTCCCCCTATGTATATATGAAAATACATGAAAGGTGTTTTTGGGGTCTAGTTACATGAAAATGAAAAGTTACGGTGGTCCCGGGCTTAAGTAAATTGATTGATAATCAATTGACTTAACTGACTGGATAGCTGAGTGGATAAAGCGCTCACCTCATAACCTGAGGGACACCGGTTTGATTCCTGACAGGATCGAAACTGGGTCCAGTTGCCATTTGTCATTGGGCTATGAATTAATTAACCCAATGATTAATTTTTGCATGATGCTGTCTAACAAAAGGTTGCCTTTAGATAGTAACAAGACCCGGGTTTGGACTGTTCCCGATCAAAACGTTAAAAAATGACACTGGCGTAGAAAGACACAAAATAAAAAAAAGTCTTACCATGCCGCCTAACAAGCCATGGCCTCCAGCAGGATTCAGAAAATCCAATGATTTGGGGCAATAAACAACTATAAACAAATTTTAATAAAATATTACAGTATATCCCTAAGATCAAAGACGATGATTTAAATTAACAGCTGTTATGAAAATGTTAACTTGCCAGGCTATTTATGGTTTCCCGCATAAGCTGAATTATCCTCATGATTATCTCTCAACTCTGAATGCTTTCAGGTATAAAAAGTTCCCACGGGCTCAAGATGTGACACGCCAAGTGTACCATCACCTTCATGGGAGTGCAAAACAGCCAAGATGAGGACTTAAAATCTCCTTAACATTTAAAAAAAATCAACCTTAAAAGTCTGATTGGTTTCAAAGCAATTCTTTAAGCAATCAGTATAAAATTTAAGGAAAATTAACATTCAACATGCCCTAAAAAACAAACCCTCTAACCACAATTTTGTGGTTACTGTACCAGTAGTGTTCCTGTAATCCAGCTACTTAGATGTCAAGAACTGTGGATAGTTACAACTTAAGCAATATGATTTGGATATAACATACTTTGGTGGGATTAATGTTCATTCATAACACCATCCTCATAATTGGACCAGTTCGTAATGCGGTGTTAAAATTCAGACCCCCCGTTAAAATGTGCCTTAGTTAAAATGCGTTATTTGCTATTGACTGTTGGGCAATTAATTAACAGTCTTGTCTAAGGAACATGTCGGCCATAGTCTGTAACAAGACTACAAGATCGCGCCACAACCATCCTTCACTTATCTATCATTCATACTTGGCTTAAAATACCTATCTGGGTAGGTTGCCATTTCAAGCAATGTATCAGTGTATCAGAATGTATAAGGGCACAAATATAAAGAGAAGGGCTGAACAGCTGATGCATCTGTTTTGATTTATAATTTTTTTTTCTCAGTGATGCAAGCAGCACACCATCAGCTATAAAGTATGTTTCTTTTTCTGTGCAGGGGCTGAAGATCAGGAAGCAGCGCAGCACGGGGGACCTGGAGAAGCGGACGACGTCGGGCGGCAGTATCCGCAGCACGGGCAGCAGTGCGTCGTGGGTCAGCACCGAGTCCTCGCACAGCGGCGTCACCAGCGGCAGCGTGCACACCGACAGCAACGCCAGCTTCGTTGTCGAGGTCCACTCCACCATCGGATTATTTTTGAATTAACACGTTCCCTACCGAACTAAAAAAAGCCATTTCCACAGTCCATCATCAAGTATAGTTGACGTGCAAAACTTCCCCACTGCCCGATGTCAACTATAGTAGATGTACGGGTAGATCCCGGTGGATCGACGTCAACTATTGTTGATGTGGACACACTGATATTATTGCGTTTTACTTCGTCGGTCTGCTTTTTCGACTTAGTTTTTGTGTGTCGGTCCACAGGAGAGTCCTCAGAATAAAATGACTTTTTTTGGGCAGTTAGCGTTGATCATGCTTATTTAGACATCTGTAGAAAAAAGTTATGAGTTACTTTTGGTCTGTGGTGATGTCCACTTGACTGTGTTTGGTAGAGACCAACACAGCTGAAAGTCAGTTTCTGGAGCAATTCGTCAGCCGTCAACTATATTTGACGCTCCGTAGCGAACGTGTTAAAACAACCATGAAGCGAAAGAAGTAGGGAAATTTATATACTTATCGTTCGCCAGTGATAACTAAAGACCAACCCCTTGAAGGCAGACGAAAACACACGAGAAGTTCCAAAATATCCGAAAATTCCAAGGTTTAAGTGTTGCTATCTAGCGGGCAATCAGTAAACTTTTAGGCCAAGGTATAAACAACAACAAACCAAATGATTCATCCAATAGGAAACGATGCTGTGACAAAAAATTCAAAATGCTCCAACCATTGATATACTTAGTGGGATCTTGGGTATAATACTCAATGGTTTTTTTATTTATTCGTCATGCCTGTGTTTTTTTATTCGGTCATGCCTGGCGCTGGCAAATGATATGTGAAATTTCCCTCCCTCTTGCGCTCCATAGTTGTATTAATTCTACTATAGTGATTAAGTCTTTCATTTCATCCATCCCACCCTCTATTTAGCCCTAGAGAGCTCTGACTAGTATAAACAAGTAAGAGGTCAACAATCGGTACAGTAATTAGAAGCTGTTATTGTTCTGGTAAGGCAGTCCGGACTGATCAGCTTGCTGTTCACCTTGGTTCCTCCTCGTCTCTCTGGGAACTTTGATTCCCGGCTGAGCTTGGATACCTCGTGAGGTCTGAGCCCTGGAGGGAGCTGAGGATTGTCCATATGGGAGAGGGTGAGGGACCCTTTCCCGACAAACTCGGAGGTGTTTGCTGGTCTGGAGGGTGAACTGACCTGGGTGAGACTCTTCAAAACAAGGAGAGAGCTCTCAGGTGGAGGTATTGTCTGGGAATGCTTTGGAGGTCTCACTTTAGAGGGTGAGTCGTCTCCAAAAGAGCCTGGAGGATGGGTTGAAATTGTATTTCTCTCCCTTCAGGGGTGGAGGTTCTGATATCTCATGCTAACCAGGCCCGGTTTGAAATGATTGAACTCATGGGTAGACGATGTTATTTTAACGGTGATGATGTTATTTTTATTTTACAATGGCAAAAGTATTGAAAGATGTAACCTTCATTAAATTTGTTTGCCTTTTCAAGAATCATCGATGTTGCACTTATAAACTACTAGAAGTTACCTGTGGCTTTGCTCCCATTCAAAATTATAGCTAGATAATAACCATTAACTTGAAGGGTAAGAAGCATACAAAATTAAAACAGACAGGTTTGTCTGTTTGCATAAATGTTTTCACTGACATTCTTAAAACTTTAAGCCACATTATTTGTTCTTTACCTTAAGTAATGTTTTATGATTTAAGCTCAATCATGAGTTTTTTGGTTGGGAAACATGAGAAAGGATAAAATACGAAAAAACAACCTTTACTTTAAAAAATTTAAAAAATCTCACTCAAATGTCAAACCAGTTAAGCTATATGAAACACTAGCAGAACCCGTGGCTTCGCTCACGATAAAAATTATCGTCTAACCTTGATATGAAGAATCTAGAGGACTGAATAGAAACTATTTATATCAAGGAATATGTCATGTAGAGATAAGTTTGTTTTATGGCGGAATGTAGGATAAAATGTAGATACCACAGTAGATAGTGAAGGTTTTCTTTTCACCGTTATAACTCGAATACGGCCGGACCGATTTTAACACCAAATGTGTCAATTTTAAGGTACTTCTTTGTAGATTTACCATTACATCCCTGGATTGCCTAGTAGGGCATCAATTAAGTACAGTAAAGGGCTGAATGTTCGAAACAGTTATGGTGCTATCCGTGGGCAGTATTTCAAACTCGATTCACTTATTTTTCAACTTAAAATATGGGCGGGTAGTAATAATTTAAGATCAACCACTGATTGCAGCATTTATTTTTCCGTGAAAAGCCGGGACACCGTTGAATTAGATAAAAAAGGAATATTGCCAAATTATTGTAACTGGCATGATTGTAATTAAAAACATGAAGGCCGGCCTAAGGAAATAACTAAAGCTCCCGCTGCTTAAAAAGATGGTACCACATAAGGAGCTTATGATTAATCGTATAAGGTACGAAACTAAACCAAATGTAACTTTTATATAGTACGAATAACCTAACAAAATCATCAAAACAACCATAAAACCATGATAAAAGGAATCAAATTATAAATCAGCTGTAACAACGTATTTGTTTGTAAAGCTAATATGCTTGATTTAATAAAATTTGAAATTTAAACAAAAGATCATCCATTACATTAACATGGGGCATTTTCAAAGCTTCAGCTCCACCAAAAACCTCTAAAAACCTCGAATTTAAAAAAATCCGTTCTTGGTGAATGCCAATACTCTGTAAGGAACGTCCATGCAAATTTTCAAGGTTCTAGGTTAAGTAGTTTTGGCTGTACAATGATAGGTCAGTGGTATTTGACAAAAATATAGTAGAAAAGATAGTATAAATATAACTTACAATCAGGGATTTGAATAATTTATCAAATTTTACAAAAATAGATCAAAGAATCATATCATTTCAGCACATTCTGTTTTATAATGTGCTTTTCTCTTTCCATCTTACCGGGATTTAGTCTCAAGACTCAGCCACAAAAGTCAGTATGCTCTTTACGTTTAAAACTGCGTACGTCAAATTATACGAAACACCAAATCATCGGACAGGCATAGATGTAATAAAAAAATTATTACGAACGGCTCCAGGAAAAACGATAACTCCCGCTACCGAAATATAGATGGTGCCACTTAACTAATTAATGGTGGATTTTATCTAAACTAAATGTAACCTTTATATAGTACATAATTATGTCCTGGAAACAAATCAACTAAAATCAATAACTCCCGCTACCGAAATATAGATGGTGCCACTTAACTAATAAATGGTGGATTTTATCTAAAGTAAATGTAACCTTTATATAGTACATAATTATGTCCTTGAAACAAATCAACAAAAATCAATTAAGCCATGATCAAAGAAATCAATTTATTATCATCTGCAACAACGTATACATTTCCGAAGCTAACTACCAGCTGATTGTTTTATGAACATTAAAAATGTAAACAAAAATCGTCCAACATACTTTTAAATGGGAAAATTTGAAAACTTCGCCCTCGCCAAAAACCCCTTTATACTACGAATTTTGTAAAATCCGTTCTTAGCGGATGTCTACGCCCTAAGAGGAACATCCATGCAAAGTTTCAAGGTTCTAGGTCAAGTAGTTTGGGCTGTACGATGTTTCCACTGAGTTGTATTTGACAAATATATTGTAGATTTTTTACCACAGATTTTATGTTTTGAGTCATATATATATATGTTTTTAAGACAGGGAAGTTTCTTTATTTTTTTTTATTGGGCAACTCATCTCACCTTAGTTAGGTATCCCTTTGGACGAGTCCCTCGTTGTTGTTGCTAGAAACATAAAATTAATGAGTGCCTCCAATTATAATTCCTGACATTTTACAAGATCGCTTGAAATTTCAGGCTTTTAAAGATTTGAGAGCTGTCAATGAAATGACTGTTCATGTTGAGGCTTTTTTGAGAATTGTTTTTTCCCATGTGTTGGCAGACCACCAAACCAAGTGCCACCCAAGAAAGGACTCTTGGTTGGCAAGTTGCTAGGAGTCTTGGTTCGGTTCTGCATTCTACCGGTGTGAAATAAAAAGTAGACAACCTGACCCTCAGAAAGGGAATCAATTTTTAATATAGTCTAGGAGTTTTGTCAATGGTTGTTCGTTTGTGTTTTCAATCTACGACAAGTATCAAAGGTTACCCAACTGAATGAGTGTTGCCGCCCCAGTTAAGCAAATAAAGATTTTTATAACCAAAGTTGAAGATATATGCTACTTTAGATCAGCATCCATCAAGTAATTTGAGTTCAAGATGTTGATCTATAAACCTCGATTAAATCTACTTTGATTTACTTCAAGTTTTTATTTACTATAAAACTGAAGAAAAATATTGATTTTGCTCTAATACGTTTTCCTCTGTATTTCCAGGATGAACATATGGATGCCAGTGTTACTGAAACTTATATGGGGGAGTGGAAAAACGATAAAAGATCAGGTTTCGGAATAAGTGAACGTTCTGACGGACTGAGATATGAGGGGGAGTGGTTCGGGAACAAGAAATATGGGTATGGTGTTACAACATTTAGAGACGGTTCAAAAGAAGAAGGAAAATATAAGAACAATGTTTTGATTACCTCTCAAAAGAAAAAACATTTATTCCTCATTAGGTCGGCAAAGTTCCGGGAAAGGATAGACGCTGCAGTCAACGCGGCCCAACGTGCCTCCAAAATAGCTCTACAAAAGGCTGACATCGCCATATCAAGGTGCTTTAGTTTCTTTAATGATATGCTTATCAATTTATTTATATTGTTCAATGATTAAAAATAAGGCAGCAATAAACTTGAAAAAAGTATTATAAGTAAGTAAGGCCACTCCTAGTAAATTTTTTAACAAGGAGGAACACTGACTTTTCAGTAACATTGCACATAATGTGAGGGGTTTACTTTTGTTATTTTTGTATAGTTCCTCCACAGTAGTTATCTAAACTGTTATTTTTGTACAGTTCCTCGACACAAGTTGCCTAAACTGTTATTTTTGTAGAGTTCCTTGACAATAGTTGTCTAAACTGTTATTTTTGTAGAGTTCTTTGATACTAGTTGTCTAAACTGTTATTTTTGTAGAGTTCTTCAACACTTAGTTGCCTAAACTGTTATTTTTGTAGATTTCCTCGACAATAGTTACCTAAACTGTTATTTTTGTAGAGTTCCTCGACACTAGTTGCCTAAACTGTTATTTTTGTAGAACAGCGACGGCTCGTGGCAAGGCCGAGCTAGCGGACGTGGCAGCGGAACAGGCGCGAGAGGACTTTGAGATCGCGAGATCAGTGGCCAAGCAGTTCGCTCCGGATTTCACTCAACCAGGTAAGCGAGGATGAATCTACTTAAAATTATGCTTCTTTTAGAGTATTCATTATCATTTTTCATTTCAATCCAATGAAAGTGTCATTTTTTGTTTTATTTGAACTCCTGTTTGAAATGAATTGTTTTCAGTCATTGATAAAAAATGTTTTCAGGTATCTATTTAAATGGAATGTTCTTCCAGGACCTCTCTCAAGCTTTAAGTTTTTTTTATAAGTCGAGTAATGCAAAAACTCAGCTCAAAAAAAATGCCTGTAGAAAATAGGTGGAAATAAATTTATTGTAAAAGATAATCACTCGTATTGATCGAAAGTAAATTTCTGTATAAAACCATCGTGCACAGTTGGTAGAAGGATATTTTCGATAAAGGAAGATCATATGTAATCAGCAGGATCATCGTTTTAAGATTGGGCTCAAATGTGGAGGTGATTTGTTAAATCTCAAGCCGAGCCAAATATTAAAAAGCTCAAATATTAATCACAGTTAATTGTTTAAAAAAGTTTGTAAAACAACTAGTGATACCTTATTGTTTGACTACTTCTGATTGTGTTTTTCTTCTTTGAGAATAAGGAACCCAGTTCTGCAGCTCTGTCTTGAAATCAAGCACTTATTGTTTCAAGCTATTTAAGGCATTTTCAGTGTTGAGTGGTCCAATCGGAGTCACTACTTATCTTGAGACTATGTCATGCAGAGTTTATGTTGAGGCCACAGATGACACATCAAAAATCTTTGGTCAGCCAACTCCTGAATCACCACAGTGAAAGTGGGTTAAGATTTTGTGTCTTTAAGATACCTTCAGTCACAAATCTTATTAATTTTGGTACATACTGTATTGTTCATCTTGTAAGTGCTTTAAATATGAGTTGAAAGTCATAAACATATGTTGCATCCATTAGAATATTCAAATTCAAGGGTTTTTAATAACAAATTTTACAGCTCTGCACACTAAAAACTTAACTTTTAATTATTAAACTTGCTGAAATTTTTTTTCAGGTCTTGAAAGACTGAGAAATAGAGAAATTCCGAAGTACCGCCCTCCCCCAGAAGATATGCAACCATCGAAATCAATTTTACAAAAACCCTCTTCAAATGATCCCAGTGTTCCTACATCAGCGATGAATTCAATATCAAACCCACCTTCAAACCCAAACACAATGTCCCAATCACAATATGATTCTCAGTATCAGTCGAAACCGCAGTCTTACCATCCGCAGCAATCGCTACAGTCGCAAAATTCACAACAATCGCAGAACCATCCAAACACCTCTCAGCCAACGATCTCACAGCCGCAAGCGCAATACACCAACACGTTCCAACAACAGCAACAACAACAGTACCAAGCCCAACAGCAGCACCTGGCAGAACAGCAGTACCAACAGCAACAACAACAGTACCAACAGCAACAGCAACAATACACGCAACAATTCCAAAAACAGTTTCAGTCGACGCAGCCCAACACCCAGGCTCAAACAAACTATTCGCAGACACAACAATCATATCAGAACCAGCAAAGTCAAGACAAACTACCTCAACAGATGGTCACACCCCCCACTCCACAACCTGAACCACATAAAGTAAACCCGGCCAGCTCCGAGAGCCAGTATCCGAGAAACGAACTGAGGCGGAACTCTCGGCAGGTCCAGTCATCGGGAGACGCGCCTGGCTACAACTTCCAACAGGTTGGCAACAGCTTTTCTAGACTTGATGACACCTTCTACTTATCACAAATCGATGTTTCATCAACTTCTTAATTGCTATTGGAGAAGTTCTCCACTCATCTGTAGTGGAGCACTTCTGTAACACGGTAACTTACAATAATGTTTTGTATAACAGATCAAATATTTAATATCCTCATCCTCACTAAAATTTTATTGAAAATATTGATCACACATAGTCCAATAAGCACCTATTGAGCAACAATATATATTAAAACTTCTACTTAATACCTATTGTTCTAAATATTGAAGAAAAGAATAGTAAGTTGCTGATTCCTCCAAAAAATTCCTCGATTCCAAGTTTAGGGTCTGTTAAAGATATAAAAGAAAAACAAACTTTTCATTTTTTATTTGCTTTTGGACTAATATATTCTAATTCTTTACACATAAACAAATCAACACATTCAAAAACAAAACAAAAATTTTTCCTGTAACCTAATTGAATTTTTGTGTTAATGACAAGTACATTTAGAAGTAAGAAAATTAATTTCTGCTTATCCGTTCTACCATATGTCTAGCTTGCAATCCAAACAACATTACCGGTTTTCCAGGCGATGAGCGACCACTTTGACCACTACAAGCGGCCGCCGAGTAGAGACAGCAGCGTGGACCGTTACAGTCGCGCGGCCAGTCGACTGGCGGGCAGTCGTCAGCCGTCGGTGGACAAAGCCTTACCACCCGAGGTGCCATCGACACCTCGCGCACCGAGCCTGGCTCGCTCCACGACCCCGGTGGCCGGCAACGGTGCAGCTATCGGTGCCGGGATGAGTGCCGGGATGGGTGGAGGAATGGGTGGAATGGGCGGAATGGGTGGAATGGGTGGCGGCAAACCTGCCTACGCCGTGCCTAACTCTCCCACTCCGCAGCCACCCTTCGAAGACATCATTGTCAGAAAACGTGGCCTCGGACAAGACATTGTGCCTTCGCCCCTTGGCAAGCCTGCCAGGACTGAGTCCCTGTATGTTGCGGCCGCTAGGAAAGAACCGCCACCCGCCCAAGCAGGTGAGAAATGAATAATCTGATTGTTTTGATTTTTGCTTTGCACCATTTTTTACAATGCACCAATCAAATTTTTTTATAATAATTTAATTTCCATCAACTAAGCCTTGATGTGTGTTTTTTGTACAATTGAAAAGACTTTCTCCTCAGAACTGATTTTGTGGATCTAAAATGTATGGCCATGAGACCACTGTTATTAATTATCATAACCATATCCATTTTGATTGTAAAAATATTAGAATATTTACCATAATCTTAATTAAGGCAAAACATTGTTGATGCTAATAACAATTTGTATTAATATAAGCAGTACATAAGCAGAAAATGGGAGCTGAAAAACATTCTTAAAAATAATCTTTGCAGTGAAAATTATCCATTTTCAGTGAACTTAGTCACTGATTGCAATTGCTTTCCTAGGCATGGGCGGATTTCCTGGGGTTCTTGGTGGGTTTTGTCAGGGATTGGAAAAATGTTTTCCTGCTGAACTTTTAAATAAACTAGTTTTTAAAACAGTGTTGATCTAATTTTTATTGATTTCTTCAGCTTTATTTAAGTGTTTTCATCAAACTGTCCTGAAAACAGCCGTTTTTAGTTCTCTAAATCGTACGCAAAATGATCGTTTTTGGATCACTTCCAATAGGAGTACTGAAAAAAATATGGTAAATTTTGCCATACTCTAATGTCAAAATTTGTTTATGTTACGTTTGAAAGGTTGAACGATTTCTTAACTTGTGTTTGTAAACAACTAACAGATGTGTACATGACGATGACTATTATGGATAACCTCAAAATTATGTAGGCTAATTTTTTAACATTAAATGGTTATTTATTCATAATGATGAAAGTAGTTGTTCATCTCACGGAGAAATAGTGTCTCCTTGGTACTCGATCGCATTTCCAAGCTCGGCTGCGCCTCGCCTGTAAATTACGATCTCGTACCAAAAAGAGCCACTTTCGCTCCTAGTAATGAAAACTACTATTTCTGTCCAATTTTCTAGTTTCAACTCTTTACTTTTTATGCAATACAAAATGCAAGGTAAAATGAGGCTGCCACTATCTATAATTTTTTTTAAATAACCCATGTTAAGCCTTCCTAATAAAATTATTCATTTTAATTTGAAATATCTTAGATATTTTTGTATCAAACGGTATAGATACTTTCAAATGTGCTTTTAAACAATCTACGTTGAGTAAAAAAATAGGACCTATATAAAACAATCATATTCGTAAAATATTTGATGCACCGAGGATCAACAATAGTATTCTTAGCCGTTACAATGCCGTAATATTACTAATGCTTTATTGCTTTTTTATTGGGTGCTTTTCAGAATTTGAATGAGCTACAACATAAATTATAATGACGTGAAATTATTGAAAAATGTCCTAAAACGGGCCATTACATAGGAGCTTGAATTTTGAATTTGAGCATACAGCACCTCCAAAACGATAGGTGAGCTGGCACACCCAAAGATTATGACCTAAATCTGTCCATGCCCCCAGGTAAAAGAAGCGGGGTACCAACAGCTAGTAATTTGTGAATAATCTAAGGCCTTTTGGTTTCATGCAGAGGTCTCTAGGTGTTAAATAAAATTTACTAAAGGAATTGAAATTTCAAATTCAAAAATATTTATTTCGCAAGCGCAAATTGATTACACTGCAGTGCCAGTGCATTGTCTCTCTAGCTAAAGCTATTTGAGAGACCTCACAAAATACTAACACATTTTTTCATTTTTAAATCACATATTGTGCAAAATGAATTAATTGACAATAATTGAATAGTATTTGTTCAACCAAAACATAGATGGGAGATTTTACAAATAAATATAAATATACATACATGCTGCAACTTATCACCTTACCGGATATATTCTATGTAACTATCAAGAGCCAACAAGAAAACAGATACGAGATCTGTTAATAAGACATGTTAATAAACAATATCAGGAAACTGGCACATACAGTAGAACCTCGTTTATACGACACTCGATATCACAAACTCTACAATAGGTCTACTTTTTAAATCCCTGTGAAATCGCCATAAAACTCAATGTTAAGTCCAAACAACCACAATAATACAGCTTTTTCCTGTCAAATCATAAACTCTGAACCTCCATAATACGATGTGTTTAGAAAATAAACCTCGATGGCGTGACTTCAGACTTCATGTTGTATAGTTTGCACATTTGTGTGCAATGGTTCTCACGGTGAGTGAATCACCAGGACAGATGTTTTAGGGTAAACGTTCGGATATCAGTCCCAACTGGGAAACCTCTTGCTCCCCCTTACCATCCTTGACAAATGACAGGAAAGTCGTGTGTTCACTGGCAAAACAAGTGGGTGCAATCATATTGCAATCACATCATATTACATTATTCAGGAATAAATTTTGATATTATTTCGAGTTCGTTTTAACACTTTTGCCTTTGAATTACATGGTCCGTGGTTTTTCAGACATTGTTCTATCCAGGCAACCCTAATACAACGCAAATTTAAGAACAATAAAAAAATAACTCATTCCTAACATTTTAAGGAAATCCTTGAAGCTGTTTTTGAGATAATTGTTCAAGCTAGCAAGCAAGTATATAAACACGGTTCATACAAGAGAACAGTATTTAAACTAAGTGTGCTATTCCAGCAGCCAAACGTTGACTCCTCAGGAATTCTAACACGTTGATGTAGTCTGATTTTGGCCGATCGCCACTAGAAGTACAGAAGAAGTAGGCACAGATCCAGACAGCAAGGTTTAAGAGGGGGAAATAATGTAAATGATAAATAACCAAAAAAATAAGTATATAAAAACTTCTTTATTAAATAAATAAAGTATGACAAATATTACTGATGCAGCTAAAGTAAGTAAGTAAATCCCATGGAGTATAAACTAGTACTTTAGTATTCTATTCCAGGGACTAAAAGACGACTATAGATAGTAGCCCATACAGCACACTTAGTTTCAGTCACATGTCAGGCAGCTAATGATGTTGCCATGTTGCAACATTCCAGTTTTAATGTTTCTACCGCCATTCTGCAACGACAAAAACTCATTGTTTCAACTGAAACCAAAATGACGTTGCTGCAATGTCACTTTGACGCCTTCCTTACAATAGCAACAACAATAACGTTGCTGTGATGCCTCTTTGAAGTGTGCCTCATGGCGGCCAATGATGCGGTCAAAATTATTCCTAACCTCCTTGATCACGGCGGACATCAAGTGATGGCAGCTTACAGTTGTTAGCTTTGATTTTGTTTCTCTTCCGACGATTATAAAGGTAAATAGATTTATTTTTTCTTTTGTTTCTTTCGTTAAGCTAAAAACAAAAAAAGTTTATTAAGTTTGGTTGGGCTATGCAGTTAGATTTAATTTAAATTAAATTTATGTGTAGGGTTAGAACTAGGGGCTAGTTAGGTTAACTGTCTTAGAAATTGGCGGTAGTTGATCATTATTCTCGTTTACAAAGGAAAATGTATTCAGTATCAGTGCCAATTGTTCGAATGATAAATGGAAGAATGAATGAAAAATCCTTTATTTACACAGATAAAGTTAAGGCCGCATGGCCCTTTCTTACACTCAACATAAGTGTTAGAACTAAATATACATTAGGCCTACGTCAATTAATTGATTATGTTATTAAATTATCAACTATAAACGTGTTATACGATTAACTAAAAACTTTACGATTAACTGAGACCTTTTTCCATTGAGGACATTTTCATAGTTTCTGACATATGAAAATAAGGTAACTTTGAAATGTCAATAGTTTCATTAACACTTCTGAGTCATTTCAGTAATGTTGCAGAAATATTACATCTCTTGTTGCCTGCCAGTTATATCACTTTTTTATATTTCTGAAACCTTAAAAAATAATGTTTCAGTCGAGAACATAACAGGTCAAAAGATCGAGGTTTCAGACAGGTCAAAATAATGTGACTTCTGATGTTTCAAAGTTACGGTGTCATATTTCTGCAATGTTTCTGAAACTATTGTGTGCTGTATGGGAGGTGGAGGAAAAAGCAGTTATATGTTTTATTGGAGCAATGAATAAAGGATAAACCCTGATGTTTTCTGGTTGAATTTTGCTATGTAGGTGAACACTTGTTGGAAATTATTTTGAATTAGTGCTATAAAATTCAAACTCATACATACCATGATGAAATATCAAAACCAAAACATATGTTAAACATTTTCCACATGGAAACGCCAGTCAAATTAAATACAAATACTAAAAAAGAACCTAACTAAAAAAAGTTAGCTATAAATTTGTAACCAGTGAAACCCTGAAAATAAAGGTAGAAAGAATGAGGGGAGAGTGGGAGTGGAGTGGGAGGGGGAAGTGGAGGGGAGGTGGCTGGGAGAGAAGAAAGAGGGGAGAGGAGGAGGAGTGGGGGAGGAAAAGGAGGGGAGATGGCTGGGACAGTTGGCAAACGGCCAGCAGAGGGGAAAGAGAACCCAGGATGTCTCAGAGCTAAATACGGACTCATTTACTCCAGTCGCTACGATGTGGTCAGTGGAAGATGAAGAGGAGGAAGACCTCATGTTTAGCCCGGCCCTCATGGCCCGGAGGGCGAGTGAAAGTTGGATCAACACACCGCCGATCGAGGTATGGAATGTTACATTAGAATGGCCATAGTGTCAAACTCACCGGGAAACAGCAAGCATATCTTGACTAAGTATAAACCAAAGTGAGCAATGCATTCGAGTAAGATTCAAACAACATATTAATCATATTTATGCGGTTCATCAAAGGTGAATTTACTGGAGCTCAAAAATGGATTGTTGCGCCATATTGGCTGCCTGCCAACGCTTGGCGGTAGACAGCTATTATTGTAAACAGTTATTTGGATCGTCGCAATGGCAGGCGCTTGAATTGACACAGGCCCCTGTACAAGTTAGACTATTGTATGAAAGCTTCCTCTGCTTTACAGGAACCAGTACCAGTATAATGTTTTGAAGAAAGAAGGTTGAACTTGGGAACTAAGATTTATTTATATACATTTAAATATTTGAAAGTTACATCTCGTTCAAATATTTGTCTGATAAGACAATGATAACTAAAATTAGGGAACTTTGGCAAGAGGCAGTTTTTTCTTTGACATTAAACGTTTTACAGCAAGTTCAGTGTCATTAGAGGCTTTCAATTGTTAGTTTCAAACAATATAATAGAACTTTTAATATTACACTGACATTTTTGGGGAAATACTTATACTACCTTATACTGTGTGTGTATACGAATCATACTTGAAGTTCGAGAGAAACAATACAGAATGTGCCAAAACATAAGGAAAAACATTTCCCGATCATTTTAAGTAGAAATATATATTCTATCCTTCACTTTTATTTGTTATGATAATATGTTCATTACACAATATTTTGTATGTAAATTATATATAAAATTTCCATGAGGAAGATGCAGATGTACCCACCTACAGGGTTAATTTATTGGGGGCTCACTAACTTATCCACAATTTAGCAGGGCTGATTTGCAAGGACCACGATTAAAAATCCCATCAAAAAGTGACTATACAATTAACACAGCAAATTGCATAAAAGTCTAGAACAACTAGACTGAGTAGAATAAAAATTTTGAATTATAAAAGATGATTGAGAGCAGAGTGACCAGACCCCCCCCCCCCCCCCCCCCGAAACACGGATAATTTGCACGATGACTGTTGTCGTCTAAGAGAAGTTAGACAAATCTATCATACCATCCAGTCTACACTCCTCTTCCCTACACATTATTCTCTAAATACTACCAGGTGATCGGAGACTTATGAAACAGATTTAATAGATAGAGTGGTTAGAAGCACCACTCTGATGTGCATGTCTGATGTTCATTGGAGAGTATGTAATGGTGCAGTTTACAGTCTCACTCGGCCAGAAAAAATGTATAGCCATAAAAATGTCTAAAATTTATTTAGCCGCTTATTTTTTTCCTATGCTTAACATCTTCACTTTGTCATGAGAAACCACTTACTTGTGCCGCTCATTCCTTGGAGCGCGGCAGCTGAAACCAACGATAATTCCCTGGGTACCTTTTGTGTATTTAAGTTATTTATAATGCGATCGCTATGAATGTTATATCCCTGAATTCATAATTTTTCAGAGAATGGAATTTGATTTTTAACTCTACACAAGTATCTGGTTACTCGTGCCATACTGTGCTTATTAATTTATGTAACATTTTATTGACACTTTTGTCATTTAAGTATGTTATTAGCATTTCTCTTACCACTTACTATTGAATTTGTCAATTTTTGATCTTGTACAAATACCATAGTTAGTTGTTTCATGTTTTCTTATCAGATGACATCAGAAACTAATCCTGAACTGTAATATGATAAAGAAGGTTGTCTTAATTGCTCTGATGGCAATTAGAGTGCTTTAGCTTCACAGCTGAGATAACGCTTGGGAAATATCGGCTTTGCCAATAAGTAACCGGGTTACTTGTGATGTACACAGGCTATTACTAGGCATTAAGAACCTGTTACTCATGACACACTGGAATAAAGAACAGGGTATAATTTTACTGCATTGAAGGTATTAAGGACTTTAAAGTCCACCCCTTGTCTCTGAAACGTGACTGGGAATTCTTTTGATCTTCTACCAACAGCCGGCTCATTATAAACACATCTGTTACAGACCATGCCGATCCCCACCAGCAGCCTCCAGCGAAAGAAGAGTTTACCCGACTTCCAAGGCCTGCCTCGGGCGGCCGAGCCCATGTCCCGAGAGGAGGCTTCTGTGCTGAGCTCGGCGAGAAGAGAGGAGTTGCGGAGGATGAATGAGGAAGCGGACAAGCTTCGTGCCAACCCACTGTTGTACCTTGTCAGTCCGAGCGTTAAGGTGAGACTTGGGATGCGATTGCTACGAAGTTTTAGAGTAATTAATACTATAATCAACCTTGCTTAGTTTACAGATGGGTCGAAGTTTTAGTATTGTATGCACGGTTCAACCAATGGAAAGAAAGGCGGGAGGGTGAAGTCAGTGTTAAGAGATAAAATAAATGGCAACAGGAAACTGACAAGTACTTTTTTCATTAAAGCCAAATAAAACAAGGAAAACTGCAATAAAATAAACCAAATTCACAATTATTTAATAAATACACAATTTTTTCAAAATTAGATAGTAAATAAAGGAGATATTGGTTTTTAAATATTTTCCATAGGAATTACATTAGACAATGGACTGTTTTTATCGACAAACAAAGAAATCCATTTTCTTGCGACTAGACATTGTATACTAAAGCTCCATTTCCAATCAACATTTTCTGCTCAAAACATTGTTTTGAGCTAAGCTCACAGCATTGTTCAAGTAAAATGTTTAGTGGAAACACTCTTGAAGTGTTGGCCAACATTGTTGGCAGCAAAAAGTGTTGTAAGCCGATGCAGCTCACAACAAAGTTGTGAGGAGAGTTCAAAACATAATGGAAACGGTGTCCCAACTCCAAACACTGCTGCGAACAGAATTCGCGCATGCGCTCTGAGCGGTTAATCGAACTTTTAAAAATCTGGAGAAGATACATGATGCTGCTGTAACTGTCTCCTGTCGCTCGGTACCGTAAAGTAGCTGCTAATGTCACCAGGTGAGACTGGGCTGCGCTGGCACTAACTTTTTGCAATGAACGGTGCAACAAGGTTCTTAAATACTTCAAAATCACTTGTTGTCATGCATACGAAGTTTTCAAATCCATACTGCAGTCTGAAATCCCTTACAAGAGAATTACATGCACCTTCAAATGCCTTTTTTGCAAAAAAAACTCCTGACCCACCATCGCGATCGCTTCCTTCGTTTTAACAACAATATTTGGTGATATGCACCAGCCGTAACCATAAAAGCTGCCGCTGCTGTTTTTTCACTCTCCATGCTGGCAGACGTGGAAGCTACTTAGTGTTGCCAGGCAGGATTTGGCATTTTACCCACCAACTTCATTAAAAATTCCCGGTTTTACCCAGTTTTTCGGCAATAATCCCCAAAAGTACCAAAAACCGGGTAATCACCCGGAAAACCACTAAATGACTTTCAAAACACCCAAAACCGTATAGTTTCCTAATATTACTAGGTAAAGAGGGATATCTTACATCAATACACTGCACACTATATACCAAAATATATCTATTTACCCCAAGTATTATTCTCAAAACCATGAAAACAATTTATTTTTCTCGTCTTATACGAACAGTGGATTTTTAAAAAGCACATCATACTTCGAAAATCCCTGGCTTTACCCGTGTTTGGTATTTCCGATGCCGGGTAAATCCCCGCAGCTCAAGTCTGAAATCCCCGGTTTTACCGGATATTTCTTAATCCTCTCAAAATCCCCGAATGGCCATCAAGATACCCGAAAACCGGGCAAATACCCGGTTTCTGGCAACACTGAAACCAATTAAACCATTTCTAACAAATATCTCCAACTGAAAATATCTAGAGTTTAAAAAAATCGATGTAGTTCGTTCAAAATACCCGGTTTCACATCGTTTTTTCTTAATCCCTGCCAAATCCCCAAATGGCCTCCAAAATAAACCAATACTGGGTAAATACCGTTTTTGGCATTGCTGAAGCTACAGGCTTTGGACGCTAGACGAGCTGATTTGGTCAGGAGTCGGAGCGCGGAGGGGTCTTTCCGCGGGAAATGTTGGCGCGTGTTGAGCGAATGGAAACAGTGCCCCAACAATGTTTTCAGCTGTGCTCAAAGCTGCTTTGAGCACAGCTCACAACATTGTTGGAGAAAATTTTGAATGGAAACGAGGCTTAATAATTCAAAATACTGGATTATTTATTTACCAAGACAATTTTAATGATTGCAAGTAAATTTCAATTAATTATAGTAATTTAAGCAAAATGTTAAGAATTTTATTTTTGTAACATTAAAGTCCCTAGACTTCTAAACTTGAATTTTTATATACATGTGAGTAGCGTCATTTTGTTTGGCATCTTAAGCACTAAAAACCATAAAATGAATATAAAAGTTGTTAGGGTAATTTTCAAGAAATTTTTTGTCCTTTTTTAAGGGGCCAATCCTTAAAAATTCAAAATATAAAAAAGCCAGGATATATCACAGCTTCATACCTACAAGTCCAATTTCATGAAAATCAGACCATTGGTTTAGTCTCTATTTCTGTTTACAGACATCTATCCACACATACATGTCAAACACCAATTCAAAAAAGTTTTTTTTTTTGGATTAAGGGAACACTAAAACAAAAATAACTACTAACAACTGAAAATTGAAAATATTGACATAAGTAATACTGTGCCATATACTATGTATTGGGGGAGAAAGTAAAAATTGATCTTGTATGTTTCAAAATGATAAAAACATCGCTCCAGATTTTTATTAGCGGATTTCCTAGGGAATAGTGAGCTACAGTAGACCCCCTCTTAACCGACCCTGACGGGACTGGACCTAGGTCGGATAACATAAAAGGTCGGTTAAAACGGGTAATCCTCTAAACACCTAAAATAAAAGCTCTATTGATTTAGGGTTCCATTACAATAATTCTAAAGCAGTTTGTGGATCAATTAAAAATGAACTATAATTATCAATCTATTTTTTTAAATATTTAACTCACAGACGTTTTACTATGCGCTTCGAAAAGCACCTACTGTATGTTTTAATAAATTCATTAATACTGTATTCAAAATATTTTAACCTGTAACAAACAACCTTTGGAGTTGAGCATAAAGTTCTTATCATTGGATATGGGAACGGAAATGCCGCATTTCCTAGAAAAGGGCGGTTAAACCGAACTGTTGTCAAAACAGGGTCGGTTAAAACGATCTTTAACATCTGACCAGTAAGGGCGGATAATCCAATCGTCGGTTAAAACGAGGTCGGTTTCTACTGTATTGGTATCACCCACACGGTGGCTCTGAGGCACGGGACCATGATAACTTTTTATTTTTGGATCTCATGAAGCAAGAATACTATTTGTTAAAAACTTTATGAACATAATAACAAATGAGAATATATATACATATATATATATATATATATATATATATAATGTTGGCACTCTAGTGGTCATAATTTTTGTCCGATTTTTTTAAAATTTGGTTGGAACATTTTTTTTCTCTATGATATTTAGGTCAAGTTTTTTGGCCAGAAAAATCGGAGCACCTTTAACCCCTGTATTGGGGGGTTTGGGGCCAAAAAAGGGTGATAGCCCCAAATGTAAATTTAATGAATATTTTACTAAAGGAAATAAAAATGAAAATATTTTAAGCCCTTTCCAAAAATTACAACACCAAAAATAACTCATTTATGAATGAAAATGTGAATTTTCTAAACGCG
Source organism: Flexamia atlantica (assembly GCA_035578135.1). Classification (NCBI taxonomy): domain Eukaryota; kingdom Metazoa; phylum Arthropoda; class Insecta; order Hemiptera; family Cicadellidae; genus Flexamia; species Flexamia atlantica. The sequence continues at coordinate 32,856,832 of JAQJVK010000004.1, read as the reverse complement.
GTACGCTGTCGTAAAAAGATTTTGCACTCTAGGGGCAGCAATCATCATCCGATTCACTTTCAATTTGGTGGAGATATTATTTGCTATGATCTAAATGGCTGGGAATAAAACAGAAGCCTATATCCCAATTTTAGGGGCCATAAAGCCTAAAGTTTGGAGTTTTCGAGGTAAATAATAGTCAGTTTAACTCTAAAATTTATTTCGCTCCGTCATGTCAGCGTGCTGCGTGAGTACTCGTTATATCTTTCTTATCCTAATCGGACAACCAAAATATGACCCAGCGATTTATTAATCAGGCCGAGCCAATTGACTTGGTGACACTATTCATTCTTGTATGACGATTTATTATTTCTTTTGATTCCGAAATGTTTGTATAAATTATGTTTGTGGTTTGCAGGACTGGTTCTCGAGACAGCAACTGGTGATGCTCGTGCTGTTTGTCAACATCTCTCTAGCCATCATGTTCTTCAAACTACTCACATAGTAATGAATGACGAGACCGTGAGGCAGTATACATCCGGTGGTTTCTTCAATGGCTAGCGTACCGTAGCCATTGGTCATGAGACTGATAACGCTCTACGAGCAAAAGACAATTCCTCTTAGACGATTGTTGCCGTTGCGAGCCCAGTGAACGAAGCGGTTTACGACCGAGTGTATCGAACAGATTTGAAAGGATTTTTGAAGTTTTATATATTAAAAGCTCTAGTCATGCAAGCACAAAATATATTCACTTTAAGTGTTGGCAATCCCCAGCATTGTTTCTTCCACTTCTCGTGTGATGGAGATTTCCAAAGCGATTGTGCCTATTTAAAGTATAAAATACTACGCTGTTGATTTTTCAGGAGGAAATTTTTTATTGAAAATCTTGAATATACGATTTAGTTTAATGATAATCCTTACTGGTCCTCTTGCCAAAGATTTGTTTTTACCCATTTGTTGTGTTGTTACCAAAAATAATTTTTTATTAACTGTATGTATCGAGTTAGGTCCTGAAACTCAGAGCTACACACAAGGCTGTCCAGGGATCAGGCGAAAGCCAAAGAAATTATCGCTATTTTACTCAGATATTTTATATATTTCCTTGTAAATAGTATATACGATTTTTACAACATTCGGAAGTAAATTGATAAAATTTGTTGTATTGAATCTCTATGCTTGTACATAATCTAGTTTAGGATTATTACTATTGTTACGTTAAAACATTTTTCACTTCAGTAAACTAAGTGAAGGAATGAGTGATTTTGTTATAAAGGGAATTTTTCCATTGCCATTTGTGTTCCCTTTCAGTTCCTGGGAGTGGTACTGGTAATTACGAAGTGTTGTGCCTTCTACTTCAGTGGGAATGAGCGAGGTCCAAGATTTACATCTAAATGCCTCCCAATTCCGAATGATTTGTATTAAGAGTTACCACTGTTCTTTAGAATAGCTCCTTGCTTAGTTTTGAAGTGAAAATTTATCTCTATGTTCATCACGTTGCCAATAAATTACATTTTTTGAACAGTTTAGTGTTTCTGTTTGTACCTTGTATGAGTAGTTCTAATGACATAACAAATTATTAGTATAGTGACCCAGTGGGGACTATAAGAGGGCAAATCAATCAATGGTGATGTAGTTGAAAATCTTTCATTATAAAAAAGAAGAAAACATGACCAAAACATGGTGGACATGATGAAACATGGTTATGGATGATCTTTCATTATAATCTTTTTTTTAAAAAAAGGTGATTCTGTAAATTGTTGTGCACACATCATTAATTCATACCCACTTTTAAAACCCCAAAACTGGTGATCAGCATCTTAGACGGGGATGAAATCCAACTCAGATTGTGACGGTAAAGCACCATACATAATCATAATTTCTTTTGAAATGAAATTAAGAACAGACAGCGTGTGAATGCCGCTCTCTCTCACCAATGTACAACCTTGGTAATCCAGTCTGTAATGGTTCATGTAAACAATGCTTAACATACAGTTGGCGCCTCTAAATGGTTTGGATTTTTTTAGTTCAGGCACAGGTCTGTTCAGGACTAGACCTTCCTCCACACAACCCCTATCAGTCACCTCAGTAAGGTGTCTGAATTAGTGGAGTTCTCTCTGTTTTATTTTAACCCAAATTGTACAAACGCTGTATAGTACACGTATGGTGGTGCATGGGCCCACCAGCTACTTGGGTCATTCCTTTTCCACCCCCATGGCGCTTGCAGCTATTTCATCTATGAGTCACCAATTAGCACATCTAAAACAATTATCAACTTTTTATTTTCCTCATAGTTTCTCATTCCTTATATTTTGTAAAACTCTAGAAAACAAGAATGATTTTAGACATGATGTGCTTTGATAAGTGGAGGTCTCAAAGCATACAACACATTTTAAATGTAGACTAAAATAAAAAAAAAACAGTGAAAGAAGTCCAGATTGGATGGCCAATCGGGTAAGTTTAGATGAGTGGACAGATACAGTAGGGTATCTACTGCAGCATTTCAATGCATTTTAATGTCAACCAGCTCTTGAGAAAACATATTAGGGTAACAATGACAATACTCAGTAACCAAAGACATGTATTTATTTACAAGTTCCTGGCTTTGTTACAACGCACATCTAACCACTTGATACATCATCCATCAGAAATTAATAGACAGCCATTGTTTGACTAGAGTTTCTACCTATTCATTCTGAAACCTGTAAAGTTTACAGCAAACAATTTTGATCCTATTCGAATCTATATATTAATTAACATACACCGAGTTCTCAGTGACTTCTGAATTGATTTTCATTATTAGTTGATGAGTCAAATTAAAGGTACCTAAGCCAAATTTTACTTGGAGTTTTTGTTTATATCATTCAGAACTTTCAAAATTCAGTCACTATAATTGAAATTGGAAGGACAAAATTTTATCATGTTACCGGCTTTTGATTCACTTAAGTAGGTCGCACACTGTTAGGGACAAGACATGAAAAAACATTATGGCCCAGCTAATAAGATTTAAATGATAATGTAGTCTGACTGAGCACCAACAGTGTGTACTATTTTGATCTGTTTATATTTATTATTTAGAATAACTTTTACTTAGGCAAACTTACAACCCAGTCTACACACGATAAACAGCTAATTTTCTGTCAAGAAAACTTTGTTTTATACTCTCCTTAAAGCCTAATAATAGTTGACATCAATACATCATACATTATACAGTGACAGGTTGAGTATAATTATTTTCCTTCAATCTTCCCTTAAACAAAAAAATATCGTGTCATTCGCTTTCAGTGTGCGGCCGGCTTAACAAAACAAAGGGTGGTAGCAAAAACAGCTGTTATCAATATTATTTTGAATGTGAATGTCATTGCAAGCGAAACTGCAACAGTAATCAACACAATATTAAAATATTGTGAAAAATCATAATTTAAAAGATGTGGCATATTCATTACCAATTTCAAAAAAAAATTAATTCATGAACATATACCACTGAAATTAAGTCAGCAAACAAGCAAAACTATTTTATAAATCCTTTAAAAATAACTGTTTGATTAAAAAATGTCAAAGAATAGCTAAAACAATTCTCTCACAAATTAAGTGTGAAAACATAATAATTATTATTACTAAAAATTTAATAGACATGATTTTTGTGTTTAAAATTAGTATAGTGGGTTAATAAATATATCTTAAAATATGGCAAGCATTAATGCAGAAAATAATAATCATTGAAGATAACAGTATTTTATCTTTTATCAAACTTTGATTCATCAGAATTTCTTTCAGGGTACTTTTTTTAATGTACCATTTCTCATAAGTGATCATGAATATGTACTTTTCTCATAAGTTTTCATGAATATGTACTTTTTAATCTTATTTTGATAGACTAATAAATTTACAATTATTTACACGTGATAAAATGATGTCACATACAGAGAAAAGTGAATATTAAATGAGATCACAATTAAGGGTTAAATATTTTACAAAATCAACTAGAGTTCCGGCCAAATCATTAGGCGGGTGAGTGAGTGCGCTGCTGGCGTTCAAAATATGTTTTTGGCCAATCATTTACCCATCTAAAGCTACAGACAGTTTTGCTTTTTGTTTATGTTCTCCAAATCAGCTGAGTAAGTCCTCCAAACATACCAAAGTAAATGTGCTTCTATCTGTTGGAAATATGTTCAACTGCTTAACTCTGTAGAGGAGCGGAGGTGTCTTTAACATCAAGTCATTTATGCAGCTGGAGTTTCCATTTTTCGCCACCCGCCTAATGATTTGGCCGAACTTTAAATCTTTTAAGTACTTAGTCAACATTAGTACTTATCAATAGGACAATACAATATAAAACAATTGTGGCAAAGTAAAAATATAACATAGGAATAGTTAACAATATTACTTTGATGAATGGAACACCAAGGAAAAATAATTTCATGAACACTTTCAATGTCACAAACTGAAATTCAACACTTTCTGAATATTTTTTTAATTCCTTGATAAAAAAATCACATAAACAAAAATGGATCAAATTAAAAGATTTTTAGGTTTTAATTGTTGTTTTAAAAAAATGAAAACTGAGGATTAATATAAAAAATTTTCAATGGCATTGTGCACAAGAATTAAAAATTAGCATTCATCCTCTCAAAAAAATACCTGATACCCAAAGAACAGTTAAGAGATGCTAAAGTATATTAAAGAATTCCAAGAATTACACTAAGTTTTATACTAACTCATGACTGCGTACAATGGAATGTTAATATTTTATATAAGTAGTTCTTTAGTAGTTTATTATGAAAATTTTAAGAAAAAAACTTCTTGAAAATTAAAAATATGTAAAAAAGTTATTGAAAATATGTAAAAAGGATCATTTGGTCGACTTATTGAACATTTTGACATTTTCAAGACGTCCCATAAAAGATTTTTTACTATGGTAAGCTTTTAAAATAGTAGTATGAGAGGAAAAATAACTAGTTTGCACGATTTTCTAACTATGGTAAGTTTTTAAAACAAAAGAAGGAGGAGTAAAAAATTAATGTTTGCAGAAAAATCCACTATTAGAAAGTTTAACGTATTGCAATTTTAATATGATTACTTATTTTGACCTTGGTTGGAGGTATTTTTTCTTTTAAAAGGTTGTGTTTTCTTACTTTTCTTTAAAATATTGACCTTTGATCTGTGTGGTTTCCCAGCTTCTTCATTGCACTGATCACTTTCTTTTTTTAAATTTTCTGGTTCCTTATTTTTCCTTGGTCTTCCTCTCTTTTGCTTTTTAAGTAACATCTCCGCCGGTACAACATTCTCTTCTTCCACTGGCTTTGATTCAGCAGGTGGAACAATTGGTTTTGGTTCATCAGGGGGGACAACTTTTCTCTTTCTTCTCCTGCCCCAGAAGCACTCCTGTTTTACTAGAGCGAGTTCTTTTTCTGTGGCCTCCAAGTTGACATCAGCAGAAACATCTGGGATAGCTAGAAAGTGTGACTGATCAAAAAAGGTTGATACCACTGCATGAATGTGTTTGCACATCGTTTTGTCATAAGCATGGAATCTACATGAACATTTAAACTCGTGAGCACATGTACCACACTTTGTGCAAAACAACAAACAACTTCCAGAGTTATAACATTTTTCCTCTTGTTGCGTAACAATTGAGTAAATATTTTCTGGATCTTTGCTAGAATTGACGCGCCAAGAAGTTGGCGTCTCTTTCAAAATCGCTTCTGGATTGATTTTTTCCCCAAGTTTGTGATGATTCGGCAGTTCCTGTATTTGTCTATGAATTTTGGCTTGTCGTTGACATTGTTTATCGCTAATTAATTTCAGTAAATCCTGAACTGTGCGAACAATAAACCTCTTGTCCACATGCTTCCGATCAACCACTTCTTCAATTTCGTTACTCAGCCGCTCCATGTTCAACTGAGCATGTATGGCTACATTCCTCTTCCCATAGCATCCAGCCCACAAAAGCTCAGATCCTAAATATTTTTGTGCAAAATGATTTCCAAACTGAATGGAGAGAGGATTTGTGAGTAGTTCTTTGTCAACATAGTCTTTGAGAGTACTTCCAATTTTACTATCATCATGTGATTCTAAATAGGAATAAAGTTTCTCATAAATAGATTCTTGAACTTCCTCATTAGGTATGGCAATCAAATTATCTCTCCAATCTTTGTCCACAAACCGATTGCTCCACAAATGGCAAGGCTTTTCATCACTTGTAAATACAGAAACCCAAGCTTCGTAAATGTCGTCATTGTCATCGGTCAGCACTGCTTTGGCATCTAATTCTGGCACCTTTTCCTTCACACATGCAAAAAACAACTTATACTTGTCCTTGTTGACCTTAGTAGAAATCATGAAAGCTATCGGTAAAGCATCATTACAACTGTCTACCACGATTAAAGTTGCAATGTGGATCTCATGGGTGGTTTTGGTTTTTTGGCTGTAAACAAAATACTTGTTATCATTCGTGGCATAGGTAGGGATATAAAATATCCTGGACTGTCCATATTTCTTGGCCATTTCAGTCTGTCCAAGCGTCATTATTACAAGTGTGAAATCATAGTTGACCAAATCAACATTGCCCTGTTCTTCAAAATGCAAAACTGGGCTGTTTTCAGATTGGCTCATCAACGATACCCAACTAGAAATGTTACAAGTTATGTTTGATGACGTTTCACCGGACCCCTTTTGATGGATCCGATATGCTTTTTCAATGTTCTTAATATCCTTGATCGTAATAAGGTGGATTCTATCCACCTCTGATTTGGCTGATGATCGGATGTTGTCGAGAACCACATCACGAGGCACACCTTTAATCAGCTGTTCCACTATGTGAATCTTATCAGTATTTGTAAGTCGCAACTGCTGCAGGTCTGTATCATGCCCGTAGTGTGTATTACATATTTTCACCTCCACATGTCCGCTTGTCAGTTCTAAGCATGTAATCGAAGCAGTGCAATGGTGAGATGACTTAGTGCTTTGTTTCCTCTTGTGGATTTCTCTCCCCAGATTGTTTGGAGGGATGTTTGTTCCAGACCTGCTGCAATAGAAGTACACAACACGAACTCCCTTCTCCCTTGATCTCGACCCAGACTTCTTCACAAACCTGATTTTCTCTAGTTTTTCAAATTCTTCTTTCCAATGTAGAAATTCTGGAATAAAAATATAAACGGGATGTAAACACAAGTTCATCAGTTCAATGGGACCAAGCAAATTTAATCCTGAAAAGAATTAATTTAGGGAATTTTTTTATACAAACAAAATTATGTGATGAGAGGATGAATAGAAAAAAACTCATTCAGGATTTTACACTTCTGCCCAAACCTCATCAATTTTTAAATCAGAAACTTATAGTAAAGCCATAGGAAACTCATAGGTAACTACAGTGTAAGCCATAATGGCTCAATTCCTTCAGCTGCTGAGGTAGCATCTCACTGAAGTGAAGATTGCTGATTCCTTAGTGGGAAGGGTAATCAACATTATCTAATGATTATTACTCCTTTCACCTTCCTCTTGAGCTCTATTAAATCTTGAAGCTGTCATGAGATGGATGCTGAAATCTGAATCTTATGCTCACCTGTTTAGATCATAAATAGATCGAAATAGCTAGAAACAATCTGCAATGCTATGTGAAAACAATTGTGGCTTCAGTATTAGTCCGAAGACCTTTCTAAACCAGAAGGTGGTTGGTTATCATTACAGCCCCAGGATACACTGTACTCTTTCCCAACAAGAGTGTGGTGGCCCAAGGCTCAGGTTTTGGACTTTGTCCTAGTTTCTGCCTCTCGGGAGATACCCACTTTAAGAGCTGAGTAGAAGGCACTTCAACAGCAAGTGGCATGAAGGTGCGCTCTACTCAGCTCTTAAAGTGGGTATCTCCCGAGAGGCAGGAACTAGGACAAAGTCCAAAGCCTGAGCCTTGGGCCACCACCGAGCACTGTGTAGCCTGGGGCCGTAAGGATTACCACCTTCTGGTTTAGAAAGGTCTTCGGACTAATATTGAAGCCACAAGTGTTTTCACATAGCGTTGTTTCTAACTGTATCGATCTAATTATGATCTCATCAGGTGAGCATAGAATGCAGATTTCAGCATCCATCTCATGACAGCTTCAAGATTTAATGGAGCTCAAGAGGAAGGTGAAAGGATGCTGGATTGAGAAAGAAAGGAATAATAATCATTAGATAAAATCCTTCAGCTGACACTAAGCTAGGGCTTGACAGTAATGTATATATATTTCTCATTTTCTCTCCTTTTTTTATTGAATACAAACAAAATTCCGATCAACACCCCATAAAAACTGTTGCACCTAACACACATTTTGAACAATATTAAGTAAGCACATCATTTTGCACTCTATACTCCTCTCATAGCATAGGCTCCCATAAAGAGGGGATAATTCAAATTTCCCATAGAGAGATCGGCCCTAAAGAGATCCACTCTATAGAGATCCGCCCTATGGAGATCCACTCTATAGGGTGTCAAAGTTTGGGTCTTATTTATAGAGAATACTTTGTTTTGGTTTGTTGTTTTGATAGTTTCCTGGTATTTAATGTAAATTAACAGCTGTTGAATGAACTATCCAGCTAAGTAGATACATTTTACTTTTTACTTCCCTTGAAATGGTGACCTACCCAGGAATACATTTTAAACCTATCATGAATTAGAGATGAGTGTTGAAAGAATGTGGTGAGATCTTGTAGTCTTGTTACTGATTAAGGCTGATATGTTCGTTATAGAGGGGGCCTATTAATAATTGGCCCAATAACAAAGGACAAGCAGGGGACTACAATAACGTGGGATCTGAACCACTTTTTTGCTAACTTCAACTACCATCTAGACTAATTACGAGGATAGTCTTATGTATGAATGTCGCCGTATTTGCTTGTCCAAACATTTATCTCCACTAGCAGAAGGAATACCGTATCACAAGCTGTCATTTATAACTACAATTCCACAATACCTGACCTGTAAGTGGCTGGAACATAGGACACTCCATCATATTATCATCAGCTAGAACCAGGAAATCAAAAATGATTTTTTTCCTCCCCAGGGTTAATTTCCACTGAAATTTTAGTTTAGGCTCCACTCATTTAAAGATATGATACCTTTGCTAGTGCAAAATAGTTAGTGCAAGTAATAATCTCCAATGTTGATAACATTATTGTCAACTGTCTAAAGTTGGGTTAAGAATATTACAGAAGGCAAGGAATATCAATTCACAATGCTAACAACATACAGGGTATCAAGATTAAAAACAAAAATAATAGTTAAATATTGCTTTCTCATAATTTTTGAACAAAAATCACTAGGCCTTATGCAGAAAACAATCAAAATCCATCTTGATAAATTAACACTGTTCATACCCTTTAGTTGTTCTTTGATGGTCGCTGTTCAACACTACAGATCGTCAAAATTCACCTGACCTGTGAGATGTTGCATGTTTATGTTAAGTTAGAGCAAAATTTAAGTTTATGTAACAAGTTTGAGCACCTAGTCAGCCAATAAGTTTAAGTTTAATAAATAAAAAATTAGCCTACTTCTCCTCCATTGTTTTTGCACCATAGTCTATGCAAAACCCAGACTCATACCCTAGTTAAGAAAGAAACCGACTATCTAGATGTCATGTTCAGTTATTCATTAAGAACTTACCACTGTAGGTATTGAACGATTTAATTCTAATATCCATGTTGAATCCATGTTCTTCAACCAGATGGAGTTGTAGTTTCTCTTTATAACTGCACCTAAATGAACAGCCTTTTTCCAAACATAGTATATTGGTTTTATCACCACGGAAAATGTTATGTATCTTCTTCATGTGATTGTACCTTCCAGCATTTTGGTTGAATTTTTTCCCACAAACCAAGCAGTTGAACGAGGTCTTTTTCCTGAAAAGTTCCAACTGTCTTAATGAGCTGCTGTTTTGCTCTACAGGGGGCTGTTTCTAAACTATGTTGGTGAATTAATAAAATTGACTTAGTATTTTGTAATACTAAGATTCCATTTCAAAACCGTAAGGATTCAATGGAGATGAATTGTAACTAGTGATTAAAGAATAGTAGCTAGTACTTGTGAAATGTGTTTAGAAACACCCCCCAGGAGTAGGTTAGGTAGGGTTAAGTTAGGAAGGTTAGTTAGAAAAGGTTCATAGTTTTCACAAAGGAAGTTTCTCATCCAACCAGCGTCGGAACATCACCAGAGGCCTGTTGCACAATAAATTACAAGCAATTATATTACAGCATTATTTACTATTAGGCCCTACCAATCAACTCTGGTTGGATGATCAACTACGAGCCTATTATTGGCTATTTAGAGGTCCCACGCTGCTCCGCAGCTGTAAATTTTGGTAGGCCTACCAAGACACAAATCAAATCAAATAATTCATCTACAAAATTAATGTTACATGCAGCTTCACAACTTCAATGTATCTTGCCTAACACTTGCCTAAGTCGAAAAAAGGTGCATGTAGCTGGCCCAGTTAAGTTAGAATTTCAGGAAACCAAATATGCCACGATTTAGTACCAAATTGGTATTAATTAGTTCCACGAAGGAAAAAGAAGGTATTTAATGAGATATTCTGTACTAAAGTTTTCCGGAACAGCGACATGTCAGCCCAACACATATGTCAAAATTCACCTGACCTGTGAGATGTTGCATGTTTATGTTAAGTTAGAGCAAAATTTAAGTTTCAAACTAAACTACCATGATTTAATGCTGAATTATTTGTAATTGGTATCACCTATAAAACATTGGGACCTCAAATATAACGCAGTAATAATGTAATAATCTCTGCGGCTATGAGATGCACTATCAAACGCATATAGTAATCCGACTAGACTGTCACTTACCCAATCAACAGACAGTATTTTTTAAAGAAGGAAATAAAGAACAAATAGTGGCAGATCCTAAGAAAACTAAGCTTCAAGCCATTTTCCAACTTAACAATACAGATGTAAATGCCAGGGAATTCTTAAATACTGAAATAACCCAACATTACGTTTGGAATGATAAGAGGAAAAAGTGGTTAGGAGGGAGAAGAGGTGGTGCAAAAGTTGTTACGAGACTCTATACGGACAAAGTTCAAAATCTTGGTCTGACTACGAACCCGACTCTTACTTGGAGCGATGCAGTATTAGGTAGATATTCAAAAGAAGGTCTCTGCCTCAATCCACTCACTAAAGAAGTTACAACGTTTTTTGCCACAACATACTAAACTACATCTTGTTAAGTCACTCATAATGCCCAACTTTACCTACTGCTACCACGACTGGCCACAGAGGGGGGGCAGAGGGGGCAAATGCATAGGGGCCCCGGCTCACAGGGGGTCCAAAAACACCCAAAAATGGCCCGGCATGGCAAAAAAGGGGTCCAAGAGGACAGCAAAGTAAAAAAAAAAATGTCGCCAGGTTCCAAGGTCCGGGGTTGCAGGTTGCACAAGGGCCCGGAAATCCTGCCGCCAGGCCTGACTGCTACTCTGTGCAATGACATGACTGTGGCCCATTCAAATATGCTCCAATGTCAAATCTTTTTATTTCAATCAGCAGCCGGCATAGAGTGCATAATAACAACACGGAAGGGGCCTGATAAGAACTGGAGGAGGGGGAGGGGAGGCACATGGACAAGACGGCAGTGGCGACAGTCTGGACTTATGAATCAAGGTACGCGTACCCATCCGCCGCGCAGTGAATTGTTTTTGTTTGTGGCCACACGTTTCGTTTTTGTAACTATTTTTTAGCGAATTTCCCCTATAGGGAAGAAGCTATTACCGTAGGTCTCATGGTAAGACCTAAGCCCAAGACCATGATAAATTTTCGTTTTGGGGCCCCCAGAAGCAAAAAACGCCTTTCGTTCAAATTTCTAGATATATATATATATATATATATATATATATATAGATCTATATATATATATGTGTCTGTAAGCACGAAAGCGCTCGCAAAAATGGTCCGATCGAAATGAAACTTGGCACAGGGGTATAAAGTAGTAATTATTCGGATGAGTTCGAAAACCAGCCCGTTCGGACCACTGGAAGGGGGGGTTAAGGGGGGTAAACCCCCCCAAAAATGGGTTTTTTGGGTTTTGCACACAGAAAAATAAAAATTATCAAATTTTGGTTAGCACCATTGAATTCAGCTCAAAAAAACAAACAATTTAGTATCTTGAATCATTGCTCTATCTCCATTGGTTACCGAGATATTGAAAGTGGTAAACACAGTACGTTGTCCCAATGTTAACCTTATGGGAAATAAGTAAAACTCTATATCTCGCTTATTTCTCAACATATCTTAATAAAAATTGGTTTGTGGCTTCATCTAGATGAGATTTAATGTATTTTAGTCTAAAATCCGTGAAATTTCCATTTTAGTGGCAGCAAACCTGCATACTCATTCCCCATGTTATCCTTATGGGCAATTAAAAAAATTCCATATCTTCATTATTTCTAAATATATCTTGATATAACTTGGTGTATGGCTTCGTCTTGATAATATCTACTAAATATTTAAATTAATCCACCTAGTTTGAACGTGCCTGTAGCAGCAAGCTGCAAACTCATTCCCCATGTTATTCTTATGGAGCTTACAAAAACATGTCAAATCTCGCTATGTTGGATTGAAATATGTTGTGTTTATTTGAAATTCGCTGAGTATGCAGGTCTGCTGCAACGGGGGTATTTAAATGTTAACGTTGTTCAACTCTTGTACGGGTTTTTAGACTTTATGACGACCTCTTCAGAGTGATTTTATGTTTCTTCAGTGCTTGATGATGGCCCCATCAATAGGTTGAAACCAGTTGCAACTCAGCGGTGACATATTAATCACAAGACGGAATAAGGTATTTTAACCTCTTATATTAATTTGAATTGTGATCAGGAGGCAAAAACAACAAAATGAAGATGCTCCAACAGTCTCAGAACTATTGTCTAAGATATGTTTATGATCTAAGACTCATGGAGCATGTCTCAGATACTCCTTACTACCTAGGGTCAAAATTATTGAAATTACATGATCAAAGATCAATCAAAATTCTCTTATTGGCTTACTCAACGTTAAAAACCGGTTTTCCTAAATATTTTCAAAATAATTTTAAATTCATAGCTTAAGGTAGTCAAAGGAATTCACGTTCTGCTTCCCTCACTTGGCATATGCCTCAGCACAGAACAGCAGTCTATGACGGAGCATTTGATGTGACTGCTTGTCGTCTATGGAATGATTTTCCAGATTCCCTGAAGTCCATTGAGGGCTGTCGTCGGTTTGTGGACATTATTCTTTCAGCGGATGTCCTTGATAGGAGTGTACATAAATGGTTTTCATCTTGGGTGGGGTCACTGACGGATGAATGTTTGAGTGACTGAGAGTAGTACTAATTTAATTTTTTCCCCCCTTTATGTAGATATATTATTTTAAACTCATTTGCATATAGTGTAGTTGAATAGTATTATATCTAAAATTATGTATTACAGGTTAAGTGTAAGAAAGGGCCATGTGGCCCTAACTTTGTCTGTTTAATTAAAGAATTTTTCATTTCATTTCATTTACACCCTTGTGGTCTCTCTCAAAAATCAAGAACTTTTTCACTTACAACTACTATTACTTCACACTCAAAGTTAAATTTGCTTTCAAGCTTTATTATAATTCAAAAATATTGTCTATGATTATTTTCTAAAAGCAGCTCAGGACAGAGAGGTATAGCCTCTAACACGAATGAATGAAAGAAACAGTTAAACGTAAGCACGTTAGGGAAGCGATTGCCATTCAGTCTCCGAAACAGCTACGACGGCTTTATGGGTATATTTATGGGCTCAACTTTCCCACAAATGCTTTGTAGCTTTGGGGACTGTATCTTTTTACTGGTTATAACCTAAAAAAAATCCTATTTCTTTGAAATAAAATGGTCGCAACAAGGAAGGTGTCAAGTCCGGTTTTAAGTTCAGAGGCCCCGGTGGTCGTTACGGCCCTGAGTGGGCTTGTAGTTAGGTTATCAAAATGTTTGTGACGTTATATTATAATTAGCCTAATGAGTTTTATTATCATGGCTTGACTAACATAGTTCAGGGTTGATTATGTCTACTAAAAGTATGGTAAAGGATAAGGAAAGAATAAAAGGTAGGCCGCTTATTGATCTCTGGCTCTCAACTGTCTTCCCTAAACTCGTTTATTTCTGGTCACCCTAGTTCCCTACACCCACATCTTGGCAAAACATTGATATCTGACTCCATCTCGTATCTGATCTATCAATGTTTACAATCGTTCTTCACTATTGGATAGGCCTATCAATAGCGAAGAATCTATTCTACACGTTGGAAAAAATAATTGTAGGCCTAAACAATCTCACAGTTTAAAACAATTTCTTGATCATCATTATGGATATGGCCTTTGATTTTCTCATCAGAGTTATAACCAAACACTTATTCGTAAGTTACATTCAAACATTCAAACAAATAACACATTAGCCTACTATAAAACTAAAACTTAACCAAAACCAGGTATAGTTGAGTTATGATACGTTTATAATTATAGTATGTAAGCTAGTTTAACTAGTATATTATAAGTTTGATGTAGATATGTTTTGTTGTTAGATCACGTGATATAAAAACGGATAATGTATTTGGTTACAGAACATCGACAAATTGAATGTAAACATATGATGGAGTTGAATGTTTTGCCCACATATCTTAATGACTCTAGGGCTGCAGTTACGTAGGCGGTCTACATCTTAATGATTGAAAATATCAAACTGAAACCCCAATATGAATAACTGAAACGAAGTTTATTCGATTGCATCAGGAACAAAACAAAACACAACAAAATATCAGTAGGCCTATCTAATAACTTAAATATGATAAAACTATATAACTGGAACTGAATGTTTAAAAACTAAACTTTAGAATAAAACTAGCCTAGCCCCTGATAAAAAATGTTTTCCACTCTCGTTATTAAATTAAAACATTACCAACATAACATTACTCAACAACACACACACCTTATTTCATATCATCCATCATTTTGAATTAGTTTTGATTTTTGGTTTTCGATTGACATAGCACTGACAGAAATTTATGAGCTCTGTGAAGTTTGGTTATGGTTAAGTTTGTTAGGCCCTATCATAGTTTTGAAAGTTAAATTATTACTGTATTAGGCCTAGCTTAATACTAGATTAGTTTTCAGTAGATAAGAGTTTTAGATTAGATTAGTAGATAAGAGATGATTAGTTTGATATAGTTTTAATCGATATTTTGGTAAGAGTTTGGTATTTTCAATCATTAAAATGTAGACCGCTTACGGAACTGCAGCCGACTCAAGAAAAATTTTATAGGGCCTACTTACTTCGGAGAGGCCGATGATACATCTCTTGTCAGAGGTGCATCTTGATCCAGATTTAATTCATTAGGGGTATTGGGGTTTTCTTTCTGACTGTCAAGGTCCAAGTAATGACTGCCTTCATCCTCTCCTCTGATAATATTCATAGAATCATACAAACTGAAGACTTCTCCATCATGTTCAACAGGTTCCATTTTAATTTAGATCAAAATCATGAACAAAAAGAAATCTCGGAAAATCCGGATTGACCGGCTCCAAATAACACGTTCTTCAGTTATCTTGAAAGGTTCAATCCCCCAACTACTTACATTCACTCTAGTATTGTTAATTTACAATAATCAGCTGCTGGGGTGACATAAAATCAATTAAACAAGAGCTACGCTATATCAGGAGGTAATCGTTATGCTCAGCAGCGTATTCAATTGATTCAATAGAAAAATATAGCAATAAGTTCTTAAAACTAGGCATGATACAGGCAATCAAGTTCAGCCTTTTCAGCCAATTGCACAACGACGGGGACAACTTGGTATAAAAGACAAATAAATGTCAACCACAATTCACCACATCACAACTAAAGAGTAATCAATATAATATCATATTTTGTTATCTATGACAATTTCGTCATTTTCTAAACTTTGTTTTCATAACTTCACTCCAGTAGTCCTCTCTTTTGACTTTTGACTGACTCTTCCAGTGACAAGTGCAGGTAATGAAAGAAAAGACAATACGTGACCAGTGTTGCCAATGTTCTTGTTCATGATTTTTCTCCTGAATTAATTGATACTAGTGGCTTGAAGGGGCTAAAAGCCCCTAATGAGGGAAAATTCAAACAATCCTTATTTATTATAGTACAAAATACCTTCACAGCAAACTGAATCTACCTGCTTATATTGATATCTAGCCTACCACATGGTTTTCAATCAAGTATCAGTATCACATGTTTAATGTAAACAAAGCAGACGTTTTTAGATCCCAATGCTTTTTAAATGGCACATATTTTACGTTATTTCTCGTTTTCTCGTGAATTTCGAGCTATTTCATTATTTTTTCCGCCATTACGGAATAGAGACCTTTAATTTGAGCCCTCTCCCATCTTTATACGACTTGCCATATGCCCACAATTTTGACGCAAAGAATCGCCTTACGAAATTAAATTCAAATTCAAATTCATTTTATTGCCATTACAACAGTTTATAGTCGGAAGCAATGTTAATGTTAACAATAATTTTGATTGAAATATATAAAAAAAAACTTAAGTAAAACTAAAATTAAAATTAAGTTTAAGACAACCTAGTTTAACCTAGTTTTCTCTGTAAGACATATGTTTAATTTCCCCTTATTAATTTATTGCTTATGTTTTTTACAATGGTCTATAAATTCACTAACACTGTAAAAGGCATTAGCTATTAAAAATTGTTTTAACTTATTTTTGAAAGGTGTTAAATTCTCTTCATTTATTATATGAAATGGTAAATTGTTTAGAAATTTAGCTCCAGATTCAGACGGTAAATTTTGAAAAATATTTAGTCTATGTTGCGTTGGTCTAAAATTATGGTTAAACCGAGTATGGTAATTATGGATATCTCTTCCTTTTGTTAATTTACATTTAGAATGAGCAAAAATTGCCGTTTCCAAAATGTAAATTGAAGGAAGAGTTAATAAATCCATTCTTTTGAAAATGTCTCTACAAGACTGGGTTTTATTCAATTTGAATATAATTCTCAAGGCTTTCTTCTGCAGAATGAATAATCTTTTTAATTCATTTTCTGCACTTCGGCCCCATACTATGATTCCATATGATAAGTGACTAAATATTAGTCCATAATATGCTATCATTAGGATTTTTATATCACAGTATTTTGATAATTTTCTGAGGACATATATATTTGAAGATACCTTGGAACAAACATTACTAATGTGATATTTCCAGGTTAGTCCTCTATCAAGATGTATCCCAAGGAATTTTATATTGTCAACTTCCTGAACTGCATTATTTCCTATCATTACAGTTGGACTATGTTGACATTTTGGATCTGTATTAAAATTTATATATTTAGTTTTTTCTAAATTAACTTTTAAATTTATGTCAGAAAAGAACTGAATACAGAAATTTAAATCTTCATATAATTTTTCTTCAAGATGATTTGCATTTTTATCTGAAATGCACAAGGTTGTATCATCAGCATATTGTGTAAGGTTACAAAATTTTATAGATGAATCACAGTTGTTAACATAGAGTAAAAATAACACTGGGCCAAGAATAGATCCTTGAGGGACTCCAGATGTTATCTCTGCGGATTCAGATAGTTGACCATTGATGTCAACTTGTTGTTTTCTATTTTGAAGATAAGATTTTAGCCACTTATGTGGTATACCTCTTATCCCATAGTTATATAATTTGTTCAATAGGATTTTATGATTTACACAATCGAATGCTTTTGATAAGTCTAGAAAAACACCAACAGTCGAATTATGGTTTTCTAGACCAGTAACAATGTGATTGATTAAATGAACGATAGCATCATTAGTAGATTTTCCTTGAATGAAACCGAATTGCTTGTTTGATATTGCTTTCGTGCGGGATAAGAAATCATTTAATCTATTTAGAAATAATTTTTCATAAACTTTACTTAAAACTGGAAGGACTGAGACCGGTCTATAGTTATTAGTTTGAGTCGGGTCACCTTTTTTAAAGATAGGGACGACTCTCGCAGATTTTAAGCAGTCTGGAAAGATTCCAACTTCAAAAGATGAATTTATTAATTTAACTAGAGGTTCCACAATGTAGTAGGAACATTCTTTAATTAACCATGATGGTATGTATTGAAAATCAACGGATTTTTTTGGTTTAATTGATTGGAAAATAGACAGAATTTCTTTTGATGTTACAGGAGTTAGTAACATTGACTTAGCAGGGCTATGGTTTTGTGTAGGCAAATTATCATTAACAGAGGAGGACCCAGAAGTCGCTATATTAGAAAAGAAAGAGTTGAATATATTTGAAATTTTAAGAGGGTCATCTATGTTTTTATTACCTTCTATTATTTTAATTTTTCTTTTTATTTCAACGTTATTTTGATTATTTATTATGTTCCATGCTGTTTTTGATATATTGTTGGAGTTGGTAATTTGTTTACTTATGTCATAAGCTTTTGCAGCTTTAATTATTTTTCTATATGTTTTTTTGTATAGGCGGAAATATATCTTAAATTTCTCATCAGTTGTATTTTTAAATTTTTTATGTAATAGTTTAAGATTTTTTCTAGATACCCTGATTCCTTGGGTTATCCAAGCAGTTGTTTTACTCTTTTCGATTACTTTAATGGTTTTTAAAGGGCAACAAGTATTTAAATGAGCTATGAAGCAGTTATTAAATTGTAAATACATATCGTTAGGATTTTTAAATGAGTTTAAAAAATCCCAATTTTGATTTTCAAGACTTAGTAATAAATGTGATACATTCGATTTTTTAGTCAGTCGTTTTATAAAAAAGTTTGTTGGTTCTTTTATTGGTTTCCAATTAATTTCTATATGTTGAGCATCATGATCAGATAATGCTGTCTGTATGACAGAAATTTTTGTATTTTGAATATTTGTTATGATATTGTCAATTGCTGTGGCTGATGTGGACGTTACGCGTGTTGGTGAATTTATAGACCATTTAAGGTTAAATGTATTTAATAAATCGTTTAACCTCTTGGTTTCAGGTTTTTGAGTTTGTAGGACATCAATATTAAAATCCCCCATTATAACAAACTTTTGCTTATCTAGACAGAATTTTTTAAGGGTTCTTTCTAGATTATTAAAAAAATTATTAATATCTCCTGATGGAGATCTGTATAAACCAATTATTAATAACGGTTTGTTGTCATTGCTTAAAATTCTTATACCGATTGCTTCAAAATCTTTTTCATAGTAAGGTATGTTTTTGCATTGTTCATAATTTAAGTTTGTTTTAGTAAATATGGCAACCCCACCCCATTTAATCAAGCATCTGTGACATGCTTTACTTAAATTATAATTTTGAATTTTAAATAGATTAATTGATTCTTTTTTAAAACCATGTTCAGTAATTATAAAAATATCAGGTTTGATTTCTTCAGCGATTATTTCTAATTCATCAGTTTTATTGGTTGCTATTTGAGCGTTTTGATGTAGGATAGTTAACTTTGAAATTTTATCATTACCCGATTTGTTTATAGAGTTTGTGGTTAAACTAGGTTGTTTTAAAAAACCGAATTAGATGAGTTTAATGTTGATCTTGTTGTAGTAGCATTAAAGATTTGGAGATTTTCTTGAGCCTTGGTGATTTTGTAGGTCTTTGAGTTTGGCGACTGTAAGTTTAGTAGCACACCAGGAGATCTTTCATTACATTTTTTCACAGCAAAGTTGGTGTCTTGATACCATCTTTTCAAGTTTTTGATATTTGCATTTATTGGTGGGAAATCGTTCATAGAATGAATATCTGGAACTTTGTAAGATTGAATTTGTAGTTTGGGATTGTAGATTGTGCTTCTGTTTTCACTGGTAAACTTCGCTCTCTTTTGGAATTGATAACATTTTTGAGCTTGATATCTGTTTCCAGTTAGTTGTTCTATGTGTGTAGATGGGTATTGTAATTTGGGACTGTAGATAGTTCTTCTGTTTCCATTGGCAAACTTTGCTCTATTTTGGAATTGATGAAGTTCTTGAGCTTCATATCTGTTTCTAGTTGATGGTTCTAGATGAGTAGCAACAGTCCTTTGATGTTTTTCAATAAAGGTATAAGCAGGTCTCATTTTATTTCCATTTTTGTGACTGATTATACTGTCTTTGGTTCCAATGAGGTCTAAAATCATTTTAGAGGTTCTGATTTTTCCTCGTTTATTCAAGTGCAATCCATGTTGAGTGAAGTTATTTCTTGAAAGTTGATCGAGAGAAATTTTTTGAGCATTGCTTTTTCTCAATACTAATTCTTCAATGTAAGCATTTATTGCAGTAATCTTCATGTTCACTTCCTCTGAATTATGTATTTGATCAAATCTGTACGGTATTGTCGCTATAATTACATTGGTTTTGGAGAGACTGTCAATTATGCCTTCAAGTTTGCTGTAAATAACATTTTCCATTTTGTTATAGACATCATTTGCTCCTGCGATTATAACAACAAAGTCTTTTTTGCTGAACTTCTCCGCATGGCAATCATTAAAAATTTCCATCAATCCGCGTCCTGGTTTTAGTGTTTCACAGGTGACATAATTCTCCATCAAACATTTTTTTAGAAGATTGGAAATTTGACGGCCATGACTATCAGCAAATATGTTAACCGTTTTCTTACCTTTGGCGTTAGTTGGTTTTTCGTTAGTATTTTTTATTTCATGAACTAAACCTTCAGTAATCTTTTCTGTTTGTTCCGATTCATCTTTATATTTACATATACATGTTTGATATTTGTTAGTTTTGGTATCGTTATTGCATTTATTTATAATAAAGAGAGATTCGTCATCGTTGTCTTCAGTATCGTTAGTCGAATTCTCAGATCCTGAAGAATTTTCGGAGACAATATCCTTTAACTTGTTTTCATTTTCTTGAGATGCGTCTCCCTGGTAGTCGGAATTGTAATAACTTGGTGGAACATTTTTGTCAGTGTAGTAATAGAGCCTTAAAAATCTTAGTTCTATTTCCAACTCTCTTATCTTACATTCTAAGTTTTCTATATGATTCTCTAATTTGTCCTTCAATGATTTAGGGACGTCTGTAACATGTTTAAGACTGTCAACTTTTATATGTTCTGAGTCTGAGTCAGTTTGAGTACTGATTTCTTTTGTGCTTTTTCTACGATATATTTTTTCAAAATTGTAACCTTTCATAATCTTCTTCTCCTTATTAGGTTTTTCTGATTCCTCATTGTCTTTGACACTTTTATCTGTTTTACTTTTAGCTATTTCTTGTTCAATTGGGCTGTTATTTATTTTATATTGCCCAAATTTCTTGGATTGCTTTTTAATGTTATTTACTTTTTCTATTTTAAATAAACCTTTTTTAGGAGTACATGCATCTTCAATTGTGTTTGTTTCTGCTTTCCTTTTCTGACTGCGAGTTTGAATAACTGGTGTAAATATTTTTATCATTTTCTTTGTTTATTTATTTTTTAGATGGAAGTTGAATGAAAACAAAGTAGAGGTTATATGTCCATTAAATTGTAGAAGAACTTGATTAAATAATACTATTAGTTAGATAATACATACTTGTTTAGAGATTTGTCATTCATTTACACTTTGAAACTATTCTAAAGCACTAAAAAAGATGAAAACTATAAAAATTATGATAATAATTGAAGAGAAAAACTTGTATGTTCTGTTTATCAAATCATCAGCTGAAATAAAAAATATATGATACAATCGATGGAAAAATGCTAAATACCTTAAATAACTACATGGCTGAGATAACTGTCTTCAATTCGCGCAATAAGACTTTTAGAGGGAGGGCCGGACCACTGTATACCCCCTCCTCCTTCCCCCGATGGGAATTTTCGACACATATTTCTTTGTTGCTTCTGAACTGCAAGGGTTTCTTTTTTCAAAATCTTCATACAAGAATAAGAATTCTTATTAGACGTCATAAAATAAAATAAAAGACTTACACTTAATTAAAATTCATTAATTTAATATACACGAACATTACCGGCCGGTACGAGAACGGGTTTCATGGATTATGCATAAAATTGATTGACCATTGACCGGCAATATGAAACCTTCCCCCTTTGGGAATTTTCAACACATATATTTTTTTGGCTACTGACATAAGGTTGTGCTTGTTTGCCGCTTAAAAAGCATGAGACAGAAAACAAAACAAAAAATCGATAAGTTACTTCACTACATTTATACATGCTTTTTTTGATATATTGACTCGGGACCAACGCCTATCATTGTTGGGTCGTTAATCCTTCATTTTGCCAGGATAATTATTTGATAGATAATAATTATATTTCTTATATAGCTCGTTATAATTAAGATATGTATTTGGTTTTAGTCTTAAAATACTCAGTGAAGTATGGCTTTCATTAAATTTGAGCTATAATGATCAACATTGGACAAGTATAACACATATATGAGCATTAAGCCTCAATGTAACCTAAAAATACATTTTTCGGAAATTTACTTTTAGTTAAGTAATATTTCCAGTTCTAAATAAGGTAATTTTATAATTTTGGTCTTAAAATACGCAGTGATACGACGGCTTTTGTTTGAAATATTGATACGTAAAATTGGTTAAAATGTAAACGGATTTTAAGGCTCATTATGACATAAAGATTAGGTTTTTTAAATTTTACGCTTATAGTGGATTATCTCACCCCGAACTTGCCCGAATTAAATTATCGCAGTCTCAAAATGAAGCTGTTACTTTACTGAGTGTTTTAAAAGCATTTGGAA
Source organism: Flexamia atlantica (assembly GCA_035578135.1). Lineage (NCBI taxonomy): Eukaryota > Metazoa > Arthropoda > Insecta > Hemiptera > Cicadellidae > Flexamia > Flexamia atlantica. Next base: position 32,834,141 of record JAQJVK010000004.1, on the reverse strand, counting down.
CTCCATACCTGTCCTAGAACTGGAGATACAAACAAAAATGTCTGACAAATTTAATTTCATGTGGGTTTTGAACAACAACTCACATGAAACTCAATATATTAAAATAATTTATGACTCAAATGAAAGCCAATAGTCTACAGGGTCAATTAAGACCTTACGATTTTTTAGTCTTATTTGGAACTAGAAAAATCCTTCAAGAACTGTAAAATTATGCTAATAAAATGAATTTATTTCCAGTGAAAGCTTAAAGTAACTTAAACTTTAATATGATTTTAGCTAATTTCCCCTAAGGGAAGAAGCTATTACCGTAGGTCTCATGGTGAGACCTAAGCCTGAGACCATGATAACTTTTCGTTTTGGGGCCCCCAGAAGCAAAAAAAAAACACAATTCTTTCGAATTTATATATATATTTATTTATTTATTATTTTTAACATTTCAACACACCGTACCCTGTTTAAAAATTATTTAATCAGACCAACATGTTTTGGAGCTTTAGCCCATGGTCACGGTCTTTAAATTAAATTTAACCTTATATAAACATATTTATATACAATTTTCATAAACATATTGTCAAATTAATTTGTCAGCTGTTTTTAGAGAGACTTGATTACTTTTGTCTTTGTGTTCAGGATGTTATAATTTTTTCATATATTAAATTCTTCTTGTTTATTTGCATTTTGTTGGTTATATTTTTTGGATCTATTTTGTTATTGTGGTAGATTTGGAATTCTTCTTTGATATCCAGTTTTCTGCCTTTTATCCCATATTCCAATATTTCCAAGTCTTCTTCGATACTTTTAAATTCGTGTTTCTTTTCAGCATGTGTTCGGCTACATTTGATTTCATGCGTGTACTTATTTATATCGATGTTTCATGCTTGTCATGTTTTTGGATTTTTAGGCCTGGATACCCATACAGGACATAACGTCTATACAACGTCTATAAGGGCTTGCAAGTTAAATTGACGTCTAGGTCAATATTCGTACATCTATTAGACATCTGCGATATCCTGCAAAAAGACATCTAACGTGGATGTCAAAATGGCGTCAATTAGACGTTGTCGTACATGTATATGACGTCAACGTAAAAACATTTAATAGACGATGTATAGACATCGCCGACATCGCCGAAAATAATAAACCAAGTACATAGTACAAATGAGGATATTTTTCGTCAATAAAAACAATATCGCTGAGAACAGAATATCAATTAAACTTTTTTGAAATAAAAATGTAGCAACGTTATTTCCTTAATTATATTTTATTTCCCTGATGACTACAATAATAAAAAAACTTAACATTTTTATTGGTTTGAATCCCAATTGAATCTGTTATTGTTTACCTCACTATGCCCACATAACAGGTTGTTTTTCGGTAAAGTTGCCTTCATTTGCTGTTGGTCTGATAAAGCAACTTTTCACTAGCAAATTTGTCACTTATTTGCAGTTCTTTGTCCAGGCAAAGCTGTTTCCTGATAGTTATGACAACTTGGCGGCAACTTAACATGAGTTTGCCATTTCACATATTCACCGTAGGTGGTGTTCACACAGAAAAATAATAATAATTATAATATTTTGGTTAGCACCATTGGATTCAGCTAAAAAAAAACAAGTAATTTAGTACCTTGAATCATTGCTCTATGTCCATTGGTTACTGAATACTGAAAGTGGTAAACACAGTACGTTGCCCCAATGTCAACCTTATAGGAATTAAGTAACATTCTACGCCTATATCTCGCTTATTTCTCAATATAATAAAACTTGGTTTGCGGCTTCATCTAGATGAGATTAAATGTAAAATCAAGTCAAATCTCGCTATGTTCGATTGAACCAAGGCCACACTACAGAGTAGTGTGGCCTTGATTAACTATGTTCTTTTGCTTCAGAAATTAGCTGAGTATGCATATCTGCTGCAACGGGGGTTTTTCACTTTCACGTTATTTTAAAATTTCATATACACTTACCACATTACTCTTTTATTAAATAACTACTCGCATTGAGCTTATAATTACTTTACATCGATTTGAGTAGAATAGAATAGTATTTAAACAATTAGACGAGGTATTAGGTAAAAAGTTTTTGTCATTACACTTTTTAAAATAGTCGTTTACTGAAAAAATATTATTATAGTGTGAATGGGGAAAAAAGTGACAAGGAGGCACTTTATAACTCGTTCTCAGTCCTTAAAGGTCATCTCTGCACTACATTTGGATCCTATAATGTTTACCACCAAAGCAGTAGTTAAGATGAGATTTTGCCCCATAATCATTATCAGGTCTGGTGGTGTAGTGGATACAGGCTCAGCTTACGAAGGTAAAGGTCCCGGGTTCAAATCCCAACATATGTCAACAGAATTTGCATTGTGATAACGTGTGTAGAAACTATGTACAAATGCATATTCTTACTTAGATTTTTTATTACACTTTTTGGATTTTTTATATATTTATATTTACAATTTTGTTATTGGTTACTTTTTGTATGTTAATTGGATGTTCTGTAGATGTCAATATATGGATGTGTAATTAACATCTATTGAACATCTATTCTACATCCACGTAGAATGTTGATATAAGGTCGATAATGGTGACATTTGAACGTTGTAGGAATGTCTGTTAGACGTTAGACGTCTATAACGGTCACGTTTAATAGACGTGTGTGGTTTAACATGAGGTACATCTATTAGACATCTAGTTGATGTGACTGTGCTATCTGGGTATGTTCTTTGTATCTACTGTTAAAGGATCTTCCAGTTCTGAGCATTTGATCTTATATATCCCTGATTGGTTAAAGTTTCTTTTCAAAGGATCGTTTCTTTTAGTTCTGTTCATTTTCTTGTTATTACATCCAGAATGTTGTTTTTGGTCTTGTAGCTGATTGCGTAGTTAGGTTTGTGGAAGGTCTTGCGCAAAGCAGACCTTCCAAGGAAATTTTTTCGGGGGGGGGGTTTTGGACAGGGCCGGCGGGTGAATTTCCGGCTCGGCTAAAGTGGTAACCTTTTTTTTTACTCGCCTGTGTGCTTTCCGGCATCTTTATCGTCATTTTTGACCCTTTTTATCTTTTTTTTGCATTTGTCCGGAGGGTTGGGGGGGGGTTCCAACAATTTCGGGCAATTGAGCAATCGGTGGATCATGGTGTAAAATGTATTCATTTTTTGTTGCCAAGGGTGGTTGGAGTTAGCAGGAATTATGTTATTGGTTGTAGTTTGTTTTCTATAAATTTCAAAAGCGTGTTTCTTATTTTATTTTGATATAGCAATATCAAGAAAATTGATTTGCTTCGGTTGGATTTCTTCGGAGAATTGTATTTTACTACATAATGAATGGTTGTTGGGCTATTAATTAACAGTCCTGTCTAAGGAACGTGCCAACCTTAGTCAGTAACAAGGCTACAAGATCGCACCACTATCATCACGATCATCACACTCATCCTTCACTCATATTCAGGGTAACGTCCTCCATGAGGTACCTGTCTTATTAATAATGATTGATTGATTGAATGATAATATAATTTAATAAATCTTTTGCGTCTGATTCATTTCCCTCAAAAAGACAGATGACATCGTCCACATAGCGGAACCAATATTTTATTTTATTTCTGAAGGGATTGATATTGTTAATAATTTGTTTTGATTCTAATTCGCTCATATAGATATCTGCAAGGAGGCCTGAAAGAGGAGACCCCATTGCTAGACCATCTTTATATATATAAGAATTTTTTTTATTTTAACCTTATCCAGCTTTGTTTTGAAAACGATGTAATTATTCGAAATATTAACAACTTATTTGAGCTGGAAAATGTTTTTATTTTAATTCTTTTAGTTTTAAATAAATATTGAATATATATATATGTATATTGTGTGTGTGTCTGTAAGCACGATAGCGCTCGCAAAAATGGTCCGATCGGAATGAAATTTGGCACAGGTGTGTAAAGTAATAATTATTCGGATGAGTTCGAAAACCAGCCCGATCGGACCACTGGAAGGGGGGGTAATGGGGGGTAAACCCCCAAAAATGGTTTTTTGAGTTTTTCACATAGAAAAATAAAAATAATCCAATTTCGTTTGGACCATTGAATTTAGCTCGAAAAAACAAACATTTTAGTATTTTGAATCATTGTTCTATGTCCATTGGTTACCGAAATATTGAAAGTGGTAAACACAGTACGTTGTCCCTATGTTAACCTTATGGGAAATAAGTAAAATTCTATCTCGCTTATTTCACAACATATCTTAATAAAACTTGGTTTGTGGCTTCATTTAGATGAGATCTAATGCATTTTAGTCTAAAATCCCCGATATTTCCATTTTCATGGCAGCAAACCTGCATACTCATTTCCCATATTATCCTTATGGGAAATAAAAAATTCTATATCTTCCTTATTTCTAAACGTATCTTGATAAAACTTTATACGTGGCTTCATCTAGTTGAAATATACTGTATTATGACCTAAAATACCCTATTTTTACATTTTCATAGTAGCAAACCTGCATACTCATTCTCCATGTTAACCTTATGGGTAATAAAAATACCCCCGTTGCAGCAGACCTGCATACTCAGCGAATTTCAAATGCAAAACAACATATGTTAATCAAACGTAGCGAGATTTGACATGTTTTTTTTAAGCTCCATGAATAACATGGGGAATGAGTATGCAGGTTTGCTGCTACAGGGATGTTTAAACTGGTTGGTTTTAATTCAATATTTAGTAGATCTGAACTAGAAGAAGCCATTTACCAAGTTTTATCAAGATATTTTGAGAAATAAGCGAGATATACAATTTTACTTATTTCCCATAAGGTTAACATTGAGACAACGTACTGTGTTTACCACTTTCAATATCTCGGTAACCAATGGACATAGAGCAGTGATTCAAAATACTAGATTGTTTGCTTTTTGAGCTGAATCCAATGGTGCCAACAAAAATTTGATAAATTTCATTTTTCTATGTGAAAAACCCAAATAACCCATTTTTTGGGGGGTTTACCCCCCTTTACCCCCCCTTCCGGTGGTCCGATCGGGCTGGTTCACGAATTCGTCCGAGATATTACCACTTTACACGTCTGTACCAAATTTCATTAAGATCGGACCATATTTACGGCCGCTATCGTGTTAACATACATATATATATATAAATTCGAACGAATAGTGTTTTTTCCTTCTGGGGACCCCAAAATGAAAAGTTAACATGGTCTCGGACTTAGGTCTTACCATGAGTACTACCGTAATAGCTTATTCCTTTAAGGAAATTCGCTAAAAGTTGTGTAGTTTGCTCATTTCTCAAAATATCCTGATAAGAACTGGCACGGGGCTTCATACAGTTAATATCTACTTGATTATGGCTTAAAATACCCAAGTCATCAAATTCCTGAGGCAGCAAACCTGTGTACTGTACTCTCTTTCCCAATGTAACCTTATGAGAGGTAAATAAAATTGGATAGCTTTCTTATTCCTCAACATATCTTCATAAAACATGTTATGTGGCTTCATATAGTTAAAATATATTGGATTGTAGCCTATGATACCTCATTTTCTAATTTCTGTGGTAGCAAATCTGCATTTGTCCAGTACCGATCTTTTATGGAGAATAATTTATTATTTGAATAGCAATTGTGGGCATTAGGCAAGTCACAGGATGAGGGAAAATAGTTCAAATTAAATGTTTTAATGTCAGGGACTCAAGAAAAATACTGTGATTTCTTAAAGTTTGGTAGAAAACAAAAAATAACATAAAATAACTCCCATTTAAGTAGCATTGGGATCTAAAACATCTGCTTTGTTTACATTAAACCATGTGAGCTGATGTTTGATTCAAAGCCATATGGTGGATACATACATATGGCTTATTTAAAGGCCAGATAAATGTACTATAGCGAATACAGATTTTTACTGATGATGTTTATGAAATTTTTTACTCAAACTTAAACAGCTGGTAATTTCTCCATATGATTAAATTGGAAAAACCAGCTGTTTTGAAGTTTTGAACATTGCATTTTCGTGCCAAGTATAGACTATTATTTTTTATAGCCTTTTGCTCCTAAAAGCCACTAGGAGAGTATTTTTGCACGCTTTATTTTGAGTGTATATTGATTTTACTTGATAGGAGACTTCATTTAAATTATTTATTTATGCACTTGAAATTAGCAGAGTATGCAGGACTGCTGCAACGGGGGTATTATTGAGTTATATCACTTGAAAGCTTTATGGTTTGCTGAGTGATTTATAAGACCAATATTAATTAACCTAACCTAACCTAACCAAAATGAACAAAATACCTTAATTCGAACCGGAGATATAATTAATTAATTAAAAATAAATTTCCGAAAAATTAAGTTTTAAGTTCTTGTTAAGCTCGTTCTTGTTAGCTCATCTGTCACCCGTCCGAAATTGATGATTAGTAGGCCTATCTCAAATGAGAGCCGCTATTTCACTGAGTATTTTAAGACAAAAATTAACTTCATATTATCTTAACTATAATGAGAGATATAATACTATCTTTTGATAATATGTTTTTGTTTTCCGGCTTAGTAACATTCTTTGTCTTTGTAATTTAGACAAAGTAAGACTTTGTGAGTTGCCATGTAAACATATAAACCAACTCGCCTTCGGCTAGCTGGGGGCTCCGCCCCCAGGCCCCCTACTGTGAGTGCCTTGGAGAGGGATTTTGATATTGAAAAGTCACATAGCAAAATTAGTATATTTGTTAACGTACAAAGTCACCATACCAGGTATCTCCAATCGTGGTCATCGGGGGTTTGGACATTGAAAGTTATAAGACAAAATTAATTTAACGCTCCAGGCCCCTTGTTGGTCTTTGCCCCAAAGCAGGGGGTGTGTATTGAAAAGCTACAAAATTTCGAACAAACTCACTACAAATCCTCAGCAAAATATATCATTGTAATGTTTGTGAGGGTAGTTATTGGGAGGTAGTTGAAGGGTTACTTTAGGGGGGGGGTTTTCGGAGGGGGTAGGGTTTAATTTTTCGTTTTGAAAGAGGGTTGGTGGAGTCAGGTGGTGAGGGGGTGAGGTAAAAGAATTAATTGAAAAACAACATTGCCTTAATTTGAAGAATGCTTCTTAGTTCAGTTATTTTTTTGGTCACATATAGGGATTGATAGAGTTAAGAAAATACAAATGACTGTGATGAACATGGAGGTTGGCACTGACGAATCCCTTTTCAAAGATTTAGTGTTTCAGTAATGAATAAATTGGCAAAAAACACACGAGTCAAATCGTAAATTCAATTAACGTTCAATTTGAGATAACTTTTTTAGAGGTTGGAATGGGGTGAAAATTGCAAATTACCTATAATAAACCGAAAAAGTCAAACTGACTATCTCCGTGTCAATAATTCGGGATCCCTGGCCAAAAAAATTTACAAAAAACAAAAAAACACGAGGAAAATTTAAAATTCAACGAAAGTTTAACTTTTGAGACAGGATGGATTTTGCGAATGACCCCTGATAACCGTAAAGGATCAAACTTACTATATCAGTGTGAAAATAGAGGTCTATAAAGCTAGTAATAAATATTGAAAAATCATCCAAACTCAAAATAAGCTGAACATTTATAAGAATTTTAAATTAAGAGGTCATTTTGGAAGTGAAGGAGGTGAGATAAAGCAAAATACATAATGGGTAAAATTGAACAAAATTCAATTTCAACTGAGGAAAGGGGAGCCTTTGTTTTTGAACAGAGCCATAATTTTAGCCGTTAGCGGTAAAAAAACGAATAGTACTTTTATCGAAATTCAAGTTTTCCCCTGTTTCACCCCCTATTGGAGGGTGGGGGGGGGGGTTGAAATTATTTGTTTTGAGAATTTTATATTTAGTGTGACCACCCAATAAATATTCCTACAAATTTACAGTGACCTAAGTAGTATATCAAGTCAACTGGTGCTGGAAAACCTAGGGAAGATCAACGAACATTTAAAAATTTTGAGCAATCTAAGGGTGAAGGTGACGAGATAGGGCAAAAAGTCATAGGACCAAAGTTGTAGATCGTAAAAAATCCGTGGCACGTGGTGCAGTTCGTTTTTCGATTGGACCTCTACTTCAGCCGCTACAGCCCAAAAACGAAAAGTACCTTTTTCTAGCTTCAAATCCCCCCCTTTTTCGCTTCTTTACGGGGCTTGGGGGTGGAAATGTTTTGTTTTGAGACTTTTCCCTGGGGTTTGACCACTCGAGCAATATTTTGCCGAATTTCAAGTTTCTAGCTTATCGGGAAGTTGATTAGAATTCGTATACCTCAGTGAGTCAGTGAGTCAGTTACACATGCGGCTGTATAGTTATTTAGACTCGCCTTCGGCTCGCTGGGGGCTCCGCCCCCAGGCCCCCTACTGTGGGTCCTTTGGTGAGGGATTTTTGTATTGAAAATTCATATGACAAAATTAGTATATTTGTTAACATAAAGTCACCATACCAGGTATCTCCAGTCGTGGTCAGCAGGGAGTTTGGATATTTTAAGTTACAAGAGAAAAATAATTTAACGCCCCCAGGCCCCCTAGTTTGTCTTTGCCCCAAAGCAGACGTTGTGTATTTAATTAAAAGTCACAAAATTTCGAATAAACTCATTACAATTCTTCAGCAAAATATGTCATTGTATTATTTATTTAGGTGGGGGGGGGGTTACTTTAGGGAGGGGTTTGGTTTTGGAAAGAGGATTGGTGGAGTCAGGAGGTGAGGGGGTGAGGCAAAACAATTAGTTTGAAAACAACATTGTATTAATTTGAAGAATGCTTAGTTTGTTTCTTTGTTTGGTCACATTTAGGGATTGATATATTTATAAAATTACAAATGACTTCAGATGAACATGGAGGTTGAAACTGACGAATCCTTTGTTAAAAATTGAGTCTTTCAGTAATGAATAAATTGGAAAAAAACCACGAGTCGAATCGTAAATTTAATTAAAGTTCAATTTGAGACGACTTTTTAGGGGTAGAAATGGGGTGAAAATTGGAAATTACCTATAATAAACCGGGAAAGTCAAACTGACTATCTCCGTGTCAATAATTCGACATCCCTGGCCAAAAAAAATTTGACAAAAAATAAAAACCACGAGGAAATCTTAAAATTCACGACAGTTTACCTTTTGAGGACTATTGTAGGGGTTGAAACGGGGTAAATTTTGCAAATGACCCCGATAACCCTAGAGGATCGTACTTACTATCTCAGTGTGAAAATAGAAGTCTATAAGCTAAAAATGAATATTAAAAAATCATTAAAACCCAAAATAACCTGAAGATTTATAAGAATTTTAAGTTTAGAGGTCATATTGGGAGTGAAGTAGGTGAGATAAGGTAAAATACATAATGGCCAAAATTGTTGGAAGTTTGATTTCAACTAAGGAAATAACCTATGTTTTTAAATAGATTCTTTATTTTAGCTGCTAGAGGAACAAAACTAAAAGTACTTTTAACGAAATTCAAATTTTCCCCCGTTTCACCCCCTTTCGGGGGATGAGGGGGTTGAAATTGTTTGATTTGAGAGTTTAATATTTAGAGTTATCACCCAATAAATATTTCTGCAACTTTATAGGGGCCTAAGTAGTATATCAAGTCAACTGGTGCTGAAAAACCTATGGAATATCTACGAAAATTGAAAAATCTAGAGCAATATAAGGGTGAAGGAGATGAGATAGGGCAAAAAGTCAAAGGACCAATGATGTAGATCGTGAAAAATCCGTGACACGTGGTGCAGTCCGTTCTTCTATAGGACCTCTAGTTTAGCCACTATAGCCCAAAAACGAAAATTATTATTTTCGAACTTCAAATTTCCCCCCCTTTTCCCCCCTTTGGAGAGGTTGGGGGTGGAAATGTTTCGTTTTGACAATTTTTCCTGGGGGTTGACCACCAAAGGAATATCCGTGCCAAATTTCAAGTTTCTAACTCATCGGGAAGTCGAGTAGACTTTGTATCCCGACGGGTGAGTCAGTGAGTTACACATGCGGTTGTATATAATATTGACTCGCCTTACGGCTCGCTGGGGGCTCCACCCCCAGGCCCCCTACTTTGAGTCCCTTGGAGAGGGATTTTGATATTGAAAAGTCATACAACGAAATTAATTTATTTGTTTACGTACAAAGTCACCATACCCGTGGTTTTTATTTTTTAAGTTTCATTAATTTAACTATTTACAAACTCTCAGCACAAGGTATTTTGGGGCAGTTCAAGGGGTGGGGGTTATTGGTGGTAAAAGTTTTTTGCTTTGGGTGTCAATTATTTGAAAGGGGAGAGGGTTGGTGGGCTCAAGGTGTGAGGCAAAAGTATTTTATTTCAACATAACATTGCCAAAAATATTAAAAATGCATAATTTGTTACATTTACAGGTCGTTTTCGGGGTTGAAAGGGGCTAGATCTACCTGAGGATGAAGGAGGCGAGATATGGCAAAACATCAAGTCATACATATACCGTTTGCAAGTTATAACGCGTCTAGGAAGTATATCAAGGTGATACAAAATAGACTACCTCGATAAAATCGCTGGAATTTGGCAAATTTCGAAGTTTCTTATGTTAATATTCATTTCAATGTGAAGAAAAATGTACATTATAGGTGATTTGCAACATTATGCTGTAGAGTAATTTGTACCAAATGCCAAAATCTATTGGAGATGAAAAGCGTCAGGGTAATCTTCGAAAAATGAAAGTTATAGAGCTATCTAAGGGTGAAGGAGACGAGATAGGGCAAAATATCAAAGGATTCAAGATGTAGGTCGTGAAAAATCCTTGGGATAATGTGAAGTCCGTTTTTCGATAAGAACATCCGTTTGGCCACTAGAGCTCAAAATAACTTTTCTTTAAAATCGATTTTTTTGCAATTTTTATAATTTTGTTGAGGAGGATAAAATAAAAGATGGCAAGATTTGACAGTTATTTCTGTAAATTGACCTTCCAAAGAATATTCGTGCCAAAATTCTAGTTTCTAGCTCACCGGGAAGTATGGTTTGGACCGGAATGAAATACCTCGAGAAAATCACTGACATTTGGTGAGTTTTAAAGGTTTTTTTTACTTAATATGCATTTTACTATTACAAATTAGTTATACTATTCGTGATTTATAACATATATGCTATAGAGATGATGTGTGCCAAATTTCAGCCCTCTAAGTGCAATATTAAATATACTGGAGCTTAAAAACCTTGGGAAATCTTCGAAAATAAAAGTTCTAGAGCTACCTAAGGGTGAAGGAGACGAGATAGGGCAAAAAGTCATAGGACCAAAGTTGTAGATCGTTGAAAATCCGTAGCACGTGGTGCAGTCCGTTTTTCGATACGACCTCTAGTTTAGCCGCTACAGCCCTAAAACGAAAATTGCTATTTTTGAGATTTAAGTTTCCCTCCCTTCGGGGGGGTCGGGGGTGGAAATGTTTTGTTTTGAGACTTTTCCCTGGGGTTTGACCATCCAAGGAATATTCGTGCCAAATTTCAAGTTTCTAGCTCATCGGGAAGTCTATTAGAATTTGTATCCCTGAGTCAGTGAGTGAGTGAGTTACACATGCGGCTGTATAATATATAGATACTCGCCTTACGGCTCGCTGGGGGCTCCGCCCCCAGGCCCCCTTAAAGGATTTCGCCCCAAAGCGCAGAGTTTGTATTGAAAGTAACAAAACAAATAAAATGTTTACAAATAATCAGCAAAATAACTGTTATTAGTTTTTGGGGATGAATAGTTTCAATGGGGTTCATGGTAGGGGGGGGGGAGTTATTACTGAAATGACTCATCAAATTTCTGGAAAAGCAAATAGGTTTCAAACCCTGAGATATTTTACAAAAACCTATATATTAAAAAAAATACGATAAAAATAACATGTCAAAACCAATTTCGTCCATAAAACTATGATGGGAAATCAGTATGCAGGATCGCTGACATGGAAATGTAAAAAATCAAGTTTTTTCAGTACTCCAGTAGGTAACAACTAAATAAAGATATCTACCAATTGTTTTTCAGATTTGTTGAGAAATAAGCGATATATAGAATTTTATTTATTTCCTATACGGTAAACATTGGGACAAAGTACTGTATTTACATAATCCATATCTCGGCAACCTATGGATGGAGAACAATTAATTATTCACAGTGCTAATTGTTGGTTTTTTAAATTTAAATCCAATAGTCCGACCAAGGATCTGATAATTTTCATTTTCTATGTAAAAGATCCCAAAAACCAATTTTAATGGGTTTATCTATCCCCTCCTAACCCCACCATTCGATGGTCCCATCAGGCTAGTGTAAGAGTGCTATTTTAAAAATCAAATTAAATCCAATTAAATTTAAAAATCAACATCATACAGTTTTTCCACATCATTAACATGAAAAATGAGTATGCTTGTTTGATGTCACAGAAATAAACGAATTGGAAAATTTAGGCCATTATTCGACTAAACATCATCCAAATTAAGCCACATAACAAACTATAACAAACTTTATTTTGAAAAGTTAAAAAAAGAAAAAGTTATATTATTGCTGATTTGTAAAATAGCTTGTTAGCGATATTTTGTCATTTTTTTGAATAGGTTAAAATAAAAAATGGCGTTTTTTGATAATTTTTTCCTATATTTTGACCATCCAAGAAATATTAATGCCAAATTTCAAGTTTCTAGCTAATCGGGAAGTATGGTTTGAACCGGGATGAAATATCTGGAGAAAATCGCTGACATTTGGCGAATTTAGCAATTTGTTTTTACTTTATATGCAATTTTATTTTTTCAAAATTGGTGTATTATTCCTGATTTGTAACAGATATGCTGTAGAGTTGATGTATGCCAAATGTCAGCCCTCTACGTATAATATTAAATCATGTGGAGCTGAATACCTGGAGGTAATGTTAAAATTCAACGAAAATTTAACTATTGAGAGCTTTTTTAGGGGTTGAAACGGGGTAAACTCTGCGAATGTCCCCTGATAACCCTAAAGGATCAAACTTACTGTCTCATTGTGAAATTTGAGGTCTATAAGCTAAAAATAAATATAGAAAAACAATCAAAACCCAAAATAAATTGAAAAAATTATAATAATTTTAAATTTAGAGGTCATTTTGGGAGTGAAGGAGGTGAGATAAGGCAAAATACATAATGACCAAAATTGTAGGAAATTTAATTTCAACTAAGGAAATAACCTTTGTTTTTGAACAGAACCTTTATTTCAGCCGCCAGGGACAAAAAACGAAAAGAACTTTTATCGAAATTCAAGTTTTCCCACTTTTTTACCCCCTTTTGATGGGTGGGGGGGGGTTGAATTTTTTTGTTTTGAGAATTTTATATTTAGTAATACCACCCAAAAAATATTCCTGCAATTTTATAGGGGCCTGGGTAGTACAGCGAGGCAACTGGTGCTGGAAAACCTAGGGAAGATCTATGAAAATTGAAAAATCTAGATCAATCTAAGGGTGAAGGAAACGAGATAGGACAAAACGTCATAGGACCAAAGTTGTAGATTGTGAAAAATCCGTGGCACGTGGTGCAGTCCGTTTTTCAATAGGACCTCTGGTTTAGCCGCTGTAGCCCAAAAACGAAATGTACTTTTTTCGAACTTCAACTTTTTGTCCCTTTTCCCCCCCTTTGGGGGGGTCGGGGATGGAAATGTTTCGTTTTGACAATTTTTCCAGGGGTTTGACCACCAAAGGAATATCCGTGCCAAATTTCAAGTCTCTAGCTAATCTGGAAGTAGTTTATAATTTGTATCTATATATTAGTTACACATCCGGTTGTATATATATTAGACTCGCCTTCGGCTCGCTGGGGGCTCCGCCCCCAGGCCCCCTACTGTGAGTTCCTTGGATTGGAATGTTAATATTAAAAAGTCACATAGAAATATTAATTTATTTGTTCACGTACAAAGTCGCCATACGTGGCATCTCCGGTTATATTCAGGGGGGGTTTGGTTATAAAAATCTAGACAAAATTAATTAAACAGTTTACAACTACTCTCTACAGGATATTAGTAGTTTTGGGACGTAGTTGGTTTTTGGGGGTTTTATGTAGGAGGTCAGTTGGCTTATATTATAAGGGGCAAGTGTTTGTAAGACATGAAGGTTAGGGATAAATGAAGGAGTTGTAATGAAAGGAGTTGTAATTTGTGTAATGAAAAGTCACAATATGAATTAAGCCTTTACAAATCCTAGCAACATTTATCGTTTGGTGGGCAGTTTGTGGGGGGGGGGAGTTTTTAGTGGAGGGATGATTTATGATGGAGGAGTTGGGCTATTTTTTGTTGGGAAAGGGTAAGAGGGTCTCGGGTTGAGGTAAACGTATTTCATAAAAAAATACAGGTGAAAATTAATTTAACTGTTTACAAATTGTCAACACAAGGTATTTTGGGTTTGTTTAAAGGGTAGATAGATATTGGTGGTAGGGGTTTTTTGGATTTGGGGGACAATAATTTGAAAGGAGAGAGGGTTGGTGGGCTCAAGGCGTAAGCCAAATTATTTATTTAAAAATAATATTGCCAAACATATGAAAATTGCTTAATTTGTTACGTTTATTGGTCGGTTTCGGGATTGAAAGAGTTTAGAGCTATCTGAGGGCGAAAGACACGAGACAGGGCACAAAATCAAGTCATACCCATACTGATTGCAAACTATCAGGAGTCAGCAGGAGTCTAGGTAGTATATCAAGGTTATACGAAATACAATCCCTCGAGAAAATCGCTGGAATTTGACGAATTTTGAAGATTTTTTTAAGTTTATATGAATTTTAATACCAATTAAAGTTATATTATTTGCGGTTTGTAACATTTATGCTGTAGAGATGATTTGAACAAAATTTCAGCCCTCTATGTATAATAATAACTCTACAAGAGCTCAAAAACCTCTGCTTTAAAATAGCTTTTTTAGCGATTTTTGTAATTTTCCTTAGGGGTTTGAATAAAAAATTATGAGTTTTAATAATTTTTCCTGGATACTGACCCTCCAAGAAATATTCGTGTTAAGATTTAAGTTTCTAGCTCATTGGGAAGTATGGTTTGAACTGGAATTAAATACCTCAAGAAAATCGCTGATATTTGGCGAATTTTGAAGTTTTTTTACTTTATATGCATTCAATGTCAGAAACTAGTTATATTATTAATGATTTTTAACATATATGATGTAGAGATGATTTATGCCAAATTTCAGCCCTCTACATATACTATTAAATCTACTGGGACTTAAAAACCCGGAGAAATATTTGAAAATTAAAAGTTCGAGAGCTACCTAAGGGTGAAGGAGACGAGATAGGGCAAAAAGTCACAGGACCAAAGTTGTAGATCATGAAAAATCCGTGGCACATGGTGCAGTCCGTTTTTCGATAGTACCTTTAGTTTAGCCGCTAGAGCCCGAAAACGAAAAGTACGTTTTTTGCAATTGAAGTATTCCCCCCCTTTGAGGGGTTGGGGGTGGAAATGTTTTGTTTTGACAATTTTTCCTGTGGCTTGGCCACCAAAGTAATATTCATGCCGAATTTCATGTTTCTAGCTCACCGGGAAGTATGGTTTGAATTTGTATACGTGAGTGAGTGAGTGAGTGAGTTACACATGCGCTCGTATATAATATAGACTCGCCTTACGGCTCCCTGGGGGCTCCACCCCCAGGCCCCCTACTTTGAGTCCCTTGGAGTTTATATATTAGTTACACATCCGGTTGTATATATATTAGACTCGCCTTCGGCTCGCTGGGGGCTCCGCCCCCAGGCCCCCTACTGTGGGTCCTTTGGTGAGGGATTTTTGTATTGAAAATTCATATGACAAAATTAGTATATTTGTTAACATAAAGTCACCATACCAGGTATCTCCAGTCGTGGTCAGCAGGGAGTTTGGATATTTTAAGTTACAAGAGAAAAATAATTTAACGCCCCCAGGCCCCCTAGTTTGTCTTTGCCCCAAAGCAGACGTTGTGTATTTAATTAAAAGTCACAAAATTTCGAATAAACTCATTACAATTCTTCAGCAAAATATGTCATTGTATTATTTATTTAGGTGGGGGGGGGGGGGTTACTTTAGGGAGGGGTTTGGTTTTGGAAAGAGGATTGGTGGAGTCAGGAGGTGAGGGGGTGAGGCAAAACAATTAGTTTGAAAACAACATTGTATTAATTTGAAGAATGCTTAGTTTGTTTCTTTGTTTGGTCACATTTAGGGATTGATATATTTATAAAATTACAAATGACTTCAGATGAACATGGAGGTTGAAACTGACGAATCCTTTGTTAAAAATTGAGTCTTTCAGTAATGAATAAATTGGAAAAAAACCACGAGTCGAATCGTAAATTTAATTAAAGTTCAATTTGAGACGACTTTTTAGGGGTAGAAATGGGGTGAAAATTGGAAATTACCTATAATAAACCGGGAAAGTCAAACTGACTATCTCCGTGTCAATAATTCGACATCCCTGGCCAAAAAAAATTTGACAAAAAATAAAAACCACGAGGAAATCTTAAAATTCACGACAGTTTACCTTTTGAGGACTATTGTAGGGGTTGAAACGGGGTAAATTTTGCAAATGACCCCGATAACCCTAGAGGATCGTACTTACTATCTCAGTGTGAAAATAGAAGTCTATAAGCTAAAAATGAATATTAAAAAATCATTAAAACCCAAAATAACCTGAAGATTTATAAGAATTTTAAGTTTAGAGGTCATATTGGGAGTGAAGTAGGTGAGATAAGGTAAAATACATAATGGCCAAAATTGTTGGAAGTTTGATTTCAACTAAGGAAATAACCTATGTTTTTAAATAGATTCTTTATTTTAGCTGCTAGAGGAACAAAACTAAAAGTACTTTTAACGAAATTCAAATTTTCCCCCGTTTCACCCCCTTTCGGGGGATGAGGGGGTTGAAATTGTTTGATTTGAGAGTTTAATATTTAGAGTTATCACCCAATAAATATTTCTGCAACTTTATAGGGGCCTAAGTAGTATATCAAGTCAACTGGTGCTGAAAAACCTATGGAATATCTACGAAAATTGAAAAATCTAGAGCAATATAAGGGTGAAGGAGATGAGATAGGGCAAAAAGTCAAAGGACCAATGATGTAGATCGTGAAAAATCCGTGACACGTGGTGCAGTCCGTTTTTCTATAGGACCTCTAGTTTAGCCACTATAGCCCAAAAACGAAAATTATTATTTTCGAACTTCAAATTTCCCCCCCTTTTCCCCCCTTTGGAGAGGTTGGGGGTGGAAATGTTTCGTTTTGACAATTTTTCCTGGGGGTTGACCACCAAAGGAATATCCGTGCCAAATTTCAAGTTTCTAACTCATCGGGAAGTCGAGTAGACTTTGTATCCCGACGGGTGAGTCAGTGAGTTACACATGCGGTTGTATATAATATTGACTCGCCTTCGGCTCGCTGGGGGCTCCGCCCCCAGGCCCCCTACTGTGAGTTCCTTGGATTGGAATGTTAATATTAAAAAGTCACATAGAAATATTAATTTATTTGTTCACGTACAAAGTCGCCATACGTGGTATCTCCGGTTATATTCAGGGGGGGTTTGGTTATAAAAATCTAGACAAAATTAATTAAACAGTTTACAACTACTCTCTACAGGATATTAGTAGTTTTGGGACGTAGTTGGTTTTTGGGGGTTTTATGTAGGAGGTCAGTTGGCTTATATTATAAGGGGCAAGTGTTTGTAAGACATGAAGGTTAGGGATAAATGAAGGAGTTGTAATGAAAGGAGTTGTAATTTGTGTAATGAAAAGTCACAATATGAATTAAGCCTTTACAAATCCTAGCAACATTTATCGTTTGGTGGGCAGTTAGTGGGGGGGGGGGAGTTTTTAGTGGAGGGATGATTTATGATGGAGGAGTTGGGCTATTTTTTGTTGGGAAAGGGTAAGAGGGTCTCGGGTTGAGGTAAACGTATTTCATAAAAAAATACAGGTGAAAATTAATTTAACTGTTTACAAATTGTCAACACAAGGTATTTTGGGTTTGTTTAAAGGGTAGATAGATATTGGTGGTAGGGGTTTTTTGGATTTGGGGGACAATAATTTGAAAGGAGAGAGGGTTGGTGGGCTCAAGGCGTAAGCCAAATTATTTATTTAAAAATAATATTGCCAAACATATGAAAATTGCTTAATTTGTTACGTTTATTGGTCGGTTTCGGGATTGAAAGAGTTTAGAGCTATCTGAGGGCGAAAGACACGAGACAGGGCACAAAATCAAGTCATACCCATACTGATTGCAAACTATCAGGAGTCAGCAGGAGTCTAGGTAGTATATCAAGGTTATACGAAATACAATCCCTCGAGAAAATCGCTGGAATTTGACGAATTTTGAAGATTTTTTTAAGTTTATATGAATTTTAATACCAATTAAAGTTATATTATTTGCGGTTTGTAACATTTATGCTGTAGAGATGATTTGAACAAAATTTCAGCCCTCTATGTATAATAATAACTCTACAAGAGCTCAAAAACCTCTGCTTTAAAATAGCTTTTTTAGCGATTTTTGTAATTTTCCTTAGGGGTTTGAATAAAAAATTATGAGTTTTAATAATTTTTCCTGGATACTGACCCTCCAAGAAATATTCGTGTTAAGATTTAAGTTTCTAGCTCATTGGGAAGTATGGTTTGAACTGGAATTAAATACCTCAAGAAAATCGCTGATATTTGGCGAATTTTGAAGTTTTTTTACTTTATATGCATTCAATGTCAGAAACT
Organism: Flexamia atlantica; assembly: GCA_035578135.1. Lineage (NCBI taxonomy): Eukaryota > Metazoa > Arthropoda > Insecta > Hemiptera > Cicadellidae > Flexamia > Flexamia atlantica. Next base: position 32,815,516 of record JAQJVK010000004.1, on the reverse strand, counting down.
AGTTATATTATTAATGATTTTTAACATATATGATGTAGAGATGATTTATGCCAAATTTCAGCCCTCTACGTATACTATTAAATCTACTGGGACTTAAAAACCCGGAGAAATATTTGAAAATTAAAAGTTCGAGAGCTACCTAAGGGTGAAGGAGACGAGATAGGGCAAAAAGTCACAGGACCAAAGTTGTAGATCATGAAAAATCCGTGGCACATGGTGCAGTCCGTTTTTCGATAGTACCTTTAGTTTAGCCGCTAGAGCCCGAAAACGAAAAGTACGTTTTTTGCAATTGAAGTATTCCCCCCCTTTGAGGGGTTGGGGGTGGAAATGTTTTGTTTTGACAATTTTTCCTGTGGCTTGGCCACCAAAGTAATATTCATGCCGAATTTCATGTTTCTAGCTCACTGGGAAGTATGGTTTGAATTTGTATACGTGAGTGAGTGAGTGAGTGAGTTACACATGCGCTCGTATATAATATAGACTCGCCTTCGGCTCGCTGGGGGCTCCGCCCCCAGGCCCCCTACTGTGAGTTCCTTGGATTGGAATGTTAATATTAAAAAGTCACATAGAAATATTAATTTATTTGTTCACGTACAAAGTCGCCATACGTGGTATCTCCGGTTATATTCAGGGGGGGTTTGGTTATAAAAATCTAGACAAAATTAATTAAACAGTTTACAACTACTCTCTACAGGATATTAGTAGTTTTGGGACGTAGTTGGTTTTTGGGGGTTTTATGTAGGAGGTCAGTTGGCTTATATTATAAGGGGCAAGTGTTTGTAAGACATGAAGGTTAGGGATAAATGAAGGAGTTGTAATGAAAGGAGTTGTAATTTGTGTAATGAAAAGTCACAATATGAATTAAGCCTTTACAAATCCTAGCAACATTTATCGTTTGGTGGGCAGTTAGTGGGGGGGGGGAGTTTTTAGTGGAGGGAAGATTTATGATGGAGGAGTTGGGCTATTTTTTGTTGGGAAAGGGTAAGAGGGTCTCGGGTTGAGGTAAACGTATTTCATAAAAAAATACAGGTGAAAATTAATTTAACTGTTTACAAATTGTCAACACAAGGTATTTTGGGTTTGTTTAAAGGGTAGATAGATATTGGTGGTAGGGGTTTTTTGGATTTGGGGGACAATAATTTGAAAGGAGAGAGGGTTGGTGGGCTCAAGGCGTAAGCCAAATTATTTATTTAAAAATAATATTGCCAAACATATGAAAATTGCTTAATTTGTTACGTTTATTGGTCGGTTTCGGGATTGAAAGAGTTTAGAGCTATCTGAGGGCGAAAGACACGAGACAGGGCACAAAATCAAGTCATACCCATACTGATTGCAAACTATCAGGAGTCAGCAGGAGTCTAGGTAGTATATCAAGGTTATACGAAATACAATCCCTCGAGAAAATCGCTGGAATTTGACGAATTTTGAAGATTTTTTTAAGTTTATATGAATTTTAATACCAATTAAAGTTATATTATTTGCGGTTTGTAACATTTATGCTGTAGAGATGATTTGAACAAAATTTCAGCCCTCTATGTATAATAATAACTCTACAAGAGCTCAAAAACCTCTGCTTTAAAATAGCTTTTTTAGCGATTTTTGTAATTTTCCTTAGGGGTTTGAATAAAAAATTATGAGTTTTAATAATTTTTCCTGGATACTGACCCTCCAAGAAATATTCGTGTTAAGATTTAAGTTTCTAGCTCATTGGGAAGTATGGTTTGAACTGGAATTAAATACCTCAAGAAAATCGCTGATATTTGGCGAATTTTGAAGTTTTTTTACTTTATATGCATTCAATGTCAGAAACTAGTTATATTATTAATGATTTTTAACATATATGATGTAGAGATGATTTATGCCAAATTTCAGCCCTCTACGTATACTATTAAATCTACTGGGACTTAAAAACCCGGAGAAATATTTGAAAATTAAAAGTTCGAGAGCTACCTAAGGGTGAAGGAGACGAGATAGGGCAAAAAGTCACAGGACCAAAGTTGTAGATCATGAAAAATCCGTGGCACATGGTGCAGTCCGTTTTTCGATAGTACCTTTAGTTTAGCCGCTAGAGCCCGAAAACGAAAAGTACGTTTTTTGCAATTGAAGTATTCCCCCCCTTTGAGGGGTTGGGGGTGGAAATGTTTTGTTTTGACAATTTTTCCTGTGGCTTGGCCACCAAAGTAATATTCATGCCGAATTTCATGTTTCTAGCTCACCGGGAAGTATGGTTTGAATTTGTATACGTGAGTGAGTGAGTGAGTGAGTTACACATGCGCTCGTATATAATATAGACTCGCCTTACGGCTCCCTGGGGGCTCCACCCCCAGGCCCCCTACTTTGAGTCCCTTGGAGTCTATATATTAGTTACACATCCGGTTGTATATATATTAGACTCGCCTTCGGCTCGCTGGGGGCTCCGCCCCCAGGCCCCCTACTGTGGGTCCTTTGGTGAGGGATTTTTGTATTGAAAATTCATATGACAAAATTAGTATATTTGTTAACATAAAGTCACCATACCAGGTATCTCCAGTCGTGGTCAGCAGGGAGTTTGGATATTTTAAGTTACAAGAGAAAAATAATTTAACGCCCCCAGGCCCCCTAGTTTGTCTTTGCCCCAAAGCAGACGTTGTGTATTTAATTAAAAGTCACAAAATTTCGAATAAACTCATTACAATTCTTCAGCAAAATATGTCATTGTATTATTTATTTAGGTGGGGGGGGGTTACTTCTTAGGGAGGGGTTTGGTTTTGGAAAGAGGATTGGTGGAGTCAGGAGGTGAGGGGGTGAGGCAAAACAATTAGTTTGAAAACAACATTGTATTAATTTGAAGAATGCTTAGTTTGTTTCTTTGTTTGGTCACATTTAGGGATTGATATATTTATAAAATTACAAATGACTTCAGATGAACATGGAGGTTGAAACTGACGAATCCTTTGTTAAAAATTGAGTCTTTCAGTAATGAATAAATTGGAAAAAAACCACGAGTCGAATCGTAAATTTAATTAAAGTTCAATTTGAGACGACTTTTTAGGGGTAGAAATGGGGTGAAAATTGGAAATTACCTATAATAAACCGGGAAAGTCAAACTGACTATCTCCGTGTCAATAATTCGACATCCCTGGCCAAAAAAAATTTGACAAAAAATAAAAACCACGAGGAAATCTTAAAATTCACGATAGTTTACCTTTTGAGGACTATTGTAGGGGTTGAAACGGGGTAAATTTTGCAAATGACCCCGATAACCCTAGAGGATCGTACTTACTATCTCAGTGTGAAAATAGAAGTCTATAAGCTAAAAATGAATATTAAAAAATCATTAAAACCCAAAATAACCTGAAGATTTATAAGAATTTTAAGTTTAGAGGTCATATTGGGAGTGAAGTAGGTGAGATAAGGTAAAATACATAATGGCCAAAATTGTTGGAAGTTTGATTTCAACTAAGGAAATAACCTATGTTTTTAAATAGATTCTTTATTTTAGCTGCTAGAGGAACAAAACTAAAAGTACTTTTAACGAAATTCAAATTTTCCCCCGTTTCACCCCCTTTCGGGGGATGAGGGGGTTGAAATTGTTTGATTTGAGAGTTTAATATTTAGAGTTATCACCCAATAAATATTTCTGCAACTTTATAGGGGCCTAAGTAGTATATCAAGTCAACTGGTGCTGAAAAACCTATGGAATATCTACGAAAATTGAAAAATCTAGAGCAATATAAGGGTGAAGGAGATGAGATAGGGCAAAAAGTCAAAGGACCAATGATGTAGATCGTGAAAAATCCGTGACACGTGGTGCAGTCCGTTTTTCTATAGGACCTCTAGTTTAGCCACTATAGCCCAAAAACGAAAATTATTATTTTCGAACTTCAAATTTCCCCCCCTTTTCCCCCCTTTGGAGAGGTTGGGGGTGGAAATGTTTCGTTTTGATAATTTTTCCTGGGGGTTGACCACCAAAGGAATATCCGTGCCAAATTTCAAGTTTCTAACTCATCGGGAAGTCGAGTAGACTTTGTATCCCGACGGGTGAGTCAGTGAGTTACACATGCGGTTGTATATAATATTGACTCGCCTTCGGCTCGCTGGGGGCTCCGCCCCCAGGCCCCCTACTGTGAGTTCCTTGGATTGGAATGTTAATATTAAAAAGTCACATAGAAATATTAATTTATTTGTTCACGTACAAAGTCGCCATACGTGGTATCTCCGGTTATATTCAGGGGGGGTTTGGTTATAAAAATCTAGACAAAATTAATTAAACAGTTTACAACTACTCTCTACAGGATATTAGTAGTTTTGGGACGTAGTTGGTTTTTGGGGGGTTTTATGTAGGAGGTCAGTTGGCTTATATTATAAGGGGCAAGTGTTTGTAAGACATGAAGGTTAGGGATAAATGAAGGAGTTGTAATGAAAGGAGTTGTAATTTGTGTAATGAAAAGTCACAATATGAATTAAGCCTTTACAAATCCTAGCAACATTTATCGTTTGGTGGGCAGTTAGTGGGGGGGGGGGAGTTTTTAGTGGAGGGATGATTTATGATGGAGGAGTTGGGCTATTTTTTGTTGGGAAAGGGTAAGAGGGTCTCGGGTTGAGGTAAACGTATTTCATAAAAAAATACAGGTGAAAATTAATTTAACTGTTTACAAATTGTCAACACAAGGTATTTTGGGTTTGTTTAAAGGGTAGATAGATATTGGTGGTAGGGGTTTTTTGGATTTGGGGGACAATAATTTGAAAGGAGAGAGGGTTGGTGGGCTCAAGGCGTAAGCCAAATTATTTATTTAAAAATAATATTGCCAAACATATGAAAATTGCTTAATTTGTTACGTTTATTGGTCGGTTTCGGGATTGAAAGAGTTTAGAGCTATCTGAGGGCGAAAGACACGAGACAGGGCACAAAATCAAGTCATACCCATACTAATTATTATTTAATTTGTTGGACTTTTCCTATCGCTTCTAGTGTTTAAACTACACTACGTTTCGAGAGGTATTGAAACTCCTCTCGTTTTCAAGTGACCCTACTTAAAGTTACATTAACCTACTTATGTTTATTTAACCTACTTTTTTTGGGTTTTTTTGTTTTTTTGACATACAATTACATTCATCCAACATTCAACAGAAATCTCACTCACACAAAATTTCATACAAAACACATTAAACTTACTTAATACAGAAAGAAAATTAAAACTAAAACATATTACATGATAAAGGGCACAGAAAATTAAAACAAAAACATATACCTTACTGCCGGCAATGCCTCCAAGCTGGCAGTGGCACGACACGCACACACGTCCACTCACACTCACATACGCAACTCGAATGAAGAGCGTCTGTGAGAGCAAGTGGAGGGGGAGCGGCCCTACCCCCACCACGGGCACAAGTTGACGTCAGCGGTCTAAGACCCGCCTCCATGGTAAATCTCGGGAACATGACTCAGGCATCGGCTGTGTGTTTCCTCCAGGCACCTATATGGGCACAAGTACAGCAATTCCAAAAAAATATACAGCACGCCTCCTAGCTACAGGTGGGGAACAGGACGCACAACCCATAGCAAGAGTTCCTCCAAGCAGATTCACGGGCGCATGGATCTTAGGACCATGTGATGGACTCTGGACGCGGGAGCTTCTGCAACAGACAAGTCTGGAGTGGGTTTTGGGGCTATTTTTTGTTCAAAGTGTGATTTAATTAAAGGCATCCAAAGTGGCCTAACATCAATACTGCTCTGACTAATTGGGTTTTCATGTAATTTTATTAACGCCCCTTCAACAAACTTCCTTTTGTAGTAATGAGATTCATGGTGTAATATTTCTGCCTCTTCAAAGTTGAATTTATGTTCTTTCTCCCAAGCGTGTTTGGCTAATTTCGAACAGGTTGTTTCGCCATTTTTGGTGTTTCTTTTATGTTCGCCAATACGAACTTTTAATGGCCGTTTTGTTTCTCCTATGTATTCACCTTCACATTCACATTTAATACTATAGACACAATTTTTTGAGGCTTGCTCTGAACATTTTGGTTTTACTTTAGTAAGATGCTGTCTTAATGTGTTTGATGATTTGAAGGCAGTTTTGATTTGGTATTTCCTGGCAACCCTTCTTATTTTTTCTGATAGTTTTGGGACGTATGGAATACTTATGAAAGCTTTTGGTTTGTCAGTGATTGGGGACGTATTGAATTTTGTTTGCCTATTCTTTTTGCATTTACTGATAATTTTCTGTGGGTAACCATTTTGCTTCAGTTCTTGGGTGATTTTGTTTAGCTCCGCGTCCAAAGTTTCTTTTTCAAAACAAACAGATTTAGCTCTATCAAAAAGAGAATATGCCACTGACTCTTTCACTGATTCACTGTGATTTGATGTGTAATTTAAGTACCTGCCTGTGTGAGTTTTCTTTCTAAACACTTCAGTTTGAAGGGCATTTGTGTTTTTGATTACGTTTACATCCAAAAATGCTAGTTTGTTGTTTTGTTCCTTTTCTGTTGTTAGTTTAATCGTTGGTGAGATATTATTTAGGTGTTCAGTGAAAATGTCAAGGTTTACATCTCCATGACTCCAGACAGCAAAGACATCGTCCACGTACCTAAGCCACACTTTAGGCCGAAGGCAAGCAGATGCAATTGCTTTCTGCTCGAATTCTTCCATAAAAATGTTGGCAAATATAGGTGATAGTGGTGATCCCATTGCCATGCCTTCATCCTGGCGAAATATTTGACCCTCTAACTCAAAAAAATTTGATTCTGTACAAAGAGAGAGTAATTCCATGATTACCGTTACAGGGAGGTTTGTTCTTGTGTTTAGTGTTTGGTCATTGTTTAGGCGTGTTTCTATTATTTTAAGTGTCTCTTTCACAGGGATGTTCGTAAACAAACTTTCTACATCAAAACTAACTAACTGGTCTGTGTCGGAAATTTGCATGTCTTTTGTGATTTCTACAAAATGCTTTGTGTTTACTACATTTGAACTAGTGTTTCCTGATAGTGGTTTTAGTATGGGCAGAAGAAACCTACATAGCTCCCTACTCGGAGAATCTCTTGAGCTAACAATGGGTCTTAGGGGAATTCCTGTTTTGTGTATTTTAGGGAGCCCATACATGTGTGGTGTTTTGGAATGGTGTGGTGTAAGGCGTTTACGGAGAGCATCAGAAAAGTGTTCTTTATGTTTTCTAAGAGTTTTTTCGATTTTTGTCTCATAGCTTTTGGTCGGGTTTTTATTCAAAAGTGTATATTTTCCAGTTTGTAGGACTTCTTTTACTTTTTGCGAATAATCCTCTTTGTTAATGATTACAGTAGCATTTCCTTTGTCAGCTGGCAAAATCTTCAAGTTTTCATCTTTTTTCAAATTATTTAAGGCCTCTTTTTCTTCCCTAGTAATGTTGGGTTTTGCCGGTTTAACATTTTTTAATGCCACACTCGCCTCACTTCTGAATTGGTCCGCAATTTCCTCAGGGAGCTGGGGGATCGCAGATTCAATGCCAGTAATGAAATCGAGTACGTTTACCGTTTTAGGTGTTACAGCAAAGTTTAGGCCTTTAGACAAGATTTTCAGTTCTCCTGGCGTAAGTGTTTTGTCAGAGAGGTTGACGACCGCGAGAGGGGTTGCGTCATCCGTGGAATTTTCCACTCGCTCAGCTCCACCCTCCGCGACCGGTTTCTCCCGTTCCCTAGCACTAATTTCCTTCAAATGATTTAGTTTCTTGATTTGAGATTGTTTGTTTGATTCACTCTGCCTATTTGCTGATTTATCTAACGTCTTAAGAATATTTTCAAAATCAATACCTATGAGCTCATGTAATTTTTCTGTTTCTAATTCGACTTGAGTTTTGAGTTTTTCTTTATTACATAAGTGAAAGTTGAGCCTATCTGTCAACAGTTTTTGGCTAGCTACACATAAAATCTTTTTTGCTTTGAAACTATAGTAAGGTGATTTAAGTTGAAGACCTTTAGGAATCAAACCTTCTTTTTTGCATTTAGTTAAATACGTGACATGATTGATTTCCCTAGCAAGCTTAATTTTTAGTTTTTCTAGTTTCCTAATCTTTTGTCTTGTTCCGGGTCCATACCGTGAATCAACTGTATTTTTAAAATTCATAATAGCGAAGGATTTGTAATTATTATTTAATTTGTTGGACTTTTCCTATCGCTTCTAGTGTTTAAACTACACTACGTTTCGAGAGGTATTGAAACTCCTCTCGTTTTCAAGTGACCCTACTTAAAGTTACATTAACCTACTTATGTTTATTTAACCTACTTTTTTTGGGTTTTTTTGTTTTTTTGACATACACTTACATTCATCCAACATTCAACAGAAATCTCACTCACACAAAATTTCATACAAAACACATTAAACTTACTTAATACAGAAAGAAAATTAAAACTAAAACATATTACATGATAAAGGGCACAGAAAATTAAAACAAAAACATATACCTTACTGCCGGCAATGCCTCCAAGCTGGCAGTGGCACGACACGCACACACGTCCACTCACACTCACATACGCAACTCGAATGAAGAGCGTCTGTGAGAGCAAGTGGAGGGGGAGCGGCCCTACCCCCACCACGGGCACAAGTTGACGTCAGCGGTCTAAGACCCGCCTCCATGGTAAATCTCGGGAACATGACTCAGGCATCGGCTGTGTGTTTCCTCCAGGCACCTATATGGGCACAAGTACAGCAATTCCAAAAAAATATACAGCACGCCTCCTAGCTACAGGTGGGGAACAGGACGCACAACCCATAGCAAGGAGAAACAAAACGGCCATTAAAAGTTCGTATTGGCGAACATAAAAGAAACACCAAAAATGGCGAAACAACCTGTTCGTAATTAGCCAAACACGCTTGGGAGAAAGAACATAAATTCAACTTTGAAGAGGCAGAAATATTACACCATGAATCTCATTACTACAAAAGGAAGTTTGTTGAAGGGGCGTTAATAAAATTACATGAAAACCCAATTAGTCAGAGCAGTATTGATGTTAGGCCACTTTGGATGCCTTTAATTAAATCACACTTTGAACAAAAAATAGCCCCAAAACCCACTCCAGACTTGTCTGTTGCAGAAGCTCCCGCGTCCAGAGTCCATCACATGGTCCTAAGATCCATGCGCCCGTGAATCTGCTTGGAGGAAACTCTTGCTATGGGTTGTGCGTCCTGTTCCCCACCTGTAGCTAGGAGGCGTGCTGTATATTTTTTTGGAATTGCTGTACTTGTGCCCATATAGGTGCCTGGAGGAAACACACAGCCGATGCCTGAGTCATGTTCCCGAGATTTACCATGGAGGCGGGTCTTAGACCGCTGACGTCAACTTGTGCCCGTGGTGGGAGTAGGGCCGCTCCCCTTCCACTTGCTCTCACAGACGCTCTTCATTCGAGTTGCGTATGTGAGTGTGAGTGGACGTGTGTGCGTGTCGTGCCACTGCCAGCTTGGAGGCATTGCCGGCAGTAAGGTATATGTTTTTGTTTTAATTTTCTGTGCCCTTTATCATGTAATATGTTTTAGTTTTAATTTTCTTTCTGTATTAAGTAAGTTTAATGTGTTTTGTATGAAATTTTGTGTGAGTGAGATTTCTGTTGAATGTTGGATGAATGTAATTGTATGTCAAAAAAACAAAAAAACCCAAAAAAAGTAGGTTAAATAAACATAAGTAGGTTAATGTAACTTTAAGTAGGGTCACTTGAAAACGAGAGGAGTTTCAATACCTCTCGAAACGTAGTGTAGTTTAAACACTAGAAGCGATAGGAAAAGTCCAACAAATTAAATAATAATTACAAATCCTTCGCTATTATGAATTTTAAAAATACCCATACTGATTGCAAACTATCAGGAGTCAGCAGGAGTCTAGGTAGTATATCAAGGTTATACGAAATACAATCCCTCGAGAAAATCGCTGGAATTTGACGAATTTTGAAGATTTTTTTAAGTTTATATGAATTTTAATACCAATTAAAGTTATATTATTTGCGGTTTGTAACATTTATGCTGTAGAGATGATTTGAACAAAATTTCAGCCCTCTATGTATAATAATAACTCTACAAGAGCTCAAAAACCTCTGCTTTAAAATAGCTTTTTTAGCGATTTTTGTAATTTTCCTTAGGGGTTTGAATAAAAAATTATGAGTTTTAATAATTTTTCCTGGATACTGACCCTCCAAGAAATATTCGTGTTAAGATTTAAGTTTCTAGCTCATTGGGAAGTATGGTTTGAACTGGAATTAAATACCTCAAGAAAATCGCTGATATTTGGCGAATTTTGAAGTTTTTTTACTTTATATGCATTCAATGTCAGAAACTAGTTATATTATTAATGATTTTTAACATATATGATGTAGAGATGATTTATGCCAAATTTCAGCCCTCTACGTATACTATTAAATCTACTGGGACTTAAAAACCCGGAGAAATATTTGAAAATTAAAAGTTCGAGAGCTACCTAAGGGTGAAGGAGACGAGATAGGGCAAAAAGTCACAGGACCAAAGTTGTAGATCATGAAAAATCCGTGGCACATGGTGCAGTCCGTTTTTCGATAGTACCTTTAGTTTAGCCGCTAGAGCCCGAAAACGAAAAGTACGTTTTTTGCAATTGAAGTATTCCCCCCCTTTGAGGGGTTGGGGGTGGAAATGTTTTGTTTTGACAATTTTTCCTGTGGCTTGGCCACCAAAGTAATATTCATGCCGAATTTCATGTTTCTAGCTCACTGGGAAGTATGGTTTGAATTTGTATACGTGAGTGAGTGAGTGAGTGAGTTACACATGCGCTCGTATATAATATAGACTCGCCTTACGGCTCGCTGGGGGCTCCGCCCCCAGGCCCCCTACTGTGAGTCCCTTATTGATGGATGTTCATATTGAAAATTCATATAACAAAATTAGTATATTTGTTAACGTATAAAGTCACCTTACCAGGTATCTCCAGTCGTGGTCAGTGGGGAGTTTGGATATTGAAAGTTACAAGAGAAAATTAATTTAACGTCCCCAGGCCCACTTGTTGGGTTTGCCCCAAAGCGGGGGGGATGTATTGAAAAGTCACAAAATTTCGAATAAACTCATTACAAATCCTCAGCAAAATATATCATTGTAATGTTTGGGAGGGTAGTCCTTTAGGGGGGGGGGGGGTTTGCGGAGGGGGTGGGGTTAATTTATAGTTGTGAAAGAGGGCTGGTGGAGTCAGGGGGTGAGGGGGTGATGTAAAAGATTGGTTAAAAACAACATTGCCTTAACTTGAAGAATGCTTAGCTTGTGTGTGTTTTTTGGTCACTTTTAGGGATTGATAGATTTTAAAAATTACAAATGACTTCGGATGAACATGGAGATTGACACTGACGAATCCCTAGTCAAAAATTGAGACTTTCAGTATTGAATAAATTGGCAAAAAATCCACGAGTCAAATCGTAAATTTAATTTAAGTTCAACTTGAGACGATTTTTTCAGGGGTAGAAATGGGGTAAAAATTGCAAATTACCTATAATAAACCGGAAAAGTCAAACTAACTATCTCCGTGTCAATAATTCGGCACCCCTGGCCAAAAATAAATTTGACAAAAAATAAAAACCACGAGGAAATGTTAAAATTCGACTAAGGTTTGAACTTTTGAGGACTATTTTAGAAGTTGAAACGGGATGAATTTTGCGAATGACCCATGATAATCCTAAAGGACCAAATTTACTATCTCAGTGTGAAAATAGAGATCTATAAGCTAAAAATAAATATTTAAAAATCATCAAAATACAAAATAAACTGAATATTTATGAGAATTTTAAATTTAGAGGTCATTTTGGGAGTTAAGGAGGTGAGATAGGGCAAAATACAAAATGACCAAAATTGTCGGAAGTTTAATTTCAACTAAGGAAATAACCTCTGTTTAAACAGTTTCTTTATTTTAGCCGCTAGAGGCAAAAAACGAGAAGCACTTTCATTGAAATTCAAGTTTTTCCCCGTTTCACCCCTTTTGGGGGATGAGGGGGGTTAAAATAGTTTGTTTTGAGAATTTCATATTTAGAGTAGCCACCCAATAAATATTCCTGCGAATTTACAGGGGCCTAAGTAGTGTATCAAGTCAACTGGTGCTGAAAACCTAGGGAAGATCTACGAAGATTGAAAAATCTAGAGCAATCTAAGGGTGAAGGAGACGTGATAGGGAAAAAAGGCATAGGAACAAAGTTGTAGATCGTGAAAAATCCGTGACACGTGGTGCAGTCCGTTTTTCAATAGGACCTCTGGTTTAGCCGCTATAGCCCAAAAACGAAAAGTACTTTTTTCGAACTTCAAATCTTCCCCCATTTTACCCCCGTTTAGGGGCGTTGGGGGTGGAAATGTTTCGTTTTGACAGTTTTTCCTGTGGTTTGATAACCAAAGGAATATTCGTGCCAAATTTCAAGTTTCTAGCTCATCGGGAAGTATGGTTTGAATTTGTATCCCGATGCATGAGTCAGTCAGTTACACATGCGGCTGTATATATATATAGACTCGTATATAATATAGAAATATAGATTGATTCGCTATAGTAATTGAGAATCGTAGATAAAAGAATTTGAAACAATATCAAAAATTAACATGAGCTTATGAGTTGCCAATTTGGTCAAGGAATATACCAACTAACAACAAAATGTCAACGACTGCAGTCACATACTTTATATGTCATTGGATCAGTAAATAAAACTAAACACAGATATTTTCTAGTTGAATTTCGACCAGTAGGCGATCTCATGGGCGATTTCTACAATCAATTTAAATCTTTAAAAAATCAATGAAGAAATGTCATTGAGTATATGTTATTAATTATTATCAAAAGAAAAGTGTAATTAAAATTTTTTTTAAGTAAGCGACCGAGAAGGGCACTTATTACAGGTTTAAGTCTACCAGATATATTGAAATTAAAACCTTACGATTTTTCCGTGCATGAAGAAGCAATTAACGACCTTTTGTTGCGGTAAACCTGTAATATAAAATACTGAGATTACAAAAGCGAGCAATTAGAATTATGTTAAATCTGGAACGGTAAGATTTTGCCAAATTGCATTTTCCTTAGCTAGGAATTTTAACAGTTTTCAGTTTATATGTATTTGAGTTGGAATTACGTAACTTATGGGCGGCCGCTAATAGTCTTCGTGAATTTTATAAAACATTTGACATTATAGGTCACAAAACAGCCCAAAAAGGCTAAGTGGTTGCAGGAATGAAGAATAAAATACCGTTTTTTACTAGCCCTGAAGGGGTTATAGCTTTTGACTAAACCTGAAGCCCTTAAGCTTAAACAATCACCAAAACGTATTTGTTCTCATATGAATTTTGGAACTAATCAAATTTAGATAAAAATTTGAACATTTTCCTATCGTAATTTAAAAAAATACAATACCTAATGAGAAATTATTACATCTCATGGTTGACTTCCCATGTACATCCATCCTACCATCATTCAACGTGGACCTCGATCTTCCCGTATTTTCCTGTGACGTAATCATGGATGACCTGCTATTTCATTACATTGCTCACTTCTACTTTTTTTCATAGTTTATAATATCATTTCTTCGTTAATTCTCTGTTCTTGCTTTTCATATTAATTCCAGATTCCTGTAACATTATAATAATTCAATAATTCAACTAACTTGTAAACTAGTAGAATTAATGCAACTAAGTTGTCTTTTAAACTTGTCTGCAATAGTGTATGAAATTTGTGCCAAAGCAAGTGTATTATCTCTAGTTGTACTGTGAACAATGTATACAGTTCTGTATAGGCCTACATTGCTGTGAACATTGACTGCCGTAGGAATATAAATAGATTAATATCTTCAAGTTTCATTAATATACATATATCGGAGCCCTATAGTTAATTGGCTTATTTTGTTCGCCAGACTCCTTTGGGCTGTGTTATGGAAAATGTGATTCTATTGTACATTGATATGGCAGCAGTGAAACAGTGTTTCTCTGAATTGTCATGTCAAGTGTATTAATTTTTACTCAGTTGTGATTTCGTTATTTTAAGAAGTTCGCGACCATATTTCCTGATACATCTTTTGCCCTTTGGTTTAAATGAACTATTTACAGAGAATTCGTTTCAGCCTCTCCTCTTCAAAGTAAGTGTTCAGCTTTTTTGCTTGACCACCCACCATCCTTGGCAATGGCTGAATGGAAGATATACTACGTATTCGTCTGACTAATTCTCTCAGAAACCTATGATCAACTAACCAGTCAACTGAGGTATTGTTTAATCACTTTTAACAGTTAAGATGCTCTGAAAAATGGTTGCACTTAACATACAAATGGTTGAGTACGTTGGCCTTGATAGCTTATGCACTGGCCATAAATTCTTAGGCCAATATTGAGAATATAATGGGCCAGAGAATAAGTGACCTCAAAGGAATTTTTGGAACAATGGAAGTCAAAGAAATCAATGAAATTGTTACAGGAAGTAACTCACCTTGCTATGTCAATAATAGTGGGAATTCAACTTCTTCTGAACAGAATAACTTATCACATGACAGTAATGGAAATAACCAAGATGGTTTTGGAGTTGATGACCATTTTGAAAACATCTACAGCAACTCAGAAAGTTCTAGACATTCAGAAGACAATGGCAATTCAGTATTATCAGAGTTAAGGGCTGGAAATTCGGTTGGACTACCAACCAATATAACCAATCAAAATTCATCTGATTCCTCAGCTGCTATGTTAACAGTCTCTCAGGATGGCCAGGCTTGTTCGATGAGTAATGAACTCAAACTATGTACATCTAAATCGCTGAGGCATAAATTATCACAAAAATGTGTTGGGGTTTCAAAAGATGTTTCTGGTGGAAGTGGGAAAAAGAAAAGGAATCATTGGGTTTTAAGATTCAATTGCGCAAGGCTTAAAAGCGGGAGTAGCAGCAGTGGTGCTGGATCTGAAAATGATATTGCTGAGCCAAATATGGGTTGTGACACCTGTGTGTGTACTGGCTATAGAAGAACTGAAGATCACCACTTAGGTGCTGGAGTAGTTTTTGGCTCTGCTTCCCTCCAGCAGAGAAAAAATGAGTCAACAGCTAATAGCGATTCCAGCAGTGGAGAAGAAGAAAGAGATTGTTTCTTGAGAACGCGACCAGTTATTGATCTTTCAAAATTTAATCCAGAGGATTACCCTATAGAGGATTGTGATGAACGAGCAAGACTCGAAAGGGCTCGTGAAATTGCTGAAGGTGTAGAACCTCCACCAGGATTTCGCCCCGGACCACACATTCAAGTTGTCATCCCTCCAGAACTCACTGTCGACAATATTACTGCTTTATTTCAATCAGCAGCATTGTCTGCACTTTCTCAATTGGATGTCACCCAAAGAGTTGTGCATACTCAGGTTGATTACATTCACTGTCTAGTGCCTGATCTGTTGCAGATTACTTCTTGTTCATTCTATTGGGGGAAAATGGACCGTTATGAAGCAGAAAGATTGCTTGAGGGAAGGCCTGAAGGTACTTTTCTTTTAAGAGATTCAGCGCAAGAGGAATATCTTTTTTCTGTCAGTTTTCGCAAATACGGACGATCACTGCATGCTCGCATTGAACAGTGGAATCACAGGTTCAGTTTTGATTCACATGATCCTGGTGTTTTTGCTTCATCTACAGTCTGCGGCCTCATAGAACATTACAAAGATCCATCATGCTGTATGTTTTTTGAACCAATGTTGACGATCCCTCTTCATCGTAACTTCCCATTTCCACTGCAACACCTCTGTAGAGCTGTGATATGTAGCAGAGCCACATACGATGGTGTATCTCAACTACGTTTACCAAAAAGTCTTAAGAGTTATTTGAAGGAGTACCACTACAAGCAGAGAGTAAGGGTTCGACGATTCGATTCGGAGCAGTATTAACTTGGACTAAAAAATAAAATTAAGGTAAGTGATCTCCCTCAATAGGCTTAACCTGATTTAGGCCTAATGCTTAGTTTATGAAAGGAAACTTAACCTGCATTCATTCTAAATATGAATGCATTAGAAATATGGCAGTAAAATGGTCCATTTTAGGTTGTTGACTCCTCTGATAAATTATTATTCAGGATTAAATTTAAAGTCATTCAAGGTTACTGGGTCAAAATCTGAAAAGGGTACAATTGCAAAGTAGGAAAAAACCAAAAAGTTATTACTTGGTATCTAAATGACAGTTACATTTTTTAATACTTTGAACCCTATAGAATATGAGAAAATAGGCCTATAAAGAAAGCACCATTACCCACGTATGTCGATGGGAGAGGCAGTTTTATATCGGAATCTCCCATTTTTCGTAATAGAGGTCACACCCAGATAAATCAATATTACATAATGAAATAAAAGGTCACATTGTATTTCATATTTTTTTATGCTCACATATACTGTTTTTGAATATATTACAGCCCTCTTACTTTTGATTGACCTATATCTTAATAATAAGCATAGTAAAGATGTCTCACCTACAAATACATGTTTTGGTCAGTTTTTTTAACCTCACAATGTGTTTACTCCATTTCAATGTCATATTGTGTACCAATTTGAAACTGTACTTAATTGAAAAAATATAACCATTTATATATATTTTGACCATACATATTTTTAAATAAAAAAATGTAAATGTGACATTCTGCTACTACGCGTGACCTCATTTACATGGATGTGACTTCCGTTAGGTACATGTTTGTTGTTTAATTTTATTTTAAATATAAAATCTTCATCTGTTCCTTTCATAGTCTGAAATAGGAAGAATTTGATTTCTAATACAGGCCTTTTTCAGTAATTACAAGGCAATACAATAGTGTTAAAATAACCTTAACTGAATCATTAGGTGTACAATACAAAATATTTTTAATGACTTATGATGTATAGGATGTTCTATTTCCAAAATCATTCATTGGTATTACTAAGTCATGAAAAAATGTTTTGAAATTCTTCAAAATTACATTTAAATGATCACGGTATGTTTAATGTGGTTGTGTATCAAAACGTTTCAACAATTAAATGAAGGTTACATTACAAATTTCCAAAAATAGGCTTAGGCCTGAATAAGTTATAGTTTAGAGCATAAAAATAAAATTAAAAAAGAAAGAAAACCCGTTTAGCCATTCTTAGAGTACCCCGGTAAGTTCAAACACATTAAAATCATTATATTTTTCAGAATGTAATTAACTTGCTTTTTAAACTGCAGCAAAAACAGATGACCAAACGGAATTAAAAATCTTTTCATCAAAAAATTATTTATCATAATTAAAAAATAAAAATATTATTAAGATACTGTATTTTAATTAAGTAACTTAATTGAAAAATGTTTAGAAGCATTAAAAATAAAATTTAGTTTCAGTGTTGGACATGTTACATTTTTTTATGTATCAAACATTTTAAACAAAGGTTAGGTGACAAACGTAAAAAAAAACTATGGACTTAATAAATTAATTAAAACATATAGGCCTAATACAAACTTAAAAACAATCAATCAAAAACTTTCACCCAAATTTGATTATAAATACACATTAAAATACCTTTATCATTTAAAAAAATTATACCGTAAAAACAGAAACAAGAGCTAATACGCCTAAAAAGAATAAGCTATGAAAAGAATATAAAGAATTTCTATCAGCTAATTTCATTTTCAGATTAAATAAAAGAATGTATAACAGTTGTAAAAAATTGCTTCTGGAACTAAAAATGCCCACATAGGCCCCAATTCAGTTTTTCCTGTTGGTGGCAACCCTGCATCATTATTTTCATAATCAACACATTGTTTACTAATTCATTTTACTCTATTAAGTATTAAAATCGGCCGTAATAAAAAAAAAAACATCACCATTAAGAATATAAGGTATATAAGTCAAATTGAAATACCGTTCACAAAATGTAGGGGATCTCACATTAAATTAACCATAATTCGTGACCGGCGCTTCCCAGACCGGCGCTACAATTTCGCTTGTTGTGTCTGCTAACCTCAAAATGGCGAATGCTATCGCTAGTGACGAATCAGCATTTGAAACCGGGCCGTATTACGCACGAATTAAACTATTGCGATGGATAGCGATTTACTTTTGATTAAGAATAAATCATGTACCGATGCTATACATCAAAAAATTATACATGGCAATTTTAATGAACAAAACTATTTTACTCCACGTCCAAATTCATTTCACACGACAAAATCCGACATCCGTCGTTGCTCTCCGCCATGATACTCCTGAATTAAACTCGTTGTCGGCTGCTACTAGGGCTAGTGTCGCTGTACGATGAGAAACAGACGGACTATGTAAGGCCCCTTACACACGAGGCCACTAGTGGCCGCCACCGGTTGCCCGCCACAGCTTAAACATTGTTATAAATGGAGGCCTTTAGACGCGGCCACTGCAGTTGCCCGACGGGACACAGTGGCCGAGCAGTGTCTCCTCGCGCAACTGCGAGTCGGCCACCGCGGTGGCGGCAACTCGTCGCGGGGCATTGAATGAAATGGGAGCTTTCAGACGTAGCCACCAGTGGTCGCCACTCCAGACTACGAAGCGCGCGCATTACCAGTTTTTTTTGGGTAAACTCAAGCAGTTCACGTGCGGAGGCAGGTACAGTTGTGAAATGATTTTTCTAAACGAGTTTTAATTGTTTATTTGATTTTTTAAATGAGTGAACAGAAGAAAAAAAATAAAATAAATGGTATCAGAAAACTGACACAATACTTTCTCCCTTAAAGTAAGAAAATCTGCAATAAAATAAAATTAATGTACAATCACTCCGCAAATACATTAGACAACGTACTGAGTTTACCGCCAAACAAAAATATCAATTATCCCCGCAACCAGTTGACATAGACTAATAATTCAAAATAATGAATTATTTACTTTCTGAAGCCAAATCTAATGGTTTCAAGTATATTTTCCTTAGTAGTTCCATATTTTGTGAAATTTGAAAAATATGAATTTTTTAACACTTCCCATGTTATCTTCTAAACCTGAATTTTTACAGACATGCGAGTGGTGTCATTTTATTTTTCATCTTAAGCTATAAAAACCATAAAATTTTTATCAAATTCGTTAGAGCCGTTTTTGAGAAATTTGGATTCGCCTGGAGATATCATGGCTTTATACCTACATGCCAAATTTCATGAAAATTAGGCCTCTGGTGTGGTCTCAATCTTTGTTTACATACATCCACACATCCACAGTGTAGATTCCACACACATGGACAGACAGACACCACTCCGAAAACCACGTTTTGGATTCAGGGAGAACTAAAACGAATATTTCCACTAACAACTCAAATTCGAAAATTTTGACGAAAACAATACTTTCTCCAAATACTATGTATAGGGGGGAGACAATACTTTCTCCAAATACTATGCATAGGGGGGAGAAATTAAAAGTGGAAAAAAGGAAGAGGAACATTCGGGAATAGTTAAAAAAAAACTTTTTTGTCCGCCATAGTTCGTCAAACAACGTGTAATAAAGGCCATTGTCCTTCCTGTTCGTTAGTACTTGATGAACATGGAACATATCCACCTGCATCTCCGCCTTCTTTTCTTGATTGGTGATGCGAGAGGAATGAGTTGTTTATTACTCATCAGCATTTTCTCGACTAAATCGGAGGTGGCTATTGGTGGAGTGGCCTGCTAGTTGCCTGTACCGTCAACTGCAGTTACCCGGGCTGGTAACCGGTGGCGGCCACCGGTGGTGGCCACTAGTGGCCTCGTGTGAAAGAGCCCTTACCGACGCTACTGCTGAAGGTGGGGACACGACTTTGAACCGAGCTCGGCGTCTTAATAATATAGTTTCATCCGTAATAAGCGCTATTTGATTATCTCCCTGTATCCGACAATATAAACGTGGGTTTTAAATTCACTTATTTGATTGGTGAATTTGTTTAAAACGTCTCTTTAGCGGTAAAACTGGGGGGGGGGAGGGACACGTGACCGTCGCTACTTTGGCCCTTATTTTCTCAGTATTTTGCCCCAACCTCCTCTTAATTCATGATTTAATCAGTATAAACAATAAGATTAAGTCCTAAACTTCCAAAATAAAACATTTTTAGCAGTAATTACAGTAGGCTACATTATTTTTTTATGAAGGGACAGTGATTGTACCCTTTTAGCGAATTTCCCCTATAGGGAAGAAGCTATTACCGTAGGTCTCATGGTAAGACCTAAGCCTGAGACCATGATAACTTTTCGTTTTGGGGCCCCCAGAAGCAAAAAACACCATTTGTTCAAATTTCTAGATATATATATATATCTATATATATAAATATCTATATCTATATATATATATATATCTATGTGTCTGTAAGCACGATAGCACTCGCAAAAATGGTCCAATCGGAATGAAATTTGGCACAGGCGTGTAAAGTAGTAATTATTCGGATGAGTTCATGAACCAGCCCGATCGGGCCATCGGAAGGGGGGGGTACAGGGGGATAAACCCCTTCAAAAATAGGTTTTTTGAGTTTTTTACCTAGAAAAATAAAATTTATCGAATTTTTGTTGGCACCATTGAATTCAGCTCAAAAAAACAAACAATTTAGTATTTTGAATCACTGCTCTATTGGTCCATTGGTTACCGAGATATTGAAAGTGGTAAACACAGTACGTTGTCCTAATGTTAACCTTATGGGAAATAAGTAAAATTCTATATCTCGGTTATTTCTCAACATATCTTGATAAAATTTGGTAATTAGCTTCTTCTAGTTCAGATCTACTAAATATTGAATCAAAACCATCCAGTTTTAATATACCTGTAGCAGCAGACCTGCATACTCATTCCCCATGTTATTCTTATGGAGCTAACCAAAACATGTCAAATCTCGCTATGTTGGATTGAACTACGTTGTTTTGCATTTGAAATTCGCTGAGTATGCCGGACTGCTGCAATGGGGGTATTTAGATTTTGATCTTACTACAGTTAATAGACTCTCGATAAGCCTAGTTTGACACTTCAAAGCTTTTAAACAGGCTAGCTGATTTTTAATCATTGTGTTAAATGAGCCCAGGATCAGCTGGCCTGCTTTAAAACTTAACCTTGACCCATCAGTTCTGTCGGAACCGACTCTAGTGGGCGTAAATATATGTTGTTAGTCACGGCTAAGTGCGGCCAGCGTTAGCTTCAGTTTTTGTTTTTGATACCAGTTGCTGTTAATTTCTGTTTTTAACATCAGCTGTATGATGAAAATGTGTACTTGTTAACAGGGCATTGGTGTCCTCCATTTATTGGCATCATGTAATTGCAGTTTCATGTTTTCAGGTTGGATGCAACAAGCAGAGAAGAAGAAAAGCCAGAGTGAGTCAAGCCATCTTCCTGAAGATAGTTTTTTTTTTTTGGCACAGTGATGAGGTAAAAATAGATAGGCCTAAAAGATTTTTACTTAGTTGCTTTGTAACGGCTCACTGTACTCGATTTTATATCATTGGAAGCTTTGGTTTTTAAGCTCTTGGTCACTCTCCTGTATATACTTTGGCTTGTAATGTTTCTGTCAGCTGTATTTAACTGTATGAAGAAAATAATTTAGGTTTGAATCTGCAATACTGGAGTAAAACACAAGCTTGTAACAAAGCGTTAGTAGCTGCGGTTTTAGTACAATGGAATAAAAGTATGAATATCTGAATGACAAACAAATTTAAAGCACCATTGCTCATGCAGGAGTACAATTTAGAGTCATTATTTAGTTAAGGAACATAAACAAAAGTGATATGGAAATAAAAACCATCACAGCAAAATTTAATGGAATTTAAGAGTCAGGAATAATGTGTAATAAAGTTTTTATAGCAGTTTTATCTTTGATAGAAATCTTAAATGAAAACTAAGTAAAGGCTTAGATTAATTGTATTTACTTAAGCTTGAGGGCTCAAATTACAAGTAGGGGACTAGTAATTTAAGTTCAAGGGTTCAGCCTAAAATAGGGATGGGGGCTCATGATAAAATTTTAGGTCTCTTCACTACCCTAAATTTAATATTCTATCTTATGCAGTAAACTGGGAGCAACTTTTTTCTGTATTAAATACAAGTAGTGTCAAGTATTAAATTAATTGTTACAAAATTACCCGCAAAGAACGAAAGGTGGACTACATTACCAAGATCTCTTCTCATGCTGCTGCAGATCTTTGTTCTTTTTACTTGATCATAATTTTTGTGAAGAGACCTCTCTGCGGAGAGAAGGGTAGGGGTCAGAAGAGGAGATTACATGTAGAATGAAAGTGGGTAGAAGTTAGTTTGAAAATAATATAGTTTTATTAATGTTCAGTGATTTTGATCTTAAATGTACAGTAGAATCCCTCTTATCCGGATACCTCGGGA
This sequence comes from Flexamia atlantica, assembly GCA_035578135.1. Lineage (NCBI taxonomy): Eukaryota > Metazoa > Arthropoda > Insecta > Hemiptera > Cicadellidae > Flexamia > Flexamia atlantica. Next base: position 32,793,283 of record JAQJVK010000004.1, on the reverse strand, counting down.
CCGAGGCTCTTCCGGATAACGGTTTTACCGGTTAAACCGACGTTCCCTAAAACTTGTAAAGTAACAACTCCTATGAATACTGTATAGCCTAAACCAATATTCTGATTTCAGACTTGAATTTTATTTGTCTATAATCTTTCCCATGAGAATAATTGATACCATATTACCCGTTTCCTGCCCATCACGTCGGGTTAAACCGATATGTGGATAAAAATCGTTCAGTTAAAAAGATGTCACTTTCGTGGGGTGTAGTCCGGTTAAACCAATGTCTGGTTCAATGGTGTCAGGATTTGAGGGAGTCTACTGTAGTTTGAAAACTATGTTATTTTCAGTAGTGAAATTACCCGTTGAATACTTAAAAGTGAATTAATAAAATTTCACCCTTACCATCCTTCCTGTTTTTGCAGCCGATAGAACAGTTTCTAAGGCCTAAATGTATTAGTGTCATAAATCCCTAGCAGAGTATCAATAAACAACGTAGCCTAGGCCTCTATTTGTAAAATCTCACAATGTTTTAAAAATTGACTGTTAGGCCTGAGATGTTGTTATTTCTTAACCCTCGAGGGGGCGCACGCGGAGTTTTCTTCCGCACGTGTTTTTTATGTTAAAATAATCGGACATAATGGGTGTCGGCGGTCGTGTCCGGCTCCGTACTTTACGCCCCTCATTCAAGGAATCTCCTAAAGCTATTTATACCCCCCACCCCCTTCCCTTGGTACTTCGTTTTTTGCAATTCAGAGATGCCGTCTCAGTTTACGGAGCACCCTCGCCTGTTACGCAGACAGTGATACATATTTTTAAAATTCATAATAGCGAAGGATTTGTAATTATTACATTTTTTTGGACTTTTCCTTTCGCTTTTGAAAAAAAGAAGTGGAAGGAAAAGTCCAAAAATGTAAATAATAATTAATACATATTTTACACTAGAAAATTACTTACTATGTTTAATTGAAATATTACACCTATTAAGTTGAACAATTAATTGCATCGAAGATGAAATATGATTCCTAATGAAGTTTGTCGACATTTAAATACAATATTTTGTTTCAAAACAAGTAAAGTGGGTTACATTTTTGCAATATAGTGTTGCGGAGTAAAACTCCGCATGCGCCCTCTCGCGTTTTGCCGGTGAAGCGCCCGCTCAAGGGTTAAATAAGTATTATTGTTCAGTATCAGCATTTCAATTATTTTTAAACTTAATTGTATTTTTTTTAGTAATTTTAGTATTTAAAATTTTAATAGCATTATTGCACTAACTTTATTTTGCTGTTACAACACCTTAGGCCAACTGCACACTGTCTTGACAAAATTATTTTGTCTTTTGAGGTTAAAAAAATTTGGTTGTTTGTGAGTGTTCTGTCCAAAAGACTATATACAATTTTTATTTCTTCCGACAGCTGTTCATTGACAAATAACAAAAGACAAAAACGTTTTGTCACAGCAGTTCGTGGCCAGTACTGCTACCGGTAGTGATTTTGATACCAGTCGCTGTTAATTTCTGTTTTTGACATGAGCTGTATAATGAAAATGTGGAAGTTAACATGGAAAACTGAACAAGTTTTGTGTTGTAGTGTAGAAGGATAGATCGTTACTTTTTTAAAGGGAATCTTATCAAACTCTACACTGTTTTTAGTTTGCCCCGTCACTATTGTTGTCTGTTCAATTATTACCACAGTGAAATAGTAGTTCATTGCAAGTATTAAACTAATCTTACATAGGATTATCAAATAATCATTTTTTTGTAATACTTATCAAAACTTAATACCGTGAGTATACTGAGTGTCCTATAAAGGTCCGTGTTCAAATGACTTTCAAGTTAAAAGTGACACGCTAGATAAAAAAAAAAAAATTATCTCTGCCATCTAGGTGTGAGGTGCAGAACCCCTTCTTTTTCATGGAGTAATCTGGCTATTCCTTGAAATATTCCCCAAAACCTCCACACCATGCAGCCATTCACAATTTAAAGGTAAAGGTAATATTTTTGGACACCCAATATGTTATACATAAGTTGTACCTAAGGGAAAAATTATTGGAAATATTTTGAACATTAGGAATCACAAGCATCTCATTTGCTGCCATGAACTTAAAAAATAAGGTGTGAAAAATTGCTTTTCTAAGGTGTGAAAAATTGCTTTTCTGGGAGTCTCAGGCAAGAAAGTAGGCATACCAAAGACACATCTTTGATATGTCAATACTATTGTCAATACTATTGACATATCAAAGATGTGTCTTTGGTATGCCTGTCAATAGTTTATTTGGAATTTAGCCTATAACTTACCAAGAAATTAATTGTTAGTTGAATTTTAAATTTGTTTATATATATGGCCATAAGCTTCTCCATTGTTTTCCCTGGTTGTAAAACATTTTTTTGCGATAACGAACCTACCGGTATTTATCTTGCTTACTTTTTTAAGTACATTGAATGGTTTTCTTAGAAGCTTTCGGAGAAAGAAATGGTTTTAATCTAAACTAGTTATTGAAAATTGAAATTTTCATAGAAGTAACCATAATAAATATTATTGTTTAACGAAACTAAGTTACAGTAGTATTATTTTACCCAAGAATATATTGTTTGCACCTGATTTTGCAATGATTTAGGCTTGTGCAGTGTTACAAGAAGCACACTAGATGTTTTATTTTAAATTATTTTTTAATTGTATGAAATGTTTAACCAGCCTTTTGGTTTTTTGGGATTTTATTTGCTATATTTTAATTTTCATATTTATTGATCATATTTTACTGAGGGTTATATTTGTTTATGTGTAAAGCTTTCATAAAAAGTGAAAGGCACTTATTTCTTTAATCACTGTACCTATAATAAATGTATTCTCCAGTTAATAGATTAATTCTTATTAGTAAAAATTAATTGTTTTTCTTGTAGGTTCCAGCCACATTTTTAAATATTGGGAGGGAGTATATTTTGCACAATTCTTTCTAATCTAGACATAAAAAACCTTTGTGTAGAAAAAGCTAGGAAATTTTTGTGTTTTTTATGTTTTGGTTTGTATATAACCTTACAATTTTTTAATTGAAATTATAGTTGTGCAGTGAAGTCCCGTCTTTTTTAAAACTTGTTTAAAAAGGTTAGAAAACTAATGGAGGGAGGCGAATAGTTCACTTAATATTTGTTAGTGGGTGGCAGCAGAAGTTTGGTTTTTCATTTATTTTTTTCTCCTACTTCTTTTTTGTCCTTAAATTTTTCTTCATCCAAAAAATTTATTCTGCTACTCACAAAAATGAGTGTACTAGTTAACAAACCAAGGGAATTAACCCTGCTTATCTACATCATAAAATTTGAAAGAAAACTGTTGTAAAATATTAACCCACTTCAAACAATTGAATAAAAGAAACATTCATAAAAAGTGAATAATTCAGAATTTGTCCTCTAATGTATTAAAGTATTTACAACGACGACGACTAATAAAAATTCAAATGATGATTAAAAAATTTGGCAGCAAAGGCTTTGCTTTCCAGTGGAAATTATTTTGCCTTTCTACAATCAAAGAAGTAGCAGTAAAGATAAGCCATGAGCAGGGCTTGGTGGGCGTGAGCTTTCATTGACTTCCAATTCTTTGCCAGCCACTGAGGCATGAAAAATATCTGTGCAGGACAGTTCTTCACTGCATAAATTTCATTACTAAGTTCTGATTTATTATATAGAAACCGGATTTCAAAATGATTTAAATGATTGCCCAGGAAAACATGCCCAAAAAAGTGTAGTGTAAAAAAATTGAGGGAGTGAGGGAACATTTTTGAATCCACTTTGAACGTCTTATGCAAGCTTACATTGACGCTTCAAGTCTTAATTGCCTGAGCTTTGGTCAAAGAAGACTAATTTAAAAGTTTTAATTGAAATGTTTATATTTTATTCTATTAATGGTTTTAATTTGAAATTTATAACAGTACTGTTTATAGAGTAGTATTCACAAAAAGCATTTTAAGGTCTTTTTACAAAAAAATTAGAGTATGGTTTAATGACCCAATCATGGGGTAACACATCCACGGTACATGTGTTTTTAGTGTATGGTATTTCAAAGCTCCTATATTGTATTATAAATGTACATATAAGGTTTAAGTATAGTAAAAAGTATTATAAATCTGATTTATATTCATTAAACATATATAATTTGTTATAAGTTTATTACATATATAAATGTATTCAAACAGTACTTTGAAATGTCAAAGTTCCTATGCTGTTTTGGAAAGAAACGTCAATGTTTGGTGGTGACATTGCACTATATATTTTAACTATATCATAATGTATACAATAAATGTAAAAAATATTCTCAAAGTGGTCCATGTAAAAAATGTTTACTATTGTAAAGAGCAGTGTATCGCTTTATGTATAATAAATCACATGCGTATATGATGGTTTTATTGCTGATAATGTGCTTTGTTAACATAAATGTCATACAGTATTTATGTTACTTATGTAATATTTTGTTAATAAATAATTACTGTTTGTAATGATAGTCTTTTTTCTCCAGAAAACAATATTTTGTTGTTATAAGTATTGTTTTATTAAATTTATCCAAATCCTCCCAAATTTGGAGTGTAATTTGGATATCAAAAGCCACTCCATGTGAATGAATTAAGTTTAATTTTATTTAGATGTTAGCATATAACAAAGGGGACACCAAATAATTATTATTTGTAAAATATTATTCTTAAAATTCTGGATAATTTTAACTGTTTTTTGTTTGATATACAAAAAAGCTAGTTTTAGCTTTTTCCAGTTGTTTAAACCCAATAGGGATGGACATATACTTTTTTATCTATGACTCCGGAATTTACTATTGTTTTTATTGGAATCGGTAAAAACCTAGGTATTGTTTGTTACTAATGGCAACCTTTGGTTAGAGAGGATAATAATAAATTTATATCTCGATAGCAACTGGACCAAGTTCAAATCTGGTTAGGATTTGAAACAGCGACCCTTAAGTTATATTGAGCTGCACTTCTCGACTCTCCAGTAAATTATTGAATTTAATCAGGGCCGCGGCAAGGGATTTTTCTGGATCATGCGAGAGCCTACATTGGCACCCCTTTTGACTAGACTTGGGTATCAGTTACCTTCCCCCCCAGGGTGGTTAAAGCTTTCATTTACATAATAAAAAAGAATGTTTTTAAATTACTGTGTTGAATTTTATTTATCAGTTATTTAAGGTTTTGTATTGCTGGATACATTGTCAAATTAAATTATCTAAGTAAGAACAGGCACACCGCCAATCAGGTGTTTCTTCCTTCAACTTGCACAAGAAGAATTTTTAATATTAGAGCCCAGTCAAATAAGACCAATCTAAGAAATAATATACTAAACACAAAAACTGGCAGTTGTTAAACCACATGCTAAAAGTCCTCAAGGGAGAGGGTTACGTTCGAGGTTTTAGAAATTTTCAGTTTCCAGGTTTGGTTTTGAATCTTGAAATTTATTTTGTAAACCAAATTGCAAATTGAATTTCATTTTAAAGGTACTGTTAAGGAAACCCTGGTGAAAACAGAACTCATTCATTTCAAATTGACAGCCATTTTGTTCTGATACAATTGCAGCTTTAATTCACACACCCAAAAATGGACACTGATAGTTGTTTGAAAATAATAATTACTCCACAAGCATGGGTAAACGGCCACAAATTAAAATTTTTACGAGTGGAAAACTTTTAAAAGGCTCCAAGGGTACCAGGATACTCCTACAAAAAAATCATTGTTTGAAAAAAATAGTTTGAAATGCCTCCAATGGCACGGTAAACGTCTCCTAAACTCACATTATTATGAATGTTGACCTATTTCAGAAGGGCTCTGGGTGCAGCTGACAACTCTAAAACAGCCAAAACTCATGTTAAATTCGTTGAATGATTTGTTAATGCTCCTCCGGGAGCCAACAAAAGTCGCCAAATTACATGATTAATACTTTGAACCATTTGAAAATACTTCACCATTGCTGGTAATTGGTAAACACCTCCTAAATTAAAATATGGCAGGTTGAGCAATTTTGGAAGACTCCCTTATGTAGGCAAACACCACGTAAACATTAATTTTGCTCTTTAACAGTTTGAAAAGGCTCCACTGGCACCTGCAAACGTCTCCAATACGAATATTTTGTATGTTAAACAAAATTGTAAAATGCTCCCCGGGCACCAGCAAAAGTCGCCAAAATACATGTTCAGCACTTAAACCATTTTAAAAGGCTTCTTGGGTGCTGTTACAGACTCAACACTGCGCCGGCCTCGGTGGCGCCCTCTCCCAGTCAGCGCACCGTTGCACATGGCCCTTGCCGCGGCCCTGAATTTCATGTTGAAAATTAATTGAAGTGATAATTGTATGATGAAACATAAGTTACACAAAGTGAAAGTGAAATTGATAGCGATGAGAGATATTCGCTTATTTTGAACAAACTAGACTGGGTCATTAAAAGAATTGCATCCTCCCATTTTCACTGAGCACAGATCTGTTTCATCTCGTCTGAATTCCAGAATGACTGCCATTATTTTTACCTATGTTAAGGTTTGTCCCATTTCCTCTGCGGGGACAAAGCCCCCCTCCATTACCACCTCCCCCTCTCTCTCCTCCTGAGTCATGAACGCCTTATCTGTTGAGACAAACCTCTATGGTCGACAGACTAAGTATTTACTTAGTCACTTGTATTTACAAGTGAGTGGAAGTATAATAAATAGTTAAGGTGTATAAAAATGGGATAGTATAAGGTGTGGTGTGGCTCCGTCGCCCTGGAAATGGGATCCAAACATGTTGAAACTGTGATTGTAAGGGTCACACTCTGGGGTTTGGAGGAAACCCCACCCGCACTGCACTTGCTACAGCTAGTGAGGCAGCCGACCCAAATATTGAACGCTGTCATTGTGTACGGTTCGACCTTCTTTGCAGCTACTGCATTTCAAAGAATGATCACTTATTTGTATTATTGTTGACCGACATCAAGAAGGCAATAACATGTAAAGTTTACCTCAGTGCTGGGACTGCTCAGTTCAGCCAGAATCCTCGTCTCCTCACCTCAGTTCAGTTCCGTTTGTGCCGTTTCTGTGCCAGACACGCTGACGCTGTAATCAATCAGTTTAAACAACTCTACCGTTGAAGATCTGGATGCACTGGTGTTGCATGTTAATTTTTACTTACCCTCAAACTAACTCATTTTGGCAGAAATTTTCATGTAAAAAGTCTTTCTTTGGTCATGACCTTTTGAAGTTTATTTTTTAAAATTTATTTTAAAACATTAATATGAGGAATGGGACTTATAACACAAACTGTATAGCTGTTAATAAGAAAGCTGTACTCAGTTGGTGGGGGGAGGGTGGAGGTTGACTTGGCAGGCCAGTTTCGCCACACTCGCAGCTCTGGGCTTCAGTTTAGAACTGAACATTCCTGGCCTCGAGTGTTTCCCATCCAGCCGTCCGGCCAAAGCTCTCCCTCAAGGAATTGCCTCAACCCATGAGTTCAGCCTTCAGTCCAATACTGTGCAGTCCAGTACTTGAGGCAAAACTATACATATATGTTGGGCCTTTCTTATCTAGGATGAAAAAAGTTGTAACTATTACTTAAAAAACTAAAGGCCTCAGTTAAAACTTTTTTTTTAAACTTTCCCTGGCAGCTAGCGTCCCTATAAGCTGTTTCTAATTACGAGATATCAGGAAATTCAACCCAGGCACTGCTGCTGATATCGCAACTTATTGCCTATGCCAGATTAATACCTGATCAATACCTCAGTACATAGTAATGTTTAAAAAACATGACTGTTTACCAAGTTCAACCGGTAATTGATTTTGCTTAACACGTTCACTGCGGGTAATACAGTGAAACAGTGAAAAATTAAATAATAAAGCTAACAGTTTTTTTACATGAGAAAATACCTTTATATGTGGTGAATCAAAAATGACCAAAATGTATCCATCGTATGGCATAACTGGTTTAACCTTATTAAAAAGAGGGCTCAACAGTTTTTCTTGGGCTTGAAGGGGACCCAATGTGCTGTTGGCAGCCATATCCAGATACTTACTATTAATTTAATATTCCTTGGATTCTCCTCACTTATTTTTACCCTTTTTCTAGGAAAACATATTTCTGTATCTATAGTCCAGTCGAACCCCAATAGTTTGACATTTAAGAGTCTTTTCGAGGGAATTGAAATATCAAACTAGGGGGAGTAAATTAAATTTGAAATCAAAAGCAATAAAAACACGTTGGATACCTAAATTTATTGAATACTGAAAGTTAAATAATCGGAGAGCCAAGTCGTCATTCATTTAATGTTCCTTGGATTCACCTCACTTATTTTTACCATTTTTATAGGATAACATATTTCTGCATCTACAGTTCAGTAGAACCTTAATAGTTCTAATATAATATTGGTTTCAATAAATTTTATAAGACAAAATATTTGGTAATCTTTGATACTAGAAAGCTGTGTGATGGTATATTATGTGCTATAGCTAAAACTACTTGTCGTTTGAACTTTAAAGCACTCTCAGATTAATGTCTGAGACTATCACACCCGATAGTCTGGAGTATTGAGCACTCAAAAAAATAATCCCCACCCATTTATTTGTGGTGTGATGCAGTGGTGGAAGAGTTCAAAACGATTAAGGGTCAAAACGTAGTGCAGCGGCATGGGCGGAGGTGCCTCGCACCCCCTGATATTTGGTGGATTTGTTGGCATTGAAGGGGTGAAATGTTCTCATATAACTTTGATTGAGGTATTTGCATAAATTAAAAGGGGGTTGTTGTTAAATAAAATAAGTAGCTACTCGGTATAGGCTTTAAAATGTTGTTTGAGTTTGAACATACAATACTTCAAACGTTTGGTGAGCTGGCACCCCCAAATATTATGACCTAAATCCACCCATGTGCAGCGGTAAGTCAAGAGGCAAGCGGCGAATCTAGCTGCAGGGGTGTATGCTTGTAGTTCAATGAGCTAACACAAAGTTGAGTGTTTAGCTGTGCTATGCATTAGCTCATTGCGGACTACATGCAACATCAAAAACTGCACAGCTACAACACTCACAATTCCGCCTCTTGAATCACCGCTTCACTGTTTTTAATCTAAGGGAAAAGAAGAAGTTGTTGAAGAACACTTTGAATTGATGGAGAACATGTGAGGAAATCAGAAAATATAAAAGATCAGTGGCTCTAGATGGCTTTTTGGCTGGTTTATACTAGTAGCCTATTCTAGTATACTGAGGTCATCAATGGGTAGAGAAAATAGAAATTGTGGTTGTGGTGGGTCTGTGAGGCTATCCAGGAAAGAATAGGTTCCTTTAATAAACAAACAAACAAACATTTGGTACCGTTTTCCAGTGCTGCTACTGCATTACTGCATTCCTCTAAAGTAATCTATTAAAACATGCATTAAACGTCGGTTTGCTGATCGTTTTGATTGTTTACTTCCGTTATTTCCGTTTCATAGTGCACGGCAAATTTACCGTGCTCTGCGCAGTAAATTTACCGAGCAGTTATCGGCAAAGAGTAACTTTTCAGCTAAGAGTAAGGCACAAAACAGATGTTTCTGTGTAGTATGAAGTAAACTCTAACTCATTATATCTGAGCTCTGGAGATCATTCTCAAATAGTGGATCGTTCTGTTGTCCATATTAGGGACCCTTTCCCTTACCCTTACCCACTCTCCTTCTCCCTTACTACTTTCCTACTGGTTACTGCTCTCGGATCAAAAAGATACTTTAGATTCTCAAGTTTTAGCATGATCTGCAATGTATCTAGTTGAGATATTAAAACAGAAACCACATAATTATTTCAAGAATTTAATTGTGCGTTGATTGATCTATGTTGAACATTTTCATTGAATTTAAGAAAGTCTTTGTGCAGGGTGAATAATCAACGGGTTTTTTCTGTGGTTTTCATTCAAAGGAACACTTTGAAAATGTATACAGTAAAAACTATCACTCCAATTGTTATGAACTTTGATAGGCGGTAGAATATGTTTTTATGGCATTAACTTGTAATAATGTATTTACAAGTTTCATCATTTTTTCATAGTTAGAAAAAAAGTTGCTATAAAAGTGTTAGAAATGTCAATGTACCGCTTAATATGTAGAAGGATAATAGCTAATAATTAGTGGTATGGTCTAAAAAAAGTTAGAATAAAAAAGTGGGGCAGTACGGCTGAACTCTTTCCCTTCTGCCACATGACTTGCAGGAAGAACTTCCTGCGGTGACGGGGGATGTGTTATGGCCATGGAGGGAGTTAAATTAATTTTGACCCTGGGAATTTGCTCATTCAAAGGAAAAAAATATAAATAAATTTATACACTAATAACCCAGAGGTATTTAAATTTTGATAAGAAAGAGTAATGAAAAAAAACCTAGGTTGTCGTTTCAAGAAAAAAATATTAAGTAAAAGTGAAAAGTACATGAAATTACACTCAGGACAGTTGACATCACATTAAGTCAGGATGTTTATTACATAAAAGAAAGCCAAAAATTGTCTATGTAAAAATGTCAGTAATATTTTATTTTATACTCATAAGTATTACAAAACTTGTATATACAACATACAACCTTTTCTAAATCATGTATTTACATATGTACATCACATAAATTTAAGTTATTATAACTATATCTCAATAAATCAAGTTTGGAGTACATTTTTATCAGATTAAGTAAAATTAAAATTTTTACCATTTCCTCTTAATTCCGAAACAACTCTAAATTAATTTAACGTATCAATAGACTTTTGGTGTTCACAATCAGCACAGTATTTTGTAGAGAAGCTTTTGACTAGTAATTATAATCTAAATTAGTTATATTTTAAAAAGAAATGAAAGGATTGAAAATCGTTGCACATAAAGAAGGCTGCCAAAGGGAAAACAATCATTTAGAGCACATTTATCATAAATGTCTAATATCTATTGACTTCTCCTTCATAATTAACTTTCATACCGGTTAACTTTTCAATGCTTGGTTAAGATGTGAATCAGCTTGATTTTACAATGTTTTACAAGCTTTAGAAAATTAAATGAAGTTTCAATTCAAAAGTTGCCTTGTAAACTACAATAGAAACAATTCTTTATTCTGTTATAATCCAACGGAATTCACAACAATTCAAGTATTGCACTCGATTCCATTTATTCGGCAAAATAAAGTCTGCTATGCTAAACATGTTTAATATCTAGAATACTGTTGACCGACAAAAGAGCACTGTCTACTTTTTCTCCGCTTTGTAAATCTCCAACAAGTCCCCCACGGAGAGGCGGGAGAGAACGGGTTCGTTGGAGGGGGAAGGTTGGCCGGTCTGGGCCATGCCTTGCTTCAGCTGTTCGATGGCCTCCTCGTAGGTTGGCAGCCCTGCCACGACCGTGTAGCTGGGAAGGGACTCGGAGTCGTATCCTGCTTCCACCTGCGCCTCCATCCGACGGGCTTCCAGCACTGCAACAACGATTGGGGAGTGAGGGAACATTGTTTAGCACTATTCGCTTGGCACTGAAAGGATTAAGGATGGAGAGGAAAAGAAAACCATTTTCGCCATATTGTTGGAGCCACCATATTTTGTTACGTTGAGTCTTTCAGAATGTTTTTTTTTGTAGGGGGATTTGGTAGTCTGGGTTTCCCCACTCCACAAGAAAATCCTGTGAGGGTATGTCAGCAATTATTTTGACTTTTTGTACAGCTACGGGGAAGGAAGTTTCACTTCCAATATCCCTTAGGCTCACAGCCTTTAGTCAATACAAGGGAGGAAAAGGAAAAAGGAATCGGTAGATGGAATTTTATTGATGGAATAGGTTCGGCCAAGGTTAGACTAGGTGGGCAAAAGGTCTACCTTTATCCAATGAATGCTGTGGAACAGGGTCTCAAGGTATCAGGTGGCCCTCATCTTGGTCTCCAGTACACCCCCGCCCACCCTGCTGTCAAGCCCAGCCTCCCCTGGTGGGGAACTAAAGTTGTTCACTGAAAGACAGCTATAACACTGCCTCCAATCGTGACAACTTCGTTATTGTACCCAGTATTGGTACCTAATCTAGCAAAAGCCAGTTAGGATCCCACTGGGGGTTTCAGAATGGGTTAAAAAGGTGCCAATGATTCTATTCTTTGGGTGTCCTTTTACTGTGACAATTTGTACTGCTTCTCCTTGAAACAACCCAACTAAGACTCTGGTGCACATGAAGCTTATTTAGCTGTGATGCAATATGCAATCCCATGGTAAGCAAGAAGGCTGACTCTCTTTAAAAAACAAAATTGCAATGCCTGATTTTAATCTTTCTTCTTTGTTGCTTTGTAGACTTAAACTGATCTTTGTGTGTTCCATCTGAGATTTATTAATTCTTCATTCTCGTAATCTTTGATACATAATTTCTTAGGTTTTCTTGGTAACAAACACAGTGTTATCACATAGCAGTTTTAACGTCCATAAGTATGTACTCAAATACATTATTTATTTTATAAAAAATAGCATTCTTATAAGCAAACATGGGATAAAATCATAGTGAAAAATTACTGACAAGCCTCTATAAAATGATAATGCAAAATTAGTAAGTATGTACCTTCATGAGAAAGTGGTATGGAATAGATGTAAAGGCGATTGGCTGTTGCGTGAACAAAATGGAACAGGATATCTTGGGGGAAACCTAGAATTAAAAATATGCCATAAGGAATACTCTAAATAATTATTCACGATGTTTAAAACCAATTACAGAAAAACTCTTGATAATGTGTGCTGATAAAAACATAAATGGATGTTATCGTTTCTTTTCCCACAAAAACTATTTCCCTCTGAGCAAAATAGTGATTTAAATTTCCAATCATTCACAACATGACAGTGATGTTAAATTCAAGGGCAAACAAAGAAAAGAAGGCGACAAGATGGTAAACACAAACATCTCAACCAGTTTCCGAAGGTCAAATCCAGCCTCTGTTGGTGTGAAGATTACACATGACTGGTAACTTAACATGATGGCCACTGCATCCTTGCTTGTTTATTAGATTATAACTAATTTGGATGTTGAGGAAAATTGTTGACACAAGTATTCTAACAAAATTTACATGGTGGTGTGGACTGTACTAAACTGATTGGCAAAGGAGGAAAACTTTCAGTTCTACTGCAAGTAGGTTTAACCCTGGAATTGATTGTGTTACTATTTATATATGCTCAGTGGTATTACTGGTTGTAATGTTTTTCCTCAGAAGCCAAATTGTTAGTTTAAAAAATGTTTTTAAATTTGATTCTTCTGGTATATTCTCTTTGAGAGATTGAGCCTTAAATTACCGATTTTGACTGTCTTAAGATATAAATATCTGAATGAGTACATTTCTTTATCTTACAAGTACAAACCTTGAGTGTTAACATAACTAAACAGTTAAAACAGACTTCTAAAATAGAGTAATTCTAATAGAATTAAGCTTATTCTAAATGCAGCAGTTGTAAATTAATTTCAAGTCAAAAGAAAATGATTTTAGTTTAGAGAAACAAACTCAGCAAATGGATAGTGTGGATGGTGTTATTAAGAGGATTTTAATTTAGTCTTAAATTTTCCTTAATTGGTCTCATTTTTTATTTCATTTGGTAAAATTTTGAAAAAAGTTGCACCCATGAATGAATGAAGGTTTTTTTTTGAAAAGAGATAATTTGTGCTCTTGAATGTCAATATCCTTTTTATTTAGAGTATTTTGAGAATGAATATTCAAAGACAGTATAATTTTCTGTAAATTTTCTTAAAATAAAAATATAATCAAATATGTACTGATAAAAACTGTTAATATTAACTGTTAAACCACCACTGTTAATATATTATTCACCAGAGTTTTATTAAATATCTGTTTCAATTTAAGAAAAAAATATATAGGCCTATATATTCATTGTTAATTATAATTCAAAAGTAAAATTGTAACAATGGTGAAAAAGGTTATTGTTTATTATTATTTATTTATTTATTATTTCTACATTTTTGAAAGAATCCCTAACATGATCATCATCTGGTGTAAGCTTTGACATAATTCTGATTGCTCTTTTTTGCAGAAGTAAAATCATATTTAAATTAGCATTACTTGTGCTTCCATATAAAGTTAATCCAAATGCAATATATGTGAGTGAATGTTGCCATGATATAGATATTATTTTTAAAAACGATAAGATGCATAAATGCTTTTAAGACACGAATTCCTGAATTAATTTTCTTAATTATATTTTGAACACGTTTGTCCCATTTTAAATTATTAGCTATTAATTTCTAAGTCTAAAAATTTGGAACTAATAACTTGCTCTAATCGCTCATTTTCAATGTAAATATTTGGTTTAGATTAATTCTAGATTGCCTTATGGTTTTAAAGCTCAGAAATTTAGTTTTATGGTTATTTAAAAACAAAGAATTGTTCTTGAAGAAATGTTGAAAATTTATAAGTTGAGTTTGGCTAGCTTTTTCAAGATCATCTTCCTTTTTTAGATGACAAAATTAAATTTGAGTCATCTGCATAAAGAAAAAGTTTATTTTTAAGTTTTCAATATTTGTAAGTGTTTTTGGAAAGCCTTAAAGATAGTAAAGAAACAAGAAAGGTACAAGAGTAATAAGCCTTGGGTAACCCCAGTTTATATTTCCAAATTTTTGGTTGAAATTTAGTGATTTTATTGCTAATTTCATGAGGAACCGATTATATAGGTATGATTGAAACCAATTGAAAGCAGGACCTTTGATGCCAAAGTACTCTAATTACAGTACATTACTCTAATACATGTGCCTGATTTTTTCAGTTTTGCAGTGTAATCTTATTTGGATCATCACAGCACCCATCTGTGACGAGTGATGTCTTCCAAAATGCCAATTTGTGTTAAATTAAGGGTTTTCAGCTTATTTCATTACCTAAAATCAATAATTGATTGGTTGATGTGTCCACCGACCAAAAATGATAGTCCTAAAAACGTTTTCTAATCTCTGCTGTTTACAAAGCAGCCAAGGTGAGAGGAGGGAAGTTTGTGTCATGATGTACTTGCATTGCTTATTTTCTCTCTAAGACTGCTTCTTTTATGTTCCGACCTCAACTGATAAATAGACAAATATGAAAGTCATCAAAACAATGAATAAGTTTTTAGATGGCATATGTCAAAGGAAAGCACTAAAATTACAAGCACAGTGACAAGACCTTGCATAAATCAAATTCTTATAAATGTATGCTTAATTTCAATCTTATAAACTATTCCCACAATTATCTCTCATCCTATTTGACTTACCTACCAGGTCACCATTTCATAACAGTATCTAGAGTTGTACAAGAAACATACCGGCCTTAGTCAGTAAAAAGATTACAAGTTCGCCCTACAGTCATCATACACTTATCTCTCATTCTACTTGACTTACCTACCAGGTCACCATTTCGTCGTAAAAGTATCTAGAGTAGGCATATGTACTCATGGTCTAGCGGTCTAGCCTTAGTCAGTAAAAAGATAACAAGTTCGCCCTTCAGTCATCATACATTATCTCTAATTCCACTTGACTCCTACCAGATAACCATTGTATAAAAGTATCTAGAGAACATATTAATGGTCTTCTACAAGAAACATGTCGGCCTTTGTCAGTATAACAAGGTTACAAAAGTTCGCCTTACAGTCACCCTACACTCATTCTATTTGACTTAGCGACGAGAACACAATAGGTAAGTAAAATAGATCTAGAGCCAGGTAAAAGTATCTAGGGTATTATCAGACACACGACACTCACCTCTGTGCTGCCACTGGCGGAAGGCGTGCACCAGGAAGCAGGTGCAGAGACACACGACGCACGACAGGACCATGAACGTGAGCAGGATGCCGACCCACAGGTCGGAGAGGAAGCGGTCGTACTCATCGCTGGTCGTCGTCTCCACGCTCACGCTCGACTCTTCCTCCACCGGCGCGATGCTGAGCGACACTATCTCACTCATTGGCGCACTGACACTGTCACTCGCTGCGGACTAGTCCGTCGATGACACTTGTCGCTAAAGTCCATCGTCGCTTCTCAATGCTGGTGACGTCCTGGAAAACGGGCCGTGTTAGTCAACGACAGTGGATAGGCATGGCCAATTAGCTCGCCTCTAAAAAAATCACCTGGTTGCCTACTAGTCGCATTAAATAATTGTCTTAATACATAGACTTAGTGCCACATACCCTTACACTGACCCCAAGGGTACTACAGTGATATTGTAACGCTAACTACTAACCAAAATGACGGGAGAAACAAACAAACTTTGCTACAAAAAACATATGTCCCAAGCGAAGTGCTGGGGCTCAGTAAACTGATTAATTTTAATTTTTATTGGTCCAACCACAACCCGGAATGTGGTCCGAACCACGGTCGTGACACCGAACATGTTCCAGAATGCGGCCCGCAGTCATTGTGTTAATGTATTAACACATGTTTATATTAATTATATAGTTTATGAAGATCAATGGGCAAATATCAACGGATATGTTACTTGCAAAGTAAAATTTCAATGGTTTCAGAGCTCTCTTTTACGCGGTATAAAGTTAATTAAGAGACAAAATCATTTGGCATTACCTTTAATAAACATTAGAGGGTCAAAAAACTCTACTAAAACTAACAAAACTATGAAGGTGTGTATTTTGGGACAACCAATGATTTCAATGATGGTCGAGGAGATTGAAGCTGCTCTGATATTTTATATTTGTTATTAAATGTTTAGTATTATTAGAATCATTAACTGAGAAGATAATTAATTGGGTAAACCTTCAAAGTCTTCTTTAGTGTTGTGTGAGTCAGAACACAATACACATACTTAATACTTTGATTTGCTTCCCTCAATGAAAAAATTTCCGATTTAATTTTGCCAGATCAAACCTGATCAAGTCTGGTCAAATTTGAAAACTAAATCAGGCCTGTTCGAGTGAGTTTGCATGATAAAAATCGGATCTAATTCTTCAGGTCTGATCTGGCGCTTGATAAACTTTGATCAAACAATCTGATTTTATCAGACTTGATAATTTTTGATCAAGTTTGGATGAAATATTTTCATTGAGGTTGATTATCTTTTAACTAGTTCTTGAAAAAAGTGTTGTATATATCAGTGCATTATGCTAATGGTAATGCTAACAACTAAGCTTAAGCTCGTAAGTTACCCCCCAAAAAACTCTCATAACTAAACAAAAACACTAAAAAACTGCAGCATTTCTACAATTAGGCTAAAAATTTCATAGTTCATAGAATTTGGGCACCTAACTGAATGACCACCTCCTTGGTTAGAAAAATTCAGGTTTAAAATTTTATAAATCACATAAAATTGAATCATGGAAAATTCTAGAAAGTGTGTTACAGATTTTTTGTTGCCATCGTTTATTCAACTCTTATTTTAGTGAAAAAAATACTGAGCCAAAGGAAAAATAAAGTTTACACCCAAACGTAATGGGAAGATAAGAAAATAAAATTGTTATCGAACGTGTTACGGTATCGGTACTTTACATTTGATCATTTATTAAATCAAACTAACACTATCAAACGGTAGTAAAAACCAAAACTGAAACTACCTTCATTGGGGTTAGCACAAACTCTACTAAAATCTTTGTTCTTTGATAAAAGGACCGGAGAGAACGGGACCATAACGGAAATTCCGGTAACGGGAAACAGCTTAACGCGGGAATGTTGATTGTTGAATGATGTCATTATCGCAGGTCAGGTTCCGTGAGTAAAGCAGGCGCAGAGACAAACAACGACCAGGTGAGTCAGCTGATTGGAAATGACGTCACCGAGTAGTCAGTCTGCCGACAGACTTCAGTGAATTTCATCAGATTGGAAAATTTCAACAATAAAATACGCAGTTTACTACGATGCCTGCATTTATGGGAAAGGAGACATCAACATTCATAGGACATATAAGGACATAGGTAAATTTTCGATTACTTCTCTCTTAATGTATTTCAAGAATAAGGTTTCTCCACACATTGGCACATTAGCTTGAACGGTACCAATAATCCGAACAAAAATAAAAAAACCGACAAAGTTCTTGGATGAGTCTACCACAATATGTTTTTTTCAGATTTTGTTGTCCATTATACGGGGTGTCTATAAATTCCGTCATCAAACTTCATAATATGGTCAAAATAAGCAAAAAGGTTTATTTCAAGTATGTCCTAAAATGCATATTTACCTAGATATTTTTGTATTTTTGCATTTTTGCCTTTTTGTATTTTTTACAAAATATTTTTTTATCTCCGAATTTTTTAATAGATTTTTTTAAAACTCGGTATGCACCTATAATTAGTCAAGTTTAGTTCTTTAAAAAATAATCAGCATGATAGGTAAATTTCAAAATGGCGGCCGGTTAAAATCTTTAAGTTGAAATACCGGAAAAACGGTACATGGTACAAAAAAATACAAAGGATAATAGTTTTTAGGAAATTTAATTTCCAATCTAATGACAACACAATTATGAAAATCGGTTGGTAAATAACTGAGTTAAGGTCGAATTTAGCTAACGGGGCAGCACAATTTTGAGAGAAAAATGGCCCATTGTTGCATTGAGTCATTGAGGCATGCTCTCCCAGTCAATAAATCAATTTCGCTGCCTCGTTAGATAAATTTGACCATAACTCAGTTATTTATGAATAGATTTTCATAATTTTGGTGTCATTAGATTAAAAATTTAATTTGTTAAAAATTGCTATCCTTTGTATTTTTTTGTACCACTTACCGTTTTTTTCGGTATTTCAATTAAAGATTTTCAACGGCCGCCATTTTGAAATTTACCATTCGATCATGCTGATTATTTTTTCAAGAACTAACCTTGTCTAGTTATAGGTACATACCGAGTTAAAAAAATCAATTAAAAACTTTTAAGATGAAATATATTTTATGAAAAATACAAAATGGCAGATATCTGGGTAAATCTGCATTTTATTTTTACTTATTTTGTCCCAACGAACCATGTTATGGAGCTTGGTGATAGACTGTACAGACACCCTGTATATTCTATAGAGTTGTCATACAGCTGATAAGTCCGGGAACGGCTAAATATTTTTGAACCGAATTGGTTTGAGAAATCATAATTTGCACATTAACTCCTATGTAAAAAACAACGTTCTGAGGTGTTTACTGACTCTTGGCCCCCGGTGGGGGATGGCCCACAAGGAGTCGGTTCAAAATCTCAAATGTACCTAAGCAAAGGTTGATATGCGTATAATTTTAAAGGGCTAATCAAAGTAGAGTTAAATACCATAAACCGCACTTCAAAAGATTCTTTCGTTAAAAAATGGCGGCTGATCAAAAATCTAAAGGAAAGTTTCATAGTGTTCACCTGAATATCGTTTAAAAATTATTCGCAGACCAAAGTCTCACACATGTACTGTGTGGCCTAACTTTTAAATTCAAAAGAAAAAGTGAATGAAGTACATATCAAGATAACTATTAAAAAGAGTTGTAGTTCAATAAATTAAATACGAATAATTTCTCTGAACTAGAAGTTTAAGAAAAAAGAGTAATCTTTGAATTATATGAAGAGCTTAATTGAACCTTCAAGTACTGTGAAACCTTGAAGTTGACAATAGATAAAGATAATTAAATTTAATTTTAATGTTAAAAACATATTTAGGATTTCTCAAAAACAATACTTCAACTACGATCGGTGTCACGCCGTCAATTGGAAGCTTGACGATTACGGAAAACATTTTGGGAATCGGCTGGTTTGCACTGATACATAATTTTTCAAAAACCTTTACAATGAGGGTAGCTCGAGCTATGCTTACCCTTAAAATTCTAAGACTTTTACCAAGGGCCATCCCCTATAAGAATGGCAAAACATGGTTAACAACAAACAATTTTGGTTTCTATGAAAATATACAGATGCAATGTTTGTCTGCATTATACTTTCTAAGACTTCTACCAACGGCCATCCCCTATGAACGCCAAAACATGCTTGGTAACAAAATAATTTCGGTTTCTATGAAAACATGTAAATACAATGTTTTGCTGCATTAATACTTTCAGAGGTGTATAACAAGGTTGTTCCAGGCTTTTTCTCAGTACATAATGGTGAAATATTAAAAACGTTGAGATATTAACTGGGGTATGGGTTGCTCTTTTATAGATTTTTAAGTTATGTACACCTAAAAGAACGTTCACGTTTTTAAAATATCAAAACTCCTATTATGGGCCGTTTTTTAGGTTATGCAAAATTTCGGTAATTTATATAAATTTTTTTACCCTGCAAAAACACAATTGCAAGTTAGTTTTCAATCCATTTTGCATTGTATTCCAAAAGACACTGAATTGTTCCAGAGTTTTGCCTAACCCTGCAAAAAAGTATGTAAATCTCCGATATACAAAGAAATCAACTTTCAACAATTCAGAGGTAAAAATGTCCGGTTATAGCTTCAAGGAAGCCTTGCAGTTAATGTTGCAGGTACAAGTCCCCTATCCCACTAAGGACTTGTAACGAACCTTAAGCGACCTTGCACGATAAGAGCAATTATTTCCATACCTCTAGTGCCGTCTTCCCTAGCGGAAATGTTATTTCGAGCGTCGGTATCGGCACCGGCGACTTTCCTCCTCACCGACAACCCATTAGCAAAGGATTGTTAACTCCACTTGCGGTCGCAGCCAAGGGCAACGAGTGGTCGTGAGTCAGGTTACGAGCGAGATTGTCAACTCCCTCACCAGCGATTTCTGTGACTTGTGACTTGCAACTTTAGGCTTGGCCAAAATTATTATTACTTTGATTATGGTGACATGCAAGCTTCATCGGTTTTGATCAGTAGAAAAGTGTACGTTGAACTCTTGGTCGGTTAACTCATAGCATGGCAAATATATATACGGATAATTGATATATGTTATGTTGTATAAGTAAAGAAAATACACCTATAATAAAATGTAGACCTACGTCATGCTGTTTTACTCAATTTACGACCCTGTTTGAAACCAATAAGATAAAACATATAGTTTATTCATTTTCGAAATTTTAGTTTCATTAAATTCAAAGGACAATATTGCCCGTGGATAGTGGTAGGAGGAGCCCAAAAGGGGGGCGCCCATGTAGACAGTGCTTTGCCCTGAAATTCCACCTAAAAATATAAAAATCATAATTATTCAGTGAAAGTGCATGTCCAACATGTTATTTCATTTTTTTTGTATATTTTGGAATGTAACAGTAGACGTCCCGAAACTACAGTAGTTTTTTGTCTACTATCGTCAGTGGAATTTCTCTTTCTTTGTTCGGAAAAGGTCCAAAGCCGGATCCTGTTATTGTAATGGTGATCTTTAGATATATTGCAATTAGGTGATAATTTTTAGATTAAACTGTTTAAAACCAATATTGATAGATAGTTTTCATTGACCAGAATTCAGTCTAACAACTTTTGATCATCAGCTTATACAAACTTAAAAATCTGTCGATGCTAGTTTTTCATCAGTGTTGATTTTGGACGAGACTATGCAACCAGCAGAGCTGGTCGAATCAATAACTTGGCCCAGATGGGCTGAAGGACGGGTGGGCCGCGTTGGTTGACTCGGACTGTACGGCCGCGGGGTCAGTCGAGGCAATAGAAGACCGGAAGCGATGTTAATTTAGTGATAATTCCAATAATTCCTTTACATGAGGTATCAGGTTCACAAGTTTAAATATATTTTGAATAGCTTGGGTTGATCGGATGTTTTATGTTTCGTCAGTATACCATCAGAGGAACGAAACAAAATTATACTACATCCCACGGTCCGTTAAAATTAAATCCAAATACAAAATTGTAATATAAACCATTATTCACTGGGGCATTTTATTTCAAGTTTTAAACATTGTTATCAAAGCGCAACTATAAATATTATTAAAGGTTGCCCGTAAAAACTAAATCCTTATGAACTTTCTGTCGAGTTCCCCATATTGAGTAGTCTTTTTTCAGTTAGTATACTAAATAATACTGTCTAAAATATGTATTAGTTTAAGCAGATGGAAATTATATTTAACGAAAAGAACATTTGCAGAGATATACAGGACGGAAACAAAACTATCGAAGGCATGATGGAATTCGTTCATGGCAAAGAAATGACTAGCTATCGCGGTTTCAATCTAATTACGAGATTGTGTGCGTGAAATTAAATGAAATTATTTTTGACAGCTAAAGATCTTGGACTTAAAATATTCAGCAGTCATTGCTCTTAGACTGTTCAATAAAATTAAATATACATCGTAGTATTTTTATGGAAATATACTAATCGTTCCGGTCAAAATATTTTGTTCATACTCAAAATATTAGACAACGTTGATTTATAAGGATTTATACGTATATATCTTTACCTGCCTATCAGTAGTCTAACTAGGTTTTTGTTGATTATTTTTTACAATTATTTCCAAACTAAGTTCAATTAATTACTATTAAGGTTTCTACTAAAGCATATAGGACTTCTGAAACTTGTCTCTATGAGTCTAAACTGACATCACATCAAGTTCCTCAAAGCTTAAACCTGATGGTCCCCCCCTCGACCAAAGAAAGAATAATTTATTGAAACTCTGAAGTTATGCGGTTAGTCGACTACTCATAACTAAAAAAATAAATTATCATCGTATGTCGTATTGTTTTTAGGCTGATGGTGCTTGTGATATAAACATAAATTATACCTTTTTTACGATAAAAGTACTAATAATAATAAATTTCTTTGTTTCTTATCGTATACCCAAATAGTAGGCTAAAAATCACGAACAAAACAAATCAAAATGTATTTGTGTTTTGTAATTCCCTTTAATTCGTCCGATTCTCCATAAAACAGGCACTTGCATAGAAAGCAGTAAATTAAATAGATAAAAAAATTTCATAAGTTTATACCCAAAACTGTTTGGTAATTTGCAAAGATAAAATAGTTGAATTTTCTAAATTGCTAGGTGTACAATGGTACGTGGTGCATTGTTGATGTAGATGCGCAATAAGTACACATTGATCTAGGTCGTGTTTACAATGGAGCGTTATTTCAGAAAGATTCCCCTTTTGCTGCTGTCTGCAATTTCAGTTACATAAACTTTGTTCAGTAACTAAGGTTTACTAATGTCTAAATATAACATGGATTAGGGTTTTTATATAGTTTAAATACCCTAGTCATAGGTTCTATCGATTTTGGTTCTTCACATACATAATACACTGGTTGTCTTGGTAATTACATTATCGTAGCGTCATCAGAGAGACCCTTCACTGTACAATTACAATGTGAAGTAGCCTGATAATTATTAGGACCGCAGCATTGTATATACGTATAATTATTGACTATGATTGAATATGTATTAAAATATGACTATCCCAATAATATTTGAATTCACAATTGAATTACAACATTTACGTGTGATGTTCAATAAAAGCCAGCCATTTTAACTGGAATTTTAAATCTGTTCAGCACATTAGGCAAAATACATTCAAAATGAAAACTAGTATGTTGTACCGGGTGAGGTAAATTAACAAACTGTAACTTACGTCTATTAATTTTAAAACAGTTTTAGGGAAGCTTAATCATACCGAATGTTGTTATGATTGGCAATAAAATAGCCTATACAATTCACAAATAATATCATCTCTCTAACCAATAACTCATCTGAGATAAACTCACAGTTAACAATACTGGCTCTTCCTTTCATGGCTATGAGAGAACTTGTTAACTTTGTGTGCTAATTAGTTGAAAACGTACGTTATTATCCTTATTTACAGAGAAAAACTGTATATGTCTGCATTAGAACGACATAGATATTTGATTATTCATCTTGAGATGCAAGCAATATTATGTGTAGAATAGCTTATGAATGCAGTTTGTAAAAAAAGTATAAACGTAATTTGTTGAACACGTAAAACAATAATCCACTGCAACAACTGTAACAATAATCAAACTGAAAACTACGGATTAACACGATTAGGGTTTATAGAATATTTTGTGCCCAGGGCCAAAAATGAGGATTTGCGAACTGGAGATCATGTTTGAATTCTCGACTTTTGTAATTTTAAACGGTCGAAAGTTGCAAAACATTTTCACCCGAAGTGCGAACGCTACAGTGAAATACGAATAGTTCACCAGTAAACAAACAAAAACGTCGATGGTACAACTTTAAACAAGATTATAATGGAACTCTTGAGAAAGTGAAGAGAACTAAGTCTAACCTTGCAGAAGTTACTGAGTTTGCTACCCGACAGCGCTGCACAATCCTAACTCAATAGAACAAAATAAACAGTTTCTATAAGAAGTATTACATAATATTAAACTTAGGTACGATAATGTAACCCAATCCAACAAATCCTAACCACACAATGCACTCTACATTAAAAACTTCAAATATTTAAGATTAAAACTAGTTTCAACGCTAAAAAGTATAAGTGCAAAATAAGATTGTCGACCACTTGAGTGCAGCACTGTATGCACCGAGCTCCTTTTGCTCAGGTCAGATAAGTCGCCCTTTTTCATAGGTCGCAAATAGCCTCCTGTGGATCCTATTTTTTTCTCATTTTTGCATTATGTGGACTTTCGAGCCAATGGCGGAGAAGAAATTCTTTCAGCCTCCATATGACGTTTGAAGAATAGGTGATTGCCTAGCAGTGTGGTGAAATATGTTTTACTACTACGCTCCTACTAATCTACGACTCCTGAGGTCTTTTCCTAAGTCCTTGACAGTCCAGACGTGTGTCGCCCATCCCCCGCCCTACCACTGTGGACTTTGGTAACGATGTTGTAACTAATCGTTGTTTTCTTCGACTAAACAATCAAAAATCTCGCGAAAACAACCAATCGAATGCATCGGGAAAGCAAGGTTACTACTGTTTTTCCTGTAAATACTGTTATCACTCGGGACGGCGGAAAACACCTGACAATAAATGTCAAACCTTACCTTGAAACAAATAGCAACCATAAATATCGTGATAACATCCTTGGATAGGGCCAATGCCATGAGGCCAATGGCGCGCTGATAAAAAATCTTGAAAAGAAAAAGAATTAATTGCATTTAGGCTATTTAATTGATGGCGTTCATTTAATAATTTTTGAGAGTTTAGTTTAGTAAACCAATACAAGAGAATATTGTTCTTAGTAGGGCCTTAAACCGTTGAAGGCTCGTATGCAACTGCATTTGTTAGTGTTCTACCGGAACTCTTTGAAATCTATCAATTTGTTTTAAAATCAATAAAAGAATCAATGAAGAATTTTTCTTCTATCAAATTTTTAATTGATATTTAAAATTATTAAATAAGAACTCGGATTCGATTTTACCTAATCAAACATCTGGGTCTTTGATTAACTGATCCACTTTAGACAAGCACTGTAGAAACCAAGAAAAGCCTTAATTAAAACAGAAACCTGAACTTGGATCAGGCCTACTTACGTGCAGCGCCCTTCGTCCCACGTGAGAATAGCTTCGTCCCAGCCACGTGGCAGGACGAAGAGTTATATTTTGTATATATAAAGAAGCCACATGATTAATAATAATAATAACTTTTCCCGTTTAATTTAACACAACTTACCCTTCCAAGGTAAACGATCTGCGCCATGTTATTAGTAACATAACAAATAACATAACTTTTTAAGTCATTGAATGGAATATATTTTACTATAACTAATTCTATTCGGAAAGAGTTTAAAAACATGTTTTTAGAGTCTGTACTAATTAGAAAATGTTTTCTTATGCCTATTGGGAATTTAATTTCTGTGGGATGGATTTTTCAATACATGAGAGTACAAATCAAAACTGTTATGTAAAGCATTTAAAACAAATGAAAAAGCCCAAGGACAGTTCAAAGTTCCGTAGATAGTGATGTTTTTATTACTCCTTCCACTATATTTACTGTATGTAATCAGACATTGAACGTCAAGAGAGTTAAAGTGATTTTAACGTTATTCGTGGATCCGTACGTTACGTGACCTCAAATGTGACGTGATCATTTTTGTAACGTGTTCTGGAGTTTCTGTAATTAATTTTTGTAATTCAGTTTCCGTAACTGAAAGGCTTGGCGCAACATAGAGTGAAGCTGTAATAAATATTTCATTAATGTATCACATTAAGTAATTACGTAAAAAATATGCTTGTTCAATAAATAAATCAAAACTAATTATTATTACCTGGAGTTGTTTAAAAATAGCGCTGAACAGTTAAAACACCACCATATCAAAATAAACTAAAAAACACAAAAAACCGAGAGTAAACTTACACCGGGTAGAGTCGTGCTATTCAAAGAACGAAATCACGATCTGACCGACTGAAAGGCACGCGGCGAACTGAACTACCAGGAGGTCTGGGGCGGACCCTGGACGGACATGACGGAAGGCACGTCCACACAGCTGACTGAACTGCGAAACAGCTGATCGGTGGC
The DNA here is from genome assembly GCA_035578135.1 of Flexamia atlantica. Lineage (NCBI taxonomy): Eukaryota > Metazoa > Arthropoda > Insecta > Hemiptera > Cicadellidae > Flexamia > Flexamia atlantica. The sequence continues at coordinate 32,767,030 of JAQJVK010000004.1, read as the reverse complement.
CGTGGCGGGAGTGACGTCACTGCCCGTCTGACGTCATCGTCGGCCGGTGACGTGACGGGGATCCACCGCGGCGCCTCGTTCCCTGTGACGCCCTTTCCAGGAGTGTGATTTACAACGGTGGTATCAGTTGGGAACGGAACCCAGTGTGCGTCAGGGGAAGTAAAGCAGGGATTATGTAAGGATATGGGTTTATTTGTTCAGGCGAAGTCCATAAGAAGGAGCTCGCAAAAAATGATTAAGTAAAAAAAATGGTTTAGGCCTGTAATGTTTTATCGATGAAAAGGCTTTCAGGACATCCTAGCCGAATACTAAAACTAAATCCATAAGATGTACAGAGTGGGCAATGAGAACGACAAAATTTGTTTAAGCTATTTAATATGGAATCAACGGTTCCATAACTGTCATTAAAACCTTGATTCATTTAGACGAAGCCTCAAACTAAGTAAAATCAATCTCAATCCCAAAATGAGCTTACGAAAATTGTCTTCTTAAGAATAATATGGGAAATGAGTATGCAGGTTGGCAGGTTTGCTTTCATGGAAATGTGAAATCGCGATGTTTTTGCACTAATCCAGTATATGTATATCATCAATAGATGAAGTAACATAGATATCAATAGATGAAATAACAAGTTTCATCCAGATATGTTGAGCAATAAGCAAGATATAGAATTTTGATTTCACATAAGGTTAACATTGGGAAAACGTACTGTGTTGACCACTACCGATATCTCGGCAACCAATGGACAAAGAGAAATAATTTAAGATACCAAATTGTTTGTTTTTCAATCTAAAATCAATAGAACAAACCAGTTTTTTTATAATTTTATTTTTCTATGTAACAAATCCCAAAAACATATTTTTGGAGGGGCTTTCCCCCTTACCCCCTCCCCTTCCGATGGTCCAAACGCTGATTTTCGAAGTCGTCTGAATAAAATTACTACTTTACAGGGCTGAGCCACATTTAATTCCGATCGGACCATTTTTACGCGAGTTATCGCGCGTGCTTTAAGTAACATATACATATATATATATATATATATATATATATATATACATGAACTAATGGTGGTTTTTGCTTCTGGGGGCCCCAAAACGGAAAGTAAGTTATCATCGTGTAGCTAGGGCTTAGGTCTTACCATGAGTAATATGGTAACACCTTATTTCCTACAGGGGAAATTCCCTAAAAAGGCCAAGCAATTTTTAATGAGGATATCATGATCAGGGGCATATTCACAAGAAACCACAAACCAATATCACTAGTAAAAATAATATTGGTAAAAATAACATTGGTATATGAATTCTGAAATCATCCACTCTGTGTTAATAAATTAGGCTTAGTATTATTATTATCATTGTGAAACGGGCCTCAGGGAGTTTTCATTTTCTCTGAAGGTTTCGTTGCCTTACGTGTAGAGGATGTATAAGAACTAAAGTTATTACAGTAACTGTGGCTAAAGCTAAACAAAAATTAATTAGTTTATCTTGACTTTCAAGTGATCTGTTTTTAACGACTTCAACAAAATATACAGCTGTAGTACTTTTCCCAGTTTTGGACTACGTTTAGTAAATGCTTTATCCTCGTAGAATTCCCTATTTCCTCGAGTACCAATGTACGATCTTGCTACATAATAAGTTTGATTGGGAATTTATATCTAGTAATTGTTTGTATAGAGTAAAAATGACATTTAGTAATTTAATTTTGATAGGTATGTTCACTTTATTTCAGAGTTTATTCATAGTTTAGGGTAGTTAATTTAAGATAAACTAAGTCATTTACGATTCTATTTAATCACTTTTCTAAATAATGTGAGAATAGTAATGTAAAAAGTACTAAATCACAACTCAAAACTAACATTTCCCATTAAAAGTGTTTATGTTAAGCTTGACATTTGTAAATAAATGATTCTTGATTCTTGACTGGTAGGCTAAAAAGTTTATTACAGATACCTCGGATGGTGCTCTGTTTTACCCCGTTTACCAAACGTCCTAGACCAGTTAAATAAATAAATTGCAAACTGAACTATTGGGTGAACCTATTTTATTAAACAAAAATACTACTTTTTACTGTGCTTGTCACATTTGCTTGTGCAGTATTTACTTCGCTTAAGAAACCTTAGATATCTTAATATCTTAGAAATTAAATGTTTTTATTCATTATTGTTGATTTACATTTGGGTCTCATACCTCTTTCTGAAACAGATTATTCGGTACAGTATATACATGTATAATGGGGAGATATACATAATAACAATGGCAGACATATGCCATCAGTCATGAGATAATGATGTCTGTATAAATATCTTTGCAGACAAAAATTTGGATGAAAGACGAAAAAATATTGCAATTGTCACAGATGTTGCGGCCATTTTCCGTGCAAGAGATGGACAACTTTCAGGAGAAAGGTTGAATTTGGTTGTTTTGCTCGATTTTGAGCAACGGGTTTACTAGTAAATAAATGTAAAAAAGCTAATAAATGTAAATAAATGTATTGTTAAATAAATGTAAATGTTAAATAAAATTGAAATGCTTCACCATGCAAGGAGCTTTTACAATACATTCCTCCAGCCTGTACTGGATTTTTAGATTTTTTAGCGAATTTCCCCCATAGGGAAGAAGCTGTTTTATGTCTTACCCATGGTAAGACATAAACCCGAGACCATGATAACTTTTCGTTTTGAGTCACCCAGAAGCAAAAAACACCATCCGTTCATAATAAAAAAAGAAAATATATGTATACAGGGTGTTGATAAAAAACCCTTCAGGACTTCAGGATATGGTTACTTAAATGAAAACTAAGAAAAAAGTTCCTATAAACATGGGTCCTAAAATGCTCGGTTATCCGTCTGTCGGTCTGCATGTGTTTTTAACATGATTTTGCATAACTTTGGAACCCCAAAAGATATCAACTTCAAACTTGGTACTTCTATGCTGACTATTAGGACCTATTTCTGTGCGGAGTATCAAGTTGCTACTTTGTACCATTTCAAAATGGCAGCCATTTTTATATTTTAAAACTTAATATCTTAAAAACCATAAGTTTTTCAAAAATTGGACTAGAGACAAAGAAGTTGCGAAATTTTATTTCCTATAAAACCATATCAAGATTATTAAGATCGAACAACAATTAATGGAGTTATTGCAATTTTTCCAACAAAATACATGCTTGTTTATGGTAGCTATGGCAAATTTACTTGAATTCTGTTAGCAAAATTACCATTAGCACCAGATCTGTGCTAGTGGTAACACACAACTACAACTTTTTTGTCTCTTGAATAAATTTTCCAAAACTTACGGTTTTTAAGATATTTAGCTTTGAAAACAAAGAAAAATACCCCCGTTGCAGCAGACCTGCATACTCAGCGAATGTCAAATGCAAAACAACATATTTCAATCCATCATAGCAAGATTTGACATGTTTTGGTGAACTCCATAAGAATAACATGGGGAATGGGTATGCAGGTTTTCTGCTACAGGTATATTAAAACTCGGTGGTTATTTAGTAGATCTCAAATAGAAGATATGTTTAGTAGGTCTCTTGATATTACCAGGTTTTATCAAGATATGTTGAGAAATAACCGAGGTATAGAATTTTACTTATTTCCCATAAGGTTAACATTGGGACAACGTATTGTGTCTACCACTTTCAATATCTCGGTAACGAATGGACATAGAGCAGTGATTCAAAATACTAAATTATTTGTTTTTTTTTTTAAGCTGAATTCCATGGTCGCAACAAAAATTTGGTGAATTTTATTTTTCTATGTAAAAAAGTCGAAAACCCCATTTTTGGGGGGGTTTATCCCTCTTTACCCCCCCCTTTTGGTGGTCCGATCGGGCTGGTTCACGAACTCGTCCGAATAATTACGACTTTTTTCGTCTGTGCCAAATTTTATTCCAATCGGTCCTTTTTGCATAGCGCTTGCAGACATATATATATAAATTTGAACGAATGGTTTTTTTTGGCTTCTTGGGGCCCTAAAATGAAAAGTTATAGTGGTCCTGGGCTTAGGTCTTACCATGAGACCTACGGTAATAGCTTCTTCCCTATAGGGGAAATTCGCTAAAACAAAAAACAGACACCATTTTGAAATGGTTCAAAGTAGAAATTTGATACTTCTTACAAAAATAGTTCTTAACAGTGGTTATCCATACATCAAGTTTGAAGTTTATACGTTAAGTGGTTCGTGAGATATGATTAAATATGTAAAAATCATAAACAGACACACAGACGGAAAACGAAGCACTTTAGGACCTATGTTTATGTAAACTCTTTTGCTTATTGTGACTCAAGGAATCACTGCGTAAATTATTGCCCCACATCTTTTAGCAATAATGACGATGACATATGTTTTGCTGGCTTCCCCAATGATTTTTTGAGTGCTTTTATTGGGGTAGATTTTTTGAGGAATGGTTATAAAAATTGATTATGCATTTTTAATAATGTATAAAAGGGAATGTTTAATTTAATTTGTATACGTGCAATGTGTTACTAAATGAACAATTCATTCGCGAAAGAATTTATTTATTATAAACTTGACGAAGTAACTACGTAAAATCTAGAGCAGTTTCAGTAACACTTAATCTAGTCCAAAAATGCAACGCAAAGGATTACGAATATGAAAAAAGTTCATAAAACTTATTCTATCGAAAATTAAAAAAATAATGTTTCACATTATACTATTTCCAATAACAAATATGGAATAGTTAAATTCCCAAGAATGTAAAACGAGCAGATAAAAATTAATGAAGCTTAATTCCGTAAAAAAGCTAAATTAATGAAGTTTTCTTGTCGTAAATTGCTACAAGGAGGAATCATGCACGATTAGTTTATAGCTAAGAGGTAATTCGAGCCTGAGGTAAAGTTCATACTTTCCTACTGTGTTTGGAAGGGCGAAACAACCAAATTAGACGATAATAAACCTGATAATTGAATAATTTTTAAAATGTTGTTGATATAAATTTGAGTTGATATACATTTTTTAAAGGGGGAGTGGCCTTTATAATTAATTATTTTATTAACTAATTTGTTACAAGATAAAAAAACAATGAAAACAAACCTGTGGATGCATCAGGCTTGAAAAGTTTGACATTAAAATACTAGGCACCACGATAGGAGAACTTGTCGCTATTGGGGCGTTATATTATGTACAGAGACAAAACAGGTTTTTAATTGTTACCAAGTGGTTCAACCGGTCACCACTTGGCCACACGAGGCGCTAGTGGTCAGGGCAGCAACGTTGTCGGTAAAGAAGATCACACTATCTGGTCGCACCCATTTTGTGCGGAGTGTATTATGCCATTCATTTAAATAAATACTGTTTATCTACGACCATTGCAATAATCACCAATAACGATATTACGCCGTCGTCGTCGTCGTCGTCGTCGTCGTCGTCGTCGTCGTCGTCGTCGTCGTCGTCGTCGTCGTCGTCGTCGTCGTCGTCGTCGTCGTCGTCGTCGTCGTCGTCGTCGTCGTCGTCGTCGTCGTCGTCGTCGTCGTCGTCGTCGTCGTCGTCGTCGTCGTCGTCGTCGTCGTCGTCGTCGTCGTCGTCGTCGTCGTCGTCGTCGTCGTCGTCGTCGTCGTCGTCGTCGTCGTCGTCGTCGTCGTCGTCGTCGTCGTCGTCGTCGTCGTCGTCGTCGTCGTCGTCGTCGTCGTCGTCGTCGTCGTCGTCGTCGTCGTCGTCGTCGTCGTCGTCGTCGTCGTCGTCGTCGTCGTCGTCGTCGTCGTCGTCGTCGTCGTCGTCGTCGTCGTCGTCGTCGTCGTCGTCGTCGTCGTCGTCGTCGTCGTCGTCGTCGTCGTCGTCGTCGTCGTCGTCGTCGTCGTCGTCGTCGTCGTCGTCGTCGTCGTCGTCGTCGTCGTCGTCGTCGTCGTCGTCGTCGTCGTCGTCGTCGTCGTCGTCGTCGTCGTCGTCGTCGTCGTCGTCGTCGTCGTCGTCGTCGTCGTCGTCGTCGTCGTCGTCGTCGTCGTCGTCGTCGTCGTCGTCGTCGTCGTCGTCGTCGTCGTCGTCGTCGTCGTCGTCGTCGTCGTCGTCGTCGTCGTCGTCGTCGTCGTCGTCGTCGTCGTCGTCGTCGTCGTCGTCGTCGTCGTCGTCGTCGTCGTCGTCGTCGTCGTCGTCGTCGTCGTCGTCGTCGTCGTCGTCGTCGTCGTCGTCGTCGTCGTCGTCGTCGTCGTCGTCGTCGTCGTCGTCGTCGTCGTCGTCGTCGTCGTCGTCGTCGTCGTCGTCGTCGTCGTCGTCGTCGTCGTCGTCGTCGTCGTCGTCGTCGTCGTCGTCGTCGTCGTCGTCGTCGTCGTCGTCGTCGTCGTCGTCGTCGTCGTCGTCGTCGTCGTCGTCGTCGTCGTCGTCGTCGTCGTCGTCGTCGTCGTCGTCGTCGTCGTCGTCGTCGTCGTCGTCGTCGTCGTCGTCGTCGTCGTCGTCGTCGTCGTCGTCGTCGTCGTCGTCGTCGTCGTCGTCGTCGTCGTCGTCGTCGTCGTCGTCGTCGTCGTCGTCGTCGTCGTCGTCGTCGTGTTAGCTCAGACAGAATTTTTGTTTGAGAGAAACTTAAATTGGTTTTCAGTATAAGCAGTCAAAGTCTATGAAATAAAAAATTTTAAAGAAAAACGAAGCTACAATAAATGCTATTCTTTTTTAATACCAGCTTGCCATCGTAGAATTGACGAGAAAGTTGCAATTTATAGCTTTTTCAATGACAATATTCAAGCCGATATCAAAGCGATTATATCGAAGGTACCCAAATTAGCAGCCAGATATCACCTATCTAATTAACACTTGATACTTACAAACTGCAGTCACTGCAGTATATTAAATCATAAATTTGGTTTTATTAGCAAATGTAATTAAGATTTAAATCAACAAGGTTGCCATAAAGTCTACTAATAGTGCATAGTTATTAGTGCGAAGTGTAATGTTTATTAAGTACTGAGACAGAAACTATAGACTATATAAGCTTATCGTATTCCCACCCAGGAAGCTGGAGTATTTTTTACATTCACGGGGCACCTGCGTCATTACATACGTGACTTCCTTCTATTTTGCAGGCAGTACGTTATAAAAATTTAAATTGCTGCCAACGATCAGAACTCCTTGGCAGGCGCTTAATTTTTTGTGTACATACTAGCGCAGCAAGCGTCACTTCGTGACTTAAAGAACAACATAATAAAATAGGCTATAGTTTCATGTTGATTATTTACGGGGTTTCGCAGCGTAAAATGCCTTTTGATCAGTGAAATAGAGTTTGTATTGTTGTGATTTTTTAAATTTTCTAAACAAATTGTTTCACTAGAATTTTATGTTCAATGACTGGATTGCCTGCCTATTAAGCAAACTTTAATATTAACCTACCACACTATTTTAGACGTGGAACTTCAGTATGGAGAAGAAATTCATTTCATCTGCTTTAAAAGTGTCGATATATACGCTTTGATAGTACAACCATTTTCATTTTGCATAGTTTGTGAGTTAGTTTAGATGGATCTCCAATGCTTAATTAGTGCATCTTCATACTTTTAATTTAGTTTATATTTTCAAAAGTAATTAATCTGTATGCTATTTATACACGACATCGACGTGTCTCTTGCATTAATAATAATTAGATCTTAACAAAAAACGGTTAGAAGATGCGTAATCCTATGATCGACATAAACTAATCTCTAAATAACATTGATGAAGTGATCGTTCTCCATAACAAAAACAAATTATTCAGCACTCATAAGGGCTCGGAAATTACATTTTCAATTTCGGTTTTTTCTTATCTTAAGTACATATTTGACAAATTAATATTTGTTACCAACAAATAAATACCCAAGCAAATATCATATTTTTTCGAAATACTTGCATTAAACTTATTTTTTAAATTATTTTTGAACACATTTTTGAGTGGAAATAAAGAGTTTCGTTTCATTTAATTTCAATAAGTGCATTGTTATAGGTGAATTTAAAAATCGAGTAAAAATGGACAGTCTAACAGTAAACACATCAATATCCCTATCATTATAAGTACTAAATCCAGGATTTAAATTCAAAATGGGGTTAAAGCAAATAAGTTTTTTTTTAGAGAAATCTTAATCTAATATTGATATTTAAAAGTTCTCAACGTTAAACTATGCACTTATAGTTTGTTAAAAAAATCCCACCTCCAGAACACTTTTTGAGTCAAATGTGTTTATTTTGTAAGTTTTCTTTTTTGGAAAGTAAATACAGGAAACTAAGATGATTAGAGACTGTTGGTCATGGTTTCAATGGGGAAGGTACTTTTCCTTACGGTGATAATAGATTGTTTTTTTTTTTATAATAACGTTTATATTTTAAGATATCAAAATCAAAATATGAATGGACATTAACTGACTATCCCTGCATTCTGTGACATAATTGTGTAACTATTTTAAATCTTGACCATCTGTTTTGGTGTAAGCAAATGTCAATTGGAGAAGTTCTACATTAGATTACTGGAATTTCATAAGACTCATGTGCGAAGGTTTTATGGGATATTTTCCAAACCCGCAAAAGGCACATCTATAGAGTAATAGTTTTAATTTGATATTGAAAAAAGAAAATGTCTAAGAGACAATATTTTCTGGACAAAATTTCATAAATTCTTTTAATAATAAAGATGTGTTTTATGATAAACAATTGAAACTTGAAAAATACCTTTCTTACCGTTGAAAATTACCTACCATTAAAGTAATTATTTAGAGCAGTTTAATTTATAAATCACCTTTTCGTAGCTGAACCACAGAGAAAAGGAACGGATAACACGATCCTTTATCCGCTCCTTTGTGTTATTACTTACTGTAAAATTTAGCACTACGATGATAATACGGAGTCTATAAAGTCATGACACAGTTTCAGTCGTTTATAGCTACTCCAATAATTATCACAGATTCATTAACTTGATGCAATTTGACAAAGAAAATTAAAAAAAAGTCAGTCCTTGAGTGATTGTAGCATCGGTGACGTGTAGCATAAAATGTCTAGTGTAAAAAAAAGACTAGGTATAACACATTTGAATATAGGGCGTTTTATAACTTCCTACTTGTAAAATGACATGTAGTGTTTTTGAGGTTTGCAAGTTTGATTCCTTGATTGCAGCGTAAGAATCGGCTTGTCTTCAATAAAAATCATAAGCCTTCTCAAAGATATAACAAAATAAGAGGGATGAAACGTGTAATGAAACTCGTAGAATGTTATGGTCAAAAGTTGGATAACAGACAGGTTACTTTACTATGTAAAGTACCTAAAACTAAAAATGAAACTATAAAAAAATTGAATCCATGTTCCATGAACATTTTTGTAAGAAGTTAAAAAACTGCAAAAGTGTGAGTGTACAGATAATTTTCTATAGTTCAGATAATGCCAGGTTTTGAATAAATAATAAAGTGCACTTGTAAACTGAAGTTTCACTGCAATTGAAGATTTCAGACCATAACACTCTTTAAAATTATGCTCAAATTTGCAGTAGTCTCTGTGTTTTAACTACTTTGGATTTTTTCCGTTAATTCACCACCACTACTTTTTTGCTCATGATTCCGTTAATTCACCACCAATACTATTTTAAATTAAAGTAGGTTTAGTTTACAGCATTTTACAGTATTTTCTATTTAAAAACAACAAGAAAAGGGTTTTTTCTGTTATACCTCGCATTTACAAACTAATATCCATAGACTGAGGATTAATCGGGATAGAACTAATAATGCGTAATAATATATTTACTCACCATTTAAACGTTTAATTGTTCGAAAAAGAGTACAACTTTACAAAGATAACAACTTTACAAGAGTACAAAGATAACAACTTTTTAACATTATTCTTGGCACACAAACACAAAAACAATACACATATTAATTACGTTGTTACGCTTTAAAGTTACTTTGGTAGCCAGAACTACATAATGTATTTGATGAGTTGGTTAGGTTAGGTTAGGTTATGTTAGGTCTTAACATCGACTGATAACCAATATTACAAACGCCGGTGCCAATGAACGTAAAAAACGCATAGAACTCTCCTCACTGTTTCATTCACTTGCGACACTTACAAAATTCATTGTTGCCGCTCGCTAATCACAGTCTATAGACGGGCCGCTGAGCGTGCGATAAGATAAGGCTTTCACGAATACTGAAGGTAAATGAAACCCCTAATTCAATATTTTTAATTACTCCGAACGACTTTCTTTACTGTATTTTAGATTCTAAATGGTGGTGAACTAACGGAAAAAATAGTGGTGGTGAATTAACGGAACAGATCCACTACTTTAGCTATACCTATACATTAGAGCGAATAGCTACAGTTGGCTGATGCATATCAGTAAGCCAAATTCTGCCCTTCCAAGTTGCATCAATGCTCGCGATTATGTAACAGAGTAGCTCTAAACAATTAAAAGTGTGACATGACTTTGTGGTCACACGATATCAACAATGAATACAGAATATAACACGAAGATGCACCGAAAGGATTCTAACTAAAATATCGTTCGCTTTTCAATGTTTTTAAGGATCTATATCAAGAATCGACCTCCAATATTCTTTTATCTGTGGATTTGATCGACATGTTTCTTCAGTTAATAAAAAAATAGCTTAGGATGGAAATACAGTTGTTGGAAGATTGACTACAAGTAATCTATAGCCAAAACAAATAATTGAATTCAAAGTTGTGATGACAGCTGATGGTGTATGTTTTTATTTACTTGTTATTGATGTTAAATATAGTGTTTTATAAAGAGTCTTTTCATGTAGAATAAATAAAAAAGTTTAGTTTAATCGTTTAAAGTCTACTTTATTGTGTAATTATCAATCAGTAAATTCATCAAAAAGAATTATAAAATGAGATCAACATTTTTTCTAAAGTTTTAACAAGTTGTTTTCAGAACAGTATAAGGAATAAGAAATTTTATGAGCTCACTTGGATCATCAAGTTGAGATAAAGCTCAAGTATTAACAGTGAAATAAAGTCAAATACCATGGCAACTGCGAGGTATTTTGAAGTAAATGACACTTTTTATAACTTTAGATAATTTGAAAGTATTTTATTTAAGAAATAAATATTATAATTGTAATGTAGAACATACTTAAAGTAAAACAAGTGTGTTAGATGATTTTTTTGAGGAATCACAACTGACGAGCTTTTGCGGAACTACGCATACTTAAGCTCCGCTTTCTTACAGTAAAGTTAGTTTAATCAGCTCCAGGTAGTTTGAAAAGCTTTCCTTGAATACCAAGCAACCAATAATGAGGCCAAGTTTAGGTTCACTACTCGACAAGAATAGTGGAGCAATGCGCATTCTCAGAATGTCTTATCCGAGTCGTGAACTAAAAAGCTGATTGGCACCGAGTTCGAGATAAACTCGTGTATTTACTGCTGTGAGAACTTTAAATGATGGTAAACTTTGTGTTAATCTAAGACGAACTCGACTGTTTGAATTGTTAATTAGACAGGCTTGTTGTTTGTCTTTGAAAGTATTGAAGCTTCCTTGTGAATTCTGCACCTGTTCTTGGTTCCTTTGCGTTTCAATCAATGAAAATAATTTAATACTTAAGTCGCAGCAACCAGAAAATCAGTGTTAAAATGCAGATTTCTGATGGTGTATTAATATAAACTTTGCCAGGAAAATCATATTTTTTTCGTTTTAGGTTTGTAAAATAATATAATAATAATACGTTTATTTATCCATCATCACCAATTACAATACAGTACAGTCTCCTTATACATATTCTAACAGTACAAATAGTTGAAAGTATAAAGATAAATTATTTCTGTATGAGAATAAATATAGGGGCCTCCTAGGCAATGCCAGTTTTGAGTTTCCTTCACTTAAGGTAATTATTTGAACGGCTACAAGGTCGGTTAACTTGAAACATAATTGTAATGTACATAAATTAACACAAGAATAATAAAGCTTTCTGCAAATAGACTACAAAAGTATTATAGTAAGCTTGAGTGAAAATAAAATAGCATATTAATTGCAATTAATAAAGTCTAACACAAAAACCAAGAGAATGAGTAAACAGGGATCGGATCAGTTATCATATTCTTAATACATGAATTGCCTTGAATAATAAATACTACATCCTCAAAATCAAGTAACCATGCCTTTAAACCCTTGGTGTACTGCAAAATGGTATTTTATCTACTTACATGACACAAGGTGATATTAAACATTCTGGGAGCATTGAACCTGTAAAAGTTCCTGAAAAGAGTGGGCTTCGGCCTTGGAGCCGGTGCTATATTCACATTTCTGAAATTGTATCTCACATCTTCAGATGCTCTTCGATTAAGGTAAAATATAACATAAAATGAATGAAAATATAACATAAATGTGTCTTAGAGGCAAGATTTTTAATTCACAAAACAAAGGCCAAGTATGCACTGTTATCTTTTTCTTTAATATAATTCTAATGAACGTTTTCTGTAAAATTATAATAGGTTGAAGGGAGGAGAGGTATGTCCCACCCCAACAGTTCAGGCCGTAATTTAGCCTAGAATTTAAAAGAGCATAGTACAAGTATACGAACACATTTTTTGGACAAAGGTTACGTAACAGATAAAATTTGTGTACCAAGCTTACTAATTCCTTCCTTAACTTATTAATACGTCCCTTACATGACAGGTTAGTGTTTATAACAAGGCCAAGATACTTAATTTCGTCCACTTTACCTATTACACTTAAATTACAAAACCCCGAACAATCCCAATGATGATAAACCATATCTGTGTCAAAATTTTGTTCACTCTTTAAACAAAAAATAATATACTTAGTTTTTCACTCAAAATCAAACAATTTTTGTCAAACCAGTAGCGTAAAAGCTTGAAATCTTCATGAATATACTGTTTAAGATCAATCAAATTATCAGCTGAATATGTCAATGCAGTGTCATCAGCAAAAGCTGTCAATGTACCATTAAGTTTTACATTACAAAGATCATTAATAGAGATTAAAAATAAAACAGGTCCTAAGACTGATCCTTGTAGAACTCCATGTTCAATATTATCATTGTCGCTTATTTTTCCATTTACTTTGGTGCAGTGAGACCTCTTAAACAAATAGCTCTTAAACCAATTTAGAGTGCCTCTAATCCCAGCTTACCACATTTTGTCAATAAGTACCTCGTGATCAACAATATCAAATGCCATATAATGTCCACCTAAATGTCCACCTATAATATCATATATATTTTCATAAATAGGTTCTAAGAATTTTAAAAGTGCGTCCTTGGTTGACCTCCCTCCCTGAATCCAAACTGGATTCCACAAAAATAGTCATTGCCATTCAGAAAATTTAGGACTCTGATTCTGATTATTTTTTTTGAAATATTTTATCAAACAAGGAAAGAAACGAGATCGGACGATAATTAGAAGGGTCTGTTTTATTACCTTTCTTAAACAGTGGGATGACCACAGCAGTTTTCAAACATTCAGGAAAAACACCACTCTCAACACTTAAATTATACAAATGAACTAAAACATCAACAATATAAACAATGATTTTCTTTATCGTTATATCGTTTCAACCCTCATGCTGTCTATCCCAGGAGTTTTTCCAATTATGAGCTTGTTTACAATATTCAGAACCTGATATTTATGTGTTGGTGATAAAAATAATGATTTTAGACAAATATGGTTCAAAAATATATCATTTAAACAAGTACTCATTTGTGGATTGAATATAGTATCCTTTAAGACCTGAGGCACACTGAGGAAATAATTATTAAAACTATCTGCTATTTCTGATGACTCTATTACCTCTTTCCCTTTGTACAACAATTTTAAAATGTGGCTATCTTTTTTTGAACTGTTAGTTTGTTTATTAAATTCCATTGTGCCCTTGTATTCCCATTATACTTTTCAAATTCTGTCAAATAATAAGATTCCTTAGCTTGATTAATATCTTGCTTCAACTTATCCCTAAACTGAGTGTAATATCTTTTGAATCTAACATCATGTGGTCTAAGGCGCATAATCTTAAATAATATTTTCCTCAGTTGACATCTAACACTTCGGATATCAAAGTTAGCTTCTGAACCTTGGGGTTTTCATGAATAACTTCTGTAGAATTGTCAATTTGTTTGTTTAACGTGTTAACAAACAACTTAAAACCTACTGACGGACAACTCTCTTTATAAACTAATGACCAGTCAAAATTAATAAGGTTTTCAGTCAAATTTTTAAAATTAATAAATTTTTTTACAAATGGTTTGCTCGTACTCTACATGTCAAACATTAATTCTAGTGATACCAGCGAGTGGTCTGTTATATTCATGTGATGTACGTCTCAAGTAAAATTTATTTTTGTTTGTTTTACACTAGAAAATCTAACAAAAAATGATCAATACAAGTTTTACTAACATCAGCTACTCTAGTAGGTACATTATAAATAATCAATGAGTTAAAATTACCTAATTAAAATAACTCAGAGAAACGAATTTTAGCTTGAAATATCTTTAAAATAATGGACAGAAACTGATCACATTCTTATAAGTCATATTACAGCTGCGGCTATTGAGAGATCTGAAAAAGAAGTTGATAAAAACACTGATCCTAATCACTCGGCGAGTAAAGTTTTTTTTTACATAGTTTCAAAACCTTTGGGACCGCCGTGTCAATGGTGTCGACACATCATTTAATTCTCTATTTGATCTTGTCACTTACAGTTTGGAAACTAAAATTTTAAGTGTGAATAAATGTGTATCATCCATATAAAAGCTGATGATTGATGTTCGTAAAATACGACGAACTTGAGGTAGTTTTAGGTTGAAAAGGAAAGTTTCGCTCAGAATTAATTAGTCTCAAACTATCGTTTTAAAATACAGTTAAGGGGTAGAACTATCTCACAACTATGGTTGGATAGCCTCTCTATTTCTATAGAGCATCAGTTTTATCATTTATTAATTAATTAACTTTATAAATCCAGCTTGTGTTTGAACGAAAGTAAAATACGTAATCGTAGTCAACAAACAAAATATATATTGCCTTTTATTAATGTTAAATGAATTGGATGATTGTAGGACTGTGTACGTGGTTTATTCTTAGTTTCAAATAAGCAGTGCAAAATTGAAGTATTGTTTGCCAAAACGTCAAAGTACAGTTATCAATTGTGGGTTTTCTAGGCAGCAATTTTAATAATAATAGTTTGTAAGTTCCAACAGAAAAATGAATAATGAAATTTAATATATACTACGAAGTTTGTCTTTGTATGCAATAAAATACATGAAAAAAATTAATTCACAACTTTAAAATTACAAGCGAAATTCCTCCCCAAAGAGCTGTACGAAAATGCACTTGAGGGTCAACTGACTTCTAAAACGCAGTTAGCGAGTCCTTTCTATTTAAACTTCAGGTCTGCTTCTGCTGCTATGACAGTTTTAATACAATATTAAATAAAGGTAAAACACAGAGATGCCTCCAATTCCTAAAACGGTACTACATGCCAGAGTACTGCACATTGCACATTTGTATCATTCAACAATGTTTTTTAGACACGGAGAGGTGGCTCCAGATATAATAATATAGAAGTTAGGGGGCCTCCACTCTGGGAAAAAAATTACTACTGATTTTATCCGCAGTCTTCATCCCAAACAAGATTAAATTTAGAGTTAAACTGCAATATTTTGTGAACAGTTATATAATATTTTAAAGTTTTAATAAAAATTACTTCATACAAATATAACAACCTTATTGTATAGTAAGTGATGTAAAGCAAAAAATACCCCCGTCGCAGCAAACCTGCGTACTCAGCGAATTTCCAATTACAAAATATCCAGTAATTAATCCAATATTACAAAAAAAAAGAAAAATAATCAGGCGATATATTTATATATTAAAATAATATACTATAGCTCGTTTTACGAAAACTTCGTAAAAAATATTTGTAAATGACTTGGATGAAAGAACACAAATATTTCATATAATGAAGTAGGCAAGAATGTTTATTTTTTCAATTATATTAACATATAATTGTTTAAAAAACCAAAATTCTATAAAATACATTGATAAACCGAGAAATCACTCAAAACGATTCCTTGAAAACCTCAGTAGAGAGTAAATACGAAATTGGTTAAGTAAGCTAAAAAACATAGGGGGAAAAATGTGAAGTGGCAATAATTTGGAGACCAATGGACTTAGAGAAATGATTTAAAATACCAAACTGTATGTTTTTTCGAGCTAAATCCAATGGTGCAAACAATAATTGGACAAATATAATTTTTCAATTTGAAAAACTCAAAAAACCCATTTTTGGGGGGTAAAATGGGGCCCTTACCCCACTTTGGATATGTCGATCTGGCTGGTTTACGAACTCGTCCAAGAGAATCTAGTTTTACATGTCTGTACCAAATTTTGTTACGATCGGAGGATATTTACGAGAGTTATCGTGCTAACAAAACTCAAAAAAAGAAAATTCTATTTCCCATAAAAGCCCATGTTAAATTTTGAAACAAATCTTGATTTTTGCAGGTAAAAATGCGTTTTCACAATAAAATCACTTCATATCCAGAAAGTACACATAAAAAGCTGACAATTAATATAAATATTAATATGATTGCTGAGGTTACCCTGAACGGATATTTTTTGTCCATTCTGTTCTGTTAAAACGACGGTAATAGCTTATTTCTAAGGAAATTCGCTAAAAGTATCCTAATATCCTAATTCCAGATTTAATTCTTAATCATATTTTTAAAACTTAACCATTTCGCGTTTTCACTAATTTATAAATAAATATTTTAGATAATTTTTAACATCGAAGTAAAAATTATTAAACGCACATGAAAACCAGCAAATAAGTTGAGTAAATTACATACAATTAAGGATCATATTTCATAGCAAAGCAATGCTCTGTGTCAAATTAATCAATTTAATTGGACAGTCAATTATAGTCTTACAGCATTTCGTCAGTCAATTTGGAACCATGAACATGGCTGGAGCACCGGCTTTGAATATCGTCGTCTTTCTCATCATTGGTATGTTTAAGTTTAGGATACATTTCATGTAAAAGTGAAAAGTATTTATGAAATTCTCAGTACATCATAGATTTTCATGAATTTTTTCCTGGATGTGTGGCGTTGTTTTCAAGTCTGAGCCAGAAAATTCGACCTCCAAGACTAACTCAGCAAACCACTGGGTATGCTTAACCACCATCGTTAGCATAATTTTTTATGCAGTACATTTACAGTGTTTTTTATAAAACTTTATATTATGTCCTTATAAGTAAAAATTTTATATATATATATATATATATATATATATATATATATATATATATATATATATATACAGGATGTCGTGGAACAAAATACTACAGCCACCAATTTTTCACAAAATAATTTTATAATGGAGAATGGTACAGTATGTCGTAACATAATGTAAATTGGTTACAATCAACGACTTGAAAACTTTAAAAAAAATATTTTCATGATGTTTATTTTTAAAATGGCGGGTATTTAAAATTTACAAACGTAATTACTCCAGATATTTACGTAAAATAAATATAACGTCCATTACATAAAAGCTCTCAAAAATTCCATAAGACAAGGAACCCATATTTTTAAATATTTGTAGAGCGTTCAATTATAAAACCGATGAAACAAAAATTAAGAAAATAGGTTCTAAAATATGGGAGAAAACTGATAAAAAAAAATTACTTCGTGTCAGCTTTTACTATGTGAAACTACCGCTGGTAAGCCACAACTCTGATGTGTTAAGTTCATTTTTACTAATCAGCTAACTGTTTCAGTCTATCAAACCCTTATTTTCTTGCATTATAAGTGATGGCTTATGTAATATGCAGCTATCACATAACGTCGGCTTTGCGTCTGTCCGCAGGCTGCTGGACCACGTGTGTGTGGTCATTGTGGTGGAAAAAAAGTCTAGAGGTGGGTCAAGAGGACACAGACGGCACGTACCAATGTACCAAAGGATTGTTTTGGTTGGGCAGCAAATGTCAGACCAACCAATTGTGCGCCGAATGCACATATACGACGGACCCTACTGCTGAAGAGTGGGCCTTGAATGGGGCACGTTGCTTGCCATGCGATACAATGAAGCATGACTGGCACACAGCGAACTGCCAAAGAAAGTGGTCTGGGCGAGACTGCCAGTATGAAAAGGTGATACCTTTATTAGGGAGGTGATCTTTCAGTTGCCTCGGATGATGAATTTTTAAATTCTGAGTTTTCGGATGAATAAATTGTAAAAAGTGCATTATTACTTATTCGCCCTGTCACTTTATTAATAATAGTTTAGCAATTTTTGTCATAGAATAGAATATGTGATCAGTTTTTAAATCTAAAATTTTGGGTTTTGAATTTTTGGGGTTTTGGGTTTTAATTTTTTGGCTAAAAGTTTTTCATGACTCATTTGATTTCAAGAATACCCACGTTGTAGCAGATGAGCATAATCAGCGAATTTCGAATGAAAAAAAAATTTCAATTTAGTATAATGATATGTGGCATGAACTAGAAGAAGCTATGTAACAAGTTTTATCAAGTAAAAATAAGGAAGATATAGCATATTTTATTTCCCAAAAGGATAACATGGGTAACTAGTGTACATGTTTGCTACCACGTAAATGTAGAAATTGGGGATTTCAGAGTATTTTACATTAGACCTCAAGAAGATGAAGCCACAAACCAAGTTTTATTAAAATGAAATGATGAAGATACAGAATCTAAGCAACTTTGTTACACATGGAAATATTCACAAGTATTTCACCAGTAATTGATGTAATTTAATGCCAAGTCATTGTTACATATAGCATCACATCCAGCAGTTTTACAGAATACTGTCACGCAAAATAATTTAATTCATTACCTCTTGATATCAGGAGTTTAAATGAAACAAAATATGAGGAAGTTCTCACCAATTATCTGTTTAATATATGTCCATACAGTAATCAAGAATTTATTGATGATGCTAGATTTAGTTTTACAACTTTGAAATTTCAAAATCTCTGACGATACCATGCTTGTAAACCTTGTAACGACAATAAACTGTTCCTATTCTTATTCTCATAGGAGAATTTCGCTAGTACAAAAATCTCGAAAATTAATACTTTAAATTGGATCGCGGCAGCATTCGATTTGGACGACAACACTACCTTTATATTTAAAATAACTTGTATTATTTAAGAGTAATAAGAGAGTAATAAGAGTTTATTGATCTTTAAACGGATAATTACATGCAATTGATGGTCTCGTCATATGTAAAAAGTAAACAATACAGGATTCATACATCATAGAGTTTAGGATTCACAACTCAAGCAAAACGATAGTCAAAAGTTGATCATAAATAACAAAACAAATATAGATTTAAAATATCATATTTGTATTTATCCAAAATGCCGGGTCCTTGAGGGTGCACCATCATTATTATAGTCCAAAAACAAGTAGACGTGGCTCAGCAATGACTAGTGATCGTTACATCTCATTACCTCGCAGGATTTAGAAATTATGGGCATGTATAAACAATTTAGCTTCTTAAAAACAGCACGAATACGTCACAAATATTAAATTTCACAACAATAGAGGAAAGGGGGTCATTGCATATCCGAGACGTATGGTCAGTCGTACACCGTAAATCAGTTACGGGGTTGAAAATCACCCAACACTTAAAACGCTCGGAGATGTTTTAACCTTTTTTATATCCTATCTTGAAATACCGATACTTGATTTAAAAGCAAGTATTAGAAAATTACAAGATATTATAGGATTATCTACAAGCCACATATATTTAATTTTACAGAGTGTCCGGAAATTATGGTAAAATATTTTAGTAATGTGGTAGCAGAAAATAAGAAAAACGTTTACATAAACATAGGTCCTCATGCGCTTCGTTTTCCGTCTGTGTGTCTGGTCGTGTTTTTTTTACATATATAGTTAAATCTGACGAACCTCTCAACATATAAACTTCCAACTTGGTACATGGATGACCACTATCAAGAACTGTTTTGTAATAAGTATACATTTTTTCATCTAAACTTCGACTATGAATGATTAAATGTTTTTTTTGGAACTTTGGCAATCCACATGTAATTGTATAGCAATAAAGTGATAATGAGAGACCTCACGAGAATCTTGGCTAAGGCGATTATCGCGTTGTTAAACACGAGAAACTGCGCTGATAAGCCTTATCAGACCACCCTTTGACATATCAGTGCAGTTTGTAATCAGAGCCTCCTGCCACCGCTTTGTTCTCAAACTATTTCGGATGAATAATTATTGAAACCAAGAGGAAAGATTAAAACTGTAAATTTAATATTGTTATCTGATCGAGAGGATTGGATCAAACATTAATCTATTTTTTATTTTAGTTTTTGTGAGTTCAGTAAATTAAATAAGGAAACCGATTAAAAAAGTTGACACAATTTTGGTTAGCAATAATTATCATCTAAATTATCAACCAAAATCACAACTTTTACTATAGGCCTACTTCAACGAACCGAATTAGAGGGTCTTTCAATAATTAGCAAATATAATCAAAGGATTATATAGCCTATACGGCTGATCAATAATTGAGAAGCGTGAAATAAAGCGAAACAATGTAATTTCAAATGCGAATGAATAAAAAGGACGACTGTACAAAGTTATCTGCGTTATAGATAGCTAAATTTAGATAAAAACAATTCATTACCTTTTAAGTGTTTTAGCGTTTTACTGAAGCGGCTTCGAGTTGTATAGGTGGTTTAACCATTTAGCGTATCGGTTAAACTGAACTGTAATTAGGGTTAAATATGTTATTCCTGACACTCATAAATTGTTAGTTATATTTATCTGTTGTTAAACTGGTGATTGGAGTGGCAGAGGAGCCACGTAATTTTGTTCTACGTTTGATTCAATTCCTCTACCACTTTAATTTTCTTACTATTTTTGAGGAACCCGTAAGCTGTGATACTCTTTATAGCTCATTAAGCCTAAGTATGAATTACGGGATTTGGTAGTTTGAAGGTCTTCATGATGTTTATGCCAAATTTTGAAAATCCAATTATCCAAAAAGGTGGATTCTGTCAAATCTTCTTCTCTTGTATGAATTCTGAGTATGAATCTGTAGAATATTTTGATTTGAAAAATCGTAAATGACACTTAGCGTACTTAAATCTATGACATTTTATAATTATTTTATCTAACTCCAAACAAATTCCGAGAAAAATAAAGATTTTGTAGACATCGTGTTTTTTTAGTTGTAACATGTTAATTAACATGTAATGAAGTATTAAAAAAAGATAAATTAAACACACTAATATACAAAGCAAATCAAAATATAACTTTAAACTGTGTTACTATACATTAAATCCAAGATTTCGGTGTGTTACCAGTTGAATTTATTTTTGCAAAATATGGATAAGTAATTTAAAATATAAAAAAATGTGCTTGCGAGTAAAATTGAAAAAAAACACAATTTTTTATACGTGATTATTTAGGAATACAGATCTAAATCGAACGATCAAGTAGAGACTAGGAAGAGGGACAGAGTAAGCCGAGTCTAATTAACAGTTCAAACATTTACGTTCGTCTTTCGTCAACTCCAAGTTCACGTTTGAACTTGTCTTGAACTGTAAAAGCACATTTAACTCGATGCCTCTTTGCTAATCAATTACGTCGCAATGAAATCTCTCTCGGTTTAGTGACAGGGCGTTGGAAAATATACGAGACTAGTTTAGTTTCAAGATCTTTCTAATCATGTGAATCACGAATATTCTCTTTTAGAGAGTACTGTAAATTTAATAATACAAAAGTATAGAATAAGCTGAATAATAACTTAATGGCATTTTAGTATTCACTTTTGCGCCTGTACTCTTGAAATAAAATATGGGGTATAGGTTATTGGTGTTAAAAATTGATATTTAATTTCAACCTATATCTATAACTAACTGTGTCTTGACGTGACGCCTCCAGAGACATGAAAAGTTAAACTGTATTGTATAAAATGCTATGGAAATATTGTGTTGCTGTTCTACGAACATTGCGGCGAAATAAGTTGAGATGAAAGTGAAAGTTTTGCTCAGAATTATTCTCAAACGAGCTGTTTTAAAATCCAGTTAAGGAGACGAACTAACTCACAACTCCCGTTAAGAAGTTGGTTTAGACAACCACTTCAGAACTTGTTATTGTTATTTAGTAAAGAAAAACTTAAAACCATAATACCCGTATAGTGTATAACAAATATTTATCGAATCCTTGGAGTGCTGAGGAGTGATAGAAAAGTAAATAAGTTTCTTAATCTTTATGAGCTTGTTTAGGAGACTGCAGTTTTTACAATAGAACAATTGATTCCACTGACATCTGCTATGTTTAGTCATATAATATGTTCTTTTACGCTAGACATGTTGTGCTTGGCAAGAATAAAGTGAATCTTCTCCCACAGGAAAAGCTATACAATGCCTAGAGATCGGATCTAGCCAAAAAGAATCGTAAAGATTAACCTAGTTCGAAATCGTGCAATATTTTACAGTTACTTATAGGATTACCTTGATAATGGTTTTATTTGAAATGGATTGACCTCCCAGCTGTTTATGGTTGTAAACGTAACGTGATCGTCTCGCCCCGGTCGGCTCGGAGGCGCGTGGTCCCCAACCACAGCACATCGGGTCCACAATCAGCCCGGCCCGCCTAATGTCTACAGTGATTGCGTTCCGGCCAGCTTAATGTCTCATCCCTGCACACTAATTGTCATCGAGTCCCTCTGTTAGACCTCCGATTAAATGGTCGCAGGACAAAGTTATTGCAGATTCAAGAGTTGGGCTCGATTGAACACACGATTGGACACAATAGAAAAAACCTTAGAGACTTGTAACAATTTAGCGTGGTTTCAAGAGCTCAATATCAGATTATTTTGTCGCTTGGATAGTTTTGTTGTTCAGTAGTATTAAGTACTTTACTCTTCAATTGATTTGGTTATTCGACGCATGAAACAGCTCCGTCTCACTATATTAACGTATACTTGCTTAACACATCTTCCCTTCAGATAAGTTACACATTTACCTGGCATGAATTTAACAAAGGAAATTTTGAGTTTTTGCCTTTTTAGCTCATTACACGAGTCTAATCTGACATGGCTATTGGGATCTAAAGGGCTAGTAAGGAAATTTAGTAATTTGATGTAAATAATTGTAAGACTATATTACTTACGTCTAAAACAGCTCAATAATTTTCTCATTCAATCAGAACATGTTTCAATGTGTTGAAGAGATTTGAAAATTTGAGGTAAAGGCGGAAAGTGAATATTCATAAAATAACAAGGACTAAAAACTTAAATTTCTACCCTTAACTGCCATCGAAAAAAATAATTTCTTAGTTAAATTATTAAAGTATATGTATTTTACGAGTAAGAAATTTATTTGTACTCGAATCTGCTCAATACCTCATTTTCACATAATCTCTAGTCAGCAGAACCATCTGCCTGATGAGTTTATTTTGGAATATTTATACATCAATTTAAATAGTCGTCCCTATTTTAAAGAGGACGAACAGTGAGACGAAATGTATGAAGTGGCAAAGGTGGTTTTAGAGTGAACCTACAATAAAATATTACAATTACTAAGCAATTTAGAAACAAATATATACAGCTTCAATATTCTCGTAAATAAAATATAGTTTGAAATGTTCCATTACCAATTGTTATTATACTATTTGAGGTTTCACTCTTAAACACGAAAAGTTTTAACGGAACAGATTATATTGCATTAGTTAATGAGCTAATAACTGTAAAGGATAGTAAATTGAATGTTTTGTGAACGTGAGACGTCCCCAGTAATATTTATCAATTTAGTGGCGATGAGAGATCCTGGGAAATTTGGCTAAGACGATTATCTAATTGTCAAACTCGAGAAACTACGCTGACAAGCCTTACCAGTCTACCTTTGACATATCAGTGGAGCTTATCATCAATGCCAACCTGCCGCCACCTTGTTATCAAAGTATTTTGATCTAGGTTCTTCGTTTTGAAAAAGTAGATATTTATTAAATGATCATGTTCTGTTTGCATTATTTTGTTGTTGTTGTTGTTATTATTATTTTTAGAACAAAGCATTTTTCCTTCAATTCTCAGTAATAGGAACAAAACACCATTTATTTAAGAAATACCCTATACGATTTAAATGCGTTCGAACAAGGATCTTTTCACCAGTTAAATTTTCTGTTTGTACATGTAGGCCTAAGTCGAATGCGTTGACTTGTAAGACAGTCTTTAGTACTCTGAACTGCTGTCTTGTCTCTTCACCATCACTAGTCACTAGGGAATAAAGATCATCCGGGATTGCCATACGTAACTGGAGCGATCTCTTGGCGGCCAAAGGTATATACACTTGTCATTAGTGCTCCTAGCAGGGGCCATGTTGGAGCAGAGGTAATCGGGAGGGTAACATCACGATAGTGGCATGGCCTCCGTCACTAGAATGGTCTTCTGGCGGCCAATGTTTATACTCTCAAGTCATTAGTGCTCCTGGCAGGGTCGATATCGTAGAGTAGGTAATCCAGGGAGTAACATCACGATGTTGTCATGGCCTCCGACACTGGAATGGTCTCCTGGCGGCCAATGTTTATACTCTCCAGTCATTAGTGCTCCTGGCTGGCGCGATGTTGTAGCAGAGGTAATCCAGGGAGTAACATCACGATGGCGTCGTGGCCTCCGACACTGGAATGGTCTCCTGGCGGCCAATGTTTATACTCTCAAGTCATTAGTGCTCCTGGCTGGCGCGATGTTGTAGCAGAGGTAATCCAGGGAGTAACATCACGATGGCGTCGTGGCCTCCGACACTGGAATGGTCTCCTGGCGGCCAATGTTTATACTCTCAAGTCATTAGTGCTCCTGGCTGGCGCGATGTTGTAGCAGAGGTAATCCAGGGAGTAACATCACGATGGTGTCGTGGCCTCCGACACTGGAATGGTCTCCTGGCGGCCAATGTTTATACTCTCCAGTCATTAGTGCTCCTGGCTGGCGCGATGTTGTAGCAGAGGTAATCCAGGGAGTAACATCACGATGGTGTCGTGGCCTCCGACACTGGAATGGTCTCCTGGCGGCCAATGTTTATACTCTCAAGTCATTAGTGCTCCTGGCTGGTGCGATGTTGTAGCAGAGGTAATCCAGGGAGTAACATCACGATGGCGTCGTGGCCTCCGACACTGGAATGGTCTCCTGGCGGCCAATGTTTATACTCTCAAGTCATTAGTGCTCCTGGCTGGTGCGATGTTGTAGCAGAGGTAATCCAGGGAGTAACATCACGATGGTGTCGTGGCCTCCGACACTGGAATGGTCTCCTGGCGGCCAATGTTTATACTCTCAAGTCATTAGTGCTCCTGGCTGGTGCGATGTTGTAGCAGAGGTAATCCAGGGAGTAACATCACGATGGCGTCGTGGCCTCCGACACTGGAATGGTCTCCTGGCGGCCAATTCTTATACTCTCAAGTCATTAGTGCTCCTGGCTGGCGCGATGTTGTAGCAGAGGTAATCCAGGGAGTAACATCACGATGGCGTCGTGGCCTCCGACACTGAAATGGTCTCCTGGCGGCCAATGCTTATACTCTCAAGTCATTAGTGCTCCTGGCAGGGGCGATATTGTAGCAGAGGTAATCCAGGGAGTAACATCACGATGGCGTCGTGGCCTCCGACACTGGAATGGTCTCCTGGCGGCCAATGCTTATACTCTCAAGTCATTAGTGCTCCTGGCAGGGGCGATATTGTAGCAGAGGTAATCCAGGGAGTAACATAAACGATGGTGTTACATGGCCTCCGACACTGGAATGGTCTCCTGGCGGCCAATGCTTATACTCTCAAGTCATTAGTGCTCCTGGCAGGGGCGATATTGTAGCCGAGGTAATCCAAGGAGTAACATCACGATGTTGTCATGGCCTCCGTCACTGGAATGGTCTCCTGGCGGCCAATGTTTATACTCTCAAGTCATTAGTGCTCCTTGCAGGGGCGATATCGTAGAGTGGGCAATCTAGGTAGTGACATCATGATTGTGTCATGACTAACGTCACTGGAATGGTCTCCTGGCGGCCAATGTTTATACTCTCAAGTCATTAGTGCTCCTAGCAGGGGCGACATAGTAGCCGAGTTAATCCAGGGGGTAACATCACGATGGTGTCATGGCCTCCGACACTGGAATGGTCTCCTGGCGGCCAATGTTTATACTCTCATGTCATTAGTGCTCCTTGCAGGGGCGATATCGTAAAGTGGGTAATCCAGGGAGTAACATCACGATGGCGTCGTGGCCTCCGACACTGGAATGGTCTCCTGGCGGCCAATGTTTATACTCTCATGTCATTAGTGCTCCTTGCAGGGGCGATATCGTAGAGTGGGTAATCCAGGGAGTAACATCACGATGGCGTCGTGGCCTCAGACACTGGAATGGTCTCCTGGCGGCCAATGTTTATACTCTCATGTCATTAGTGCTCCTTGCAGGGGCGATATCGTAGAGTGGGTAATCCAGGGAGTAACATCACGATGGCGTCGTGGCCTCAGACACTGGAATGGTCTCCTGGCGGCCAATGTTTATACTCTCATGTCATTAGTGCTCCTTGCAGGGGCGATATCGTAGAGTGGGTAATCCAGGGAGTAACATCACGATGGCGTCGTGGCCTCCGACACTGGAATGGTCTCCTGGCGGCCAATGTTTATACTCTCATGTCATTAGTGCTCCTTGCAGGGGCGATATCGTAGAGTGGGTAATCCAGGGAGTAACATCACGATGGCGTCGTGGCCTCAGACACTGGAATGGTCTCCTGGCGGACAATGTTTATACTCTCATGTCATTAGTGCTCCTTGCAGGGGCGATATCGTAGAGTGGGTAATCCAGGGAGTAACATCACGATGGCGTCGTGGCCTCAGACACTGGAATGGTCTCCTGGCGGACAATGTTTATACTCTCATGTCATTAGTGCTCCTTGCAGGGGCGATATCGTAGAGTGGGTAATCCAGGGGTAACATTACGATGGTGTCATTGCCTCCGACACTGGAATGGTCTCCTGGCAGCCAATGTTTATACCCTCATGTCATTAGTGCTCCTTGCAGGGGCGATATCGTAGAGTGGGTAATCCAGGGAGTAACATCACGATGGTGTCGTGGCCTCCGACACTGGAATGGTCTCCTGGCGGCCAATGTTTATACTCTCAAGTCATTAGTAGTCCTAGCAGGGTCGATATTTCCCTGGTGCGCATTAAACATTAGTTTGGACCTTGCAGTCTTGGATAAATTTGGTTGTTTCTCCTTTAATAACAAATATATTTTGAGGAGGGTTTACATTACGGAAGGTGTTTTTCTGTGTCTTATAATGTCTTTTTCCCCTTTTAAATCATATTATGTTATTTACTTATACTCTTAGTCGTTAGTGCTTCTGGTAGGGGCGATACTGTAGCGAACGTATACTGTAATCAAATAACTATTATGATTTTAAAGGGACAAAGGGAAGAACCAAGAGATATATTATAGTTGAAAAGAACGAGTTATCATTTACATAATAAAATTCATGATAATTTGTATGAGCTCTAATCGGATCTAAATTAATGTTCGATAAAATAAAATATAAAAAAAAAACTATTTGAACCACTACAAATCAAAGGTAAATGCCATGTCGAATGATAATATGTTAACGAATTTAGGCTCCTTAATAAAACTAGTACAAGATACTATTGGTTGTACCCAAATACTATTAGTTTTACATTTAAAAAATTGCTTTACCGAAAATTTAATATTCTTTCAAACAGTTATATAGGATATGAATCTTTTGTATTATTTACTTTAATAACAAATCCTTTAGAATCACCGAGTGCAATGGAGAGAACACATTGAATGGAATAAGATCGACCAATTCCAAAACCCATTTTCACACACAATCAGAAGATTCTCTCTCCCCAAACAAATATTGGCTTGAGTGGCGGAAAGCGAGGATCGCACTGAAAGCCTACAGTACAAATAACAAACAGAGTGTTTCTGTAATTAATCCAAATACGTTTTTAAGTATATTACATTGATTTCCCTGCTGCTTGTTTAATATTTTTCACGAAAATCATTGTTCTTATAAATAATTTGATTGTACGGTACCAGATAACCACATAATCTGTATATTATTTACTTGTCAATTTTTAATTTAAGGCAAATTTTCCTCGCAAAAACAGGTTAATATTTTTAATTTTTTTTATTAATTTGTCTCATAACCAAAATAATTTGAATTTGAATCTAAATCAGATTTTAACACTTTAGTCGCTTGCAAGCGATTAAAGATTAAAACAGTTATAATTCTGGACAGCCTTACTGGCAGGTGAGTGAGTGCGCTGTATTCGGAATTGGTGTTTAACATCTGTGTTTTGTAGGTAATCAATCTCATGTTTAAATAAATTCGCGCTTAAAATATGAAAGATTTCGCTGCAAGCCTATATAAAATATTAAATCTAAACAAGGTCTAACTAAAATATTCTAAAACTTACACGTGAAATAACGGTAAAAGCTTCCGCAGAGCTTGCCGCAAGTCTAAGAAGAGGTTTTATTATAATTAGTACAGCCAATACTACGATAATTTTACAATTCGTATTAGGCCAGTAAAATTAGATCAAAAATTGGTCATGCCTGGACAAAATTCCCGGAAAGCTGGAAATCGCCTTAATCTTTCCGTTTTACATCCAAGTATATGAATTCGAAGTTTGTCCCATTTTTCCTGGTGTGCTTCCGACCTGGGACCACAAAAATATCAGAGTTTTGGGCCATTTTTTATTCTTTTGCAAATAAGTAAAAAACCGTTTATTCTACATAAAAAGTTTAAATACAAGAATTGTAGAGGACAAAATTCTGCGTTTATTGAGTACCTTTTGATAAAGATACTTTGAATAGTAATTGATTTATGGTAAGTTAAATAAAGGGTTTTGGCGAATTCCTCTTTTAGGGAAAGAGCTATTACTGTAAGTCTCATGGTAAGACCTAAGCCCGAGACCATGATAACTTTTAGTTTTGGGGCCCTCAGAAGCTAAAAACACCATTCGTTCGAATTTTCATAAATATATATATACCTATATATACGTATATAAATATATATAACTATATATTTGTTAGCTCGATAACTCTCGTAAAAATGGTCCAATCTTCTTGAAATTCGGCACAGACTTGTAAAATAGTAATTATTTTGACGAGTTAAAAATTCAGCCGGATCGGACCATCGGAAGTGGGGGTTATGGGTAATAAATCCCTAGAAATGGAGTTTTTCGGATTTTTCATGTAGAAAAATCGAAATTATCTGATTTTGGTTTACACCATTGGACTCAGCTCGAAAAAACAAATAAATTAGTATTTTGAATCATTGCTCTAAGTCCATTGGTACCCGAGATACTGAAAGTGGTAAACACAGTACGTTGTCCCAATGTTAACCTTATGGGAAATAAATACAATTGTACATCTCGCTTATTCCTCAACATATCCTAATAAAACTTGGTATATGGCTTTATCTAGTTAAGGTCTAATTGATTATGGCATAAAATCTACAAATTTATATAATCCTGAGGCAGCAAACCTGCGTACTCATCTCCACAATGTTGACCTTTGGGAGAAAAATAAACGTGTGTAGCTTGCTTGTTTCTCAGCATATCTCGTTGAAACTCAGTACCATGTGGCTCAATATAGTTTGGATATTTTGTATTATACTCTAAAATCTGCTATTTTTACATTTTCCTTGTCAGGAAACCTGCACACTCTCTTATACCATGTTATTATGTTGAATACAGTGATGCCAATAATACCAGAAAACGAAATTAAAACATAAAAATCTTACAATTTTTCACAATTGATGATACAACATGAAAAATACCCCTGTTGCAGCAGACCTGCTTACTCAACGGATTCAAAATGCTCAAATAAGTGTTTTAGATAAAGCCTCGTACCAAATAAAATCAAATTATGTCCGTAAATAAGCATGCAAACATATTCTCCATAAGAATAACATGGGATAAGTGAGTATGCAGGTTTCCTGACAAGGAAAATGTAAAAATAGCAGATTTTAGAGTATAATCCAAAATATCCAAACTATATTGAGCCACATGGTACTGAGTTTCAACGAGATATGCTGAGAAACAAGCAAGCTACACACGTTTATTTTTCTCCCAAAGGTCAACATTGTGGAGATGAGTACGCAGGTTTGCTGCCTCAGGAATCTATAAAATTGGGGATTTTAGACTATAATCAAGTGGACCTTAACTAGATAAAGCCACATAACTAGTTTTATTAAGATATATTGGAAATAAGCAGACTATACAATTTTAATGATTTCCCATAAGGTTAACATTGGGAAAGTGAGTACGTAGGTTTGCTGCCTCAGGATCATATAAATTTGTAGATTTTATGCCATAATCAATTAGACCTTAACTAGATGAAGCCATATACCAAGTTTTATTAGGATATGTTGAGGAATAAGCGAGATGTACAATTGTATTTATTTCCCATAAGGTTAACATTGGGACAACGTACTGTGTTTACCACTTTCAGAATCTCGGGAACCAATGGACATAGAGCAATGATTCAAAATACTAATTTATTTGTTTTTTCGAGCTGAGTCCAATGGTGTAAACCAAAATCAGATAATTTCGATTTTTCTACATGAAAAATCCGAAAAACTTCATTTCTAGGGATTTATTACCCATAACCCCCACTTCCGATGGTCCGATCCGGCTGAATTTTTAACTCGTCAAAATAATTACTATTTTACAAGTCTGTGCCGAATTTCAAGAAGATTGGACCATTTTTACGAGAGTTATCGAGCTAACAAATATATAGTTATATATATTTATATACGTATATATAGGTATATATATATATTTATGAAAATTCGAACGAATGGTGTTTTTAGCTTCTGAGGGCCCCAAAACTGAAAGTTATCATTGTCTCGGGCTTAGGTCTTACCATGAGACTTACAGTAATAGCTCTTTCCCTAAAAGAGGAATTCGCCAAAACCCTTTATTTAACTTACCATAAATCAATTACTATTCAAAGTATCTTTATCAAAAGGTACTCAATAAACGCAGAATTTTGTCCTCTACAATTCTTGTATTTAAACTTTTTATGTAGAATAAACGGTTTTTTACTTATTTGCAAAAGAATAAAAAATTGCCCAAAACTCTGATATTTTTGTGGTCCCAGGTCGGAAGCACACCAGGAAAAATGGAACAAACTTCGAATTCATATACTTGGATGTAAAACGGAAAGATTAAAACGATTTCCAGCTTTCCGGGAATTTTGTCCAGGCACAATCTTAATTTTATTGGCCTATATTGCGCAAGAGAATTTTCAGTACAGTATTTCAACAAAAATTTTGCAGTGTTAAAATTTTATGTCCCTTAAAAACATAAACAGTGTTCTGTCAGTTCAACACAATAATGAGTTTTAGCAGTTGATTTGTATAGAGTTTCCACTTTTCCACTTTTTGCCACCCGCCAGTACGGCTGTCCAGGTCTACAGTAGAGTAGTTAACATTTTTACGTGATTTTTTATTTCGATTCCCAAAACCACCCGTACATTCTAAACTACATTGCATTTATGCTTATTTGCTGTTTATGAAAAGTTTCGAAACTAGACTGCTAAAAAACATAGGTCTCCAGCTTAAAGGGCATGATCATGGCACTGTTATCAGAACAAAGCATATTGATGATCAGTTAATCAATTAGTGTTTTAAAACTAAAAATGTTTTCATTTTTGACCAGTGAAGTCAGGTTGAAGGTCATTTTCATGTAATTGAAGGGTAAAAGAGTGAGTTAACGTCATAACCTCTATGCAAAATTGGTCAACTATCGCTTTTATTGATGAAAAGATTTAAAATGTCCTTCGATTATCGACTGCTATTCTCATGTTCACCTGCGATTGACTTAGTCTTCCTAAATAAAAATTCGGCTCTGAAAATAAATCTTTTTCTGAATTTTTTGTTGTATCCTGTACGTTCAAGTTCAAACATTAATTAAAACTTTATGTAATTTAAAACTGTTTCGCGTGTTTTATTTCCTATTGTAAATATTAATATGGGATTCGTATTTTAGGATTTTTCGTACACAATTTTCATCTTGTGGTAAAACACACCTAAACATTTCATTGTATTTTGATAATAACCCTCTTCGCTAAGAATATTTACATCAAATAACAGTTAGGGGTCCTAATGAATTGAATAAAACAGCAGGTAAATTTCAAAACAAAAAGATCACAAAAATTATTGTTCATTAAAATAAATGCAAAGTTGACTCTTTACAGGGCAGAAACCTTTAGAAAAACCCTTTCTCAGGGGCTATATGAAAATCTTTGTGCTTCAAGGTGCTATGATTCGGTCTGGACGTTGGTTGGAATGTCGCTTACAGAATACAGATTAATGAAATAAAAATACTGATGGGGGGAGGGTAGCGTATTTACAATACTTTTACTAGAGTCAAGCCTATTTATCCCTCTGTACCAGGAACCGACAGTATTCATACACCAGATAGTCACTCATACAGTGTCATTTTCAGGAAATCACATCCAATTACAGTCCAACAAATAACCACCACACGTATTGAAATGCAATGAAATTCAATCAACTCCAGAGAAGAGTGCAACAGACGTTTCTTTGTCTCCACGGGAGACGATCGGCTCAGAGAAATGCCGGTCCAGTGTTGCCAAAAACCGGGTATTTACCCGGTTTTAGGGTATTTTTGAGGCCGTGCGGCGATTAAGAAAAAACCGAGAATTTTATAGACTTGGGCTGTGGGGATTTACCTAGCAAGTTGGGTACTTAAAAAAACGTGCAAACCCGGGTAATTTGGACTAGTCACAAAAAATCTCTGGATATCTTTTAGTTTGTAATATGTATTCGGTATGGGTTTATTGGTTTCAGTGTTAACATAAATCGGGTATTGTCCGGTTTTCGGTATTTTGAAGGTCACTCGGGAATTCGAGAAGATTAAGAAAATTCGGGTAAAACCGGGTATTTTAGACTTCAGCTGTGGGGATTTACCCGACATCCTAAATACATAAAAAAACAGGTAAAGCCGAGGATTTTTGAATTATGATTGGCTGTGCAAATATCCAATGTTCATGTAAGATGAGGAAAATAATTTGTATTCATGGTGTTTAAAACAATACTCGTAGCACAGATAAAGGAGTATCCGCTCCTTACTCTGTGCTCGTAGTAAAATGATATATTTTGGTATGCAATGTGCAGTTTATTGATGAAATATTTTCCTCCTTACTTATAGTAATTTTAGGAAACTACCTGGTTTTGGGTGATTTGAAAGTCATAAGTTGGTTTTTCGCATAACTACCAGGTTTTTGGTTCTTGCGGGGATTTTGCGGGGATTATTTCAGAAAAACCGGGTAAAAGCGGGGATTTTTCATTGCTTGGCGGGTAAAATGCCAAATCCTCTCTGGCAACACTGGGTCCGATATTGGAGTGTTGCTGATGATTGGATCCCCCCAGATCGGATTGTTGCTTTGTTAGTTGATACGTTCACGTCTGGCCGCAGACTATCAGATTCATGCGATAATTGTATAGTCCGAGTCAATTAACTAGGCCCAGCTCGTCCGTAACACTGGTGTTGATTTTAGCACTGGGCTCATGAACGGCCTGGGCCAGGTTATTTGAAATGGGCTGTAATGAGAAATTCAATTGGACTATATTTTATTTGCGATGTAGTAAGTCAGCTACATATAAAGCTTGACAAATATTTTTAAAATATTGATTAATTTACTGGTTATAATGTTTGAGTAAGTAAAATTATTTTATTCTATAGTAGATTACCTTTTTTATTTTTTCAGCAGAGTGGATACCATATAAATACATAATAACGATTTTTTTACTTACTAATTTTCTTCTTAATATTGTACAGAAGTAAGATTTGTTGCAATAAAAACATAAAATAATCATTGTTGAAGAACATGTTGTTCTTGTTAAATGACGTTGTTTTTTAGGAAATTTTCTAGATTGGCATTAATTCAGGTTTATTAGAGCCTAATATAAAAGATGGAGGTTGTGAATTAAGTCAAAGCGAATTACTGTGATAAGTGTTATTTTTTATCAAACCTCCTACAACTACGGTTTGGAGGACGTGAAACGTAAGCTTTACTGTACTGCAAGTCACTCTTGGTTGTAGAAGGCGCTATGGAATGCACATGTTAATTCAATAATTGACCGAAATAGAACTGCAAAACTGATGTCTCTAACGTACTATTAAGTTTTAGTTTTTTATAAATACATAAAAAAGGACTTCATTCTATCCTTAAATTTCTGTGATCGCACGAAAAACATAGTTTACTCTAATTTCTATAGTGAAGTTTCAATGTAGCCGTATTAATTATCTAAACCAATTAATTGTTTTGGCTCTCAGACATTAATAATGAAAAAAGCTCAAAAATGTTTGGGCTACCTGGATTTAAACAATTATTTTAAAAACAAAATTTACATTTAGGACAAAAAACTCAGCATAATACTGGGTTTCTTTTGTAAAGTGAACCAAAAGCATACTTTTTGACTATTACAGCAATTTTATAACTCTTCTCGGTTCCTGCCCATTTTTTTATGCTACACTCTGGGTAAAATCACCGCCAATTTTCATTTTGGAAGAAACGTTAGATTTTTTGTCACAAAAACACAGTAAATGATGTTTTTTAAACGTCAACAAATACAATACCCCCGTTGCAGCAGACCTGCATACTCAGCAAATTTCAAATGCGAAAGAACATATTTGATCTGTCATAGCGAGATATGACATGTTTTTGAAAGCTCCATAAGAATAACCTGGGAAATGAGTATGCAGGTTTGCTGCAACAGGTATGTTAAAACTATATGGTTTTTATTCAATATTTAGTAGATATGAAATTAAAGAAGCCATATACAAGATTTTATTAGGATATGTTGATAAATAAGCAAGATATAAAATGTTATTTATTTCCCATGCACAATGTTAAAATTGGGTCAACGAACTATGTTTACCATCTTCGGTAACCAATGGATAGAGAGCAATGATTCAAATT
Source organism: Flexamia atlantica (assembly GCA_035578135.1). Classification (NCBI taxonomy): domain Eukaryota; kingdom Metazoa; phylum Arthropoda; class Insecta; order Hemiptera; family Cicadellidae; genus Flexamia; species Flexamia atlantica. Next base: position 32,732,091 of record JAQJVK010000004.1, on the reverse strand, counting down.
ACTAAATTGTTAGTTTTTTCGAGCTGAATTCAATGGTGCTAACAAAAATTTGATAATTTAAATTTTTCTTTGTAAAGTAGGCCAACTCAAAAAAACCGTTTTTGGGGGTTTATCCTCCCTTCTATTGGTCTGATGAGGCTGGTTTTCGAACTCGTACGAGTAATTACTACTTTAAAATGTCTGTGCCAAATTTCATTCAGATCGGACCATTTTACGCGAGTTATCGTGCTTAAAGACACACATAATACATACAGGGTGTCCCATAATAGTCCCCCTCCAACTTCCTGTATTTTTTCAAATATCAATCCCACACCACCCCCAAACATTGTTGTGTAGTTAATTCTTAATTTTGATTGGGTACCCAGTTTTGGCTGCCTTCTTGGATCCGCCGTATTGGATCTAAAATATTTTTTTCAAAGTAAAAGTGGTTTTGTGACCCATAATTTCAAACTATATTTTTTCACTGATTACAATACCACAATCCGTTTTTTAATGTCTAGATTAGTTCTCAAGATATGAGTACTTTTAATTAATTTATTTTCAACCAATTTAAACATTACAAATTGATAAAATGGGTCCATAATTATAAAATAATGCTAGATAATGACGAGTAACAATCATCAGTCATTGTTGAGTTATTTCCGCTTAAGTTTCACCAATGTAAATTTTTTTGCCCATCTTGGATCCGCCATTTTGAAATGAGGTAAGTTATTTAAAATATGAAGATGGTATTGTGAACCATAATTTAAAACTAGATTTTTACGCCGAATCCAATTCCGCAACCAGTTTTTAATTATTGTGTTTAGTTTCCAAGATATTGACAAGTTTCTGATAAAGTTCTAAAAAAATATGAATTTTTGAAAAACTAAGTTTAAGTTTACGAAAAGTTATGATGGTCTCCGGCTTAAGTCTTACTGTGACACCTACGGTAATATAGCTTATTCCTTTAAGGAAATTCGCCAAAAATTATCATGATTAATGTCCTTTATTTTCCTATTATCTATTCCTGGTGATTCCTAAGCGCATCAACTGAAGTTTACATTTTATGAATGTAAAATGTTGCAAAATATATTATTTTTATGTTTTTGGTCCATCATGACTAAACAAGCCATTCCAACCTAATCCTGCAATGTGGTGTATTAACTTCAATCACTGATGCTTACTTACGTTACAAACCTCCATCGAGCATTTTCATGGAACGCTGTAATGTTTACGAAAACAAACACGATCACATAGTGAGTGTAAAATTAAGTAAATACTTTTAACATGTTAACAGCACAACACACGTTGCTTTGCCGTCACGTCGTAAGGTGTTTAATTCTACAAGTTTATTGAGCCAAGGCAATCAGACAACATTGCTTATCGTAAAATTTATTGCTCAATCAACCGAACCATTGGAACGAATTTCTGTGTAAATAAAACAGTGTTTTGGCAGTACAGTTAGATTTTAGTGTGTGATCCGTTAAAGGTATTAACGTTATGAGAACGCCTTTGAGCAATCAAGAGATAATTATTTTACAGCTGAACTTTAGTCCTGTGAGTTCAGAAAAACAGCAAGTAGGCGATTCATTAATGTTCTAATTGAATCAACAAGAAATGATTTTTCCCAGAAATACTACATTACGACAGTATTTATTTACTACTGATAATTGTGAGAAAATATAAACAAATAAAATGGCGAAAAAACATACAAGTTCAGTAATTTATTTAATGTCTTGACAAAAAAAAAAAAAAAACATCTTAAAATTTTGGAAATTCCTTTAAAACTCACTTCAAGATCTATGAAGTGAAGTGAAATTATGTAAACATATCTACATACCGAAACGCCCCGACAGCGGGTAGGTTGGCAAGTTAACGTCATCGTGGATTTTAGGCGCCATTTTACAGCTTGTAGATACAAGTTTTTTAAGTTGTGGGCAGATAACGGAATTTGACCGGGTTTTCCTAAATATCTCGAAAAACATCAACATTTGGTATATACATGTACTATATTAAATTTAAAAATAAAAGGTAATTACATTTTCAACATGAAATTAACGCAGTTCATTCATAATCGTCAAGCAATTTACGAAACTCGCAATGACAATCGCTATACTGTATATATAGTGTATTTATTTATATACTGTAAATATAGAAATAAACTAAAACAACGATTTTCGTGAATTCTAAGATTGGCTTACACATATTACTTACATTTAATTTCTTTTAGGACATATAATTTCCTTTAATTTTTAATTTATTATATTACACTAAATATTTATAATTTTCATATATCGAGGACAATATAACAATGGCATCTAAAATTCAATATGGCAACCACTTGCCACCCGCCGTTGAGGCTTTTCGGTATGTTTAAATGTACACTCAGAAAGAACACTGAAAATAAATTTAGAGAACAATAAGATTTTGTTCTATAAATTTTGAAAATGAAATGATTGGTCTATAAATTAGGAACTTTGAATGTACTCCTCCGATGTATGATCAATATCTTTTTTCATTCGACAGTACTTTCAGGACAAAAATCTATTCCAAAGGTAACATCGTTAAGCTAAAATTAAATTAAATTACACAAGTTTAATCTCAAATTTGTTATAAAGTATCTAAAATGAACTGCTACCGTTTGGTTATGTAGTCTTAAAATATATATGAAATACTTAATCGGATGCCTTTGTAATAAAATATTTTTATTTATTTATTTAGTTGATCAACGTATAAAACATGTTACACTCATACATGCGATGATACAGCTATAATAGAATCGTTAAGCTAAAATTAAATTAAATTACACAAGTTTAATCTCAAATTTGTTATAAAGTATCTAAAATGAACTGCTACCGTTTGGTTATGTAGTCTTAAAATATATATGAAATACTTAATCGGATGCCTTTGTAATAAAATATTTTTATTTATTTATTTAGTTGATCAACGTATAAAACATGTTACACTCATACATGCGATGATACAGCTATAATAGAAATATTACAAGCAGGACATTCTGGTTATGCATATAGCAAGCGAATACATTTGGGCAGCAATAAACTACAGCTTACAAACATGCAGCAAGAAAAACTGACAGTGCAGAACTAAACAGTATGCAATGCTCAGGCAAAACAAATATACTGAAATACATGCCACTAAACTAAATTATGTCGTAAAAAATGAAAAAAAAAATGTCAACAACAAATTAGGCCTAACAGGATTAAAAATCATCATTCAGAAATTATTAAATAACTATGTACTACACAGCGAAACTGATTTGCATAATTTTGTATTCACATGCATTTTTTAAATTAAGATAATTTTTTTATGTGTTTCTCTCGTCAAATTTAAAGGGAAACTTAAAAGTTAAATGAGAACGAGTCACATGTTAAAGCAGGCGTTTTATAACTAAACGTGGAAAATTATTTTGAAATAATCGGCCCCAACATCGTCTTTATGATTAAAATATTTTTTCATGTAGGCCTTAAAGATTTTCAATTTTCAAATTCAGCTTGTAAAATGTTTAAGCAGTTAAGATCTCCGAACCTTTAGATAAAATTTTGAACTAATTTTAATTTAGGAAGTAATATTCTCCTTACTACAGTAACATTAAGGCACTGAGGGCATTAAGATGGCGGGACATTGTTGGGGTACACGGCGTAACAGTATCGTTAGAGCGTAATTAACCCTCCTCCTACACGAGGCATGTGTCACCTGATGCCGGGTCTGATTATGTATACATAAAGGAACTTCTGTGAACATCAATTATAATCGTTACGTGGAGGGAGTCGAGGAAATCCTACAAGTTATTTTGGAAAATAAATAGTATGGATGTGGGACGTTATTGCAACAGGTACATGAACCGAACTGCTACAAAAATAATGATACAAAAACTAAAATATCGAAATTGGGGATTTATTGTAAAAACTTCTATTTTCTGATTGTTGGTATTTTTTATATCAAATTGAAGCTGAGTTTACAGGGATTAATGATTTTTTAACTGGACAAAAATGTTTTGTTGTTCTCGCGATATAGGGTATTCCGTAAATACCAATATTTACACAAAAATTACGCCGTTTCGGAGTTATTAATAAATATAAGTGAATTCTATTGCCATCAAAACGTTAGTCTGGTTTAGAGCTTTAGATTGGTGCATAAGGTGACATATGTTTACATTTAAAAATTGACATTCGAACCCATGAACTCCAGTTTTTGGAATGCTCTGTATTTTAAGTAGGATAAAAACATTTTTGCGTTGTTCCTTGGGTATTAGTTAATAGGGGAATGTTTTCTTGTTGTGTCAAGCCGTCCGTCCACAATATGTTGTGGACGGCCCAGAAGAATCTCACCCTGTACTACCTTTAATTACTATAATTAATTTTATTCATGAAAACAAGTAACAGTTTTTGCGTTTTTATGTATTGTCAGTTCTATTGCTTTAGCTTTTGTAGACATATACTCTAAATTATAAGTTAATTCAGAATACTTACAATCTTTGTTGTCTCTGTTGCTGCAGAATAAGTTCCTACTTTATTCGTTCTTGGAAAATTGAGATAATCAGTATATAAATAAAACGCAACACTCAATTCAATTACGTTTATTTTTTAACTGAAATTAAGTTTATCGAGGTTACTTTGAGTCACAAAAACGGTTTTTTGTGCGTTGTTTATATAAATTCGTGTGTCAATTTTAATTCTCTTTACTTTCAGTAGTGTCATGTGAAATTGGAGTTAAAAGAATTATTTTCATTTTGTTATGCAACTTGGAAGTATATCAGGAATAAAATTTAGTGAAACTGAATAGTTTACAAATGCTTTGTGGAATGTAAAAAAACATTTAATAATCCCCAAGAAACAAAATCGTTAAAAAAGAAACCACGTAACCCATCACCTCTTTTGCCATTACGGCAATATCTCAAAACGTCTTTAAACGGCCTAATAGGCAATTAGGTATGAAAAGTCGGAAATCACCTCTAAAAGAGGCCATTATATAAACTAGATGTTCAATTGGCAATCAGAGCGGCAAATGGATTAGTAACGGGTATAATATTTTAATAGGTGTTGGAACGGCGAGAACGGAGCACGCAACAAGCTAATGGCATCGGTGGTTGCGTTTAATGAGTGACAGATTGTTGAGGGCGAGCAGAGGGAAAATTGGTCTTGGTTCCGCCAATGACGGGTGTGGAGGCGACTAGGCAGGAGAGTCTAACTGCCTTTACATGACGCAGCCGGTGCGTCTACCTGTAATCTGCGCAAGCTTTTGTGATAGCTTTTAGGCCCTCCACACACCAGAGTAGCGTGGCGTGGCACTGCGTGGCAGAAAATTAGTCAAATAGAATTGAATGTAAAATCAGCTGATTTGGAGATGCGCAGCTTCATGCCACTTGGTGTATCTCCCATGCAAATTATATGTGTGCCACGCCATACCACGCCACGTCATTCTGGTGTGTGGGGGGCCTTACATATGCACCTTATGACGTAATTTTCGACCTCCCAGCCCCCGGTCTATGACATGCGAAAACCATTGGCGTGACTACCTATCGAATGAAACAATATTTATCACCACTGTTACCATTAGTAAATCTCTATGATGTGAAATGTTTATGGTGATCATCTGACCTCAAAGAGAACTTTTTTGTATCCTGCTATATCTTATGGAAACCTGCCTAGTCCTATGCCCGGTAAAAAACTGAAATAATAATAGTGATATTTTTATCTTCTATGAAGTATAGATCACATGTAAAATCTGGATATGTATGCTGTAGACCAGCTTTTTAGCATTGGAAAGGACTAGCGCTGGCAAAAATGTAATGTATTTAGTATCTATACCTGTAACCTAAAAGAAAATATAAAGAATTTGTTATAGGTGCCGTTTTATTACTTAAGCAATTGATTAGAAGAGTTAGCAACTTGGTAGTTTTATTTTCACAACGAAAGTAAGGAATAGCGACTTTATTGTCTGCCTTATTCATTTTTTTGTTTCCAGTTTTAAAAACTAAAATCTTTAGAAATTATGTTTTTCATATTACAATCCCAACCACCAGTTGATTGCTGCAGATTCTTTGGGTCAACGGGACTATGACGAATTTTTTATCAGCTACATATCTTTGCTATATTATTTTCAATTTCTCTATGATTTAAGGACTAATCTAATGACTTAATTTAATATGTTAATAAAATAAAGATTTAATGTATCTTAGTTTTTGTTGTCGTTTGACTGTATTTCAGAACTCGAGTGTGCTTATTTGAATTAAATATAATTAAAATATCCATGCCCATTTACAGCTGAATTCATTTTAGATCACAAACAAATAAATCATTATTCTTGTGTGTTTTATTTTTATTTCTGGAGTCTTGGTAGGGGTCATCAGACCTGTTGTTTTCAATTTTGATCAGACTTCATCTGGAAAGGTCCAAATGCATACAAATTTGATCAGGTCAGTTAACTTTTTTCATGTTGGTTTGATTATCAGTGTAGTGATGGGCATGGCCCTCTTCTTCCTTAAAGCCGCCACTGCCAATTCATCGAAAAAGCGGCAAACCGATATGTGACAAAGACGCGCCATCCCACCGTTCATCACGTCCGCGCCACTAGCCACAGACACAACCGCCTCGTTGAAAGGCCAGATTACCGGGTGCTAGCAGCACCTGACTGGCTGCGGTCGACCGTCTTCAGACCGCGGCAAAGTGTTCGGAGCCGGTAGCAAGTACGGTGATAGCTTTGCGGCGTGCCTATTGGAATTGGAATAACAGGGGCCTGGGGTTATATCCGTTGCGTGGAACGGACTAGAAAAACTGGTATAGTAATAGACTTTCAGTCAGCCGTGATCGTGTTTCTAGTTAGCTTCGAAAGTTGTCAATCGGAATCATGCTTCTAGTTAGCTTGGAAAGTTGCCAGTAGTAATAATGTTTTTAGTTAGCTTCAAATGCCACTTGAGATCATCTTTCTAGTTAGCATCGAATGTTTTCAGTCGTGATCATATTTCTAAATAGCTTCTAAAGTTATCATTCGTGATCATGTTTCTAGTTAGATGCGAAAGTTGTCAGTCGTGATCATGTTTCTAGTTGTCGATATAAGTTGCCAGTTGTAATCATTTCTCTAGTTAGCCTCGAATGTTGTTAGTCGTGATCATGTTTCTAGTTAGCTTCGAAATAAAGTCGTAATTATGTGTCTAGTTAGCTTCGAAATTTTTTAGCAGTGATCATGTTTCTGGTTAGCTTTGAAAGTTGTCAATCATGATCATGTTTCTAGTTAGCGTCGAAAGTTGTCAGTCGTGATCATGTTTCTAGTCAACTTCAAAAGTTGTCAATCGTGATCATGTTTCTAGTTAGCTTATTAAGCTGTCAGTCGTGATCATGATTCTAGTTAGATGCGAAAGTTGTCAGTCTTAATTATGGTTCTTTAGTCAACTTCGAAAGTTGTCAATCGTGAGCATGTTTCTAGTTAGATGCGAAAGTTGTCAGTCGTAATTATGTTCTAGTCAACTTCGAAAGTTGTAAATTGTGATCATGTTTCTAGTTAGCTTCGAAAGTTGTATGTCATATTAGCCTTTGGCGAATTTTAGGAACAATTAAGTCTTAGAAGACAGCGAGTTTGTAAAAGACTGTTGAATATTGCTAGATAACTAATATTACTAACTATTTATATTGGTAGATAGTGTACTTGTTATTTGCACGGAATAAAAGGTTTTATTTGCAACAGTATTTAAAACTAAAACTAATAATTTGAATTTGTCATAAGCAGCTTTTATGCTTCTGATTTGAGACATTTCATTCAACGTCCTTTGCACTTAATCCTCAAGCCTCATGCTGGTCATTTGAAGCCTTATGAGAGATTGCCATTCTACTACCCACTCAGTTAAAACATGCGACAAACGAATCTCATCTGAGAAGGGAGGTATCACAGATCTATGGAGGACAAATCTGAGGTCTAGTAATACCATAAATAGCATTTCGTAGAGCTGATTGTATTCCACGCTAATATGACGTAGAACACAATCTACGGAGTTATTACGTATCTCTAATAGGTGGAGAATGCGTAAGTTCCCCCTGGTATGGTCAAAATAACAAGCTCCCTGTAAGCGACTCCACACGATTCTCTATGCTATAAATTATTAATAATTCTAAGGGGATCTTTTTTATTGCTCGGCTGGGATGCCCCTTATTTTTCTAGCATTACATTACAGGTTTTAAAATTAAAAGAGGAGCAATTAAATAAATTACCAAGGCTATTTACCAAAAAGTTATAATAGAAAAAATTATAAATGTTGACTTTAATACTCTCAATGGTAGACCAGCTATGCAAAAGGTCAGGTATTTGTGATCTTTGGATATGATATTATGTTCAGCTGTTATTATAAAATCCAAGTTTTCGACCGCGAATGCCACAGGGCGGGCTAATTTCTAGTACCTTTCTCAAATTTAAACTTACTTAAGCAAAAAAAAAACTATGCATTCAAAAGAAACCTAATATGCAAATTTAAGGAAGCGTAGATTTCTTAAAACTTCAGTGTTTTTGCTGAAATACTTATTATAATTGTATTGAAAGGAAGCAGCGTCTAATTTTTGACCTTAAAATTTGATTTTAAACGAATGAAAAACAAAAAAATTTGAAGATCACCAAAAAAAGAAATAATATTATGAGTAAATAAATTTAATAAATGAAGTAATATTAATAAAGTTATTATTACTATTCAAGGACACATTATTTATGTTTTGTAACTATAGCCTAACAACGTATATTCCCAATCGGAAGGTCTCAATTTATTTGTTATCAAATCTTCAAATTAATGTGTTACTGACTCGTTTTGAAAAGAAAAAAATCTAAAGAAACTCGATTTCATTTTAGGAAATATTTTAAAGAGAATGCGTTTTACAAAACATTAAAATTCTTCTGAACACTAATTAGGTATTAAATACCAACGTTTATAAATTCCTCCGCTGCATATTTTTTTTAAACCATTCAGTGACTAGTGCTTAAAAGAACAGTATTATGTCCATCTACTTAACAAACTTTAACACAACAATGCCCAGGAAGTAAAAGAGTCATTGCTGAAGGCTACTTCCATTCAAAACTGCATCAGTCAACCTACCTGGAAGAGCCACGAGACTAATATTACAGGTAAATACCGAGAGGGTTTTTATCTTCATAAAGTTCTTGCCGAAGGATATTCGGCATAAATAAGTGATTATGCAAATCAGACTAATATAGGCCGGATTTATTGACTTATAAAGAATGGCTTTTTAAAAGCCACTAATGTAGAAAAGCCTGGGGGCCCGCGACCGAAGGTCTGTGTGCTACGAGAATAATGGCGGGAAAACTCATTCTCGGCGGGAAGGATGAAGCCCGGCAGCGCCGCGGTTGATTTGCGAACCAAAAACAGCTGATGATTTGGACCAGCTGATTTAGGTAGGTTTGATGACGACGGACTCGTTAATACTCCATTACTCAATCAGTACGCACGTAACTCTCTAATTTGCTACACATAAAGGCAATTTATCGTCCTTTAAAAAGCCCGTATTCATGAGGAAAAAAGTCGATTTATAAGTCTTTTGGAGGCGAAGCATATTTATTTTTTATACATTTCCAGTCATATTTAGGCTGATTTATGACAAAGTAGAGGTTTGTATCACAAAGAGTAAAGTGTCACCTTATGGTGTGCAATGTAGGATTAAACTCCCAAAAGCACTTTCGCTCCGTGCGTTGATCAATGTATTTTACCATAATGTCAGAATAAGTTCTATTTAGTTAAATTCTTATAATGAGTTGGTTCTTTGAGGTTCATTAGTACAACGCCTATTACAATCTTAAAATTTATGTTGTTTGCAAACATAAATTTAAATATCACGAACCACGCTTACAGCGTATACAAACTCATGAAAAAACAATATTTTTTCCAACGAAAGTGCGATTTTGCGCTAAAGAAAAAATAACAGTTTTGTGTGCAGTATGGTGGATTACATATTGCTACTATCAGAGGTATTAGTTTCCCAAGATTTCCAGCCATATATGGCTTAGAGGTTGAAAAAGATATTTGATTTAAACAGTAAAAGAATACAGACGTTATCACATTTTTACAAATTGTAAATCATTAACTTTGATAAAATTAAGTAATGGACATAAACATTTTCAAAAACCCAATTTTTCTGTACCACTTAAAGAAAAGGACTGTACCATTAGGTTTTACGTAAACCAAGGAGAATACGTATTGCATTTAGAGTGCCTACTCAATCCTAATGATTTTAAATCCATAAATTACCACCTTAAGTAGTTAAACTCAAACTTCAGTATCATAGCTTTTAATGTACAAACATACTCTTATAATTCCCCTGTAGAAGCCAGTGGATCAGGTACGGCCCCATGGAAACACAGGGGGAGATTAAAGTAACACAAGTTACGGGGGTGGAACGTTGGAATCCTCATGGGCGTATTCCTGCTAACGATGCTTCCCCTCCACCATCCTTGTAAACACTAAGGTTCACAGCAGATAAATTCATGATAATGGAGGACCGGACTATGTTTGGTAATTATAAATACTCAGTGTGGTTTTTATTTTTGCGTTTTTTTAGTCTGATTTGAGCAGGTTCCTTCGTTATACTACCTTCCTCCTTGGCCACTGAATCCTGAGTAGGTTTTTGGCCTCGCCAACGACGCCTAGAGAGGCGACTCTTTGTAGAGACTCTTCTCTACCCTCGGCTGCCTCACGTTTGGTTCCTAATGTATTAAATATTTTAGCACCTGTCTCTTCCACCGGAGCCTCGGCCTACCGAGAGGTTTCCTGCCTTCTGAGTTATTCTGGTCTACAGTTTATGGATGTATTTTCTCGTCTCCATACATAACCAGCCCATCTCAGTCTTTTGCTTTCTATCCTTGCAATGATATCCGGGTATTGATAAAGGTCTCTGAGATCTCTTCGTTCGTATCCTCCAGCCTAATTCTTCTTGAATTGGAACGTACTAGTGGCTTGAAGGGGCTAAAAGCTCCTAATGAGGGAAAATTCAAACAATCCTTATTTATTATAGTTCAAAATACCTTCATAGCAAACCTATCTTACGGTATAGATATCTAGTCTACCACATGGTTTACAAAGTATCAGCATCACATGTTTTATGTAAACAAATCAGACGTTTTTAGATCTCAATGCTTTTTAAATGGCAGATATTTTACTTTATATCTAATTTTCTGGTGAATTTCGAGCAAGTTTAGTATTTTTCCCGCCATCACATAATACAGACCTTTAATTTGAGCCCTCTCCCAAACGACTTGCCAGGCGACCACAATTTTGACGCAAAGAATCGCCTTACAAAATTAAATATATGATATTTTTCTCAGTTCTTTATTTTTAAAAACTGTGAGCTTTTTTAAATTATTTTAATAGTGCCCAAGTTTCTCATCCGTATTAAAGGAAGGATTATAGAGTTTGAAATTTTTACTTTGGTGTTTTTGACAGAAGCTTTGACTTTAGAATATTTTCTAATGACCAATAGGTTGCTGAATTCTTCCTTCTTTATGAACAGCTGAAAGTTTGTTTTGTATATTATTATTTTGTATCCTTCATACACTGTAAAAAATCGCTGGGGTTTTTTAACTCAAATATTTTGGTTAAACAGATTGTGTTAAAATTGACACCAAAATTGGTTCAATAGCGTCTTGAGTAACCAATTCGTATTTGAGTTAAAACTGTGCAGTGTCAATTTAGCACAGCAAATGTGTTTGTTGAATTTTAACTCGAAAATGTGTCGGTTTTATAATATTTTAAGAGTTACACGGCAATTTTGTGTTGGAAAAGTGGAATTATGGGTAATGTGCGATTTCTTCTTCTTCCGGTGCCCCCTCCAGCCATTTCTTTCTCTACGCCTCGTTTAGTTAGAAAGTCATTTCTTTTTGTGGTGCAAGAAAGTTTTACCAATTTAATGAAAGGTAAATGAAATAAAAGTAGTTTAAAAGTGCAGTTTTCTGTAACAGTTTTGTTTAAGTCTACCCCTTCAACTCCTTTGAGGCGTTTGCAGGTAGAAGCAGGCCTAGGTAAGTTAGCACCATTAAATCCTAGCCCACTTTTAGTCCTTCACCCTAACATTTAACAAATTGAGTTGCAGTAGGCTAGTTTCAATCACACAATCTACGTACATAATATACTGTAATGAATATAAGGTTATCTACATGTCAGTGAGGTCGCTAGGCAGCTCACTAACTTTTTAAACTTGTCACTTTTGGGTTTCACAAGGCTTAGATACTCCCCAAAGCCATAGTAAGTTTTAAGTTATCTGTAGGATTGCAAAAAGCTAGTGCATAAATTCTAACAGAGACTGTTTGTAAAGGCTGAAACGTGTTAAGTCACAGCTGCTTAAAATTGAGTTCACTCTCTCTGATTGAATAGAAACGAATAGAATAGGCCTGCGGGAGATTCCCAAGTCTTCAGACTATGGAGAAGACTCCGGATGTAAGATGTATTGAGAGTAGGCTTAGGCCTAATTGGAGGACATTCATTACAGTATATTATGTACGTAGCTTGTAAAATTGAAACTAGCCTGCAGGGCAACTCAATTTGTTAAATGTTAGGGTGAAGGGCTAAAGATGGGCTAGGATTTAATGGTGCTAACTTACATAGGCCTGCTTCTACCTGCAAACGCCTCAAAGGACTTGAAGGGGTAGACTTAGACGCTTTCGCTCTTTAAACAACTGTTACATATAACGGCACTTTTAAACTAGTTTTATTTCACTTACCTTACATTAAAATGGCAAATTTTTCTTGTGCCACTAATATTTGACACAGAATTAGTGTGTTACTTAATTCTGCCAGATGTATTCAACTAAAAAAATCAATTCAACACAAAAAATGTGTTAAAAAGTTGACACAAAAGGAATGTGTCAGCTATCTAACAGGTATTAGTGTTAAACTTTAACACTGTTTTTTTTATGAACTCCAACAAAAGGAGTTGAGTGTTAGTTTGACACAAATTCTGTGAGGTCTTCCTGGGACAACACGTTGGTGTTAAGTTTGTGTCAAATTAGCACAAAGATTTTTACAGTGATGGCAACTCATTCGCACAAACTATGTTCCAAACTATTTGAACATACAAACACACTTAGGTGTCTGTCGCAAACTATGTTTCATGAAAAAAATTGTTTTGACAAGAAATAAAACTGCATATGTACACTTAAAACTAAAACTACATACAATTGCCATTGGTGGAAATCATTAGGACCGTTTACGAGATAAGCAAATACATAAAAATATCATGACAAATACGAGAATAGCTCATTAAAAGTAAGAGGATAGTTAAAGTCAGTGTTATCAGACTCACTTAATTGACTGATGATATGTGTTTCTCATTAAAATATCTTATATGTTAATACCTTTCGTTTTATTAACCTAACAATAATATGAGGACTAACAACTGTTTTTCCAATAAAATTTATATGGCTTTATCATACCATTTTAGAAAAAAAAGGTAATTTTACATTTAATTTGGTGACAAATTAGCCGTACACTGTAGATAATTAAAGATAGTTTAGTTGCCTATAAATGGTTGGGCTCTCAATACGGACTTTGAGTGATAACGGATACTTATTAATGAAATCCCAATCTAAACTACGCAATTGGAAATGGTTTAGGGAAATATAAATATACAAATAATTATAAGTAGTGTTTTTTATTGAAAAAAAAAAACTCTAACAACTAAAGCTAATAACTAAAGCTCTAACAACTAAGCTCTGGTTTGCGTTCATGTTACGAGCTTAGTTTTCTTAAAGCACTAATTTCTATAATTTCTGAATATCAATTTGGCTGCAATGACTAACACTCTTATATAAAATAAAAATAAAATCTATCAACATTTCAGTATTTATCTACGACTAAATAGTGGCAAAACTACTGAAGCGTTACTTTAAACATTCTACAGCGTTTACTTTAAACATATTACACATTCTAAAATAGCCATCTCTTTTCAATTCCTAAGAAGTTTAAAATCAAAAGAGAGCTAAAGTTAAAACTTATATGATTTGTTGATAAGTATTTTAACTTTCTTAGTTTTCTTAATATTTATATTACTATTCTATTTTTAGTATAAGAACAATTTTATATTCTAGGGTTCGCTTAGTTGCAAAACTTATTAAAGTGGTTAGAATACATGTTTAAAAGTTATGGGGAATTTAAAATTGAGGCGGAAAAAGAGAGTTAATTTGAATAGGAAAAGAGTAGGGGCACTGACTTGAAATTCACGCTTCATAAAATAAATGAAGCAAATGGTTTAATTTAATTGCTTTGATTGCTGTAATTACATTTACATACCTATGAAAGATAATAAAAACTTAACTATAGCTCCATATTTTGATTTGGATTTTTTCGGACATTTGCCAATGGCATTTGCGGGTAAATGTCCGCAAAAATCCAAATCGAAATATAAAATCACCATCACCAACAATGAATTTCAAGCAAATTATAGCTCCATATCTATAATTAGCTTAATAAATATTTATGTACGCCACAATTAAATAATAATTCAAACAAAACGGTAAACGTTTTCAGCAAAACTAACGAAGTTAGATTATTAACTAACGATGACTGTATAATTAAATGCGACTATATAATTGAACATTTCACTAAAGGCAGCATCTACTGTAGTCTCACATCGTTAAGAGCGAACCACCCTCCCTGGACAGGTAAACACAATATCGCCTGTGTTTGCTGCTGGCCGTCCAGGGACTCATGAAACTGAACTGCGTTCTATGAGCAAAAAAGTCCAAATTAGGGGAAAAATATTTTTAGAAAAATATTTAGATTTAAAAGTAAGAAGCGCCAGAATTTATATTAACTTTAGATAAATAAAGACTACCTGAAGATATGGCTAAGTCTTATCAGACTTTCATAAAAATCTTTATATTTACTGTTTAGTAATGATTATTGAACTTCTATCATAAAAAAGGCAGTTGAGCAAAGAAATTTTATCAAAATGTAGATTTTAAATAATCCTAATACTAATAGAATTATAGGTTACAGATTAGATCAGCTTCATCGGCTGGTAGTAAGTTATTGGCACAGAAATTCACAGAAATAACTGCCTCTTTTTAAACGTTAATAGTAGGTACATCAGCAGGTACATCAGTTCTGTTGTACCCCTCGAAGAATTGTACAAAAATCAACTAGAAAAATTACGTTAATTTTGGTTACATTTAAGAGAAAATAACAATAAAACACCTAATAAATTAAAAAAACTAAGGGACCATTTTCAGTATTAAGACTTTTTACAAACGATTGTAAGATTACACATAATACTTTAAATTGGAATAGATATAATTATATTATGTTGACCCTTTTCAACCACGACGCTATGAAGTTGTAGGTAACGGCCGGAGCAGATTGAGTTTATCGATAGTTTTATCGGTGGACGCGTGTTCGGTTGACAGGAGAGTTGTCGGCAATGCAGTTTACGGCAGTTGTGATTGTGCGCGTCAGCTGTTGGCAGTAAGCCGCCCGGCGCGGCGCCGGCGATACGTCCTCTTATCGATACAAAGCCAATAACAGATGGATTGGCGTTTGTACTTACAAATATATACTATTCATAACAAAAAATACTTATTGCAATTATACGCTAAACTGATAAATTTAAAAATAATCTGATAATTTTAGTATAAGCCTTTGTTTTGTCCACCACACTGAAATCGTAAGCAGCAATATTAATACATAAAATACGAGTGAGATTTTCTCGCTCAGAAAAATATTGACTAAGTTACTGTGAAATGTTGATCAAGTCTTCTACAAGCGTCGCGTCGGAGGGGTTAAATGATAGTGAAGAATTATGTTTTTAACTGGAATATTAACTAAGTTCTTGAGTGGGATAACGTTAGGTAAATTATGTATAGTTTTTCTACTAATGAATATCAGTTTAACCATAATCATACCCATCTTGTGGACCATAACAAATATTGAAAGGTTAAACTAAACTAAACTGTAAACTAACATACAATAAAGTATATTGTCGAAAATCGAAAATCTTATCTGATAAATTTATTATTTCAAAACGTTATTGTAGATGGAATACATCAGAACTTAAGTTTAGAGATTTTTTAATGGTCGATACCTATATGTGAACTGTTTCTTTCTTCTTGAGTAAGAAAAGCTTCTCTCTAAACTCGTTCTTGTCTGTGGTTGACCAAAGTAAAGGGATTCCATCCTGCCTTGGTCGTCATTGTTGAAATTATCGTCGTGATTGATGAAGCCTTGTAATAGGTCTTGCAAAGGAATTAGCATTCTTGACTGTCAACTGTCCGTGCAAAATGTTGTGATTTTTAAAGTAATTATTAAAAAGAAATTGTAAATATTAATGATACAAATCAACAAAGATAAAAGTGAACAATATAATCGTCGTAACGTGGGTTAGAATGGAAAGGTAAATTCAATTTTATACTTTGTAAATGTTTTTAATATTTTTTGCAATTTTTATCAAGAAAGAAAGTTGAGTGTTTAATCATCAAACGAAAGAATTTCACTGTTACACTATTAGACCGCTATGGGAGATGCAATCTAATATCACACCTAATGTGTTTTCTACTTAGTATAAAACTAAACCTATGATAATTTATAACAATTTGCAATAAAAAAATTGCAAGCATTCTAATTTTAATAATACACTTGTTAATTTTTATAAACTTATGTTAATTTTGTTTCTTATACGCTATAGTTTTTTACATCAAGTCTCCTACAGTTCTGTACCGATTTAATGATTTGGTAGTTGGAATGAGCTTGACGTAAAGTTTTACTGGGAATAACGTTTGAAAGTAGGAGTCAGGGGAAGAGAGCACTAGACACCCTTAAAGTTTTTGGATTGTCCATAAAATTTAACATTGGAGCAGAATTGTCAAGGAACAGTTGGTTTTATTAAAAATATTACTAATGGACCATAAACAAAAACTCAACATCTGCAGAGAAAGCGCAAGTCCACTAGTAACCATTCAATTCAATTAATTATTCAATACACAGGTTTCCGTCATTGCATTTCTATTGCCAAATCTAAAAAATTATGGTTACTCGAATAGACTGAAAATTTGGTTGAAATTGTGGTTGAAAATTTGGGGTTGCCCACGGAAACCCCATTTTGAGGGTGGGGCAAAATCGTCACTCTGATAAAAAAGTGCAATTTTTATGATGTAAAGGTGTGGTAGTTTTATGATGCACCGTACGAGTTTGGTTTTCGTATACTGGAACGCGTTATAAAGTTAAACGAAGGTCACCACACTTTTCTCAACCCTGTACAAATGAGCCAAAATAAAACAACGCTAGACCACTAAACTATTCTATGAAATAAGACTTCTATGAGCTCAGGCAACAGCAATAAGCAACAGTCAGGCGACAGGCAGGTAGCGTGATTAAGTTAGTGCAATGTTATTTACAGAATAGAAAAGGGAATAAACAAACTTTTCGTTATACCGTTGCGAAAATGGGAGTTTTCATTTCGAGTGTTGCGGGTCTAAATAAGCTCTTTTTCACCCTAGGGAGAAAAAGAATCAACTGATGTCGAGGACGTCAGCTGTTCGTTTATAATGTACTAAAACTGCATACGTGAATACGTCAGTGCCGATGGCATCGATAGTGGTTTTATCGGTTTTATTATCAATTTAATTCACTGTTGCATAGTTGTTATAACGAAAATGTGGTTCATCACACGAGCCTAAAGCTGATTTTCGTTATACTCGGTAAAACTTGACCTCGTACGAAAATCGTCACTTTAGGCCCTAGCAATGAAATGAAATATACAATTTCAATGGGTACAAGTTTATTTGAGAACTTAGTTTCCTATTAATATGACACATTGACAAAAATATTACCAGTTCCTACCATTCAATTAGAAAGTAGAAATATTATTTTGCTGTCACGTGTTTTGTATAGGCTATGACTGCAGCTGCTTTGGAAATGTGGTATAAGTTGTACATTAACAAACAGACTTTTTCATGACGATTGTGAATTAAGCTCGATTTCTTTATATTTAATACAATTATCTTTCATAGAATAATCTTATTGGTAATGAAGCCCATTTAAAGAGAAAAGGCGAACCGAGTCCCACAGCTCGTTGGCCGAACGTGAATAATTAAACATCGTTCCGGCTAAAGACCAAGAACTCTCAGAGGACGGCTCGTCGACGGAGAGAAAACTGTAATCTACATCAGTATAGCAGGTCCTTATTAAGGAAATTAATCTAACAGCCCGAGAGTTAGAGAAAATTCAGAAAACTAAAAATATGTAAATTCAGCTAGGCAAACAATCCTCATAATAATATATCACACTACAAAAACCTTAATTTATTTAATAATTTACAAAAATGATTGGCAGTAAAAATTCACATTTCCTACTACAATCTTTAAATTAACCATTTCAGTATTTTCTTAAAACTATTAATGAGAGTTATTACTTCCACAGTCCAAACAAAATCTTAGAAACACTCCTAAGTTAAATAATTCTTGCTATAGCACATCATTTTTAACCGCATTATATTTTACTTCGTTATTACATGTTCAATGCCCTCCCTGTTTTAATTACATCTGAAGATCACTATGATAATTTAAAACAAACTCAAGGGTTTTTTAAATCTAAAAATGTTTTTTTTCTAGCAGTGAACTTGTTAATACAGTAATAGATGCCAAGCATAGATGTTATGTGAGCGTGGATATCATCAAGTATCATCGGCACTATGTCGTAAGCCAATGGATCTATTTTATGTTTCAATGGCAATAAAGAATATTTGACTTTGAATGACCAATTTTTATAGTAGAAATAAATTCTTAAGATCAGTGAAATTTTCAAGGTTACAGTCGTAATCATTGATCAGGTGTGATAAACAAAAATAATTTATCCTTTCATAAACAGAAACCTATAGCCTATCGAATTCTGTTTTTATAAAAGGGAGGAACTAAAAATCTTTTGTTATAAAAAATAGTATAATAATCGGAGCTGATTGCCGTTGAATAGTTAATATTTTATCAAGCTAAATTTACAACACTTTAGGGATTATTCTATGGCAAAAAAGATTGGCTTTCACGATGAACAAAACAAACAGACTTGACTGGACAAGCAAACACAATATGGTCGGTGTTGTCAGCCGTCTGAGGACGTCTGCATCGGAGCAGGAGGATACAGGAGACTGAGGTTACTCGAGTAAAATACGGGAATAGTAGGTCAGTCCATGTGGATAAAACATATTTTTTGATAATTTTTTTAAATAATTTTTTTGCTCTAATACAAAAATGATCTGTTTTACAAAATTAAATAGATCAACTGTACACATTGAAGCAAAATAAGGAAAAAATTTAGGCTCCATACTGAATTCAGTCGACATTATTAAGCCTACCACATTACATTTCAGATGTACTGTATACATTTCAATAATACGTTACAAAATGTCACATGCGTGAGCCAAATCCTTTTACACACACGACATTAAAGCTTATACATTAAAAAAATTTCGTCCAAAATATTTCAATAACTAAAATGGAAAAATAAAAGTAGGTTTGACGTTATTTTGATTATTTTCTTAATATAAATAAAGAAAATATTTAATTACGATTTTTTCAGCTACGATAATCTCCATCCAGCTTGAAGATACCATAATCTCCATCAATATTCACTAACGGATACCGATAAATCAAAATCAAGGGTCGCTAAACAGCTTATTGCCAACAGCTGACGCGTACAACCAGAACTGCCGTAAACTGCATTGCCGACAAGTCTCCTGTCAACCGTACACGCGCCTACCGATAAACAATCAGCTCCAGCTGTTACTGAGGACTTCATACCTGGTAAACTTCTTAGGAAAAGGGCAGATTGATCTGGTGAAACCTGGTTAATAAATCGCCCTTTGTTCATAATTACTC
The DNA here is from genome assembly GCA_035578135.1 of Flexamia atlantica. Lineage (NCBI taxonomy): Eukaryota > Metazoa > Arthropoda > Insecta > Hemiptera > Cicadellidae > Flexamia > Flexamia atlantica. The sequence continues at coordinate 32,712,249 of JAQJVK010000004.1, read as the reverse complement.
GTATATTTTTATGTGCTTTTTCAACATATTTTTTGCATTTTTATTTTAGTTTAACGTTTAAAAAATAAGGAATAGGTACATATTGCCATTTTTCTCAAATCCGGCTTCGCGTAGTCAGTCATTACTGTTGTATTAGAGTAGGCCGTTTCGACTAATGCCGTGGTGACTTAATGCCTTGACCTGTACAACTCTCCATTTAGACTTTCATAGAAATTGAATAAGATAATTTTTTGAAAAACCTCTTGCCAATAATATGTAAGGGTCCTCGTAAAATTGTTAGCTAATTAATGTGCAATAACTTGATAATAAAAATGGGTTTAACAAAAATGTAAGTGTTCAACATGTTGTGTAGTTAATAAAACGCGACCCTAATTTTAAATAAATATTTTATTTTAAATCACTGTAACGAGTCTTAAAATCTTGTTGTAGTTAGCTCTTAACTGACTAAACTCATTATTGATTAAAAACCTATAAGCTTCAGTAGAAGGGGTCAAAGTTTCTTCCTTTACATTTAAGTGGTATTGTGAAAAATCAGACCTATCAAATTACCTATGCGAATCATCAAAGCCTTGTTTCCTTTAATGATTTTAATTCAACCTACGTTTATACAGCATCTTTCTATCACTTTAGAATGACAACGCACCACAAAATCATAATTAGTAAATAAATAAAAAAAAAACAATAATTAAAACATTATATATGCTAGTGGTAAGGAAATATTAATTTATCCTATATTCATTTGCAACTTTTTTTGAAATTTAATTTATATTTTTAAATGTACTTTCCAACCTAGAGCAAAGTTGAAGTGTCACCAGGGGAATTTTGCAATTTAAAATGCATAAAAATATGTTTATGGTATTTTAAATGCAAAAAATGTATTACTCACTATTTACATAAAGGTATAATAATACTTAACTATACTCTATTTGTAATTTCTTTGCTAAAAATTTGTTTTGTTTTGTCGGCACAGTATAATAGAAATTCCTAGAAAAACGAGTATATTAATAAACATAATATAAAATTGTTAATTTTGTAATGAATATGAATATATGTGTTACACAACAATGTATTTATATATTTATGTATATATGTTTTGAGAAAATAAAGATTATTATTATTATTATTATTAATTGTATTTTATTACTATCTTTCAAATCAATTTACTTACGTAAATTTATAGCCATAAGGTGTCAATATTTTGTTCCTTCACGCTGGACGCGTTTCAGGCGAATGACCGCCTATCCTCAGCAGCAATGAAGTTCATTAAAATTAGTCCATTGTTACTCCAACTAGTGCGGATCCGCGGTGCATCGGAATGGCGCTATTTAATGTTTTTCGTTCGTGTCGTATGTGTTCGTGTGTATCGATTATGTGTATGTACTTTTTATGCGTTTTGACAACCGTTGGAGTAACAATGGACTAATTTTAATGAACTTCATTGCTGCTGAGGATAGGCGGTCATTCGCCTGAAACGCGTCCAGCGTGAAGGAACAAAATATTGACACCTTATGGCTATAAATTTACGTAAGTAAATTGATTTGAAAGATAGTAATCACAGGTGTCAAGGCTGTATATTAGTGTATTTTATTAATTTTCCATATCTTATGTCAGTATGCTGGACAAATTAACCCGTTAATGTCGCTAGAATAATACCATCAATGGTTGTGTTTAACAAACTATTTTAGATACATTATGAACGGAGGATAAGTTAAATACAGCGCTAAAGTATAGGTAGTTCTTACGGTTTAAAAAACAGTTATTATTTATTTATAAAAATAATTCATCCACCTAGTAACAGAATCGTTTTCATACCCCATAAAAACTACATCAACTTATTTTCATTCGACAGGTTTCTTACTAATACAGCTCTTATAATACCTTAAATCCAATCGTAGTCATTACAAAAGGTAAAATAATACAGAATATGCTTCCTCTACAATACGTGCATTTTGTCTAGATTGACATGTACATTGTTGTTTTGGAATAAAAATATATTCGATTGGTTACATAACGTATGAAAGCAAAATTAAATTTATGAAGTGCCCGTGGATGCACACGTGTGTACTCTTACGGTTGGTTATGTAACGAACCAAGCTGAATGTTGATATCATTCTAGGAGTGGGTGTGACGAGACTTAATTACGGTATTTTCAGGGTCGTGTGACATTTTTGATCAACAAGTCATGGTTGAGGTCATCGTCATCCTATACTCTTATATGAGCAATGTTATCGTCGGGCCGTGCGTGCTTGCACAATGATTTCAAAAACGGCTCCGAGGATTTCCTTCAAAGTCTGGAAATAAGTAATTTATGACTCAAAAACGTATTCTATGCATATAACTCGGCCAGAGAAAATCTAATAACGTAATAAAACGAATTTTAAAATTGTAAAACTTCAACATTGGCCTTATGAGTTGCCAGAATAGCAACGAAATAAACAAGGAAAGTGTAAACAAATGAAGTAATCATAACAGCTGTTTGCAAACTACTAACTACAGCCATCTAGGGAGAATACAGCGTGTGACACAAATATAGCATAGAGTAATAAAAATATTTTTATTTATAAATTTTATGACGCTGAAATGTTTGATAGTAATAAGATGAACTGATTAACATGAAAAAATACCGAGCAAGACTCGGTCCACCAGGTACTTTTCCTTATCGTTACATATCGCAAAGTACGTAAGGTACAATATGAAGAAAATCACTCCAAGATAAACAATTTCTGTGTTTATAAGTTATCGTATGCTCCGATTAGAACCAATATAAGTGGTTAAAAACATCACAAATATGTCGTTTAGTAAAAACACAAATACACAACATGGCGAATAATTGTAAAAGGATTGTATACAGAAACCAGCGTATAGGGTGAGTGTATCAGTGAATGACCGGTTAAGGGTGAGATCTCGGATAAAATTAAGATTACTTCCACACTAAATGGTTTTCAATGTGCTCTGTACTGTCTAACTTGTGCATAACGTATATAGATTGACTCAGGATATTAGGCTAATTATAAAGCTAAATAGAAAGAAACATTTTTTTATAGATTTTTAAGAAAACTATGACATGGTTTCAGTGAATGACCGGGATCATGTTTTAGTGAATAACCGAGTTCATTTCTACTAACAGCTAAAAAAAAGAACATGTCTGGATAGTAATTTTATCATAAGGTTCCAAATAACAATTATAAAAATAATAATAAATAACACTTTTGTGATGTTACTTTTAATACAATTAATGAATGCATTATTTATTTTTGTTTACAAACCTTTTCAGCCTCAAATTTTGGGTTTTATTATATTATTCACTGCACTCAAATAGCTTACTTCTTTCGTTCATCATTGCGTGTTCCTCTCCTTCTCTCCTCATCATCGGCTTTTCTTTTCTCCACTCCTTCTACTTCCATTTTTATTTTATTTTGGCGTCATTTGATTACTTCTAGATTTTATGCAGTTTTGCCAGGGATGTTTTCTTTACCCAGAATACCTGAAGACGTGCTCATCCTCTTGCACATAATACCCCCACCAAAAGTCAGAATTTGTATTCCTTATTTATCATCTGCCATAGCTCCCTTACAAAAATTAAACGAGTGAATGTGTCTAGCCAAAAATTATTCGGTCATTTACTGTACAGGATGAGGAACCCCCTGTAAAGGTTGAACTAGCCTTTTTTATCTTAGGTGTCACAATTGTCCAGTTTAATGCAGAACGCGTTTCACACTATTACAGTGCCTCATCAGCTGTCCTAAAACTATTTCTACTTATTAGTTTTAGTGATGTCTCTTGCTGCATTCAAAGCACAATAAATAAATACTCGAAATTTATAATCAGTGAATCAAATTCTCACCACCAGAAAATAGTTTATTGCAGTTATTTGGATGATTGCTTTTTGATTATTAAGGGAACTGACTATTTTTTTTATAATTTAATATGTCATATGTTAATATATTATATAAAATAAATATAAGTTTAATTTCCTCTAACTGGTTTAGACAAGCAAAGTTGGTTTGTATTACTTAATGTCAACAAGCTCATTTAGAGTAATGAGCTGGATGTTGTAAGGCAATATAAGCCAACATTAAATTTTATCAATCTCATTGTTCTGTTGTCATTAATAGGGAAGCTATAAATCGCTGAAAGAATGAAATGACTATGTGTACTCTTGAAAAACCCCGAATACATTCAAACTTGGTACAAACATAAAGCTGATATTGTTTTTTATCTAGTTAAAAATCTAGCAAAGTCAGTCAAAGGAGCATAAGTTTCTCCGCATTACGCCACTGCAATCACAAATTTATATAGCAATTGATAATGTTTTCTTGGAACTGCCAAATGTGTTTTCTCCAAAACTGAAATATCAGTAATTTAAGCATATCTAGCTGGACAACATTTATAATGCTAGTCCATCTAATATATACAACATCACATTATAATTTCTTATGAGTCGTAATTTTTTATTCTATTTTAGAAGTAAAATTTGTAAGTGAACGCTGTATAGGTCAACAAAGAGCATGTGGGTGCGCCCTTTCGCCCCATCATCAAGTCCCTGGAAGAATCCCGTCGCACTCACTCTTTCTCTCTCCCTCTCCCACAAAGCGGATATAGTGGCCAGTTCTCTGACCTCCTCCTCCCACATATCAGGTGTTGTGGCCAGTTCTCCGGCCTCCTCCTCCCACATAGCATTTGTTATGGCCAGTTCTCCGGCCTCCCCCTCCCACATAGCGGGTGTTGTGGCCAGTTCTCCGGCCTCCCTTTCCCACATAGCGGGTGTTGTGGCCAGTTCTCCGGCCTCCCCCTCCCACATAGCGGGTGTTGTGGCCAGTTCTCCGGCCTCCCTCTCCCACATAGCGGATGTTGTGGCCAGTTCTCCGGCCTCCCTCTCCCACATAGCGGGTGTTGTGGCCAGTTCTCCGGCCTCCCCCTCCCACATAGCGGGTGTTGTGGCCAGTTCCCCGGCCTCCCTCTCCCACATAGCGGGTGTTGTGGCCAGTTCTCCGGTCTCCCCCTCCCACATAGCGGATGTTGTGGCCAGTTCTCCGGCCTCCCCCTCCCACATAGCGGGTGTTGTGGCCAGTTCCCCGGCCTCCCTCTCCCACATAGCGGGTGTTGTGGCCAGTTCTCCGGTCTCCCCCTCCCACATAGCGGGTGTTGTGGCCAGTTCTCCGGCCTCCCCCTCCCACATAGCGGGTGTTGTGGCCAGTTCCCCGGCCTCCCTCTCCCACATAGCGGGTGTTGTGGCCAGTTCTCCGGTCTCCCCCTCCCACATAGCGGGTGTTGTAGCCAGTTTTTCCGGCCTCCCCATCAGATACTAGCGAATTCTCCGGTTCGAGTCACCGCCGCGCCAGAGCGCTGTCGACGAAGGTGGGGACGCCGCCTCGAGTATATAGGCATCGCGACGCCTCACAGCTGTGTATCGACTGGTAGTGCGCGCTCGTAGCTGGTAGCTGGTGGATGATAACTGATAACACGCCAAGATGAAGCCTCTTATGCGAGCGGACACCCACTCCAGCATTCACGTTCCCCGCACTGACGATTCCAAGCCAAACTTCACTTTTTCGCAGGTGATAATTATTTGTTGTTACAGGAAGTGATTTAATTCGCTGACGATTAGCATAGTAGACTTCGGTTCAAGACATCGTGGGTCGGGTTCCCGGCATGCCCTTAAGACTTTGAGGGGTTTGGCCCGCTTTCCCTTAAAATTGTTTTTGTATGTCTCATGTCAAAATTCCGTTGGGGCAGACACAAAAAAATTTATTTAATTGTGAATGCGTAACTTTAAATTCCATCACATTTTTTTCAATGAAAGAGTCTAAATAGCAAGGAGTCCCGCTTTCAGCTAAATTACCTAAGAAACTAAGTAATATATTCCATGTCAATACATTTAAATCTACTGCTTGAGTTAAACTGATGAATTCAATAGTAGGCAAAAAGATTAATTGATTGGCAAATTGTGGTTCGGAAGCTGTTACCGGTCTCATAATAAGACTTAAGCCTGAGGCCATGATAATATTGCATATTGGGGCCCCAAGAAGAAAAAAGCACTGATAACAGCCTTATTATATTCTCAGTTATCAAAAATTGTAATAAAATAGTTAAGAGAGCCAGAGAGCCATTGTCTCTTGTAGGTTCAGAAATCAGCTTAAGACAATGATTCTTCTGAGCAGCCATAGTTTTTATTAATTTGACTCGTTCCGACATTTTTCAAACAACTCTCGTCTTTTGAAGATAACACTCTGAAAATGTTTAACGAATAATTTTGGACTTTTGTAGACGTAAATAATTATTTACTGGACACATAGGAAGCCAAGTTATTAACTGAGTATTTTTGAATGGTTACAAGCAATTACAAAAAATACAAGCTTTTAAAAATTACACTATTTATACGATCTCTTTAAAAGGAAATCCCAATCTCTTGCTAAATGGAAATGTATGTGATCATAAAAGTTGACTCGAGGAATGACGTAGGAACATATTTCTAAAGTTTTACCTTGTAGATTGAGTCATGACCAATCCGTGTCGGAAAACTTACCAAACGTTGAGTAATCGAAGTCCAACTTACCAAATAAAATATTGTAATACCAAATACCAGGGTATTCACGTCCCTCTTGTTGCTTATAGTATTTGAGCCTTTATCGAATGATCAGATCGCTTATGTAGGGGAAATCCAAAAGCAAAATCTTATAAACAGACTTCCTAATGACTAGTTTGCAGCATACTACAGTGATTTGGTTATATATTGTTAGCAAAAAAGAGCAAACATATATGTTAACGTTTCTTACAATCAGTAAAATATTATTGATAAAAATATTATTAGTACTACAAAGTACTAAATCTTTCTCTTTTCCATGTTACAGGTGCTAGCTACTGTTGCCGTATCTCTCGGCTCCATGGTCGTGGGTTTCTCTGCGACCTACACCTCCCCCGCCATCCCCTCCATGAAGGAACACCCGGGGGCGCTGGGCAACATCACTGTGAATCATGTAAGTTTATTAGTTCTGAATCCATCATATCACTAGAAAAAGCATACGAACAGTTTAAATTTGAGCAAAATTATGAAAATAAATAGATTGATATTTATGTTTGAAGCCCGAACTATCCGTAACTTTTGAGAAAAGCATAAATCTGACACCCATCAACCCTATACTTGAGTGAGAGGTCTAGGTGAGAAAATCCCGAGAAAAGTACATATTTTTGATAAAATGTTCACTAAAGGCATTTTCAGCTAAAACATTTTTATTTAAAATTATTTTCCTACTTAACAGCTTGCTGAGCAGCGAGGGTTGACTAGCAGTTTAAAGAAAAAAAAAAACTATATTTTCCTACGTTTGGCTATATTATTGAAACTATATTATTGAAAACTAATACACTTAATTGGTTTCGGTTCTAAATTCTTACTAATTATAGGCTACCTTTTTTATATCACCATTTCACCATTGATCTTTAGCCCTTTGATAAAATACAGAGGTTCTAGAATTCAATTTTTACACAAGTTTTATAAACTTGGCCAGGAACTAAAATTACAATGCTTCTTTTATCGAATCTGTACACTGTAAACCATGATGTCATAAACTTCAATGAAAAAGGCTGAAATTATGCAAATAGAAATAATGGCTCATCAATCATAGATTTTACTACTTAAATACGTATAACCTATCAACACAATACACTATTTTATAAATCACTTGTCATGACTGACGTCAGCCAGAGAGTGTTTGTATAACATAAATCAAATGGCAACCAAGCCTCCTCCAACTGACTAATCAAAGGCAGATCTGGTATACTGACTAATTCAATTCTCCGATCGACAGACGACGCGAAACAAAAAATTTCGACTGTCTCAATTCAGTGACACCGTGGAACACTCAATGTGTCTCGGAAAAGTTTTATCACCCAATAAAGTGGATTATTAATGTAATGGCTCCTCCTTTAAACATTAAAACCTCAACTATCGTTTACTGACATTTTAATGCCACTTTAAGTATCGGAACAATCTATGTGATCACCAGTATAAAACAAGAAATCCCCTGGTGACATTGACAATGTCAATGTCACATTACGTCTATAGCATTACGATTTGATCCTCGACAAATGACAAACAAAAAAATATATATTCGCTTGAATTAGATTCGAAAATACATAAAAATAGTGTATAATATATATTAAAAAACAACACATAAACTTTTTTCACAGGAATCATGGATTAGCAGTCTACTGCCTCTATTTGCCATCTTCGGGGGCTTGTCTGGAGGCCCGGCTATCGACATATTCGGTCGCAGGACGACTCTCCTCCTCACCGCCCTCCCCTTCCTTCTCTGTGAGTGGAACAAATATGTAAGCATCAAATATATATTAAGTTATGTCATTGACTTTATACCTAAAAGTCAAATTTTAAATCTAGTTTTTTCCTTATAATCATTTTTAAAATTTATTTTTTCTTTATAATCAATGGTTATATCTATTTCGAGTTTAAAATTCACCAAAAGTTCTGAGAAATAGATTTTTCCTCGAAAATGTAGAAAAAATATCCACATAATGGGTTTAAAGTTTCCAAATTTTGATCTTTATTGTCTGGTAAGTCCTTACAAAAACAATACTTACAATACTGTGACGTGCGCCGGCCGGCAAGCTATGTTATATGTCATGTCTTCAGTGTTTTTTGTCGTAAAAAGTTTTAAATGTATTTGGTATTTTTAAAGTTGACAAAATTTCAATGAATGAAATTTAACGTTCAGTTTTGAAAATGACCACTTAGTAGTCGAAACTATAGTCAACATTAGTAAACTGAGGAATGGCGGACGTCAAGGTATGTAACCTGTTATACTTACTATACCATTACAAAACATCATACAGTTAAGCATTATAGTTTTCTTCTATCCTTTTCCTCAAAAGTGTCCTCAAGATACTGTCGGGAGCTCAGGTTTGTAGGACCAAAACGATTAAACCCGTAGAGCAACACCGTAATGACAACAACCCCTGTTGCCTCGGCCCCACACTCGTGAAGTCACTTCAGTAAATAGTACTTCGAAACCATGATGTGTAAAAATAATCTCTCCATTCTGTCATATACTGAAATATCTTTCTTGCCGCTTTCAAAGAATAAAACATCGAAATTATATTGTTTCTGAAAAAGGAATTTTTTGATTGTTTTTAAATTATTATCTCATTCTTTTGCAGCCTTCACGCTGATCGCGTTCGCCTTCAACATCGGCATGGTGTACGCGGGCAGATGCCTCGCTGGCTTCTGCAGCGGCGTCATCAGCCTGACGATGCCGGTCTACCTGGGAGAGACCATCCAGGCCGAGGTCAGGGGCATCTTGGGAATCGTGCCCACTTCCGTGGGAAATCTGGGTTGGTCATATGTTTGCAATTCATTGTTGGTTGGTGAAATATTTATGTTTTGATTTAAATTTTACCGACAATTGCCATCATTGATCAGGGAAAAAGCTAGACGACGTTTTGGGATCTAAAAGCTGATTCCCTGTTCAGGTGGAAACGAACCTAGAGCGTTACAAGATTAGTAACACACAACTAGCAGAACCTGGTCAAAAATCATAGCTAAAACAGAGAAATGTAAAAACAGTCAAAAGAAAAACGCTGAAAAAACCATAAATCATGTTTACGACATGACGAGTGTGGCATTTTTTCATTTGACATTCTACACATGCTACACGCTTTATTACAAATGCTGAAATCTAAAGAAGTAATCAATGAAACACATAAATCACAAACATCACCAATCAGAATAGAATAAGTCCACAGCCAACCAGAGCAGAGCAAAGACTGATATGAAGGGAGGAGAAGGAAATGGCGGCGGCAAAGGAAATGGCGGAAGATGTAATGGCTAATGTTTGCAAAAATCGAAATAAAAACTGGCTGGGTACTTTCTTCTCAGCTTTAAAAGAATTCCCATTTGGTTTTGTTATCAATCTAGCTGATTTAATGTTAATGACAGTTAGCCTTTAAAAAATCCGAGGAACAGTTAAGTGAGATGACAGAACTTTAGTGCTTTACAGATTACAGTTTTCATCGTTAGTACATGAAAGAGCATAATCAGTATTATGGTCGTGCTGTATAACCATCTACACTGATGCATTTCCTTGCAGGTTGTTTGGTCTGCTTCTTCACCGGAAAGTACCTGGACTGGTCCGGAGTGGCCCTGGTCGGGGCCTCCCTCCCCATCCCCTTCATCATCTTCATGCTCCTCATCCCCGAGACTCCTCGCTGGCTCATCGAGAAGGAGAAGAATAAGCGCGCCCGCAAGGCCCTCCAGTGGCTGCGGGGGCGACACACCGACGTCAGCCAGGAGTTCAGCGAAATCGAGAAGAGCCACCAGGTATAGTCTGAATCAAATAATGTGGCCAGTCCATAATAATCATTATAATTGTGTAAATATTAGCTTTCAGCTTAGGACGGCATGGACCAAGTCATTCGACTCGGATTGTACAATCATCTGTTTACGTTTATGTTCTTATCATTGATATACTACAATGTTCTCATAATGGCTTCTCGAATAACCATAAATCATGTAAACAAAGCTACGATTGATTGGCACTCCTTCTTGGTTCTGAATATCAGCTAAAACTGATTGATTTGTCACGATGTTTTTATTCTTTCCTTACGAAGCAAAACGTAATTGTTGTTTTTAATTTAGAAACTTTTATTGGTCCTGCTGTAGATTCTGAGGTGGTTTCACTGCTGACAAACATTTTTTCTTAATCATTTTTTATATTTTCTTAATAAGCAAACAGTTTATTAAGCAACAGTAACCGATCTCAACAGTCATGATCGGTAGTTAATGTTTTTATACAGACAAAACTATATTACTTATAACAATCCAGCTTTTAAATGTCCATGCTCAAAATTACTAGAAAAATGCTAAAGAATATTCTGATAATTTTTTGTTGTTTGTAAATTTTATAAATGTTAAAATCCAATGTGTTTTAATTTTCCTCACTTTAATATAAAGAGAGTTACTGCACAAATAGCCCTCATCTAATCCTTTTTTAAAGGAGTCCCAGCGTGATGAGTCATCCGGCGGGATCGGTGAACTGTTCTCTCCTCGCTACGTCAAGCCTGTGGCCATCTCCTTGGGCCTCATGTTGTGCCAACAGATGAGTGGAATAAACGCTCTCTTTTTCTACACCGTTGACATTTTTAAGGTAAACACCTCCAACTTAACTTGTTTTATAGTGTTATAGTCACAGTACTGTTATAACGCTTATATCTTTAAAATTCAAGTATTATATCTAAACAGTTTTTGTCAAACTCATAGAACAGTTTAAGACGAACAAACTTTTGAATTTGAAAAAATTATACGCCAGTCTTATAGTACGTTAGAAATCTTTTAAATCACAAAACTGATGGCTAGTTACGATATTCTTAACTTTCATTGTACCACCGATTTTGCGTAGCTTCGAAGTTCCTGTCCGGATGGTGGTCGATAAAACCTGATGTTGGTGTTGCGTTTACCCTGCACCAAGCAAACAATATCTGCACAAACCTTCAATTCTTCATAATATTATAGACTAGACCGATAAGAGACAAATTTAGTATATGCTTTGTGACTTATTTGTTCAATGAAGAGTGAAACAGAATACACTGTTTTACAGTACCATATGAGTCATGAGACGCCAGCCAACATTAAGGGCTATTTTAAGATGAATATGAGTAAAATATGAGTGTAGGACAGGATGATTGTTGTACGATCTTAGTCTTGTTACTAATTAAGGTCGATGCGGCCCTTTAACAGTTTAGTCAATTCATAGCCCAGTAGTCAATTGCAACCAAGGGATCGACCTTCAGTTAAACGTGGGATCCGAACCACAATTTCACTAATTCTGATGCCTGCAGACAAGTGAGAGTTCCATCGACAACAACCTCTGCGCCATCATCATCAAGCCAGTCAACACAGTCACGGTGCTGGTCAGCTCGGCCCTGATTGATCAATGTCACTAATTCTGATGCCTGCAGACAAGCAAGAGTTCCATCGACAACAACCTCTGCGCCATCATCATCGCGCCGGTCAGCATCGTCACGGTGTTCGTCAGCTCGGCCCTGACCGATCAATGTGACTAATTCTGATGCCTGCAGGCAAGCAAAAGTTCCATCGACAACAACCTCTGCGCCATCATCATCGCGCCGGTCAGCATCGTCACGGTGTTCGTCAGCTCGGCCCTGACCGATCAATGTGACTAATTCTGATGCCTGCAGACAAGCAAGAGTTCCATCGACAACAACCTCTGCGCCATCATCATCGCGCCGGTCAGCATCGTCACGGTGTTCGTCAGCTCGGCCCTGACCGATCAATGTCACTAATTCTGATGCCTATAGGCAAGCAAGAGTTCCATCGACAACAACCTCTGCGCCATCATCTTCGCGCCGGTCAGCATCGTCACGGTGTTCGTCAGCTCGGCCCTGACCGATCAATGTCACTAATTCTGATGCCTGCAGACAAGCAAGAGTTCCATCGACAACAACCTCTGCGCCATCATCATCGCGCCAGTCAACACAGTCACGGTGCTGGTCAGCTCGGCCCTGATTGATCAATGTCACTAATTCTGATGCCTGCAGACAAGCAAGAGTTCCATCGACAACAACCTCTACGCCATCATCATCGCGCCGGTCAGCATCGTCACGGTGTTCGTCAGCTCGGCCCTGACCGATCAATATCACTAATTCTGATGCCTGCAGACAAGCAAGAGTTCCATCGACAACAACCTCTGCGCCATCATCATCGCGCCGGTCAGCATCGTCACGGTGTTCGTCAGCTCGGCCCTGACCGATCAATGTCACTAATTCTGATGCCTGCAGACAAGCAAGAGTTCCATCGACAACAACCTCTGCGCCATCATCATCGCGCCGGTCAGCATCGTCACGGTGTTCGTCAGCTCGGCCCTGACCGATCAATGTCACTAATTCTGATGCCTATAGGCAAGCAAGAGTTCCATCGACAACAACCTCTGCGCCATCATCTTCGCGCCGGTCAGCATCGTCACGGTGTTCGTCAGCTCGGCCCTGACCGATCAATGTCACTAATTCTGATGCCTGCAGACAAGCAAGAGTTCCATCGACAACAACCTCTGCGCCATCATCATCAAGCCAGTCAACACAGTCACGGTGCTGGTCAGCTCGGCCCTGATTGATCAATGTCACTAATTCTGATGCCTGCAGGCAAGCAAAAGTTCCATCGACAACAACCTCTGCGCCATCATCATCGCGCCGGTCAGCATCGTCACGGTGGTCGTCAGCTCGGCCCTGACCGATCAAAGTCACTAATTCTGATGCCTATAGGCAAGCAAGAGTTCCATCGACAACAACCTCTGCGCCATCATCTTCGCGCCGGTCAGCATCGTCACGGTGTTCGTCAGCTCGGCCCTGACCGATCAATGTCACTAATTCTGATGCCTGCAGACAAGCAAGAGTTCCATCGACAACAACCTCTGCGCCATCATCATCGCGCCAGTCAACACAGTCACGGTGCTGGTCAGCTCGGCCCTGATTGATCAATGTCACTAATTCTGATGCCTGCAGACAAGCAAGAGTTCCATCGACAACAACCTCTACGCCATCATCATCGCGCCGGTCAGCATCGTCACGGTGTTCGTCAGCTCGGCCCTGACCGATCAATGTGACTAATTCTGATGCCTGCAGGCAAGCAAGAGTTCCATCGACAACAACCTCTGCGTCATCATCATCGCGCCGGTCAGCATCGTCACGGTGTTCGTCAGCTCGGCCCTGACCGATCAATGTCACTAATTCTGATGCCTGCAGGCAAGCAAGAGTTCCATCGACAACAATCTCTGCGTCATCATCATCGCGCCAGTCAACACAGTCACGGTGCTGGTCAGCTTGGCCCTGATCGATCAATTTCACTAATTCTGGTGCTTTGGTATTATACAGAGGCCACTATTTTTAGAGAGGTTTTGTTAACTGTGTACCAAAAATAACTACATAATTGGAGAGAACTTACTTTAATTGACTTACTATCCAAATTTGACATAATTATGATAAGCGGTCTTTGTGTTATGCTTCCCAGAATGCAGCGATGTCGGCGAGGTTAAGCGTCACCGCTGCTAGCGGCAACACCCGATCGCCACCCTTACGCAGAGTGCTTCAGCGGTAATGTTAGGTTAGGTTATCATAAACATGTTAGGTTAGGTTATGTTAGGTTAGGTTATGTTCGGCGGTTATATTAGTAGGACTTCCTCGTTTCGTTGCAGATCAAATGATACTGGATGAGTCATACTTTCGCCCGCCAAATCCTGTAGGCAAGTGATGTATACACTCCGGTCAACAACCCGACAAAGACCTACTTAGAGCGGATTTGGCGGGCGAAGATATGACTCATCTGGTATAATTCGATTCGTAACGAAATGAGGAAAGTTCTACTAACGTATTTATGATAACCTAACCTAACCTAACCGCCGCAGCGCGCTGTATGAGGGTGGCCTCCGTATAATACCAATGTGTCCTAATGCTGATGCCTACAGGCAAGCAAGAGTTCCATCGACAAAAACCTCTGCGCCATCATCATCACACTGGTCAGCACCGTCACGATGTTCGTCAGTTCGGTCTAATCGATCAACTTCACTTGTTCTGATGTCTACAGGCAAGCAAGAGTTCCATCGACAACAACATATGTGCCATCATCATCGCGCTGGTCAGCACCGTCACGGTGCTGGTCAGCTCGGCCATGATCGACCGACTCGGCCGCAAGATCCTCCTCTACGCCTCTGGTTTCCTCATGGCCAACTCCAGTATCGGCCTCGGTGTCTACTTCTACTGCCGGGAGTACACCGACATTTCCATGGACCACCTCGGTTGGGTCCCCCTCGTCAGCTTGGTCGTCTACACTATCGGATATTTTATCGGATTCGGCCCAATCGCTTGGCTGATGATGGGGGAACTTCTGCCTGGTAAGTGTCTTAGACCTCCCGTTCTTTTAGCCCGGCTGTAGCTAGTTTTGGGTGAGTCAGAGTTGAAAATTTACATTGTTAAATTGATTATTGACGGAGTGTGCTTCTGTAAACACGTAATTTTCGTTATTTACTTTAAAATTTTGTATTCCAATCTCACGAAGCAATAATTAATTTGCTATTATGTGTTTTCTGTGTCACTAAATTATATACTTCCCCCTTCTGATTTATTGTAATAGGTGGCATCAGAAACATCTTTGGTGAATCACTAAGAATACTTCAAATTCGGGTCACTCAAAACCTGGCAAACATTTGATAATGTGAATGAAATCGGAATGCCTACGTGTCTTCTTCAGAAGTATTAATTATCGAGTTTAGTTTTCTCCATATTGCTTTGTAATTGATTGTTTGGTGTGGATACAGAACCATTTGAATGAAAATAGAGTTTGTGCTGCTTTGTTCAGTTTTTCAACTAAATTTTTCAGTTGTCACATTCCTCTTACGTCGTTAGTAAGAAATATACTAAAAACATTTTGCTAATGTTCGAAAATGTACTCGTTTTGCAATAAATTAAAAATAATGATCATGAAGAAAAAATCTGGTTTTTGATATTAAAACAAACTTTCAGAAGTGACTTCAGTCCATTGTACTGTTAGCAAAATACAATGGCATTTTAAGCAGTGATTGTTCAGGCTGGATCTTACGATGATAGGCGAATGAATGTATCAATTACAAATGAACATGAGCGTATCATTTGCGAATGAGCGTATCAAATTAGCGTATCTTTTGATTACTTGCAGAACCAAATCGTGAGATAAAAGCAGAAAACTACCGTATTCCACACATTACGAGTGAAACTAATTACATTTTTGCTCATGAGATTAGACACTTGTTTTGTTAATTAAAAAAAAAAACAACTGTGTAATGTAATCATGGTTTTCCACAGCCAAAATCAGAGGGTCAGCAGCCTCCATTGCCACCAGCCTACACTATTTCTCAATGTTCTTCATCACCAAGACTTTCAAAGACTTTAGTAGCCTTTGGGGCTATAGCATGCCCTTCCTCATGTACGGAGCTTGCTGCATTGTCAGTATTTTCTTCGTCTTCTACTGCGTGCCCGAGACCCAGGGCAAGAGTCTAGAGGACATTGAGAGGAATCTGACGGGAGAAGGTCCCAAAGTCCCAGTGAGAACAGTGAAAAGAATGAGCTCCCTCGCCAACCTCAAGCCTACACCATTATCGATATAGGATCTCAAACTACTAACCCTCAAGTATCTTGTTGCCAATCGTTATTCTGTAAAAAAATGTATTTTTGTTCCTATTGAGCTTTAAGTAGGAATGTGAACGAGGGTAGAGCCAGGCACAAGAGGTTTTGGAGGGCATAAAAGCGGATCTGTACTTGAGATTGTGTTTCAATTGATTGTTCTTGATTCATATTGAATTCTACTGACCGGGTGTTGACAGAGAAATAACAGTGGAAGTTGTGCGTGTCGTACACGATGATAAAAAAGATAAAGGTAAAAGCATTTTAAATTAAAACTGTAAACTCTATTTCTTAGATCTGAGACACAGTCTGGAAATTGATTTGAAAACGGAATTAATGATAAAAATGCTGAATCGCAGTTGGAAGTCGAGGCTTTGATTAGAACCAGAGGGCGTGGGAGAGATTGTGCCAACATTTTGGTTATCCAGTGATATTAATTGTAAAGTGATTTAATGTTACCAATAATCGATTCACTGCTGTAAATACAGTAATGTTTGTTGTTAATAATGTTATAATTGTTATATATTATTTTTGCTGCCATGTTAGAAGTCACCGATAGACTGAGATTGTTTTATGCCTTTTTGGCTAACTTAACAAGAACTCAATTTAATTATGGAATCAGTATTCATATTAAAGTGGTAATTAATTTTAGTGAGAAAACCTAGCCAATTTATCCAAAAATTAGATTTATTAAATTATTGTAGAGTAATGTATTGCAAATAATTGTCTTTCCTGGTATTTAAAGACTGTTTATATAATGCTTCGGTTTTAAACTTTCTTTGAAAATAATGCTTCTAGTCCAGTCAACAAGCCATGTGACCTTGAAGTAGGGTCCGACTCAAATATTATGATTGATTCTAGTACTTAATGATGTACTGAACACGAATATGGCAGACGCCAGACTGGCATCCATGAGAAACTTCGAAAAACGAAGGCAAAAGTTAAAAGGGCCGAAAATACAGAAAAAGATTGTGAAACAATGGTACAGTTCACGCATTATATCTCCTGCTATGACAGAGTCAGCTTGTTGCAAGGCGCAGGGGGGAGAGGGGGTACATTTCTGAAAACATTGTTCTACAGCCCCGCTGTGTGTCAAACGCATTGTTTACCAAAATCATATGTTTAAAATATCATATGATACGGTTAGTAGCGTAGTGGTCATAGCCGGAGATATAATGCGCGACCTGTCCAAACAAATATTCCCCAAGGTATTGATTTTAAACCACCACCGATGCTTGGTGGTAAATACTTCATTTTGATTGGGTATTAATGCGGTTAGTGTAGAAGTTGGTACTTTTCAGATTGAACATTTTAAATTAAAAGCAAAAGTAATAAAAAGTTGAAGTTGAAATATTATATAAAAGCAATTTATAATTTAAAAAATTGAATTTAAAATGTTGATTATAAAATATAAGTTTGAAAACACAGTGTTCCTTCATTTAAACGACACTTGGAATAGTAAATATTTGTCCACCATCAGTTCTACATCGAATACGTAATAAATCGCATTAGGACACATCTCACAAGGACTCACTCGTTGTCCTAAAGACTCACATAAGGACTCATAACTCGTAATAAATCATAAGTTTAGCTTGTAGGACTCGAGTGGTCAGCAGGGGATTACTTGCAGTGGGTTTCCCGCTAGCCCAAAAGGGATTCCATCCTGCCATGTGATTTATGATCGTCATTGTAATTATACGTGATTGATGGAGCCTTATAATCGGCCCTGCAATGGACCCGTCGTGGTTGTCAGCATGGTAGTAAAATAACTGTATGCTTGAATTTTTGGGTCGTTCTTACTTTTAAATGTTATGGCAATATCAATGATATTAATAAGGTAAAACATAAAAAAATATTAAACTTAAACAATTTAACCTGTCGAAACGTGAGTAAGAGTAAAATTAAGCTCAAAATTAATTACTTTTTTATATTTCTACGTAATTTGTGCGAGGAGTAGTATACGAAGTGTCACACGTTTGCTTTTTCGTGAAATTGGTATGTATATTGGTAAGAAAAAAAGATTACACACGTGTACTTTTAGATTGTTGGGTTAAAAACTGTCGATGGGTTTCTAAATGGCGTCAAATATAATGTAATGAAATACATTTTGGCTCTTAATTGTGTAGCCCTTACAAACCTGGACTACTCGACTGAGTATATGAGGGAACTCGGGGCATCCTAAATACCAAAAAGTTCGCTGGGTCAAGTGGTCACTCTGATAAAGAATTTTTAATTTTGAAACATACTTGACACCGAATAAATTGATTCAATTAATATTTATCTTGGTAGGTAAATAAAAGCGTAAGGAAAGACTCATATTTGTTACCTCAAGTATTCCACACGTGTACTTTTAGATTGTTGGGTTAAAAATTGTCAATGGGTTTCTAAATGGCGTCACATATAATGTAATTAAATAAATTTTGGCTCTTAACTGTATAGCCCTTACAAACCCGAACTACTCGACTGAGTATATGAGGGAACTCGGGGCATCCTAAATACCAAAAAGTTCGCTGGGTCAAGTGGTCACTCTGATAAAGAATTTTTAATTTTGAAACATACTTGACACCGAATAAATTGATTCAATTAATATTTATCTTGGTAGGTAAATAAAAGCGTAAGGAAAGACTTATATTTGTTACCTCAAGGCCATTTACCAAGGTAAATATTAACTGAACGAATTTTTATTGCTTAAAGGGTATGCTAAATTTGGGTTTCCTTCTCTAACGCATTTAAAAGATAAGTGAGGGGCATCTTCACTTTTCCAAACCCTTTTTAAGTGACCGAGGACAATCTTATAAGAACGTGTCTCAAAATATTACAGTTCTGAAATAAGGCTATTTGTAAGAACTACAAACAAGCAAACCATACGGAGAATGAGTAAGTTACGATGCTATTTACAGAATGGAAAAGGGAGAAAAAAACTTCATTTTCGCTACCCTGAGGAGTGCTATTCTGTTTAGTTGTTCTATTTACCAAGCTGTTTCAAGAGTTTTAAAGTTTAGTGTTGCAGTGACTGAGAACGACGATGAAAACTTCTACGACGCTCAACTCATAAATGGGTCTCTAAAGGTAAGTTTACTCTTAACGGATACATTAAAGTTGCAATGGGAATAAGTCTACCAGGAACATCACACTATGGGATAACAAACATCTTTTTACTGAAACAAAGTTTATTGGAGAATTCAGTTTTCCTTTTAACTAACTAGTAAATTGTTGACTCGTTGACAAGAGTATTTCCGGTTTCTTCTTTTTTATTGGAAAGTAGATATATTACTTTACCTGTTTCAGACTTGCTTTGGTAAAACCAGATATAAGTTACATTAACAGCATTTTTTTCATGAACGTTGTGAATTAAGCTTCTCGATGCAATAATCTTTCATCGAACAATCTTATTGTTGATTACACCCTTTGAAAGAGAAAAGGCGAACCAGGTCCCCCAGCTCGTTGGCCGAACGTGAATAATTAAACATCGTTCCGGCTAAAGACCAAGAACTCTCAGAGGACGACTCGTCGACGGAAGGAAAAACTCTAATTTCAGTATGACCGGTTCATAGTTATGGAAATAATCAAACAGGCTAGGAATTAGAGAAAAGCAAAACGACTTCAACGTTTACTATGTGAGTTAAATTATTATCGTTATAATATAACAATTTTAACGAAAATCTCATGTATCTCATAGTATAATGATTGGTTAAGAGATACTGTACTGAAAATGGGTGAAAACTGATAAATATTTTAATTTTATTTTTTAATCTTGTTTTGTTTAGTAGATACTAATATACAAGAACAAATCATGATAATCAAGTTTCAGCATTATTTTGGCCAAAAAGTATATACTGTATACAGGGTGTTTACGAAAAACTTTTACAGACTTCGGGATATGGTTACTTACATCAAAACTAAGAAAAAAGTTCCTATAAATATGGGTCCTAAAATGCTCGGTTATCCGTCTGTCGGTCTGAATGTGTTTTTAACATGATTTTGCATAACTTTGGAACCACTAGAGATACCAACTTCAAACTTGGAACTTATATGCTAACTAATAGGACCTATTTTTGTGCGGAGTATCAAGTTTCTACTTTGTACCATTTCAAAATGGCAGCCATGTTTATATTTTAAACCTTAATATCTTAAAAACCGTGAATTTTACGAAAATTTTACAAGACACAAAAATGCTGCATAACTTTATTTACTACAAAACCCTATAAAGATCATAAATATCGAACCACAAATAACGGAGTTATTGCAATTTTTCTAACAAAACAATGCGAATATTTGCTATAACTGTCATGAATAAGCATGTATTCTGCTAGAAAAAATGGACTAACTCCGTTATTTGTGGTTCGATTTTTATGATCTTTATATGGTTTTGTAGTAAATAAAATTATGAAACTTTTTTGTGTCTTGTAAAATTTTCGTAAAATTTACGGTTTTTAAGATATTAGTTTTTAAAATATAAATATGGCTGCCATTTTGAAATGGTACAAAGTAGAAACTTGATACTCCGCACAAAAATAGGTCCTATTAGTTAGCATATACGTTTGAAGTCGATATCTTTAGTGGTTCCAAAGTTATGCAAAATCATGTTAAAAACACAAACAGGCCGACAAACGGATAACCGAGCATTTTAGGACCCATGTTTACAAGAACTTTTTTCTTAGTTTTGATGTTAGTAACCATATCCCGAAGTCTGTAAAAGTTTTTCGTAAACACCCTGTATATGTAAATAATATCCCACGATTTTGCACTGCATGCGTTCCATACGATCGCTCTTTTAAGAAAGTTCATATTTTCAGGTTTTTTTTTTTCAAAACAAAAATGGACATATCTAGGAAACCAATAAAAGTACTCTAAAGTTTTAGACCATGTTCAATGATGTTTACCTTCATAATGAGATAAAATGTTAAAGGGATTATATATTTTAAATATAATATAATATTTCTAAAATAACATTAAAATCGAATTCCAACTTAAAGAAAAAAAGAGAGTTATTTCATAATACTACTTGAAAACGAAGTTTAGGTCTTCCTATTCAAAATAATTTCAAGTATAAGAAAATCCAAACAGTGGTTTATGTCTAGTACCGATTAAAAAAAAACTTCGTCAAAAACACAGATTTTTTCTGGCATAACAAAACTAAATAAAAGCTAAATTCACTAATCTGCATAAAAAATTAGTAAATCTATTTTTTCACTTTGTTTTAAAATTTCTCCCTTTTCACTTAGTATACTCTTAATACACTTTCTCTCTCTCCAGTTCTCTAGCCATCAAAAAGTTTTTACAAGATTAAATACCTCAGGTTTAATAGTAAAAACCTATGTCAAGTACACTATCATTTAAAACATTAGAAAGGAAAATTGCATCGTAAACCTACCTTATTGTGTACGGTAAATTAATGATGCACTTCTGACGGGAAATCCCTGTTA
Organism: Flexamia atlantica; assembly: GCA_035578135.1. NCBI lineage: Eukaryota > Metazoa > Arthropoda > Insecta > Hemiptera > Cicadellidae > Flexamia > Flexamia atlantica. The sequence goes on along the minus strand of JAQJVK010000004.1, from coordinate 32,690,647 downwards.
CGTAAGTAAACAAATCATTACCAGAACGCCACGTTAATTTTTATGATATAAGTTTGGGTTTAGAATTAGAACCGTAGTGGTTTTTGTGAAAGATATATGACTGAAATATGCGTTTTTTAGTATGATGTAAATTTACGTAATTTAATCCACACAATAAGTTTTACTGACCTTGCACGAAAATCCCTCCGGCCCACTTGAGAACTATCGTGTTTTTTCCAGTAAAATATTATTTACTTACTGAATTACTATTAAGGCTTCATACTCAACTAATGTGATGTTGTTAAGTCTACCAGATTATAAATAAACCTTAGAAAATGACTTCAGTGTCCTAATTAATTAATTAGCCTTAATTATATGGTGTCCTCTTAGTCAACCGAATCTTTTAGAAATCCGCGCATAACAATTTATCTTATAAACTTAAAACCTGCATAAATCAATTTTTACAGTTCAAAATAAAACATGATATAGTCTTTCTGTTTATAGAATGTTGTTTTAGTCTTACATACTTGTAGTGGAACCAAAAGTATCGTTGGTCGATCTTATCATAACTGGTATCGTTTAGTAGTTTTGTGTCTCTTTCAACTGGCTAACCGACCAGTTATTAATATTAATCTAGTGAGAAATTCAGTGATAATTTAATGCCTTGATCCAACCAAAACAATACTTTTAATAACAAAGTAAACCTTCTAATACGTAATCAATATTAAGATTCACTAACGAATACCGATAAATCAAGAGTCGCTAAACAGCTTATTGCCAACAGCTGACGCGTACAAGCAACTGCCGTAAACTGCATTGCCGACAACTCTCCTGTCAACCGAACACGCGTCCACCGATAAACTGTCGATAAACACAATCTGCCCCGGCCGTTACCGACAACTTCACCCCTTGTGAACTTTTTGTGGAAGGAGGCAAATTGATTTATTGATACTCGGAGTGTTCCTTGTTTAGTTTTAATTTTTTTTTATCATAACTTCTCCATTCTTATTTTTGTTTACCGTTTTCAAAATTAGGAATCATATGGACAATGCAACTGTAAACATTTCTGTCTTGTAATTAAGCAAGGAGCAGTCACTATAATAAAGCATGATAACACATTATAACATAACAAGTTTCGGTCAATTTTTTTTCTAAACTCCATGCAGTGTCAGTCATTGTTATTGTATTATATATTTGAGGAAGACCTTTCGACCAAAACCGTGGTAACTTAAGAGACCTTGAGTTAAATTCATTCAGACCTGTACTCTCTGTCTCTTAATTTGGACTTTAGACCTATCGACTAAGCTAAGGGATTGAAAAAAACCCCTACCAATATGTTAGGATCCTCTTAAATTACTCGAAATATTGATTAAGTGAATAGGCAAAGGGGATCTGACAAATTGCAGTGTTGAACATTATTGAGTGGTCAATAAAACGTGACCCTAATTTAAAATCAATATTTGTTTGTCATTTGACAACAGCCGTATTAGTCTTTATTTATGTAAGACTAAAACATACCGCATTGTTTTAGTCTTACATACTTGTAGTGGAACCAAACGTATCGTTGGTCGATTTTATCACAACTGCTGTCGTGAAAGAGTTTTGTTTCTCTTTCAACTGGCTAAGGCGAATGGTCAATTAAAAACATAATACGCTTCAGTAGAAGGGGTCAGGAAAGTTCTGTCACCTCGTTTAAGCGTCATTGTAAAGAATCAGAGATTCGCATTGAGATTCATTAAAGCCTTTGTTATATTTAATCATCTTAATTCTTTTAGCTTAATTTACGATTATTTTAAGTCATTCTATTAATTTAAAATGTCAATGCATTACGAAATCACATTAATAAATGAAATTAACAAAAATAATTGTGAAAACACTACGACTTGAGTTGAGGATAGAAACTAATTCGTTATTGCTTTGCTTATTTTCAGAAACTAGGTTATTTTTTTTAAAGCGCAATACCCACTATCGTATTGTATTTAAATAGAGCCTATCCAGTTTATTATATCCTACTTACAAACATCTTTCAATTATTGAGAATTGATCATGTTACATGTATTATTCTATAGTTAAATATGATTTTTAAATTAATAGATAACATATAAAATGGTGCATTTTATTACAGTTCGATTTGAAGAGCAATGAGTAATTATAATGCAATTGACGTCCAACATCGGTTTATTTCATTAACCCCTAGCTTAAAAGGCAAAGTTAAAAGAAAATACAAACACATAATCACCAAGAAAGCTGATCAACTAAAAAGATTATTAGCTTCTCCCACAAAATTTTTTAATATACAATACTATTTTACTACATGTTTACAGCTAGCTACAACAATACGAATTCAGATGCAGCCTACTGAACCAGTAATTAATTGGCAATTCGAAATGCAATTAGGATCCCTGAGTTCGTGGATTGGTCGAGGCTGAATAACTTAACTTGCTTGAAATAAGGACTCGGGAGATTGGGTTCGCTGCACGGGGCAGATTAGCATAAGACTGATTTGTTATCATTAATGCATCCTGCACTTAGGGCAACATCAGAGTTCCACTTTGAAGTAACACAAAAATATGTATCATTTGTAAAATGGTGTGAACTCGTATACATAAATAAAGACCTTTGAAAAATAATCTGAACATGTTTACCCTGTTACGTTTCTTATACAAGAGCTTGTCATGATTCTAATACTCAAGAGTCGCCCGTGATAGTTTTAACATTATGTGTCTGGACCATTATATATATTTTGAAAAGCTAGGTACATCAGCTTAAACGGATTACTAAAATAACTTCAATGATACATTGCAATACTTATGATTTCAAAAGTAACAAATTCGGAAACAAAGATTTTTAAACTAAAACCACAGTAAATTTGTTTGGATTCGTTGAAAAAATTATCATCGGATAGCAGTTAAAAGCTCAAGGTCTTTAAGAATGTTTTTAAACTGGATACTAACAAAAACTTCTTCAAAAAGATAATTTATATAAGTCCTTCACACCCTATACAATTAACAATTGAAATAAGTGGACAGGAGTCTTATATCTCATCAATACATCAATGATTTTAGATTTTTGCATAAATTGTGATCAAAATCACACGATCAATATTATCACAGTTTTTTTTAGTTTTGTTTACTTAAACAACCGGTATGTTTCCACTATGGTCAATTATAATTAAATTTTTATCAATTTAATCTTTTAAATTTCATTATTGATTTTCTAATTAATAATTTGTTAGTTTAAGTGTTAACTAATAAGCAAACACATAATTCAAAATAATCAGTATTTGCAAAGCAAAAAAAAAAAAAAAAAAAAAACGGGGACCACACCTAGCAATTCGACCCAGCAATTTCATGATTTCTATGGATTTGATATTTGAAATTTGTTTGGGTCGATTTGCTCGGTCGACCAAACGTAACACCAAAACATGGTTAACAGCTCAATAGACGGGCTTCCAAGGATTCAAACCATACAAGGCTATACCCTTGTGTTATGTATCAGCGGAGTTCCTTCAGTAATCCGTTTATACTGTATGTATCAAGCTGCTTTATTAACAACGAAAATAAAACTCAACCAAATAAAATTAAAACTAAACAATAGTTAAATTAAAGTTGTTTGCCTTTAAACAAGAATAATGGGCATGCTATAAGTGACATGTGCCTGTGTGTTTTATGTTGATATATAAAGACATATGTGCAAAATACAAACATTCCACATAGAAAACGATGCGAGATAAATTAACATGTTGTTTCTTTTGGTTCAATAAACAAAGTTTGTCAGTAAATGAAGAGAGTTTGCTAACTTTCTATGTTTATTCGCCGTTTCCAATTATGTTTGAACACTGGCAGTATTTGCGGATGGCGTGATGTTCATTAAGTTTAAAAAGATTTCCTAGACAATTCGCTATTAAAAAATAATTAAAATAAAAAGGTAAAGGATGCTTATTTAAAAATCCTTTTTCGTATGCTAGGCATTATATTTAAAGTTGCAATGTGTTTATTGCACATTTTGATAAGCATTCAGAATTATAGCCTCTGAGTATTTATACGAAACATAAATATATTGTAAATACATGCATGCTTAAAGTTAATACTTTCAAACATATCCGTCCATGTCTTTAGTTAACTTCATGTCGTGCAATTCGTACACAAATCTGGTTCACTTTATAGCAAAGACGACTAAACAGCTGATGTTTACATCATTTCGATGCTCGCGCAATTGTATGACCCAGAGAATATAGAACCCAGTGAGGGTGTGACTTCCCCAAAAAGGTATTTACTTTTACTCAACATAACAAGACCAAAGTTTAACAAGCAGTTTGAGCTTGAGATAATGTTAGGTGAGTGCTTAACCAGCACGATTATGTGTTTGTGTGTACGTAGGGAGGCCGAATTAGATCGTTCCTTTAAATGGCCACCCGGAGAATATCTGCCAGCAAGCCTTATATTAGCTTAATCCTCTGCAGCGGCCTCTGGAGGCTTACAAGGGAAGCTTGAAACATTTTGCTTAGCTTTCTGATAACTTTAAACATTGTATTTTAGATAAATAATCGTAACATTTATTTTTACAGTCTCTTACCTTACTTCCAAGAAAACGACCGTTCTTGAGAAGTTGGGCGTTCTTACTCGTATTTCTTTCTTTCTTTACAAAATGTGTTTTTGTATTACTTAAGTGGTCAGACTTGTCAGATGTTAGATCCTAGAAGTGGTAGTAGTAACAATAAACAAAATCAACTTTAAATTGAAAGTCAGTTCAAAAAGGTTTATTAAAGAATAATAACCACAAATCAGCAAAGCTCTAATTATCAAAGAAACTTTATTAATACGCGAATCGAAAATATTCCAGCCATACATTTTTCCAATGGAAACGCAATTTACTTGTAAATTCTTTGTATATATTGTCCTTTGTTTAAAAAGCTATCTCACTGTTTGAGGGTATTTGCTGGATAAGACAAATTACTCACAATTTGAGATTGAAAAGAGAAATTTTTGAGGTCGGTTTGCTTGGTTTCATGCTTGTTAAATGCCTCTCATGTTTATCTTAGAATGACTTTCGTTTAATAAATTGAATAGCTATTTCCCAGCTAATAACATACCTTTGTTCTGAAGATCGTATAACATTCTAAACGAAAAAAATTCGCCTCGATCGCGTTATTGCTTAACTCTTGACCCACCCAGCTAGCAATTTTTTACTCCTTTTAATTTATCATATTTAACCTTCTTACAAATTAAGCGGTGTAAAGAACTTCAGATCTAGAGTCCTTCAGGCAAAAATACTACAGTATTATACTCCCATAAAAATGTGCATTCTAATTCCGTCAAAACGTAAGGCACATGACACACGCAAAACGCAAAAGCGGCCAGATATGACGGCAGGACGTGGGAAATACGGTAAATGCCACTCGGCCTGAAGTAGGCTATATGAAGGGGAATTACGCTGTCGCCGGGGGTGACGCGGCGTCGGCCAGGGAGTCAGCTGTTCGAGGCCCGCGCCGCCTGGGGATGGCAAAAGAATATCGAACTATCGGTAGTATCGATATTTTACTTCCGATGTATCGTTAAACGCATATCGATATTTGTAATCCGATATTATCGATGTATTGATATTTCTTTTCCGATACATATAGTGGACTTCAGAAACAGGGTTTTGAAGACAAAAAAGAGGTTAGTTATTGAGGCTGCTCCTAGAACCTTATTTCAAAACGATATTCGTAAATTAGTATGATTAACTTTGAAACCTGTAAAACTGGCCATCTCTAACATTTTCCCAGGTGAAAGTGTATATGTGATAAAATTTGTTACTGACTTCTTGTTAGTAAATTGTAACTAGTAATTGCAAAATCCGTTTTGAAATAATGCGCAGACTGTGTAAATGTGTACAGCATAAAATTTTTCTTTTTGAAATCTCGTCTGGTAAGATAAAAAAATCTTAAGTTTCGTGGAGGCAAACCCCGTTTCTGAAAATAGTTTAATCTCTCTAAGGTAAACTTGCAAAATTGTGACATTTTTCTCCAGAAATGTCGTTTTTTCGATATATCAGTTGTCTTCATAGACATCGTATTTTTCGATAATTGCTCCGATTGTTATCGATTAACTGTTCCGTTTGTAATTAATTGTCCGCAAATTGTTATCGATTTATTGCTTCGATAAATTGTGACATTTTTCTAAGAAACATAATTTTTTGATATATCGAAAATATCGTTATTTTGCTCCAGATAAATTATTGTAGTGTGTATCGATATTAATGGTTCCGATGTATCGATAAAGCGATAATTCGATATTTTGACAATAGTTGCCATCCCTCGCCGCACCGCCCGAGGTTAGACTCCTCTGACAAAATACTTACAGGACTGAATGGGACCGCAATAATCGCGACAGGAAATCAAACAATAAGATCGTTCGGAGTCAAGAGCCGTGAAAACGCGTCGTGAATGTGTAATTTTGAATGAAAAGGATGTAATGGTTAACCGGTTATGTGTCTGGGGAAATGTAAGAGTTAAAGGATGTCTTTTTTTCTCTTTAAGGAACATAAATAAGTACTTTTTGAAGTTACAATGCAAATTACAACCGAAAAAACAACCGAATAGTAAATTCTGGATACACTGGAGAAGCCTAACATTTTTAGTGAGCTTTTACTTTGTGGCGGTAACTGTCTGAAGGATACTGTAAAAGATATGTAAAGCTAACCTACCATCCCTTCAAGTTCAGCTTTTGAATTAGAGGTGTGTTGGAAATACACACGCTTTTGCAAGACGTTTGCTGGCTATAACGTTAGGTTTAAAATTCAAAACTAACGATCAAATTGATAAATTAAAAATGTTTTACTAGGCGATCACAAAGTGAGAAACAACTTTGGCACCAATAAAAAATATTAGTGTCGCTAACTGTAGTCATGCAGAGTTCAGTCAAGCCTTCTTTCTTATAATATGATATTAAAGGGAAACAGTAACTTATTAAAAAAGAAGGGTTATTTTTACTCGAATGTACGGAGTGAAAAATAAAAACTAGGCCCTACTGAAAAATTATAATCTATATAAACATACGCTAAAAAATCATTTATGATATAGTTTTGCGTGAGGCTACCATATAGCTAAATTATAAATTATTGCATGTGTCTTTGCTCTGATCTGATTGGGTGTGGACGTGTTCTGTCCTGATTTGTGAAATTTCTGATTTCTAAGTATATTATGTTATTGTGAGACCCTGAAATGTTTTTTTGTTAGATGAAATGGTTGTAATTTAATGTTACCGGGCGTGCAGTGGTCCTCCAGGTATTTCCAATAACGTAAACAAAACTGAACCTTATTTTACTAATAAAACGAATATTTATTTAATAATGAAATACTACAGTAAATTACAATATTTTCACTACGGAAAATACTATATTTTGACAGAATATTTTTTAATTCGTAAAAGTTCCTTGAAAGTCTTTTTACAGGAAAATGTTTTCTTTCATTAAATAAAAACAAGGACAAGGCATTTTCTTAGTGAGCTTCCTTCAGGGGTGTTTAAAACAGGATAAACATAATATCGTCTCCTGCGAGACTGGTATTGTGTTTACTAATATCATATTATGTTTACTCTACAGCAAACAAACTGGAATTAACTTTTTTTGTAATCTTATTTTTCCCTTATTTATGACTTTAATGGGTTCAATCACCTATTAAATATGGCTAAGCTGTAAATATATCCTAATTTTAACTAAGTAATACTTTTAATTAAAACAGTTTATACCAACTGTTGTATAGGATTTTACAGAATTTGGAATGAATTCATGGATATCTATCAGTATCTTAGTCTCGGAAGAGAGTTTTTGACTCCTCTATCATATAGTGATTTTTGAACTAATGGAAAACAGATAAAACATTTGAAACAATAGATAAAGAAAATCTCTTTGATATATTAATAACTCATATTCTCATAAATGCAGGACATTTAAAGATATCGCAAGGTTACCATTTTTTAAACGTGGTGGACTTTACCTTGGAGCTTATTAGTCGAACGTAAATAATTAAACAGCGTTTAAGGCTAAAGACCGGGGCCTCGGGGACCCTCCGTCGCCCCGACCGACATTAGCATCTGCGAGTGCCGTCAATGAAGAGGGTCGTTGAAGCAAATCCATTATACATTTAGAGAATCCATTCTAAACTCTACATTATATCGATTACATATCGGTGAAGTGGATGTTTTTTTAGTTTAAGGGGACAACTGACTTAGTAGGAGGCAGTTGTTTTTCAAATTTATTATATTTCATAATTAATTTCCATATCCAGCATAAAGGTTAGCGACTTGTTTTAAGTACAAATTGTTAAATATCAATACTTATTATTATTGTTTTTACTGGATATCCTTTTCCAGTACAGTTTTTTGGAGGTATTTATAAAAGATTGGCTGATAGCTTACGGTAAAGTGAACTCTTTAAGGAGTTTGTGTGCTAAATCCTGAAGAAAATGGAGTAGATTCTTAACCACCAATTTACTCCATGAAGGAGTTTTTAGATATCTCTCCCCATGATATCATTGATATCAGGCCCGTCTGTTTTATTTTGAGCTGTCTGGCTTTTCTGTTATCATTATGTATAAGTATAAGATAATAACAATTTGTTATTGCTCCGTTTCCAGATTTGAACTAAATGACTTATGTTCTCAACATTAATTCATATGACCACTCCATACATTTGCATATGACATGTATTTCTGGTAATAAATCTTTTGATTTGATTTGATTGGCAGTTTTCATACCACCCTTTTTTTAATATTCAGTTGGATCATTCATGTAAGTAAATAATCGTTGTTGGGCTTACAGTATACAGTAATATTTATTACAACATTTGGCATTAATAAGGTTCCTATATACATTTAATACCCACTAATAATCGAATCAATATAAACACAAATACGTTTGTATGGCCAGTGATTATAGTAACGGGTTAAAAGGATAAATTAATTATACTAACCAGCCTTTTTGGACACATGAAATTATACACCTTGATTTTTCAACTTTCAACTCGATATAAAATTTAATTCTAAAGCTCCACGAGGTTACAGGTTAGTGGACGTCGTAACCATGCACTCACACAAGAGGCGACTGCGCGGGAGTAGCTGCAGCGCCCGGCCAGATAGCATCTGCTCGGGCAGCCAATAAAATAATGACAGGGCGAATGAGCAGCCAAATAACACCCTACTGTGTTTGTGTATTACCCGTAATGGCGGCACGTCCAGTCTGCTGAGCGGCCTTGGTGTGCGAGGAGATCTCTATCTCTCTCCTTCTATCGGCAGCTTCGTTAAGGATTGGTCTTCTCCGATCCGATCAACCAATCACCACCCACGACAACGCAGTGGCTTTTCATAACTGTCTTCGTTTATCTATTTTATCTGAGGTTAAAAATGTAAGAGCTCAAGTAGTTTATGGATGAGTTTTTTTATACATTAGGAATTTATTTTATTTTTTCGTATCGTAGTCCGCGGAATATAGCCAATTTGGAAGACCCCGCGAAGATGATGAATATTAAATACATGATTCAGTAGTAGTCGTATATACCGGGTGTCTCACCTTAAGTGAACCAATTAATAGCTAACTTTTTTATTATAAACCTGACGAAGAACTTATTATGGGGGACTTCCATTTATTTTCGACGCTGCCTTTTGAAATTACTTCAAAATTTAAAAATATCGCCGCCATTTTCCAATATGGCTGAAAAATTTGACTTTTCTTATGGAACACCCTATATTTTATGGTGTTATTGAACTCTACGCTTAATTTTAGGAGCTTTTGATTCACCCTTTTAATTTATTTCTAATCTCAATAGTTCAGGAGATATGAACAGTTAAAGCTCGATTTTCCCCTTTTAAATGTATTGTGTCCATTTAACAGTGCCATCCCATGTATTCCTTGTGGAGTAAAAGCATATTCAAAATAATACATTTCCATGCGTGAATCTCGAAATGTTTTTGTAATAATCTCAACTAAACTCACATTTTTGGGCACTTTTATTCATTGGTATCCTATACTCTTATACGAGCAATTTTATCGTGCGTGCGTGCGTGCTTGCTTGCTTGCTTGTTTGCACAACGATCTCAAGAACGGCTACGAGGATTTCCTTCAAAGTCTGGTTTCCGTTTTAAGTAATTTATGACTCAAAAACGTCTTTTATGAAAATTACTTGGCCGGAGAAAATCTATTAATGTAATTAATCGATTTTAAAAGTTGTAAAATTTTAACATTGTCCTTATGGGTTGCCGTGATAGCAACGAAAATAAACAAGGAAAGTGTAAACAAATTAAGTAATCATAACAGCTGTTTGGGATCTACAGCCATCAAGGGAAAATATAGCAAGTGGGATGAAGAGTCCATGGAGCAATCAAAAAGGTTTCTATTTATCAATTTTATGACATTGAAATATTTTATAGTAACTGGATAAACTCGTAAACATGAAATAACACCGAGCAAGGCTCGGTCCACCAGGTACTCTTTTATTAAGCCCAACCGTTTTCGATATACAGACTACAAACAATTTTACGGTGCATTTTAAAAGGGGGATAATCAAACTTTAACTGGTCATACCGCCTTAACCATTGAGCTTAGGAAAAAATATAAAGGATAAAAATAATGACAGGGCGATATTGGAAAATGGCGGCCATATTTTTAAATTTCGAAGTGACTCCAAACAGCAGCGTTAAAAATAAAGTAAAGTCCCCAAGAGAAGTTCTTTGTGAGATTCATGATAAAAAAGGTAGCCATTGGTTCCCTTAGGTGAGACACCAGGTATAAGCATTTTGTTTGATTAATAATGTCTCGACGAAATAAAACTTTGAATTTTCTTTGAGGAAAATAGACAACTAAAAGACATTTCGTTCATAGAATTTGTATTTACATATTACTGCATAAAAACTTTCTGAAAAATACAAGTAGCCTACAAAGCTAAAATACAGTTCTTTAGCAGTAGCTTTCACGATTGTGAAATAAATCGAGTAGTTTATAGGAAATACCTACATAAAAAAATTATAGAATCTTATTTTATGGTCTTTGGTCTCTAAGGAGGAAGTGGGTAGAAATTTTAAAGTATTTTGAATATTATAATGAGTAACAGTAATTTAACAATATATTACCTAACACGAACACGTCTAGCCGCTGGACAGTGCTGCTCCCAGAGAAAGACGGCAGGAGTGGGAACTAAGTATTCAGTGTGATCAAAGACTACTCAGTTTCATCTTGTTGCTTAGAAATTGTTGGCATCATTCAAATTCAATTAAATAACACTCTATTTGCTGGTAAGGTCCATGCAAACTTCTGCTTTTGATAAATTGTGTTTATTACTTAGCGGGACTATTTAACATGTCTTGGTACCGTTATAATTTACAAAGCTGCTCCTACAACAGGGCGTACTGCTTTTAGAGATATGAATGTAATCATTAATGACTTTTTTCAATCATAGTGGAACAGTCGGATTTTGAAAAATATTCCATAACACTGAAGTGCATATAATTTGACGTCTGCTACATGAATGAAAAAAGTAATTGGAAATTTAAGGAAAAGGAATTTTGGATCCTACATTGACATATTGGGCAAACAGTTTATAAGTTTCCAAATATTGCAAACTTTTCTGCTAGAACAGTGAAGAAAAGAAGAAAATTAGTCCCTTATCCAAACAAGAAGCTGGATATATATACAAAGTAGTTCACTGAAACGAGATTTCTGTAAAAGAATAGTGAATGTGGGAAGTTTTACTTTAAAAGATAATATAACGACATTTTGCATCGTATTTCGTGCTGTGTTTTTTTGAGCTGCTGGATGATTTTAAATTAAAACCAATCTTTTCCCGATAAAATATAGCACACATTATGACAAAGTACATTTATGACCTACGTTATTATTTACAGAGCCCTTTTATAAGTCTATGAAGTATTCAGTGCCTTCAGGCATGCCTAAAGATATATTATTTAACGTGACGAAATCACATGTGATAAGGTTACTAAAGAGTTTCTTCAGTAAAGTTGGAGAACAATTTACCTCGTATATCTCTCTCCAAGTCATTCACTTAAAACACAACCTCTAACAGTATTATTATCAATGGCAAATTTGTCTCCAGAACTTTCTGAAACAAATTTGCCAGTGCAGTTGAACGATGTCAATGTGCGGGTGTTTTAATGGTGTTTCCAACGTGCTCTACCATTACAGATGCCACATAACCCGCCTAAAGTGTTGTAATATACGCTGCAACAGGTGGGCCGAATGGTTCCAAACATTAGTTTAAGAGCTACTTTACTCTGGCTCTATTTCTTCTCTTCTCGTCTGAAGACCCAACAAGATGTTAAGTCCGTTGTGGTAACTTGGACCCAAAAAGAGTTAAGATTTAAAATGTTTTGTATGTTGAAGTTGCAGTTGTTACATTATATGATACTTTCAAAACTACATTCAAATAGATAACCACAGCTACCATGGCAAAAAAGAAATTCAAATAATTTACGATGAAATTAAACTTGATCTATTTACATTTGAAATAAGAAACTTGCTGGTAACGAAGTGGATCCTAAACTGTCACCAATATATGATTGAGTCAAGAACTTTTGTCTAATTCCTCCTGCACTCCTACAGCAGTGTTTATTAAAAAAATAAATATTATATTATAACCTTTAAACAATTTATTTTAATGTAGAAATAACAACTTTTAACTCATACACAGTATTTTTATAAGATTTACTATGTAAAATACGTTTTAAAGTTTGAAATATGATTTAAGAATCCCAAAGTGTTTTACTAGTTACATTATTTCATTTCTAATCTGGCCAAAATATAAGGTTGTCTAAGGATTTATTCATATTGCAATAATCTGAGGAAAACCACTTATCCAGATAGTTTTTTTTATGTTTCTCATGTGATTATTAAATATTCACTTCCACTATAGCCTTCGTTTTGCAAACCTTTTCAACACGGGAAACATGAAAGGTAGTATCCCCATATACATTTGAAAGTAGGTGAGACTTTTGGCGGCATAAACTTTTCCATTATTTTATTGTTTCATAGCATAATAGTTTATGCTCAGAGCTCCTATGATTAAAGGATAACTGCGTTTCTCTGTGGTTCTATGGAAGTCAAGTCAAAATTTAAACGGAACCTGCTCCAATGCATATAAAACGCAACTGCAATCTTCTACAGCAAATCTTCTACCACATCTTCTAAATATTAACCCTCCAGCTATCGCCTAGGAGCGAATGTAGCGGAGTGCAACGTTCTCACGCAATAAAAACCTAACCTATGGCATAATACATTTTCCAGTGCCAACTAAACACGAAGCCGGCAGTAGTTGTGTAGCAGGTGCAGTGCAGGGCGCTCCCATGCATTAATCTGTGCAGTAATAGCAACGGCCGCGAGATGGCAGAGCTGCAGCCCTCAGCGGCGGAAGTCGTTAGTCTTTTTGCAACCGACTCGGTTATCCGACTATCCGGTTTCCGACCATGCGGTTATCCGAAATACCGAGTGCCTTGAGGTACTCTGAACTCCTGCAAGATATTGTATCGCTCTCGACATAAATTTGCTATTCTTGTATAATATTTTAGCCATTCGAGTTTTGACATGTTTATACGTTTGTGACCTTTTTAACTAGTGTGAGTGCAGCAGTAAATGACCGGTAAAGGACTTAGTGCTTTGTTCATTTGACATTACTACCTTATGTCATATTACAGTTTACTGTTACACTTTAAAAAGCTCGTTTGGAGTTTAAGGACTAAAACATATCAGTAAAAATTATTTTCTATCAGAATACTGATGGTAATTAATATGTATTAAAAATTGCAGAGTAACATATTAACTATTGTTTGATTACGAGACTTTTTGAAATATTTATAAGTTATAGAATAAATGTAAACTTATTTTAAGGCACTTAAACATAATGCCTTTAAACCTATTTATGAATTGCTAGTCAAAATAAATTGTTTAATACATTAATATGTAAGCAAAATCGTCATTCACTGGGGGGTGGTCATTCACTGGTTCACTCACCCTATACAGTTTTGAGAATCGACATTTATTTCGTTGCAGAAAATAACTATGAGGCAAACAATAATCATGACGTTTTAAAATGGTTAAGGATGTATTATCGTTTGATAGTTTTTCTAAGGACTAGGTTGAGGGTGCGAGGAAAAACTAGTTAAAATCAGAGCAAAATTATCAACAAATATTTTTTCTGTCTTGTAGTCTTATTTTAAATCAAATGATAAATTAATGAGACGCTGTTATTTGTCCAACAGATTAAAAAAAAGAAAACTAGGAAATCCTGGAATTGCTGGTCGAAACAATTAAAGGCTAAAAAACCTTAATTATTACTGTGTTTTGAACTCGACAAACTCCAGTCCACAATGTTTTGTCTTTACGAAGGTGAATTTTACACAACGTTAATCTGGCCTTTAAGAAAGAACAAATCTCTTAAGCCGATTTGCAATATGAACAATGAAATCTAATCCTTAATTTTGGAAATTAATTCTTTAGTTTTATATATTTATGATTTATTGACCCACACCACAAAAAATATTTCATGAAATATATAACTGACTGTTTGATGTATAAATAAGCATAAGTGCACACTTTAGATTTGTAACTATGTAAATAGTTTTGGAAGTTTCAAACGGTGAATAAAATTAATAAAAAGCTAAGAGAGCATTAATTTGAAGAAACATTAACTATCTTACTGCATCATATTCAAATTAAAACCGTACAATACAAGTCCCATGCAGATCTCGTTAATGAAAACTATTTTTTGTGAATGTAATAATTAAAAGCAGTCACAAAAATGACGTATAATAAATTCATTTATCGTTTTGCATCTAATCAAACTAGCGATGAAAAATCTAAAAAAATTAATCATGTGCCTCGACGTTAAGGTGTGTTTACAGTAGCAACAAAACAAGAGGGGGAAAATGTTCATAAACAAATGCTTCAAAACAAATGGTTAAAAACTTGTTTATGGACTGAGTGCACTAGTGAATGACCACCGCCTTAGTGAATGACCGTCTCACTAAAAAGATCCCTTTATTGAGCATTTACTTTAAGCTAGCTATTCTATTTAATCTATTGACTGACTCAGTGATCACAGTTACTCAATAACAAGACTTTGAGGCATGAAGTTTTGCACATAAATTCAAAGGATCCGGATGCATACTGAGAAAGGATTTTAAGATATTCTTTTTAAAAAGGCAAAATAGGATAAATATGAAATTCAACATGGAGGCCATTACCAGTTTTTAAAGCTTATGAAGGTTTCTTTGGCCATGAAACTTGGCATATGTATTCGTTAAAAGCTAAATGTGAGTGCTAAGGAAGGATTTTAATTATTATTTAATTTGATGGACTTTTCCTATAGCTTCTGGTGTTTAAACTATACTACGTTTCGAGAGGTATTGCAACTCCTCTAGTTTTTAAGTGACCCGCCTACTTAAAGTTACATTAACCTACTTATTTTTATATAACCTACATTTTTTTGACATATACTTGACATTCATCCAACATTCAACAGCACAGAAATCTCATTCACACAAAAACTCATACAAAACACATTGAACATAACACAGAATACAATAAGAAAATTAAAAACAAAAACATATACCTTACTGCCGGCAATGCCTCCAAGCTGGTGGCGGCACGACACACACACACACACACACACACACACACACACACACACACACACACACACACACACACACACACACACACACACACACACAGAGAGAGAGAGAAAGAGAGACACACACACATACACACTCGACCACCTGCACTCACACACGCAACTCGAATGTTATTGTATTTGAGGAACAAATGTATACTTGAGGATTTTAAGATATTCTGTGTCAAAAGGCTACATTAGGCTGCAATATAAAATTCAACATGGTGGCCATTATCAGTTTTCGACTGATGGCTTACGAAGATTTCTTTGGCCATGAAACGTCTTCTTTGCCCATGAAACGTCTTCTTTGGCCCGACTAAACGATCTCACAGATAGTTCGGCCAGAAACAACGGGCGACTGGTTGAGATGCTCGTCGCGCTGTTATTTAAACTAGTTGCCGAGTTTGGCCCAGACTTGAGCCAAGTCCCTACGTGACCCGCTCCTAAACCCACGGATCGCTCTTAACTTGATTGTCTCCGCTTCGCCCCGGATTTGACCGAGTTTATGGTTTATTTTATTAAAAAAAACAATGAAATAAAAATTTACTCAATTACTACCTGACTGGGAACATGGGAACAAGCTGCTTATATGTTTGATTGGGTAGTCTACAGTTATTTCAAGGTTCAAGATTATTTATTTCCAGTAGGAAGTATATAAAATACAAACAATACAAAAAGTAATATTTAAACTATTCCCAACAAGACTAAAGGGCAAAGTGTATGGTAAGAGTTCTCGGACACCAATAAAGTTCAAGTAGTTTTTTTTAATGGTTGGTAGCACAAATGTATACAGCAATTTTAAACAGAAACAAATTACCTACATTAAAAAAAACAGGTTATAAGGAAAACAAAAATTAAAAAAAGGAGAATCAGAAAAAAATTGAACAATATTTTATTAATTAATGTCGGGATGATGAAATAAAATAAAATAAATCAGAATCATATAATAATTAGGATAACCGCAGACAACAATGCATTTTAATTTGTTCACTAAAACAGATTTGAGTTCAAGTAACTGAAAACGTGTCAATCAAACCAGTTAAATTCGGTGAGGAGAAATCAACCTTTTGTCAAGCCGAAGTGAAATGAAACGTTTCCCAACCTAGAAACATGATTTACGAGCTAGAGGTGTGGCCTCCAATAAAAGTATCGGGAGATGATCAAAGTATTAAATTCACATTAAGATATAAAAACCGCCGGAAGGCCAGCCGATATAATTTATTCATTCGATTCCGTAGGTGATAATGGCGGGCGATTTAAATAATTCCGGCGCCATTATGGAAATCAAAGCACACATGACAGGGATAAACGATTTATAACTTATTTCGGCATGTTACAGGTAATCGCCACCAGGTGGTGTTGATGTCCGTCCGTCTGTCTGTCTATCGGGTTACAAATGTTAACGTATTGCTAGACGGTTGTGCAACGAAACAAATGCGCAAACCTGTTGCCCCGAGCAACCGGTAAATTATACGCCAAGATACGCATTAAACTAATGCTCGACCTGCTATTGCAACACGTAGTTATTCTGAATGTCACTGATTCTTGTTGACTCAATTATAGCAATGATCGGGTTTCACAATATGTTTTGAAAGAACTCAATCTCTAGTAGTAGGGTTCTTCATCAGAAAGGAAATACTGACTTGCATAACACATTCGTTTCTGCTTCTTGCTGAATACGTTTTATTTTAATAAATAAAAACATATTAATTCTTTGTTGACAAAAAAAATTGGAAATAGTAAAATTACGCCATAAGTACATTTTATTTAAATTAAACACTATGCGCTTAGAGTACATGTAGTAAATCATACTTTTGTTTCCTTCACTAAATGGCGGAATGTCTTATTAATATGTGAAACTTTTTGCTTCTGTTTATCGCCATCCAAATTAACATTTTTTAACTAGACTAAGTTCTTGTGTCAATTCTACTTTATTCTTTTAAGGAAAAATAAATTGTGACCTTTACAGCCAAACAAAGGAACTCAGTAAATTTGTATTTCATCAAGTCATTCTTACGTTATAATACGACATTAGTGACAAGGAGGTTTAGCAATATCTAAGGCCAGATGTTGTGAAATTTAAAACAAATGAAAATAATTTATCCAAAAAATTGTGGCGTTAGGCTAACTATTCAAAAAATTATTCTTAAAACTAAAATAATACTAATTTCAATTCCAAAACAAAAATAATAGAAAAACTCTGCTGCTCGTTGGAACTGCACTGTATTATTTTCAGAAGTTTGCTGTGTAAGAATAAAAAATCTCTCAAGGCTTGTTTGAGATCAGAAGGAAAAGTGAGTAGATTTATTTTCAATCTGAGTTAGCATAGTAAAAATGTGTATAATTTGATAGTATAGTAGTAGTATATTATACTGTTTGTAATTATTTCACAGTTAAATTCTTCTTTCTTTGTTGCTAAGGCTTATTTCTTTCAATACATCTTTGGGTTTCCTTGTAATACGTTACTGACCCACTTAATGCGTTAAGTTCTACACATTCTGTGGACAGGCCGGATGTGTAGACTTTTATCGAACTATTCGTAACCTTATTTTGTTCTACATGCCTTACCTACAATATTAATCATTTATCTTTGTTATATCAAAATTCTCACGAACAGTTCATGGTTTTAATTACTCGCAGCTGTATTTACTCAAAACATACTCGATCGTCTCTAGATGAGATCTAATAGTTTCTTCCTTCGTATTTAGAATGATGTCAGTTATCATTACTACGTTACCCAAACGCAAACCATATTAATTTAACTTTGTGTGGATTTCTTCCAGATGCTTGTATCCCACCACCCTCTCGATGAGCTACAACATATTTATCCCAAAATTCAAATCCACTTCATAAAATTAACTTTTCAGACACCACCTCATTCTGAAAACTGCGTAAACTTTACGTCCAATTTATTCTTCCCCAAATAACATTGGTGAAATCCTTAAAAAAATACTCTATACTAAATCAGAGAATTAGGTCCAGTGGGTGCTTCATTCAGATTATGTAAATGGCGGCCCCTTGAGTCAAACCTCGTATCTTCCGCTCGGTACCGCCGACTATAAACAAGTCGGCAGCCTCTGCGCAGGCGCAATCTCGCGGCGGCGCCGTCGTTACGTTCTGGAGCAGTTCTGGGCAGGTGCAATCCCACCGCGGCGCGGCGTTGCCAACTCTCGTTGAGATTGCAGGAGATGTAGAGGCTACGGGACTGGTTATATGAACTGTTGTTGGCAACGCCGTGTCAAAAGTGAGAAGTGTATTTGGAAAATACATAAATTTAGATTTTACTTAATTTCCAACATTTACGTAAACATTTGTTTAAAAAAATAACTGTTTTGCCACGTTACTTTATTTAAGATACAACAATTATGGACAAAATGGACCATAAAAAACAAGGTCAGGATTTCATTTTCTTTATTCTGCAGGCAACGGAGACGACAAATATGTGAAAAGGGGCGGTGATTAGGATATGGGAAATAAAGGCGAGGGAGTCGTATGTAACCACACGGTATCAACACTAAAAAAACTTAGGAATAAATATCCAAATATAAATGTTTTCCTAAATGTATTTAAAACTATTCCATAATATATTGCAAAATTGAAGAAAATTAAATTTCCTGTAAGAAAAATATCTTTAACACTATCCCCTATTAAACTGGAAAATTTATGAAAATTAAATTCCCTGTAAGAAAAGTATTATGTATGTTTATTTTGGTCCAACCATTTACAAGATAAATACTAGTTGTATCAATATCTTAAAAAATATTCATTTTTATAAGAAATAAATGTTAGTTTGTCTATAAAAAATACCCAAAAGGACAAAGCCTTTTCACCTAAAGAAAAATAAAAAAAAAAACATTAATGAAATTTTGACAAAACCTCCCGTAATTTGACACCTCAATCATAAAAATTGGCCCAAACTAAAGGCCTTGGTGAGCTCATAAAAAAAGTGATCTTTAGAAAAATTGTTAAAAATATGTGGCTCACGACAACTTTTTTATAAACTCACAAAGGCCTTTCCTTTGGACGAATTTTTATGATTGAGGTGTCAAATAACTGAAAATATGGACAATATTTCATGAATGTGGTTTATTTTCCTTTAGGTTAATAGACTTTTCCCTATTGTGTATCAATTTTATTTACAAATTAGAATGTTTTTCTCAAGGAAGTAATATTTCTTATGGTATGACTAAAATTAGTATTCATCTTGTAAATGGTTAAACCAAAATAAACATATTATACACTTTCCTTACGGGAAATTGAATTTTTTTTATTTTCCAATCTGAGAGAGAATATTAAAAGTTGATAGTTTTCAAGATATTTAGGAAAACCCTAAAAATGGTACCTTCAGACCTCCCCTACCTCTTTCCTTCCGCTCAATGGCTACGGTCGAGGACTTTTAATACGTTACAAAATTACAAAGTTAAAAATTGAGTTCCAAATCTTTCCTCCAATACTTTTCGTTGCCTGGTCTAGAATGCTGATATAAATAATAATTACAAATTAGTTGTAAATAAGTAATGTTGTATCCTGTCAAGTGATAAATTGTCTCTTCCAGCAAAGCAAATTAGCACGTGGAATACGTTTGGCTTTATAGACAATAATATTCTTGTCATGTAAGACTGTTTTAATTAAATTGATCTAGGAGAGTAATGTAACTATGAACACTTCTTCATTACTTACATATAAACAATGTGAACAAATAATTAGGATTAAGTTCTTAATTCTCTTGTTTCTGGAGTGAAGAATGTCTGAAAAATGGAGTATAAATGAAATGATGCATATGATAAGTAGAAATGTGGGTAAGTTTTTTTTATAAGCATCAAAGGGAAACTTTAAATAAACATATACAGCTGTAATTCAGGTTATTCTATCGTCTCACCACTGGAATTCCCCTGGCTGGAAATGGTTGCGTAACAGACTCAAAGAACTTCACAGGAGGACGGATCCCTTATATTCTATTTACCATGAAACAATAAATTATGATCTACGGGTACATACAGCTTTTTTATGACTCCTGTCATGGATTGCAAGTACATGAAATAATGTGTGAAAATATCTTGTTTCGATTTCTTTTCCTCTTTTACTAAACAAATGGCAAAAGAGATAATTAAGTAAAGATAGGCGTAACAAAACAGATAAATAAATCCCACAACAACATTTGTCTCAATATATTAAACCAGTTTTTTACCACCGGGGTTGCAACGCAACATTATCTAATAGCGGTACTTTTACCGTACATGGGCACGTCAGGCCTCCATATAAACATATTTCAAAATGACCTATTGGTTTTCCTGACTTTGAAATATTCGCGGGGAATGAGGTATTTTGCCGGCAATTTCAAAGTGGTAGCGACAGTTGTATAAATCAAAGAGGGAGTCGGCTCAAGGCGAACTTGCAGGAGTTGCTACGGAGACGTAGGTCCACTTTTCACTTTATAGTCTCGACCTTTCTGCAAAACAAGATTACGCTTTTGACATTTTTATTGGGAGTTTTATGCGAAAGGCTGTAAAATTTAATCAAGCAAATGGTTGGGTATCACTGAAGCTGCTGGTTGACATGGTTTCTTGAGAATCTCTGGATTCATCGGAAGGTAAGTTATGTCCTGAGAACATTTCATGAGTTCAGATCTGGTTCAGATGGCTAATGAATCAGATGAACTGAGACAGTCGTAAGGTTGAAAAACTATATAAATTATCAGCTGCTGTTATATTTTTTTTCAATTATGTCAATGATTCAGCGTCTTGCATGACTGAGGGGAACTTAGTATTGATCGTTTGCCGGTAATTTATAATATGGGCGGCAATCTTAACCCTACCTTAATTTTATTATTTTTATACAAGAGAGGAATTGTTATTTAAGAATATAGAAAACAAATTAGCTTCCTTTTTTATAGGCTTTAGTGTCTAAGTGCTGCAAAATTAAAAATCTGTTATAGCGTTTCAGTTATAGCGTATAATTATAGCGCATCGTAAAAAATTCAGTAAAACTAACATTTATTGCTTTGTTAATACAAAAATAAAATCGATAGGTTTGCAAAAAGTCTGCTGAGCTATAATAATTAATTTCATATCAAGAAAAACCTTTTTATTTTTAAAATGTTTATTTTAACATGCAGGGAAAATAAGAAAACGTCATGAAATAATTTATAACAATAATAAGTGTTATGTTTTTTCCGAATTATAGTTTTTTCACCTTCGATCTAATAGAGTTTCGTAAAACAAAGTTGCAAATTTACTCCTCCTTCGTTAAAAGAAACTACCAAATAGCTCCATGTCAAGTTTGGATTTTAGTTTTCACCACCTCCCCCCACACTTCTCTATGACCTAAATTCTCAATGTTTTCATCATCGGTTTTATTTATTTCACATTAATCTTCTCAAGATCTTCTCAATCACTTTCTTAGACAACGGGCCTGGGTGGGAGTGGGAAAGGAAAATAATAGGACACTCATGCCCCAATAAAAAAGGAGAAATGCCATTTAGCATTTAATTTATAAACTAATTTTGAGTTTCCCCAAAAATCCTTTGAATAAAAACTGCATATAGTGATTACCAATGTTTGAGACCCTAAATCCTTTCTTCTGATTTTTCTAACCTCCCACGATAGTCTCCGCCCATTTGACACGATCAAATAAAAGTGTCTTACAACCTTCTGTATTTGTCATTTTCTTGTTCTCGTGTTATATTATAATTAATTCACAGTCCGCATCGTCACTGGAGTCGTCGGCGGCGGCGAGGTCGACGGGACGGCACCGGCACCGGCACCTGTCACCGCTGGCATTCCTGCCATACCGACCGCCTTCTTAGCATAACACCTCAATCAACCACATTCTCATTATCCTGTTTGTTTTTGGATCTGTGCAGCACAATTTTATAGTAGTGTCGTTAATATTTTTCGGTGTAATGTATGCTTCAAAGAGGCCGCCATCCTGAGTAAAGTTCAAATTAGGAGTCTGCCATCTTGAAGTGAAGTTCAAGATAGGGTAAAAGGAGGTAAGGTCAGGTACAAAATAAGGCTTTTTTTTGTAAAAGCAGTATTTTAATTTCCAGCCATATTGTCATGATGTCACAAAACAATTATTTATAGTGGTACAAAACAACGAGCACAGAAGAATGCTTCTGTGCTCGCTGGTACAAAACAATAGTAAGTATACGTAGGTTTACGTAAGTATTGTATGTTTTATCTCTGCAAATACAATTTTAATTTCCTTCTGACTATTTTATCATGCTTGAAAAAAGTTGATGACAATGAAATATTCAGAATTGAAAGGAATACACCTTTAATACTGTCTTATTTCATGGTTAAAATTATCTTGTAATATGTTTCAAAATTCTCTTGAACCATCCATTTAATATTTTTTTAAATTGGATAATTTAACAGATGTAAGCTCTCTGACGTAATAAAACTTATTCTGTAGAATATGACTCGTTAATCTATACTTACATAATACGCTATAGGAGTTTTGTGGTCAAGACTCCTCCTACAGTTCTAAGTTGATTTCAGATCTCTATGTGTTGTTGGAAAGATCCAGAGGTGAAGTTTTGCAGGAAGTGAAATTGATGTAGGGTACACTAAAAGGAAAAGCTCTAGACTCCCATTTATCCCTAAGATTAGCCATAGGAATATTCAAGGGGCAGCTGGTTATTGTTTTATCTGTAGAATGAACGAAACTGAAAAGTGCTAAACAGCGTGTGTCGGTGCAAATAAAACGTAAGAATTAAATGAGAACTATCTCTTAATAAGGCTACACTTATAATTTCATTCAAGTTTTCGCCCGGCTGAATTTGGGTCTGATACATGTACGAGATCGGGTTACCTTACTATAACCAACTCAATTAAAACTAATTTATATGCGGGTAGGCCTACCTTATGAGCTGACCAAACCCACCTCTCCCTTGCCCCTCTAAACACACACTCACACATTACGGACCTTAACATATACGCATTCACCCGTTTACACATTTACACACTCACAAATACACACACGATACATGTACACACACACGCACGCACGTTGTTGGCCTTCCCAAACGATTTAGAATGCATGGGTCTCTAAATCAGATGCAGATTCCACTATATAAATGCATTACTGATAACATCGCAGAGATAACGCGAGTTGGCCGTGTTTGTTTTAATCTGTGTTTTCACGCTCGCAGGCACTTGATCAGGCCGAGGGGTTCGAAGGTAATTGAATTTCGACATGTGTATTCGAGATTTTTCATGTCAACGGCGAAGTGAAACTAGTAATTGTTTGTTGTCGATTGGCTCCCGGTTACTACGAGCATATTTCAGTTTTTTTTCAGTCAGGTGGTTCGTTTCGTCTGGTAAGATAAGGATTTTGATTTTTATTTATTAAGGATATTTTGATTTTTAATTGATGTGTCTCTATTTTTATATAATGTTTAAAAATACGTACACAATTTATACTGTTGCAACCTCCAAATTATCAAAATATTTGATTTTAACTAAAATTATTTACGCATGGATCATGAAGCGTTATAACAAATTTACCTCGCTCCCCTACACCTTACAGACCGCTCCTTCCTCTTTATTTCCTTTTTTTCAGGAATTTCACTCAAACGGAATTCCCTCCTTGTACTCTTACATTTTTCACATTTAATATAAAAAAAAATCCTATGATTTAAAACTATGTTCAAAACTTTAGTAACAATATGAGTTGTTTATAGTCGGGAAAAGAGTGGGTGATCGATTGGGGCTTTGAAAGTCATTTGTTTGCCCTTCTTTTATCGCGAGTCAATCTAAACATTCATGCGGCTTCATTCCTGACGTTTGCATTCATCGCAGTTTCGACTTTGTCTTTTATTTTCAATAATCTTTTGTCCTTTGAAAACGGAAAATTGGGCCAGACTTTAAAACTCGGCGCGTTCCTTTAGGAATAAAAGTCTCTTTGTGGATTAAACGACGTTGAGTCGAAGAAAACCAATTTTAAAGAGGCCGCCTTGGTTTTAATAACAGTAAAAGAGGTTGATTACTTGAAGTTTTTATGATAGCTTTATGGCATTAACATTAATTACAACCAACATTAACGAAGTTGGGTTTGTTTATGCGTACACGAGCTCTCCCTGAGTAATGTTTTATTAATCTATGATATACGTTAGAATTAAACATCATTCTTAACATTTTATCAAGAGAGGCTCCATCTATCCAACCGCGGCTGTTGGAATATACATTACAAATAAATAAATTTTGTTACAATTCTGGTGTATTTTTGTGAATGCAATCCGAACTTTGTTTTCTCTTGTTACCTTAGTTAGGTCACTCCTATACATTTTATGTTTTCGTGCCGCGGAGAGTATATTATATTATTCTAAAACGTCTTCACACCCAACAAAGATGAAGTAAAATTTCATTAAGAGACTTGAAATCCAGCTGCCGAAAGACCCATTTACAACAAGCGAGCGTACTAGGCAAATCCGGTAAACCAGTAAACTGGGTTCAGCCTCTGCGTCAGTTGACTTTATTTAAAAGTTTGATACCAAAAACCAAAGTGTAAATATTAAGTTTTGAGGTAGCTACATGCCGGTTACGGGCATCTCTCATCTTTAAATTCCTTTCAAGAACAATTTTAATATTTAAACGTGTTACAAAAACTATAAATAATTTAAATATTACAAGTCTTATTAAAATGCTAAAATTCATGACACCGACCACGTAAAACGATAAGGTTTAAAGTTTTTAACTATTAAAATTTCCTAATTAATAATGTTTATGATTTAAATATAATTATTTGGTGATTTATACGTTTTTATTTTTAATGTCCTGTTATTTAACAAAAGGTATGTTTATTTACCAAGCCTCATCTGAATATGATCATTTCATGTGCCTGAAAAAGCGCAGAAAAAACTAGAAAGTAAAGTTTTTTTTACGGATAGGGACCATCTTAACTCTATTTTACTACTTTATTTTAGACCCTGAGCAGATATATTATAGAAAGTAGACAAACTTTTTATTTTATTTTCAGAACATTACATGTTTTACAATTATATCTCCAAGAGCTTAAAAGCTTGCGTGGAGGACATTTACAAATTAAACAATAGGCAGTTACTTCAAGGTTATTACTTCTCTCAAGGTTATTACTTCTGATAACCTTGTAGCTATACTCAAATATTTGCAAAAGAGATCCCATCACACCAAATCTTTCCTTAACTTTATTTTTGAACTCTTTATTTTCAGAACATAACATGTTTTACAATTATATCTCCAAGAGCTTAAAAGCTCGCGTGGAAGAAATTTACAAATTAAACAATAAAGCCTCTCAAATTAGGCAGTTACTTCAAGGTTATTACTTCTCTCAAGGTTATTACTTCTGATAACCTTGTAGCTATACTCAAATATTTGCAAAAGAGATCCCATCACACCAAATCTTTCCTTAACTTTATTTTTGAACTCTTTATTTTCAGAACATAACATGTTTTACAATTATATCTCCAAGAGCTTAAAAGCTCGTATGGAAGAAATTTACAAATTAAACAATAAAGCCCCTCAAATTTGGCAGTTACTTCAAGGTTATTACTTCTATCAAGGTTATTACTTCTGATAACCTTGTAGCTATACTCAAATAATTTGCAGAAGAGATCCCATCACACCAAATCTTTCCTTAACTTTATTTTTGAACTCTTTATTTTCAGAACATAACATGTTTTACAATTATATCTCCAAGAGCTTAAAAGCTCGCGTGGAAGAAATTCACAAATTAAACAATTAAAGCCTCTCAAATGAGGCAGTTACTTCAAGGTTATTACTTCTCTCAAGGTTATTACCTCTGATAACCTTGTAGCTATACTCAAATAATCTGCAAAAGAGATCCCATCACACCAAATCTTTCCTCAACCCCAGTTAGTCACACAGTCGAGAGAGTCAGTTTCCCAACAACGCACATGACCTACACAACACACGACAGGCTCATCTGCTATGCAGCCGACGTCCGAGGTGTTTACTTACTCTGATTGTTCACGTATTCGATTGCCAATTCCATATGATTACTGGCGCTCAATCTCAATTCTATCCGTCTGGACTCAATAAGCAGGATTAGCCAAATTGAATGGAGTCCATGTAGACTGGAGGTGGAGGTTCGAGGAAGTGACTTGTATATGTGTGCAAGTCTGCGTGTGTGAGTGTGTAAGTCTGCGTGTGTGAGTGCGTGTTACCGGCGATTGAGTCAGTCCTGCACATCTGCCAACCGGTTCTATCGGTTATGACGATTTACTCTCTCTTTCTTTCGAAACTGAAATTGCAAGACAGAAAATAAACCTAGCTCGTTTCATTTCTCCGGGGCTACTTCCATACCCAAGATCGAATTGAGAGTCAATCGAAGTAGCATGTTACAGCATCGGTGATTAATTTCAATCGGAATGTTCAGGATGCAATAATGAAAAGTCCGGAGTACCTCTATCTAAGGTAAACCGCCTAAATGCCGGACGGCTAGGGGAAATGTTACTGCAAAGTCAAATATCGCCTGATTGGATAGAACTAGGCAAAATCCACAGAGAGAAATGGATTCGCCGACAATTTCTCCACAATTTTATATCATAAATAAAACATTTCAATCGATAAAAACTAATTAATAACGAACATTAAGTGTCGATCGATCTCAACGACAACAGCCCAAAACCGGACGGCGACAGTCCCAACACCGGAAGATGGCTTCCCAACAACGGAAGACTCTTCTCTCAGCATTAAACCAATGTTTTTCGGCACTTTATGACCTTAAAATGAAGTTTGAAACAATTGGTTTTTTGATTAGATAGAAATCATACACTGTACTCTGTACAGTGTACACTGTACACTGTAAATACTGGAGCGTGAATCAAGGTAATCCATTTAGTTAAGAAACTAGTAATCCCGTTGCTCGGAATCGATCAATTGTCAAGTACTTACCCCTAAATAAGGTACAGCATTCTAGAACTTCTTTATTAATGATATGGCTAAACTTCAATTCCACTTCCGGTAATAGAGTCGCAGGCACTAGGGCGGGTGAGTGAGTGCGCGTCTGGCGAAATTATTGTTTATTATTTGTTTAGGTAGTTAATCAACTATATGATCATGTGTTAAAGTAAACACAAGTTTACACGTGAAAAGTCCTGAAAAACGTAAACAAAGTTTTGATAGTTCAACAAAATCATTACATTTGGTTATATCAGCCATCAGCTGAGGTAGCTATAGCAGACGATTTGGTGAGTTTACAGTTTTTGCCGCCCGCCCTATTCGGTGCCCGCAACTATTGTGAGATTATTTACTAAAGTCTTTATAAACAATCCAGTGCCTTCTTTATACAACTTAATCCAGCGCCTGAATACGGCTACTACAATTTCATTTTTAGATCATTACTTACAAACAAACGTCACACTAACTGTCACCTTAAATTCCAAGACAATTGTATGCTCAATCGAGTTCACAAAGGCGCCTCTGTCATACCACAGAAAAAGAAGATATTTTTCTCTGTGGTCATCTTACTTTAGTGGTTCAACTAATTATTACAGACAACATAATTTAAGATAATAAACAGTAAGGCCCCCCACGCACCAGAATGGCGTACATGGCAGAAAATTAGTCAAATACCATTTTGTTATATGTATATCAGCTGATTGGAGATGCGCAGCTTCCTACTACTTTATGCATCTCGAATTATTTAGATGCCACGCCGTACCACGCCACGCCACTCTTGTGTGTGGAGGGCCTTATTTGAAAATCGACGGTAAGTTTGTATATACCACACACATGTTTTTAAATTGTTTTTTGTTTCAAATATATAATGAAAAAGTAAATTATATTGTGAAAAATTACGGTTGATTTAATGTATTTCACGTTATGTTTGTAAAAATCGCTGTAGTCCAGTTTCTGTTACCGTATTAAGTTATAACCCTTCTTAATCTTAGCCCTAACTAAAATGGCTCACTAAATCCACCAACTCATAAACTAAAGCTAAGAGTCTGCTCCAGTGTATATATTCAATGGTTTAAATTCCAATAATAATACATGGCTTTGCTGAAAAACTTTGTTTACTCTATTCAGCTGCTTAATTGAATTTTATATTCCCATGTTAAATCTTATGGACGAATACCAAACTTTTAGGACGTGTAGGGCCGTTCCCTTTAGTCTAATCCTCATGAAATTTATTTCCTGCAAAACTACACGCCAAGCACTTTCCAGCGACACCTAAATTATTAAAATCGGCCCAGTGGTTCTTTTAGTCTTAAACAACTATAGATATAAGGATCGTATTGATTTTTGTATAATTTTATGTGAATTAGACCTTTTATTACATTTTAAAATAATTTTATCAATCAAATAATTTTTTTTCAATTCTAAGGCTTTCCGTTTTTGGGAAACTTCTCCTGTCTAACTCACGAACGATTATCCGGTATTTGGCAAGCCGTGCTTAAAGCATCCCTAAATGCGGACGCCTTGTAATTTGTAGTAAATATAATAAAAATGATGTTTATTATACATAAGAAAACGATTAACATGTCTGAGAAATTTTAAGAATTCCAAAACTCACAATTAGGTATAATAAAATATTAATAAAACCTTATTTAAATTACCTTGCTACTTAGTCACAATCGCGCGGAGTTTCACGCCGAAATGAGAAACTCGGCAATTTGACCTGTCCTCGGTCTTAAATATTTTTTTTCCATTTTACAAAATTGAAGTAAGGGGGTTTTCATACATAAATAACCATCGCAAACCGCTGCGATCGGCGTTTCAGCCGACAGTCTTATTTTTCGCCTAAAAGAGCGTTCGTCCGGATTTGGGCGGGTTCCGGAGTTGGGGCGGTTTACCTTATATTTAGCTTTGATTTGTGAACGGGTTTTTGAAAGTAGGTCTAATTATTTCTTAAGGGAATTTCTAGTTCTGTCATACTATGATTTTTTATATCGATGGAACGCTCAATACATTCGCCAGTAAACGAACTTTTCTAGACATCTTTGATTCATGAATGAAATAAACGTATGTTTATTTTTGGTATTTAGGATAAAATTAATCAATGCTAGTCAATGAGTGCATTAAGATGTATGTTTTTGTTAGATCTATTCATAAAGCCTATATTATCTGATATTTTGAGAAAAACATAACGCTGACACCCATTAACTCTGCTCTTGAAAGAAAGGCTTCGGAGATAAAGTTCAAGGAAAAAATATTAGTTTTATCAAAAATATTGCCCTAAAGGGTACAAAAATAAGGAAGAGTGCTGAACAGTGATGCATTTGATTTTTTTTATAATTATTTGTTCACCTAATAGCTGCTGAGAAGCGCGTGTCCGCTAGTGTATTTGGGTGGTAAAGCTTTTGGTTCTTTAAACCGAAAGCTACATAACAAAGCAACCACGGATCTTCTTTCCTTTAATGTTTTAGTATTATAGTAGAATTACAACTATGAAGCGCGAGAGTGAGGGAAATTTCACTTATCGTTCGCCAGCGCCAGGCGTGACCCTCAGAAAACAAACGTAAACCAACGAGTATTATTAGGTACTAGTTAACATTAAAAAATTAAAAAAAACATAAAAAATTAAATTAGACAATTTAACATCTTGATTGACGCGCAAAATGTAGATGGCCAAAATTCATTCAAGTGATAGACCCTTGAAAAGTACGCAAGACTGAAACTTAGCAGATAGAGATACGTATCTTGGGAACAAAACTTGTTTTTATGAGTATTTCCTAGAGGGGTTTCACTCCCACCGATCTTTGACCATAAATAAGCTTTAATCTTCATTTTTGCCGAGCTTACTAAAAATATATATATTCTAATATACAGTATGTAACCTTAATCTATTAGCGACAGTGCGTTTTAAACACAACCTATAAACCAATTTAAAATAATGGCTCCAGTTGAATTTGAGCTGGAGGTGATATCTAAGTCTTTCATGGAGGGTTACTATTTTTATTCCTCAAATGCTTTGTGTGAACTTCAAAATTATGACATCAAAACTACACTCAATATGAATTTTTATTCTGAAAAGTTGAAATGAACATTTCTATGGATTTTACGATTTCCTACATAAGAATGGATTAAATTTTTAATTTTAATGGCAGTTCTCAACTTCTTCGAGGTCGGTTGAAATCAACTACTATCAAAAAAATTGGTTAAAAATGACCGTTGCTGAACTTCGGTGTGATCGTTTCAAAATCATATTGTTTACCAAAAACAGGTCTCCGTTTTAGAAGAGTTTAAAATTAACACCTGATGAGTTTTACGTCTACTTTACTAGTATAAGCCTTAATATATCACAATTTTTTAACTAAATGGATTGCAATCAGTTGGACTGAAGAAAACAAAAAAGAATGGTCGACAGATAATGAGAAGAGTTCGACGCTTGGGTGATGTGAGAACTCAGACCAGTTTAGAATATTGGAACTTTATTAAGACCGCTCACCCCATGCTGGGTCCAGTCTACTTCTCTTCCAATGGACTTCTATTTATAGCCTGACAGGTTATTAGGCGCGAAAATCTGGAATGCCAAAGTTAAAAGCATTCCATTTTAAAATTGAGAGTTTAGAAATATTTTTCAATATGATATCTGGTTTAAATTCATTTTATCAAGCGACATTTCATATCACATACAGTTTTAAAGTCTAATGATGAATAAGAACAACATTTTTTTCAAATGAACTAGCTAAATCTGTTGGAAAAACAAAGTACAACTCGTTTGTTCCCAAAAGTTGTTTTACGCCTTTACTTAGATTGCACTGTATAAACTTTCAATAAGTTAAATCAATTCAATTTGTTTTATAATAAGAAAACCAGGCAAATAAACACTGTATTCCTAAATAATAGCTTTAATTTTAATTTTCCTATAGACATAAGTCAATTTTGGGAAGAGAATTTGTAAAGTGAAAGAAGGAAGATCATTGAGAATAACCAACCCCAATATTGACCGAGGGGACCGCACAGTCTTTGAACAGCAGACTGTAGAGACCCAATATAAGACGACGACGCTGCGTTCCGATTAACTTCTTTGTTTTTAAAAGACTGTTAAAACTATGAAAATGATAGTTTAAACCCCAATGTGGAAGATAAAGTATTATAATATGTCATAAACTTTATAACATAACCAATTAATAGTATGAAAAGTGTTTTCAGGGTACAGTTTCTAAATATATATCGGGTGCAGTATAAGCATCCGTCTTATAAGGGTGCTACAGCCTAACGTCGCTCTTGTATCTTGAAACTGGTGCAGCATAAGTATCCACCTTACGATACACGAAATAAAAATAACATTGATTGACATCAAAGAGCCCAAATGATCTCTTTTTCCAAAAAAAACCCTTAATTCGAGGGTTCAAAAGTTTACCAATTAAAAAAAATGAAACTAATCAAGCAAAATTTAAGACTAAATTAAAATCCTTACTAAACCATCCACGTCATTCATTTGCTGAGTTTTTTCTCGAAACTAAACAATATATTTTCTCTTGACGAAATTAATCCGTACTACGAGGAGCGTTACCGGTTACAAGTCGTTCTTATACGTTGAAACTGGTGCGGTATAAGTATCCATCCTACGAGGAGCGTTACCGGTTACAAGTCGTTCTTGTACGTTGAAACTGGTGCGGTATAAGTATCCATCCTACGAGGAGCGTTACCGGTAACAAGTCGTCCTTATACGTTGAAACTGGTGCGGTATAAGTATCCATCCTACGAGGAGCGTTACCGGTTACAAGTCGTTCTTGTACGTTGAAACTGGTGCGGTATAAGTATCCATCCTACGAGGAGCGTTACCGGTTACAAGTCGTCCTTATACGTTGAAACTGGTGCGGTATAAGTATCCATCCTACGAGGAGCGTTACCGGTTACAAGTCGTTCTTGTACGTTGAAACTGGTGCGGTATAAGTATCCATCCTACGAGGAGCGTTACCGGTTACAAGTCGTTCTTGTACGTTGAAACTGGTGCGGTATAAGCATCCATCCTACGAGGAGCGTTACCGGTAACAAGTCGTCCTTATACGTTGAAACTGGTGTGGTAT
The DNA here is from genome assembly GCA_035578135.1 of Flexamia atlantica. Lineage (NCBI taxonomy): Eukaryota > Metazoa > Arthropoda > Insecta > Hemiptera > Cicadellidae > Flexamia > Flexamia atlantica. The sequence continues at coordinate 32,658,033 of JAQJVK010000004.1, read as the reverse complement.
AAGCACACTGAGAAAAATATCCTAGCGGAAAAGCAGAGTTTTTGCCCCAAATCTAGAATCTGTACTCGCAATACGTAAATAAGGACTTGGCTCACGTACAGGAGTGTTGTATCTGGACCCAGCTCAATGACTCGGCAGAGTTTTGGGCATTAGTACAGACGCAGGACTCGCAGTCCTTCTTTAAGAACTATTTCTCTGCAATTACGCTCGAACTGCCATATTTGCAAATAATCAGGGAATTTACCGTGATTTTAAGGAAAAAACATTAGAGTGACGTCATGGATGGTTTGTATACGTCGCAAAACACGTCATAAGTTTATCCATGATTACTTTCTGCATGCAGCCCACTGCATTTACGGTAGGTGTATGGATGAGAACTTCAAATTATTTCCATGTGATTTGGTAAAAGCAGTTAGTCTTTACCTTGTTTTAGTTCGCACTCTCATCAAATATTTTATTTGAATCGAATAAATTTTTTTACCAAATCTGGATCGATTTTAGGTCCGTTGTGTTGTTAGTTTTATATTTGGGATTGAAAATTTACTAATGTGATATAAGTTTGAATAATAACATTTGGTTTCAATAATACATATTTTATTAATTTTTTTGTAGATTTACTTACTGTAGTACCATTGATAGTAAATACATATAAAGTAAATGGTAGTGAAACGACAAAAAAGAATATCAAATTTCCAATTTTTCAGAGAAAAAGCTTAGATTATTGAAGAAAATCAAATCGTTTTATTTGTCAGCAGTTACTTTTGTTAAATATTGTTTTATTTTTAAATAGTTGCAAGGACACATTGATCAGTTTTAGACCTAAGATTAATTTTATCTGCCCATAGTTTACACGAACAAATTACCAAAAAAAGTAATTGCACTGTTTAAGATTTTAATAACTAAGGTATTTTTTAGCAAAGTCTTAAATAAGATGAATTGTAAGAAATAGAATGCAGGTCGAGTATAACCTTGCAATGATTTGCTGCCACTTTTAAATGTATCAAATAAATATGTCAGGGTAATAAATTGTAACTATTAATGGTGTAAATACCTTGTACTGTCAAAGTGATCCTTTGCAGTCTCATATTATGGGCTACGACAGTTTCAATCTCAGAGAGATCTTCCTCAGGCGATGGAAATCAAATTTCATTCCAGTGGAAGTCGTCAAGAAGTATTAAAAACCATCATGGCACACACCCACGTAACACAAACGGACAGATGCACACAACGAACAAACATTACTTTTTATACAAATTCCGATACCGGGAAACACGTACGATACCGGGTACTCTAGACTCTATCACGCAACAAATTGTCACTGTAGAGAAGTACCATTAGGCGTAAAACTACTCTTATCAGTTCTTCAGATGCTATTCAACAACTACACTCGTCAACAGGCAGCCGTAACGCAGTGGATATAGCAGTCTTCACCTGAACATACGAGTCAAGAAACATCGGGCGTGGTTAGAACTTGGATGGGTGACCGCTTGAAGAACTCAGACATCTTTTACTGATTTTCAATAAAAAATACCGGTAAATGCAGAGACTAGGCAAGTCAGTGCATAGAAATCGGTTGTATTTTACGAGAATAGGAATGTACATTCTGTGATAAACTGTGGTAAAGGCAAAATTAATCGCAGGATATTCTGAGAAAAGTCTCTGCAATTACGAGAGGCAACTCTGATCGGCAGGACTTACAACCGACAGTAATAACGTCATAGCCAGTTACGTCATAACTATGTAGACAAACTAAGTCCTGATTTTCCGTGTGGCGGCCTCACTGCCGGAGCATTGAGCCGGGTCCAGATTGCAGTGGGTAACCCGCACACCCTTATTTACGTGTATTTTCCACGTATTTCAGGACAAAATTTTTCTCAGTGCATCCTCCTACGAGAAGCGTTACCGGTTACAAGTCGTTCTTATACGTTGAAACTGGTGCGGTATAAGCATCCATCCTACGACGAGCGCTACCGGTTACAACTCGTTCTTGTACGTTGACACTGGTGCGGTATAAGCATCCATCCTACGAGGAGCGTTACCGGTTACAAGTCGTTCTTATACGTTGAAACTGGTGCGGTATAAGTATCCTCCTACGAGGAGCGTTACCGGTTACAACTCGTTCTTGTACGTTGAAACTGGTGCGGTATAAGTATCCTCCTACGAGGAGCGTTACCGGTTACAAGTCGTTCTTATACGTTGAAACTGGTGCGGTATAAGCATCCATCCTACGAGGAGCGTTACCGGTTACAAGTCGTTATTATACGTTAAAACTGGTGCGGTATAAGCATCCATCCTACGAGGAGCGTTACCGGTTACAACTCGTTCTTGTACGTTGAAACTGGTGCGGTATAAGCATCCATCCTACGAGGAGCGTTATCGGTTACAACTCGTTCTTGTACGTTGAAACTGGTGCGGTATAAGCATCCTCCTACGAGGAGCGTTACCGGTTACAAGTCGTTCTTATACGTTGAAACTGGTGCGGTATAAGTATCCATCCTACGAGGAGCGTTACCGGTTACAAGTCGTTCTTATACGTTGAAACTGGTGCGGTATAAGCATCCTCCTACGAGGAGCGTTACCGGTTACAAGTCGTTCTTATACGTTGAAACTGGTGCGGTATAAGTATCCATCCTACGAGGAGCGTTACCGGTTACAAGTCGTCCTTATACGTTGAAACTGGTGTGGTATAAGCATCCTCCTACGAGAAGCGTTACCGGTTACAAGTCGTTCTTATACGTTGAAACTGGTGCGGTATAAGCATCCATCCTACGACGAGCGCTACCGGTTACAACTCGTTCTTGTACGTTGAAACTGGTGCGGTATAAGCATCCATCCTACGAGGAGCGTTACCGGTTACAAGTCGTTCTTATACGTTGAAACTGGTGCGGTATAAGCATCCTCCTACGACGAGCGCTACCGGTTATGTGGTCGGCTCCGTCCACTCCCAATTACTACATTCCCAGACCCTCGGCTTCCCCTCGAGGGAATCAATTAGTGATAATCAACTTCTCGTCGCGATCTTCTTGTGTAGTAAGCAATAGCTGTTTCTTTTTATTTTGTTGCCATAACAATGTTTTGAGGAATGCTTCTGTAGATCCGATCAGAACGTATCACGCTCGTTAAATTTATTAACTACCAGTTTGATGTTAATGTACATCCATATAAATTGAACACTGAAATTTGTTTGGCTTTCTCTTTGTATCTTAACTTTATGTTATTTTGTTATCAAAGTTAATTAGTTTTATATCATTACAGTAACTAAATTAAATAAAAGTAACTAGTTATTAAAATTTGCACTGTTTAGATGATTTAATTGAAAAGTATTAGATTGTTGTGGAAAGAAGGAAAACATATTTCTGTAATTTGTTTATAGAAAAGTATATAAGAAATATGTTTAACATTTGGAGTACAAGATACAGTAAATGCACCAAACGATGATTCATATACTATGTTTGTTGGTTGGTTGACGGTTCACATTAATGGAAGTGTTCAAATTTATTGTTGTAACAACCATAAAAGGTAAAAACTACCTGTCTATGACAAAATTTCTTTTTATTTATTTGTGTTTTTTTAAGAGGGTGGAAGCATCTTTTTCACCTTGCCTTTGCCCCGCCCACATAGACTATTGATCTGTGCGTGGATGTTATCAAGCAAGACAAGGAGTGAGCCGGTACAGTACAAGGGTGAACAGTACTCCTAAAAGTATGCGATCAGCCCGAGTCTCAATCCTGTGACGCTTCGTGTCCACAGGTTCGAGGCCGAGTGCGCTGCCAACTGCGCCACCGATACACTAACCTTACTTTTAAACCAGGAAAAATTGTAATAATAAAACAAATAAGTGTACAAACGTTCTCAAAATTTTTAATAGATTTTTAAAAGGTAATTATTGAATGAAATTTACGGAAGCAAAATTGGAATAGAACATCCAATTTTTATTTATGTAATAATACCCTTCAGATGTGTATCCATACGATTGCAGGGTTAATTTAATAATGTATTGACTTAATAATGTATTGACTTAATATCTACTTTAAAAGAGAACGTTGGACCTATGTTCTCCCACTAGGACTACAATAAATTCTTCTGTTAGCCCAGCCATCACCCTAATTTTTTTCGTATTTAAAAGAAATTACGATTGAATTCTTTGCACTATTTGAACTACATTTTCACAAAGGAAATTATGAAAGATTCATTGGCCACTTGGGAAGAGTCCTTAAAGACAAAATTGATAGCGAAAAGTACTTTCTATAAATTGACGCTACAATACTATACCAAATTTCGAGGAAAATAGTCAAACTGTTCCCGAAACGTTGAAATTTTATGAAAATATTTTACTTAGGAAGCTACAATTTCTTGGTGAATTTTCCAAAACGTTATACAGGAATCTCTAGGATAGAAAATTTCACCATTCGAACACTCTCATTGAACAACTCCTTAGACAACACTACGGGCTACAAAGACTCATTTGGAGGTGGAGCAGAGACTAAACAGACTTGTAAATAATCCCATTTTTATTTGACAAACCATACGACCAATCGATTTATAACTTCATAAAATTAAATCATGCTGTTTTTTACATTTGTTAAAACATTTCGAAAAGTGCAAGACTGTATTGTACCAAATATAAGTAAAAAAATAAAAAAGGAAGCTACAACATGTTTAAAGTTAATTGGCTCGAAATCAGCTTGACTATCTACCCAGAGCAGTGCAAGGTTTTTAAGGCTACAAATCAAAAATAGAGATAGTTTCCGTTTGTGAGGTTTTATATTTCAATTTACTGACTTCTGGTCTGGATTTACTGGACTCGGGTGTTCTGAATAATCGTTTTAAGATGTAACCTTGACACTTACTACTCTCAAGGTTTACACGACCGAGTCAATTTCATTTAGATTTTTAAAAATCCACAGTAAAATGAGTTTCTGCAAAAGGAAATAAGCCGGTTTATGCCGACGTATTTACGATCTAATCTGAGAATCGCCAACAACCGAGAAATGTACCCGGAATGCATTGTTCTTTGGCTATGGAATACCACGGAAGCGGAATGCATGAAGAGATCCATGAATCGCCAACACATGCATACCTCTGTCATGCCGCCTAACCATTCGTCCCAGTTTTATAGGCCCATCCCGAGTACGTCCCGGCGTTTGTGGAAGCCTCTGCAACAACGGATGTGTAATAGCAGAATGACAGGGTGGACTTTTGGTTCGAGAACTTGAGTCGTATAAAAAATTCACCGGATTGTTGAGGGGATAGTCAACGACATCTAAATCAAGACCTGGTCTACATTTACACCTTCAACGCAGCTAGGGTGAGTTGAAAAAACAAATATGAATTAGTGTATACCTGAATTTGAACAATAACTAAGTTCCAAGAAAAAGCCTATAGTTTTTGAAGTTTTTTTAGACAAAAATGGATTTTTCATTAATACATTACGTTTCAGAGCTCATTTACAGGTAAGTACTCATAAATCGAACCAAATTGGTTGAGTAACTGTGCGCTGCTTACAGTCTTCGTGTCGTAATCTTGAGATTTCCAGATTGTTTCTGGGCTCCGCAATGCCTTTGTTCACGGTGATAGAAGACCTATTGGCCTAATTAGTGGACCTTAAAAATGGATCAGGTAATATTTGCCCCTTTCGAAGATAGAAAAGGCTTTCTAGACAATCCCACCTTTATTAGCTTTACGATTGAAAAGTTTAAATTATTGATTCAGAAGAATGCAGGATGCTGATACAATTGGACTACCACCGGGTTGACATTCCGCTAAATAGCAATGAATATAATGTGTTGATTGTGTATTACAAATGACCTTTATTTAAACTATGAGTTTCTACTTCTTTACATAATTCCAAACCCATTAAAAATTATTATAATAATACAAATAAGTCTAACTTACAAAAATAAAGGCCATTTAATAAATACAGAAACCTTTCGAGTTGATTGGGCAAAGGCCCTCAGGAAAATCAAATGTATCAACAAATATGTTTGCACTACCAAATGGGTTGTTGTGAATGCTCCTTTTTCGTTTCGTTTGTGGCGATACCGTCCATACGGGATTCATACGGTTATTTGTGCTTAGAAATCTTGCAGCGATACAAAATAATACTCACTAGGCGTAACGATGACTATAAATTACTTCTGGACTACATCTTAAAATTTTAACATATACTTATAATCAGTGGTCTTATGCTTACCAAACAAAACAACTCCAGCTGTGTGGTCCTTCCCTTTTTTAGCCTGAGCCGAAATCATTAACTGTGCATACACTTAGCTGCTAAGCTAATGATGAGAGTATTCACTTTTCAGGTATTCATTTTTGATATAATTTAAAACTGAAACAAGCTTCATCTCAGAATGCAAGTGGTAATCATCAATTAGGTGATCTACGTTTTAGTGATTTCTGTCACAGTAAGTTTTATTCGGCATACATATCAGCTTACTTCAGTGTACTCTGTCACTTATTTTTTCAGATCCTTTAATCCTTTTTTTTTAATCCTTCTTCAGACAGGGGAATTGAACATATTTCAATGACAATTAAAAAGTCTACTTCAGTATCTAGAGATGAAGCCAAAATTAAGACTCAGGGTACACAGATAAATATCTAGATGCTCAACAACCAAAAACACAGCATCTTTAGAAACCCACGTCCGTAGTATTTTAACACACAAGCTATGAGCACCTCAAGCTCATCACAGTCAAACACTCAAACTCGTAAAAAGCGTAACAAAGAAATTCAATTATTCGCCGGCCGCTGGGGGGAGGTTTACACGCGGTAATGAGAGGGCCCGGGCCGCGAGGAGAAGAGATTTAATAAGGTTTGATTTTTTTCTTTTGAGGTGTCGAGTCCGTTTCTTCTGCGGCCGTGACGTCGGTGTTATTACGAGGCTTGTACTTGTCACTTCTCCCTTCTAATCAGCTGTTCGACACAGCCCAGCAGCGTCCCTTCGCTTTATACTCGCCCAATTACGCACTGCTCTCTTTTATTACGTCTTCATTTATTTTAATTGCTCCGCACTTGTCTTCACATGTGATGTTCGCTGACGTAATTGCCCCGGGTCGGAGCGCCTGGGTAAATTAGCCAAGGTAATTGGCGCTTTCTGGTCGGTCGTTTCGATTTTTTTCAGTAATCGTAACGCGGCTGATTGAAACGGTTTGTTCTGCATAAATCTCTGTTTGCAATGCAAAATGACGGTGGTATCGGTAAGTGAAGCTATCATCATAATATAGCTGATGCAAAGTGGTGGTCGGATTCTCTTGAAAACTAATTATTTCTCTATTCAGATTTTCTATTATGAATATTAAACCGTCGGTAGTTGTTTGTCCTTTTTTCAAACCTAATGGCTGAATATACAGGGTGTTTTTTTTAACGCAACCCATTTTTAAGATTGAATAATGCACATATAAATATGCAATGAGTATTGTTTTATGTATCTCTACATTTTATATAACCTATTATTTAAGTTTGTTCACATTTAGTTTACAATGTGCTCAAACAATTCGCCACAGGCATTTGTATAAAGTTAGGCTCTCTCCATCAAATTCCCGAACACGATTTACTAGGTACCTCTTTAAATTTCTTGTATTAAATTTGTTATGTTTGTTTTGAAGTGCTGAATACCCTGTGAATTGTTTTCGTAGGCCTTACTTTTTATGTATCCCCAAAGAAAATAATATATTGGGGTCAAATACGGGGATCTTGGGGGGAAATAATCCTTCATTGATAAAATCAAGTTTTGGGTTGCGTTAAAAAAACACCCTGTATAATTTGTTAAATACTGCTATGGTACTAAGTTTGAAAATCAAAATTCATATTGTAGGCCCCTGTTATAATTTATGAACAATAAATATAAAGATAAAAGCTTTGCAATTTAATGTTTGACGACGTTGTAAAGCTATTATAATGTTGTTTTTGCAACGAAACATATAAGCTTGATTTACATTCGACTTGACTTGAAGGTAAGAAAACCTATTACTATACTAAGAATGTTGATTTAATGTCGGTAAAATGTATACTAAAATGTACTTAGTTAGGCGTAGCTTAAAAAACCAAATCAACATTTTGTAAATACTTTAAAAAAGGATTATTTTCCTATAGTTAAAAGAAGTATTACGTAATAGATTAGGGCTTTTATAAACAAATGTGAACGAAAAGAAGTAGCTCTGCATTTAGGCCCAAATGCCAACATCGCGAGAACAGCTGAAAAATGACAAATACCTCCCTTGAGAACCCGTTCGATTAATCACACCCGCTGAACTACAAAGTGGCGAGTGAAAAAGCGCATCATAAATGTTCATTACTCTGAAAAATAACCCGCTAAAACAAACCGCACCGACTCCCCGTGTGTGCGGCGAATTTAAATACCGAATAAATGCAGCGTTTCCTCCCACGATAAACAATGTCAACACCTGGCTACACGACTTCATTAGAGGGCAGTAGATGGCGGCGGGCCGGCGTGTAATGACCCCGGGGTGATTTATTTCGGCCATCGGAGATTAGAAGTCGGTTCCGATACAATAAATAAAGTGATTAATCTTGGAGGTTCCTCCCCCGACGGCGCGGGTTGGGGGTCGTTAGTGAGAGATTACTTCGCAACTACCTAGCGGCTCCGTGTGGCCGAAAAATATATATATTGAAAAAATATTATTTAGAAAATTTATAATGCAGTTAAGGTTACCTAAATGTTAATCGTCTAATAAAAATCAGTGTGAATGACCAAGTTTTATCAGACAAAAGTGTCGTCTATGTTTTGCGGTAAATTTACGTTATCTGCCCACAACTGAAAAACTTTTTCCTATTGGCTGTATACGTGTAATGGCAAAGTCTTTTGGTTACTGGATAGTTTGCCAAGCATATCGAAAATTGAGTAATTTGGTCGGTATTGTTGTCGTTCTTACCTTATATGTCAAACATACAGATAACAACATCGACAACGCAACGCCGCGCCGGCCGCTGGTTGGGTTGGGTTAGGCTAGGTTAGGTTAATTTATTCCATAAAATACAGTATTAGATTAGATTTGATCCTAACGTAATCTTATCCAACCTAACCTAATCCACAGTCTTGTGCCTAACCTCTCCTTTTGTGTTGCCGCTACTGCAGGTAACGGCGACATGAGAAAATATAACGGCTCATAAGATAACTCTCGGGTGTAGAATAAGGCCGTGTATGGATACAATTTGTTTCTATAATTTGTCTTTTACATCTCCAATTACCTCTACGCATCCTATTTATTAGTTATGTTACTGCCAAGTGTCATATTACTTTGTTGTATTGGAATTATACAGTTGTGGACAGATAAAGGAATTTGACCCCTTTTGCTTTCCATTACTCATTAAACAAAATGCCTCAATATTATATTTGAATTCATTTTGGATTTTCAGTGCTTCGCAGGGAACATGAAATAGCGCCTGGACAGTTCTGGTGTCCCACGCGGTCGTGGGAGGAGTTGGAACCTAGGGACAGTTTGTCAAGTGGTTGTCTTACTTTTTCTCAAATATATATCCATTTTCCAGTTTTTCATTGGAAACTCGTAATCATCAAATGTATTAATGCTAGCTCCTCGATCATGAATTCCAATTAATCAATAGATAATTCTTTTTATTATAACCGTATGCCGTAAAACTAAAAAAATCATAGAAAAAAGCATATGAGTATGAATACTGGAAATGTGTAATGATATCGTAAAATTGAAATATGAAGCTTAAACATATTTCTTCTCAACACTTATCATTAGCTAGTTAAAAATGTATCCATGTTACTGTAAATTGTTATGATTTAAAAATTCATTACGCTATTATGAAACAACGATACTTTTTTAAAAACTTATATGGCAAGGAGACCTTTATAAATTTAAAACGAGTTAATTATTTGTTCCTAAATGAACTATTCAAAGCACCATCAATCACATGACGACACAAAGGTGAGTTGACGACAAATATTCGAAAAGTACAGAAATACTTCAAATTATTAACGCTTCTCGAGGTGAGCATGCATCACTCTTCAAATTAGAGGGGTTGTCAAAGTTGGTGTGCGGCAATATTCATACGCCGCGAAATGTGGGTAAACTTCTCGCATCAAACTCACAAAACTTCACTTTGCTAACTGATATCGAACTCGGTAATGGAGAGGAATCAGGATAGATCTTGTCTCGTATTTTATCTACTTTCCTCCATGTGAGGATTCATACCTACCGATGAACTTTTCAATAGTATAAATGCAAAAGTTACCAGAGCGTAATATATATTTCACTAGCTGTAAAATACATTTCATTGAAAAGGTTTTTACATAAAATTTCTTATATAACTTCATTAAAATCGACTGTAGTGAAAATGTCTTCTAAAACCGTTATTTTTTTAACTTAGCAGATCGATTGTTCATGAATACAAAATCGCAAACAAAGTTAATTCTGGATAAAATATTAACCATTTCTTCTTTATTATCATATGATTATTTAAATTATTTTCCATTTTACAAAATGCACTTTCAGTTGAATTTGTTTAATTTAAATTTATCTGATGATGAACACACAACACTAGTCCTTTTTCACTGTTAGAGAAACCTTTTCACCACCATAATCGGAGAGAAATATTACATTGTCCTTAATAACAAAACTGCAAAATATTTCCGTTGATTTAAAAAATTTACCAAATGAAGTAATTTCCTTCCCAGAACTCTCATTGTAATGCAGAAAGCGCACCGCCTCTTCACTTTATCTGGGATAGTTAGGGCAGAACGACGGAATATTTAGATGCACGATAGCGAGTGTATTGGGCCATCACAGTAGTCAGGCAGGTGCGAGGTGATGCTATTGAGGGGCAGCCTGGGGTCAAGGCAAGAATGTGACCGACACGCTCCCGTTCGGCCACCTTCGGCAATGTTCGGGGGCGCTCGGGCACGCTCCGGCCCGGGGAGTACTGCGCCGGCGCATAGGTGCCGAAGTTCGGGCAAGATCGGGCGAGTTCGGATGAGATCGGGCACGCGAGTTCCACGCGAAGGTTCTCACCGTGCCCGGTCGCTAAACGAGTCGTGATTTCTGTATCGATTACCGCTTTTGTGAGCAATCGAAGCAGGAAACAGCGAGGTTTAACATTTTAACACTTCCTCTCACAATTGGATGTTATAGGCCAAATTGACCTGCAGACCTATTATCTGCTTAGATGTAGTCGAATTCGCCCAGACTAATTCCAGGCTCCCGCGGCGTTTTGGGGCGACGGCTCGGCTCCGGCGCTGTTATGGAAACGATAAAATATTTATGTCCACTGGATCCACGGGTCGTTAGGCAAGTGGGTCTGCTAATTTGTAAAGCGGTCGAGCGGGTCAGTTCAATTTCGGTTACTCTCCAACACGAAAGTTTGTTAAGAAGTTTTAAAATGTGTAAAATAAACTCAATATTTGGTTTTCGTATTCAGTAACGTAGAAATAGGGTTAATGCATGATGGGGTTTCTTAATCGTTAAATAGTTAGTAGGTCTAAGTGACTTCAAAATTGTGTTGGTAATTTAGTTGATGATTTAATAATAAGAGCCTGTGACGTACTGAGCATTGCTCTTGGACATTTCATATTACTAAATCGTATGTTTTATTTACATGTAGTTGAGTTTGCAAATATCTGTTGTGATTATTCTTTGTTTTTATTTTCTTGTACACTTCGTTGCTGTCATGGTAACCCATATGACTTAATAAAGGCACTGGTGCCTGAAAGTTTATGACCAGGGCACGCACTGGTGCATGTGCACTTAATAACCTGTAGTTTCGAAAACAATTAACCTAAATTATTAATTTTAGGTGACTATAAATTTATTTTGGCTTTAAAATCATCATAATACAGGGTTTTTAAATTTTGTTTTGTTAAGTTTTTCAAATTAACTCAACCCTTGTCCATGTTCCAGTGCCTGACACCAATATAATTGTAAACCCAACATAATTCAAATCATAATTTTTAGTATGTAAAGGTATATTTCCACGAAAATTGATCTTAATAATTTATACTACTTTATGAATACCGCTAAAATTACTAATGACAAACCTACCTCATTATCGATTGTGAAAAAAAGAACTCGGAAAGCGATGCTATCGGGTGGAGAAGATTTCAAACAACTACCATTTTTTATATGAGTTGATTGAACTGATTTTTTTATAAAAATACTAAGTATAAATAATTAAAAAGTGCAATGATGGGTATAACGTAACCGCATTATAAGGCAAATAATTCAAGACTGACAGTCATTGCAGCGGTGACGGCTTCTGATGCGTTTACCTTATTGTTATATATTTTTACTTATTTTATTTCGCTTAATTTATTTTTATGCGAAGTAACCTGCATAGAACACTTTTTTGTGTCAGCTATTGGTTATTTCCAGACTTAGAAGAAAATCCCCGAGGCCGTGTTTGGGACAATGGTGGAATAAATAAATCTATCAAATAATCAAACATTTCTTACATAAGGGTATGATAGTGTTAAGGCAACAATTCTTCATACATATGCCTATTACATGGAAAGCAACATATTTACATATATTTAGTGGAAAAAAATAATGTTGAGTTTTTAACTCGGATTTTGATGCAGAAGGATCTCATTTCTATCTTCTCTGTGATTAAAATGATGTCGTCAACTGTAAAAATAATTTAAAAGATTAAAATGTTTAATAATTAAAAAAATGTTGGGGCTATAGTTTATATATAAGGTGAGTTTAAATATCTGTAAACAGTTAAATAAATAGTAAGGTAATGAAAGTTAATAAAGTCAATCTCACAGTGCAATAAATATTTTTTTCAGAAAAAAATAGAGTAAAATACATCACTGATAAATTATTAGTTACACTGATATTGAATGAAAAAATAAGTTAATAATAAAATTATCCACAAACCTATTAATCCTAATAATACATAAATATATTGCAGGAATTAAAGCAGATAAATAAGGAATTCACGAGAATGGACAATATTTGTTATCATATATTTAATTTCGTAAGGCGATTCTTTGCGTCAAAATTGTAGGCGTCTGGCAAATCGTAGAAAGATGGGAGAGGGCTTAAATTAAAGGTCTCTATCCCGAGATGGCGGGAAAAATACTGAAATTGCTTGAAATTCACCAGAAAACGAGAAATAACGTAAAATATCTGCCATTTAAAATGCATTGGGATCGAAAAAACGTCTGCTTTGTTTACATAAAACATGTGATGCTGATACTTGATTGAAAACCATGTGGTAGGCTAGATATCAATATTAGCAGATTCAGTTTGCTATGAAGGAATTTTGTACTATAGTAAACTAGGATTGTTTGAATTTTCCCTTATTAGGGGCTTTTAGCCCCTTCAAGCCACTAGTTACGTTTAATTTCATCAGTCAATTTTATTTTTCTTGTACTCTGTATATTAAATACCCAACGACAAAAGATTTAAATCCAACATTATTACACACAATTTATTATATTTAAGGACAGGTAAATTGAGTTTATAACTTATTATGTTTAAGGTTAATTGTAAATTGGGCTCAAACATGATATGTAAATAACACAGATAAAATAAAAATAAAAACAAACCTATCTGTACAGCATAGATTAAAATTATCTTTAACTACAAATTTTTGTTTGTAAAATCTGTGTAGTTTACGTTCTTTCTTATTTCACAAGTCTAAACGTAAATCATGAAAAAACATAAATCTGAAAGCAAAAACCCAAGAGAAATTCAATCGCCTACTCCAACACTAAGAAAAAAGTGTTCTTCTCCACAACGCGCTGGCTGGTGCTGCCTCCAAGCGGCGGTCCAGTGAATCAATAACAGGTCCTCGTCCTCTCTCCAGCGCTAACGTCCTCTCAGCCGTCTTATCTGGTCGGTTTTTGTCTACAAATAACCTCAACCTATTCTCACGCGCTCCAGCTTCACTTATCGACTGGAACGGTCCTTGCTAATGGACATCTTGTACAAATTGTGTTTAATAGACACCTAATGAAGTCGGCCCCTTTCTTGCATTACCTTATCTCTAATTACTCCTCGTCTATTACATTTTCAATTGACGGCTGCGGGTGGTCGAATAATTATTGGAAGGTGTCCGTTTCATTTTTGATTTTTTTAAAAATGTTTTACTGTTTTTGTGTCTAAGATGACAGGGGAGAACGAATACTAGAAATAACAATTAAAACTTATCGAGGGTATCTTGATTTTTTTAAAAAAGGTCAGTTGCTATTCATAACACATTCCTTAATCTGAGAGAATTTGTTTTGTATGTTTCCCCCTATTATTTTCAGCATATAAGTTTATTTTGGTATAGTAATATATTAATATTAATAAATAGTAATATACTCTCTTTACTCCAATTAATTCATGTGAATTTTAGATCATACTTATAAAAACGGTTATGATTTCTGATGATTACTTTATTTTCCTTTCCAGTTTTAGATTACATGTTCTATAAATATATCATAGAAGTTGATGTCTCCAGTTTGCTTTTCCTTGTTCAAGAAAAACATGTATAAAAACTGCTCCAAGTATTCAGAACAACAGTTGTTTTATTACGTATCGTGCTTGCTTTGTAGAATAAGTGTTACCAGACTGATCCAAATTACAGATTTTAAAAATATTGGGTAACTTTGAAACTACACTAAACCTAAGAAAGATTTAAATTGGAATCAATCAACCATCACATATCACAATTCACGTTATAAATTTATGAATGTTTTCTCAATCGATAAAAGGGTTGAATACAATGGTCTTCTAAAATACTAACTTTAATTCCATGATGAGAATAAAAACATTTTTCGTTATACTGCTTCAAAAACAGATGTTTTTAATGCATTTTTTCCGGACCTAAATACACTCTTTTTATTCCTAGGAATTAAAAGCTGATGTACTCGATACCAGCTGACTCTTTATAGTCATAGGACTATAAAAGTCAAAAAGTGCCGAGTACGTCGTAATAATCGAACAATATTCATTCGATTACAAATAATCGAAACATTCATCGTTATTATCGAAACATTCATTGTTGTCAGTTTAATCAATTTGTGAAACTCGCTCATTTCACCAATCGATTATTACATGCGTTCGATACGTCGATAGTTGTTCATTGTTGTCAGTCTACCCTAACAAAAATGAAACAGACAATCAGCTGATTGCTTCAAATAGCAAGAACAAGACGGTGGCATCTTTTGAAGGCATCTTTAAAGGTAAACAAGCTGTAACATTTTGGTTATCTTAAGAAGTTTACGTATTGTGTTGAGCAATATAACGAAAAATATAGTTCATCACACGGACCTAAAGCTGCTTTTCGTTACTCGGTCATTTTTCAACCTCGGCTTAAAGCCTCGGTTGTAAAACTTGACCTTGTACGAAAAGCGTCACTTTAGGTCCTTGTAATGAAATATACTATAATTTATAGTGGATTAACTTAGCAGAGCTTATCAAAGTAAATATTGGATCCTTGCCTTCAGTGCGGGCAGACTCCTCTCTGTAACACTATACGCCTGTCTTAAATACCTAAAACACCACGTTCTTTTAGATTAGGTTTTAGTTACCTCCCAAAACAAATCTTACCATAAAAAACCCTCTTTTATATTTTCTTCAAACCAGTTCAATCAGGGGGAATCGGATATCACCTGTAACAAAAATACTTGAATCAACAGTCATGCGATGAGGTCTGATATGTTTATCTCTCGAACAGCGGCGACTTAGAGCAGGTTGATTTAAAACCACATCTCCAGATCTGAGTACATTAATGATTATTCGTACAGGAAGGTTCGACACCATTGGATATATCCATTACTATGTGTCACATTCCTTCTTAATAAATGTCAGAGTGGTTTATCATTATGTATGCAGTCTAGGACAGGTTCTGTGTTAATCAAACATTCTTTTCAAGATAACGTCTGCAAGATCCACTGTTATTTCAGTATTGTTTATCGTGATAAAAAAAAATAAAAGTAACATATTCATTCGTCACTGATATCAGTAAATACTGTGAATCAAAAACGTTTTTATGAAATGGATAAAAATATCCTTAAAGAGGTTCGGCAAAGAATATGGATTTAATTATATTTCAAATTTTTATGAGAAATCATAATCTATCAACACTTGAAAAGAAACGAAGTCTTCACACAAGAGGGCAAGCAAACCGTATAATTTATAACCTAGTTTAGTTTTATATAGGGGTTGATCTCCAAGTTAAGTTATGATATGATTTCTTAAGTGAAGTCTAAATTTAAGATTATTATTGTATTTGAAGTCCAATTCAAACATTAATAACTCAAAATCATCTATATCTCGAATTATTCTCATCCCCACTAGAATAGCTTCATGTTACCTGAGAAAGTAAAAAAAGTAACCAAACTTAAAGCCTAGCTCAAATACATTTTACGATTTTATGGCTATAAGTCGAAGAGACACAAAATGACCTCTGTAGCGTAAAGTTATGTTGATAAGTCGAATCAATTTATGTTTTACCGCCATTGGTTCTTCTTTTGACTAAATAAGAACTAGTCGTGGTTACAATTGACAACAGAGCCATTTTATCCAAGAGTCATGAAAATATGTATATTTACTCCACCTGCAGCTCTGCCGAATTCCCTCACTTCGTTGCATGAACTCTGTAAAATATGACCATAAACATAATATTCAAAAGCCATTTCGTAATAATTAAACGTTAACGCTTGTTCGCCTGACAACACAAAACGTCATCTGCAGATCGCAGGTGGCCGACATGCTATGTACGTGTATTTTACCACAAACACGTTCGAACACGAATGGACATGGAGAATTATAATTCTATCACAGTCATCATCTGACAGGACATAGGATGAATTTTCAAATCTATTAATTTATTAAATTTAAAAATATGTGTTTGAGAACATAATATATTCGAATAAAATAAATATATAAAAATTATAAGGGACCAAAACTGTGATTAAAAATACATATTTTACAAACCAAAAAGAAAATATTGCTGTAATTGGGTAAAAAACTGGCGATATATATTTTTTTGATTTGGCATACCGACGCTATGCATTTGAAATATATGAGTAATTCTATATAAAACCCAAAAACCGCTGATCAAACATTGAAATATTTATAGTTTTTAATATGTGAAATAAACTCATGTTTTCTTCTTAAAATAAGTAAAATAAGAATACAATAAACATTAAAGTCCTTACTCACTTACACTATTAACAATAAATGTATTACATTTAATTTAAATTACAACATGTTAAAATGCTGTAGAGTTTTGATATTGTTTGAAGAAAACTAGCAGCAAACTTAATTTTAACATTATGCGTGGGCTTTGAATCAGTGATGTAAACGTTAAAAGCAAGCGTGGGTAGCATTAAGCGACAGATTGCTGTAATTCACCTTTGTACTCTTGAGTTTGAGTTGGAAATCATTCCAGTTTAATAATAACAGGTAACATGTTTTGTTGCTTTCTACGGGGGCAAAGTTAATATTAGCTTTATTTTATGCTAATGAAGTTACTTCCCAAACGATATGCTCCGTTTCTAATTAGATTTTTCAACTTAACCTAAACAAAATTCAAATTAATATAGGTTGAGGTAGGCCTATCACAATCAACAAATACTCTTCGAACAAGAATAACTCAATTATTATGTACAATACGGTACAAGTATTAGTATACTACAAAAAATAAATAAAAGGTTATATTACCTTGTTGCTGTCAGTGATCCTTTTAATTCCAATGTTGGACTACCTATAAAAAATAATTAATCGCAATACAATTTTCGATCACTTATTTTATTGACTTCAATTTGTCAGATTCTTGATTTTGAATTTCACTTAAATTATCCTTTTAAGGATATACGTCGCCAAACATGTGGAAAGATTATTGTTATCGATTAAAGGTAGCATATTAAAGTTCTGAAATAACCTAATAAAAAAATCCTCTCAAAATGTCAAACAGTTTTCCAACCAGGCTCAGAATGAACAACTGTGACATGTTTCGCGGTGCTGAGGAGCTAGGACGAGTGCCATCTCCATCTTCCAGGAGGCTGTAGAGGCTCCAGGAGGCGGCCCCTCAGTCCCTCTGTCTCGGAACGGTCGGAATTCCACTCCTGCCATAATCCCACATCAATTATCTTCATTAGTCTCATCAAATTAGCGCCATAAATATTTGTTTTACAGCCGCCGAGGTCTGCAAGACTTGATTAATCAAGGAGATGTGTTCTGTGGGCAGCACGTTGAACTGATGTATTTTTTTATTGCTTTATTAAATATTACGCCCCAACCATAAACTCCTTAATCCCATTATTAGTATTTTGATTAGTATTTTGAATCACTGCTCTGTGCTCTATGTCCATTGGTCATCGAGAGATACTGAAAGTGGTGAACACATTAAGTTATCACCATTTTAACCTTATGGGAAATAGGTAAAATTCTAAATCTCACTTATTTCTCAACGTATTTTAATAAAACTTAGTTTGTGACTATTAACATATTTTTCATATTTTTAAAAATATTCGACGTATTTTTGATAGATTATGTTAAAGTTAAAAAATTTTAAGTGGCTACGTTTTGAAAACAGCAAGAAATAAAACTCGGAATTGTTTTATAAATTAAAAAAATCCAAGTTTTGAAAATATTTCTAGTTAAAGAGATGATAATAAATCAGGTTTTTAAATAAAAGGACGTTTAGTTTAGGAAGTAATAAGTTCAACATTAAGGAGTATTATATGTACTGTAAGGAAATAATCTTTCAACAAATCTCAACTATTTCATCGACGTTTATGTGATATTCGCGGATTGCCATTTCCCCTGCGATGCCCCCACCATGTCATTAGCTTCGTTATTTACCGTTTCTATTAAGCAAACATTTACTGAGGCACTTTGACGAGTAATGTCCATAATGTATGCAAGCCACCGCGATGTTAGTTTTGTTTGGCCATCTGCTTGATTAGAATTAATTTAACGATTTTTCAGTCGTTATAAGGTTGTTAGCGCACTGGTAATATGTCATTTAAAAATCAACAACAGTAATATTTTCCAAAATGGTCAATTTATCCTTCCTTCTTTTATTGCCTTTAAGTAGAAAAAAACACATTAGTGAGAATACCGATGTTAAAAATACTTCAACTGTTTCTGTAGGAATAAAACCAACTTTGACTCCCAGTGATAAATTTGAAATTCATGGTCATTTCTCAGGCTATGGCATAACTTAACGATTTGCGAGTTTTAAAATAAGTAGACAACCTTTTTAACTGTCTCATCAAACCTTAAAGAAAACTTACTATCATTTTACAAAACTAAGCTATATAATATATTTTGTCAGTAGAATACAATCACATTTTGATGGAAGTCAAGTCTAAACGGTCGAGGCGAAGCTGAAAATGGCTGAATAAACCGGGTTTTACTCAATTGGATGTAAATTATAATTCAATTATGCATTAAACTTTTCATATTCGCCGTATATACAATATTGAAATATCCTTTGCTTGATACAACCTATTGGTCTTATAATCCAACTGATGGTCCGGATCAGCATAATCGTCTCGTTGCCTGCAGATCTGCATAATGACGTGGAGCATCAGTCGCCGACCGCTCATCTCCACAAGGAGGTTAACCCTTGAAACCAGGGCTGAAGAGAAAAATTGTTTAATCTTCAAGAATCCCTTGAGCCTTGATTTTTTAGCATATTAAAGAGTACCTTATCGTTAAAGAACTTCTTCTACTCTCGATGTGCAGAATTCATAAATTTGATCTATTATTATGTAAAAGTTTTTAAGGAATTAAAAATTTTGTAATGAATTTTGGTAATGAACTAATGTATCTATTTAGTATTCTGTAGGTTTTTGGCTTTGGTAGATAAACTATATGTACTGTAGGACGCATTATTTAGCAAAAAAATCTTCTAAACTATTGAGGTAAATATATTATGTATCTCTTAAGTATCACTTCTTAGTACGTCAATCAAATAACTAAAAACTCTCTCACTGCCAAATAATAATTTTAAAAGGCCCAAAATAAAGGAAAAAATAATTCAGTTATTTTAATTTAAAACCTCGCAAATGTAGAATACATTTATTTAGTATTTATAACAGTTAGCCTAACAATATATTCCAAACAGAGATGACCTGCTAGGTGTCAGCTGGGCCGGACGGCACGGCAGCAAATGTGTCAATGACAACTGCGCTTTCATGTTAATTATAATTATTTCTAAATATTCCCGTTCATTTAGTTTTTTAGGAACAGAATTGTTAAGCTCGATTTTCATTCGTTGTTTATTATTACACCAATAAGAATAAAAAAATTACAAGCTTAAATATACATCTTTGTTTTTTTAGCACTCCCTCAAATTTACTGTACATCTTTTCCAAATACTTGCAATCAATTTTCTTGTATAGTTCTGAGTTGTTCTTTTATATTGATGGTTTCCTTTACGTATTTATAAAACATGGTCATAATTTAGAAAGGTTGTTTCTGTTTATGATATATAGGTCTAGTTCAGTTTGTTTATAATTTAATTTTACATTCAGTGTGCAGGCCTAGGTACGATATAACATAATACTAGTACTTCCCTTTCCTCGTACTTTGGTAAGTTTGTGAAATTATCTTAACACAGCGTGCTACTAATTTCTGTTACAGTATAGAATGTATTCCGTAATTTAAAATGCATTACAGTACAACTTAAGGTTTCATAGCCTGTTTTATCCACATCCCACGGAATCAATGAAAGGGAGGAACATGATCATTAATTTCTATGAATCGGGATCTTTGTACTGCCCTATTTGGCGTTTATCTGGAAAATTGTAGAAAAAAATGTAAAAACCAAAATCACATTTACGCTTAAACTTTTATTGCTTTTTATTTCTTACTTGGAATACGTAAATATATATCTCTTAGCCATGGATAAACTAAATTTGAACGATCGAATCGTCTTAGTGTACATAGCGTTATCACACTTGTAGAAATTGAATAGAAAATACAATGTTTCGATCGCACTTCGAAGTTAGGCAGGTTTAATTTTTATTTAAGTAAGACCTTAGAATGAAACTTTACGATAAATCAGTTAATTAATGATTTAGAACTTTGATGAATCTTTGATTTCTGTTACATAATATTCATAATGCTGATGCTAACATTTGTAATTGAGACGAAACAAAATAAATTGAGTCGGTTAAGTATGATTTTGCCAGGGAACGACTATTACAAACACTTTTTGGTCCCGTTCTTGACCAAAGCTCAGCCCATGTGACCTGTTCGTAGTGGTTCCAACCGGGGCCTGGGCCAAACCTGTCTGTGATATCTCTATTAGACCCTTCGGACACGTACTCCATCGCGATTTAGACCAATTAGTCCACTTTTTCTCACTTCAATTCTAATCAATACAGAAGCTATTAAACTGTTAAAATGAAATTAATTTTTCAATTTCCGGCGTTTTGAGAGGCAAAACTATGCAAATGCGCATTTCAATAAGCCTGTTTGAGCCTCATTTTAATAGAGGAATATGGGCTGAAATCAAGATGAATAGTATGGACCCATATTAATATTCAACGTGCGTGACGTGAATGTTTCATGGTTTAATATTTTTGGGGTCTTTGATGCTTGTGGTGTTGGTTGAATGCAGACCGACAAGTTTCCAGAGAAAAGTATCAATAGTCGCCACTTAATTGTGCGTTTCCTTAATCATGTTCTATTATTTATCAGAGATGATTCAGTGGAAATGTAAAAAAGCAACAAATTGGTATTATTTAAACAAAAAAGAAAAGATTCGAGCAATTTTCAATTACAATACCTTTCCAAGGATCTATTACTTAAAAGTTGATTTTAAATTTAGGTAAAAAATAAAAAAAGGAATAGAGTACTATTTTCAACTTCAAAATTGGTACTTTTTTATAAGCATTATGATTTTAAAGTTTAATTTTTATAAAATAATGCGGTAAAAAATAACTGAATCTCTAAGGAATGCATGTAAAATTTTATGTAAAATACATTCCCAAAGTGGCGAATTTCTTTGACCTTAATGAATAATAAATTATATCTTCAGAATCCTGATAAACATTTCAGTTACTTGACACCTCAATCATCAAAATTGGTTACTATAAAGGCTTGAGTTGGCTCAAAAAAGATATTCCTTGAGGAATTTGTGCAAATATTGCAATAAAGAATATTTTTTGTGAGCTAATCCACGCTTTTAATGTGAACCAATTTTGATGATTGAGGTGTCAAATAACTGTAATTTTTATCAGGATTCTATAAATACATAATTTATTTAATATATTTTATTCTGGATTTCATGGATACCTGTAACTTCTTACGCTATTCAAGACATAGAATATGCCATATTATTGAATAAAGAAGATTTGACTTGATATATTATTCAAAGGGTTTCGCCCCCTTTGGAATTTATTTTACATAAAATCTTACATGTATTCCTTATGACAGGAGTATTAGACTTACATTTTTGAAAATTAATAATATCAGGAGTCATTTTTAAAATTGCATGTACATACTCATATTCATACTCATTTTATTTGAAACTTTAAATTCTTCAAAAACGCCATTTTTTCGTATTGCTTATGGTTTTCGTGCTAATCAAAAAAGCTTTAGATAAACACGGACCGGAACTGGGGTTTTCAAGATGGCTGCATGTTACCCAGGTTGGATTTTTTTGTGAATGTTAGTATAATGATCCCAGGTATAAATAGCGGCTATTATAATCACGAACACTTGAGGAAGGTTTCACCAATTAAAACAGGTTCTAGATTCACCTGGAAAATTTATTTTTATATTTCTTCGCGACTTTAAAGCTAATCAAAAGAAAACAACTGGAATCATTTATCTAGCCAACCGTTAAGACAAGATATTCCTAGTTTTCCTTATGGAAGGGTGAACCAGTTCAGTGAATAATTATTTTATCAGTAACTGCCCAGAAAAAAAGCAGCTTAATTGGTCGTGTTAATGCAAATGTTAATTGGTTTGTTTTGCTTTAACGCTAATTATTGGC
Source organism: Flexamia atlantica (assembly GCA_035578135.1). NCBI lineage: Eukaryota > Metazoa > Arthropoda > Insecta > Hemiptera > Cicadellidae > Flexamia > Flexamia atlantica. The sequence goes on along the minus strand of JAQJVK010000004.1, from coordinate 32,635,095 downwards.
AGCTTCACAATCAATAATAAGTCATAAAAGTAGTATAATTCCTAAAATAAAGAAAAACGCTTTAAATATTGTTTATAAGAATTGATTAGATAAATATAATGTACTTAAGGTACTCTAATGATAACGGAAGTGTAAGAAAGTGAAGGGAACAGACAGGTGAATTTTTTTAACTGCGTGCATTGGAAGAAGGTTAAAGAACCTTTGATGAGCTGCATGATCATATCAATAAAATTAAGGTTATGTGTATTTGTTTCTTTTTTAAGAATATGAGTATGTTATTGGAAAAGAACTCTTTGTTGAAATAATAAATTTCAAAATGCCGATGGTTGTTGAGAAGGCGCCGATCAGGGGCAAGGTAGGCCCGACGCCGACCACCATGTCAATGCCAATGTGGTGGTCCACAACCAATGTGAGACGTAGTCTGTCCACTGCGCTTGCTTGACCTCGGAACTCAAGAGAGGATTTGCTGTCACCAACAAAAGTCAAATGTTATCCAACCATCAGCTGTAAATAACAGTAGAAATGTAGTTTAAGAGAGGAGATTATTGTTACAAAAATGGGTTTTAAGAAGATTAGGCGTGTTTCTTGGCATTGGTGTTCACTTATTTTACTGATATAAAATGTACAAAGCGTTAGGATGAAAAATCAAATATATATATATATATATATATATATATATATATATATATATCTGATAGATTAAAAATATACTTAATTCTGTGTTTTTATTCTGTGTAGAGACCATACAATTTTAGAATTTTATAGTTTCATGAGTATTTTTATTCAGCTTACGTTTTGATTGAAATAAAAAAAATTTTTTTTATCAAATAAGTATCAAAATCATATGGACCAGTCTGTATGGTTCTGTATGTGTCAGCTGTTTACAAACGCACGTGGAGCCTACCCGCGACAGCCGGCGGTTAACCACCAATCACAAGTGTCCCCTAGCTACGCATGTGATTTAGTTAAATTCATTAGGTTTTACACATTGTACGCTATGAAAATATTTAAAAAAAAACTTACAAAATTCAATTTAAAATGGACACCATAAATGTTTTGAATGTTTGGGCTGATAGGAAACTTGTTAAAAAATATTATTAGTGAGGTCTAGTTTCTTCTTTTGTCTGGAAACAAGTAAAAAAAAATGTATATGAATGGATTTGAAATTTACTAGGACATTGTTGCTTGTAATTTAATATTTCCCTTTTATTTGTTGTCTCAGTCGTTTGATATTACTTTAGGATTAAAAGGTCTCACAACAGTTGAGCTGCAAAGTTCACCTTTCAACTTGCTTTAGGCAAAATGAGAATCATTTGATTTTTCTATATTTTGTTTTGCATTTTTTTGCGATCGATGTAAATTACTAACTCAGAAAAAATATAGAGGGGGCCGAAACCAAACCATAATGCTTTCACAGAGCGGTGGCGAACGGTGATTTTACATGCAGACGCAATAATTGAGGGTGACAGCTGGCGTTCGCGTTGATCGAGCGGTCGCAATGGAATGTGTAAGTTTAGACCAAAATTTAATAAAATCGAACAAAATGGTCAGTGAAAGAGTTAGTGACTCTCAAGGATTGGTATAAAAATTGATTTTTGTGCTGAGTGGATTTTTACGGTAAATAATAGAAATACTGTGCCCATAGTTATAAAATTTACATAGACCCATTAACCGATTGATATAAACAAATGTGGGAGTCACTTATCTTTTTATTAATTCTTTGATTAGACTGTGTGTAGAGTCACAAAAGCGTGTTTACAAAATATTTTAAAGGGTGGATTTCAACGCGGTTTGAGTCGGCGAACGAGTTTGGCAACCATGAGTTTTCACAAGCAATAGTTCATTATAGGGGCTTCTAGTATAATTCTATATTGGAATATTATTTATATTGCAGCATCGCCAACAGATTTGATTAGAACGATTAAATCAGCGAGTTACAGTGAGGGAGTTAAACTCAACTCGATCCGTGTAAATAATAAATTATTGCAATTATTTTATGACCAGTGTGAATGGTTGTAACAAATTATACGATTAAAATTTTATAAAAAAAATTTAAAATAGATGTTATATTTTGCAAGAAAAAAAGTTTTCAAAAATCGCCTTACCATCGTCTTTTTTTAATAACAGAGATTGTAGCAATAAATCAAGTTCATTTAAGTTTACTTAATCTTTAAATTCCTTTTTTCAAGAGGTAATAGATGAAATACTAATTATTATCACTCTCAATGTCTCATATTTCTTCACATAGTTTTTCACCCTTAGGTTTTCTGGAAAAAACATTTCGTACTCATAATGAAATATTTTCTTTTCTCAATTTATTTCTTGTAAAAATAGTTCCTTTGTAATAAGCAACTCAATTCCCATACACGGGCATTTCATTGCCTACGTGGGAATTATTTCCTATTTTCCATGTAATCCTGTCTGTAATTATGTAATGGAAATAAACGAATTTTGAGTTTGAGTTTGATAGACCGATTTTTATTTACTCCCCGAGTCACTTGCACTTAGTATGCATTGCCCGTGGTGGGGAATGTTCCAATTAAACGTTACATCACAGCCTTAACAAGTGGAAGAGATGCAACAGGTCCCCGCCGTCATCAGCCAGACAGTGTAGTCTCGACGCGATTTGTTGTAATTTTAAAAATGTTTACAAAAACCGAAAAAAATTCTGTAAAACATATTGTGCCTAAATAACTGTTTTTTGGATGGGCCAACCGTTGTTTCGATTTATAACCCTACAAATTGAATATTTTTAATCCTTGGAATTCTTATCATAGGGAACTTCAGTTCTCCAGGTGATTTATAAATCTAGGGAAGAAATTAGTAGAAATAACATTTTGACTGAATGATGCTAGAGCGTTATTTAAAGGACACACTGATAAGCTGGTGTAGTGGAAAGGAATTTTTAAGGAAACTGTCCCAACTTCAGCTGATCATTGTCACTCCTCTAGATCAGCCCAGGTCGTCCGTAAGCCTGATGCTAAAAGTTTAGGCGGTCAGCGCCACTTCATTTGACTCAACATATACAGGAGGTCAGCCAAGAGGAATAATTATCTTGTCGTTAGGCCGATTTTATATCTAGGGTTCATTTGAACTTTTCTTACTAAAATTGTTTGAATTAGTGTTTGACTGATTTACACGGCTTACATTATTAGTTGAAAGGTGAATCAAGGCAATCAAATTTGGAACATAATGCAAGAGTGAGTGATTCATTTGAATTTTCTATTTTACCCATAAAATGCAGTTCATTTTGATCATCTTTGATGAGGTAAAAAAGTTTTTTCGTTTAAATAATTGATTGGAAGCGAATTTAATAAACTAAGGTTTCTAGATTATTTTGGAGCTAAAAGGGGATATCAATGAGGTAACGGTTCCTTAACTATAAACAAATGTTAAAAGTAATCAAAATATCGTTAGTTCAAATTCTTCTAGGTAGATATGTTAACGGTAAAACCTAAGTAGTTTTATTATTTTAATTGCACTAGTTTTAGTTTTAATTTTTAAGAACAATTATAGCCTCCTACATGGTTGAGGTCAGTCTGAATTATTCGTATAAAATCAGTTTAGTCGAAATTTGTTATGTATTGAAAATATCGAGGACGCACAGGTCAGGTACTTCGTAATATTTGAGTTTTTGACTTCAATTTTGTCTCGCATGTGTAACCATTAATACCTCCAAATAGTTAACAATTTCATACAACAAGTTAATTAAAAAAAACTGCAAAATTCACAAAATCTTTGTTTGAGACGGTTTAGTAATCAATAAACCGATATACAAACTAGCTCAAATATTGTTGGTTATGCATTCTACGAATTGTCTACCTGGTTTCTTTGTAGTATTTATTTCGTTAACGTGTTCGGTACACATACAACTAAACTAAGCTCTGTCGTTGTTATCAAGTACTTCAGTTTCGACATACATTGGACATCGATTTTCAATTTCGACATTAATTTCTTTTTCAATTAAGTAAAAGGTTTTGGGTAAAACTTTCAAATTTTTTGCGCAACCTAGACTTAGTGTTTTCGGCGTTCACAAAGCTGCACTAGCCTCAGCCTCTTTTATCCATTACTACAATTACGTTACAAATTGAAATTGTTTTGTTGGAAATTAAAATTATGGAGCATAACACCTAACCAGAATCCAGTGATTTTTTTTGTCAGTCTGAAGCTGTCAAAATTAGGAACATATTTTTAAGATTCTCTTATTTTAAGGGAATTACACAATGCACTCCTAAAATATTAATAACTAGGCTACTACGATTTTTCAGCGCAGAACGATTTATTTCACTAAACACTCCGACAAGGCCTCAGGTGGAGGAGAGTGGCTGCACACCAGACATTTGTCGCCGTGTCGGCAGGTAATGCATCAAACCGCCCTCCACCGCCGGCGCCGCGCCGCTCACTGCGACCATTAGCGACGTCAAAGAGGACTGATGAATATTACTTTCATGTCCCAAATATTATTTGACTGATTAAACTCCTTTTATGATTCTGTCTTAATTTTTTGCTTCGATATTCAACCAAAACAGGCATGTGTTTCTATTATAAAAATATGTTTCTTAAACAAGGGATGGAATGTTTAAATTTGTCCATTCCATTATTTTGTTTTTTAGAACTTAAATGACGTCAAAATCTTAGGCTCTTTAAAATATTTTCCTTTAAGTAATCGACCACTCTTTTATATATTTTGCTCATCCTTTAAGATAAAGTCAGGCTGCTTCCATGGTTTTACAGCTCACCAAACTTCATTCGTAAAGTAGGAAAATAAGAAAATGTAACACAAAAAAAACTGCGGAGAGTGATAGGGCTTAGTGTGTAAAATAAATGGTTAATAATGCCACCAAAACGCAGTTTTCACGATTAAAATGTTTGAAATAAAAACAAAAGAATCTAGTTGGAACAACGAAAATCAACAGTGTTCTTAAAACTGTATTGGGTATGTCTAGCTCTAAATTCAGCAACAGACAACCTCCTCAAATTGTGATACCTTTCAATGTCAACTGTACAAAACTACAGTTGTAGGAATATTCAGATGAAACTTAGATTTACTCAAGAAAAATACCCTTCTAGGGAAATATTTAAATCCTTAAAATTTCCCATAAATATTCAGAACGTTGTCTCAGTATCTTACAGTATCTTTTAAGATATTGTTTGAATATGGTGTAAGCTCAAAAATGACAACATACTTGCCACGGTGAAATAATTACTCTAATTTGAAGTAGTTGAAGCCATCTTTTGGACTTTGACTTACGACATATCTAAAACTGCACATACCGTACATAACTGTTCCAATAAATATATTTTTAAAAGATCGAACTGCTGCATTAAAGAGGTGAAGTTATCCAAGCGACACACGATATGGGGCCGCACCAATGCGCTGGACCCTGCTTGTGACAGGACACGGACATCCTTTGTATTTGTCGAAGGACACGTGGACCTTGTCGACATGACAGCTGGATCCTTTGATTGCTTAAAAGTTTTCTTTCTATTAAATAAAAAACTTTTAAATAGGTTGACGATGTTAGGAAAAATAATTATTTATTTTCGTTTATATCTAAATTTGTTTTTAACCCAGCCGAGAAGACTGTAAAGACCGAAAATTGTTATTTTATTTTTATGCACGTTTCAAAGTTAAATACAAAAAAGCTGGGTGTAAGGGCAACTTTTGTTGTAATTCAAAATATTTGAGATTACATACTGATTTACATACTGGGCCAAAAGCGTACTCCACAGATCCGACTTATTCGGTGCTTCTAATAGTAAAGCCACTAATTTTGATTTGCACGCTTTAGAGCTATAATAAATTTGATTATATACATTGTTTTGTGTTAATGGATCAAAACTAAACAAATAATTTTGTTCCGCAGGCTGGATGGCTACAGTAAATTTAATTCTACACAGTGTTTTGTTTGAATGGTTAAAAATGAAACGAATGATTTAATCAACAATATCTATATTCTTGGCTTTATGATTTGGTTTCAAAGAGTATGCATAAAATTTAATGGATCCTTGCTGAAACTTTGTCCCTACGTCCACGATAGATATTTAATGAAAACAATTTCCTTAAAACTATAAAAGAAAGGACGTTTTTCTGTAATATGAACAGTATTTGGTTTTGAGAAAAATATTTTGCTGGATGACATGTGATTTTCGTTGGTTAGGAAGAGAGAGTACTGTGTTAAAAATACATATAATATATCAAATGTAGTGACAAAAACATATAATATGTTAAAAAATATAATTGTGTTTGTTTGATCCCTATTTGATACAGCTGGAAGCCCTGCAACAGGATGCATATTAATCTTAGAGTCACAGTTACAATATTGAGAAGAAGATATTGTGGTGGCTGGCCAACTTAAGTTTTTGGATTTTCATTGGTTGTCTGTCAGGTTATCAATTTAAATGAAAGATTTTTTAATAGTGGGTTTTCTTTTATCTCAAGTGCGTTAAGTCCGGTAATAAAACGCAACACATAGAGAAATCATTTTATGTCACCCTAAACAAGGAAAACAAAAAATATTGATTTGCAGTTTGGATAGCTAATCTATAAAGCCTCTCAATTATCCCTGGTATGCATGGAAACGTTTAATTTGCTATTTCGTTGACGAATTGCACTGAAAAAAATTGTTGGATTTAATATAAAAAGTCTCTCTTGCAGTATTTTTTGCAAGTTTTCCACAAGTTTTGGATTTCATGATGTTAACGTTATTTCAATTTTGATGATTTAGAGAACGTCATTAACAAAATAACTAAGATTAGCTTAACTTGTATTTATTTTATTTTTATGCACGTTTCAAAGTTAAATATAAAAAAGCTGGGTGTAAGGGCAACTTTTGTTGTAATTCATAATATTTGAAATTACATACTGATTTTTCTTTGACTAAAAAAATTAATATTACGTTAATATATTGTTAATGCTACGCCGAAAATGTGTCTGAAAGGGTCGAGTTGAATATACTTCAATTATATATTAAATTAAAAATTTTGATATTTAAACTGAACCACTCTCAGTCTTTTCAATGTATGCTTTCAATGTACGTTAAGATACAGCAACTAAGTAACCTCACGTTAAGTAACCTCATTTTTCTTTACGACAATTTTAACATTAACTGTAAACTTACATCGCTTACGAAAACATTGAAATCTTTGAGATTATTAAGCTTTGATAACATCAAGACTTCAGAATGGTTACAAAAACGTTTGACTATTTATTCCAAGTAAGCATTTCACAATGAAAAGCCCATGGCGGAATATAATTAATTGGAGGATTCAGACACCCGCCATTAGCTGATTAAACGCCGGCCATCCGTGATATGACGTACACTGGACCATCAACGTCCCTCGCTGGGCATAAGTGATGTGAAGTACATTGGACCGTCATCGTCCTTCGCCGGCCATCCGTGATGTGAAGTACAATGGACCGTCATCGTCCTTCGCCGGCCATCCGTGATGTGAAGTACATAGGACCGTCATCGTCCTTCGCCGGCCATCCGTGATGTGAAGTACAATGGACCGTCATCGTCCTTCGCCGGCCATCCGTGATGTGACGTACATTGGACCGTCATCGTCCTTCGCCGGCCATCCGTGATGTGACGTACATTGGACCGTCATCGTCCTTCGCCGGCCATCCGTGATGTGAAGTACACTGGACCGTCATCGTCCTTCGCCGGCCATCCGTGATGTGAAGTACATTGGACCGTCATCGTCCTTCGCCGGCCATCCGTGATGTGACGTACATTGGACCGTCATCGTCCTTCGCCGGCCATCCGTGATGTGACGTACATTGGACCGTCATCGTCCTTCGCCGGCCATCCGTGATGTGAAGTACATTGGACCGTCATCGTCCTTCGCCGGCCATCCGTGATGTGACGTACATTGGACCGTCATCGTCCTTCGCCGGCCATCCGTGATGTGATGTACATTGGACCGTCATCGTCCTCCAACGACCACCTGAGACATGACGTCCACTGGACCGCCATCTTTCGTCATAACCGCCCGTGATATGAGTCTACTGGACGTTATCGTCCATTGCCCAAAATAATTGGATAACTTATTGCCCGAGTTTTTTAATGAGGCCAATCAGGCAAGATCAAAATATCACTAAACAAACCGTGTAAGATAAGGGTACCTGTCACAAATAATTTGAGATCGAAAACTTATCCTTAAACTTAGAATCTCTTAAAATGAATAAATTATATTCACGAGTTTGTTATGCATCAGAATCTACCGTCTCAGCTAATGCTTCTTCAGATATGTCTATTTCCCTATAAATACTTTGATTTATTAATAACGCATTATCAAATAAACATTTAGTGAGTTACATGTTTGCCTACATTCAAGAAAACACGACAGATTTTGCCTTTTTATATTTCAATTCGTTAATATTTTTCGGAAGGTCGAATGAAAGCTTCTGTTCTGTTGTATATTCAGAAACCTTTAACTTAAACTTATAAAATTAATTATAAGAACTCGAAATGTTTATAGTAGATATATTGTTTCTCTAAAGGGCTTCGGAATAAATGACTAAGGTTAAAAAAACTGTACAGTTCATAAAAAGCGAGGAGAGTTTGAGTTATATATTTCAGACCACAAATAAAGTTCTATTGTAATCTCGCACTTCAGACGTAGTCTCGATCATGCAAAAACTCTTACTCGTGTTTTGAATGCATTTTTCACTAGACTACATCGAAATAAGTGGTATTAGTTTTATTACTTGTATCAGAAACAAATCGTTAACATTACTTTGTAATAACAAATAATAGTTTTCCGTAGTGAACAATGTATTGATGATTTTTTTCAATACACAGGCACTGTACTGTTGGTAATGGTAAACATTACAGTTATCTTTTGTCATCCTATTCTTTTAAACAAATATCTTTTCTTTATTATGATTTTATAATTGTTTGAAGCTCCGAAGTAGACTTTCACAGCTTTAAGGGAATCAAAAAGAGATGTAAAACCAAAAATCCAAAAAGATACACATTCAATGATAAAGGCCACATAGTTTTGTATTGAGATTATGGTTGAAGTAATTTATTTCTCAATATATTGTCTGAATCAATAATTTAAAATAGAAATAAATGCCAAACAACTGTATCCGTAACCTTAATTATATCCACCTAGTTTTTTATTGATCCATGAGCCTACGAGACCGAGGTTATTTGCAATTACAAAGATAAATTAAAGTCGAAGGCCGTTTATGATTGATTTTCAATTTGCAGAGTGCAGGGGAAAGAAAACTTTTATTATTATTTATAATGAGACTGGCTGGAAACGAAGGACGTAATATTATTAAAATGAAACAACACTGCAAAAAGCAGGTGCAAATTATTATTCAAGAGTTAGTTAAAGGTGGTAAAGAAAGTTTACCGTCGATGTATACGATTGAATGGGAAATCCATGATTGGACTACATCTTTCACTATATATAAAACCAAATAAGATAAAAATACTTATATAGAAATATCTCCGTAAAAAATAGAGTAGTGTGACTGTAAACTTGCATGTAATAAATTGCATAATAAAAATGAATTGCTGTCGATTATTTGTGTGATTACTATCCAGAAACCACACAAAAAAATCCCTACTGGGGGTCTGTAAAAAATCCTACTTCAATATCCCTACTGGGTGTATTGAAAGTTAGTAAGCTTGTAAAAACACGTATATGAAAATAGTGAAAAATTATTCAGAATATCTTAGCGAGTACTTTTTTGTACTTCGGAAAGTAATTATTATCGTTATTCCGTAATTCTAATCTTTAAGAGAATATTTTCTTCAAATGTTTAAAAATCAAAACAATGTTTGAATATACAAAAGGAGAGGGCAAGTGAATGCGGCAATACGTTATTTCATTGAAAGAATCATTCTCGTCTGCCAACCCAGAAGATGTTTCTGTTTAATAGAAACATTACTGTGTATTCTGCACCATAATCGACAGGGAAGAAGTTCCCTATATTGTAGTAGATTATCGTCTTAAATAAAAAACATTTTTATTTGTTTGCATTGTTATCCTGTACCTGTAAATTTTCGTATTGAAATTGCGATAGCAATATTCACAGACTAAAACATCACGGCACGTTTCAGCATCAGGAGATTTTACATGCCCATGCAATAAATGCAAATTGCGGTCAGCACGGCTGGCGTTTCGATGGAAAACGCCGCTGTGAAAATCACAACTTTTATTGGAGCTGATTTTGCAATGGCTTAAGCATTATTTACAGTTTCAAAAATATGTAATTGCTTAAAGGAGCGATACACATTTAAATGATACTTAATTAATGCGTCCATATTTATGTTTGATAAAAATGAAATGAAATATACTTTTATTTCCAAACAAAGTGCAATACGTTATACTCAGCTGAGGTCTGCTGCAACGGGGTTATTGATCCCCATATCCATTGGGATTGTCGTTATGATGTTAAACAATACAGTTCATAGCTAACAAGAACACCGGCAAAAACCATACTGTTTAGCCAAATACTAAATCAAAATTAACAGTCATGTGCGAAGTGAGTGATGTAAAGTTAAAACAATTTTACAAAAAAGAAAGAAAATATTGCCTTTACCGATGGTTTTAGTTACATTTATAATTGAAAACGAATAAAACCAGTCATTTATCTTGATTAGTTCCCAAGATTAGGTATAAAACATTTATTTTACGGCCTCCATCTCCTAGACCCAATTAGACATTGCATCAACTGCCTGTAACAAGTTGACAGCAAAGCAACAGGTCTCCTTATTTATCATCTTCCAGTCTTGTAACTACCCTTCATCTTGGTTTTAAGCTGTTAATACATTATAAACCATCATGGAAGTTTTATATGAATTAGTAATATACGATTGTCTTCCTTATGCTATTAAATGTTATTATTGCTTTCTGGGATTACTTTCATCTTGATTATTTCCTAACAAATAATCTTGATTTCCAAATCTGATATAAGGAAAAGATTGAGAAAATAGTTTTTAGGGATGTGTTAACAATAAAAGCTATGTATAATAGTATATTACGCAGCTAGTGCGGGAAGTAGGTGTTTACGTGCGAGCATGATAGTTCACGCGCGACGCTTGCAGAGCGCGGGAATTTCATGCGAGCAACGTAAACACCTCCCCGGATGAGTTGCGTACGATGGTTTTCGCAACACTACCAGAAAAAAATATACAGGGTAAGTAAAAAACAACACTTCTATGAAAGTTAAAAGATTTAAAAAATATTAATTAAACTGTAGAGAGAAAATATGAACAAAACTATATTTATCTGTGCGGGGGAGTTAACAAAAAGCGTTATCTCTGCTGTTCAGCGAGATAAGCCTTAAAGTAAGCCTTTCTAGGAATACGTCTTATCGTCACACAGACGGCAACAATTGATTAAATAATACTGCTCTTTATTAACTTATAGCTGCTATTAACTGTAACTAGTCGCAACCTGGGAAACCAGTTTATTTACAATTGAGATATCGTCGTCATAGTTAAAATGTGTATGATGTGTTTATGTTTAATGTATGTAAATTGTGTGATATACTATTTTTTTCTTAAGTTGGCAACATTGAGCATTTACCGCACTCGTGCGGTAAATGCTCAATGCAAATCTTTACCGCACTCCAGCTGATTTGTTACCTCACTACATAACAGCTGATATTTGCCGTACTCTTTTGTAAACGGCGACTTCCCACACTGAAACGGAAGCGGAAATCGGCTACTTACTAGTATAGTGTTGCGAAAACAATTTTTCTATAACATTTTATAAAAAACAATATGGAATCATTCATATTATGTACTTTAGTTAGGCTAAGTAAAAAATAACAGGGTCTATTTTTATTTCTTAACTGCGCAGAAATCCTTTCACCTACATTAGGGTCTCTAAAAACATGCTCAGTTTCAGTTAAATAATTATTAAATAAGAAAAACCCATGATTAATGGATCTTTTCCCTGAATGTTAAACTAAAATTTGCTTCGAAGATAAATTTTACATAATGGCCACATTTATTTTGGTTTTTATTTTCCAAATATCTTCCACATAAGCTTATCGTTGAGGGATGTGGATTAAAAACATATATCCTTATTTCTACTTAAAATGAACTTCTTCCTCAGCTTTTTGACAGCGTCGTCAAATAATGCGACTAATTGTTTAATTTTCTCCTTACAATAGTGAATCTATTCTATGAATTTGAAATAATGAGGTTGCATAGAATGTATGGCCAAATATCTATCTTTTTATAACAGTCTGATAATTATGAGTTATCTTAATGCTGATAAGCCACACATGTTGCAGTAAACATTGATATATATATATATATATATATATATATATCAATGAATAAAAATTTTACAGTATTCTTGTCTGATCATCAATTGTTTCAATTCGTAAATAAAATTCAAAATGCAATTCAGGAATAAAGATAACACAAACAACGTATGAAATAATATTTTCCAACCGAGCTGTTCCATATAAATAATATTAGCAACTGTTTCTTTCAGTAGGTGTGTAATTATTGTACAGCCTTTCAGGTGATAATTTCTTCTGTCAATTAACATAGTAAATGACAGACGGAAATGGAATCGGCTAGTGCTTAAAGCCATTACACACATCTGAATAACGAGATTGGCTAATAAACGTATCTTTGTATTGCAATATATAGTGTCAATACTTATCATAATGATTTATAATTGAGGATTGTCGACATTTGTTTCACGGTAATGGGTAGAAACTGAATATTTATTTGTTTCTTTAAACAAATTGACATGTATAATACTGATTGCATCATTTGGATTATTGTTCCTAGAAAAATATAAATTACATCAATATTTGATTTATCGAGTAATAACGTCGTTAAACATTGCAATATTTTAAGTGCAGTGACTCCTGATTCTTTTTGCAAAGGCACTAATCAACAAAAATTGTAACGTATGTGATTTATTTATATGAAAATTATTTAATAGTCATATTATTAAACGATAATGTTTTATCGTCAAAATCAAACATTGATTTAATATGATTGGATTTAGATAATAAGAGTTGCCAAAGATACATTATTTGTTGATGAGGCGCTTCGTTTCTTATAGTAATGATAAAACGTAGCCATGGAAACCTTTTGGTGGGGGTAACTAAAAATTAGGTACATGTATTAAAATATATCTTTATGTATCTTAGACATTAATTAACCTTCTGAGACCTCCCACGCACAATTGCTTAGGAATGTTGTTTATACACGTGTAACACGTTAGGAATGCTGTTACATGTAACAGCATTCTAATGCCAATGGATACTCAGGTAACCAGATAGAAGCAATAACTTTCTGATAACTATTTTCAAGAGCCCGTGTAACAGGAGACGGTGGTTTGACCAAGCAGTGTCCCCGAATCACCTCTGTGGTGGCAACTCGCCCGTTATTGAGGTAAAGCTATCAATTCCTCTGCTGCAACCGCCTCTTGACGCCTATATCAGTTACATAGACACGTTTTATGCTTCAAAAATTAAAAGCATATAAGCATATACATTTTAGATCATATAGGCCGATAATCAAATTCAAATTCAAATTCAAATTAAAAAAATCTTTATTCATTAAAAAAACAGTACAAACATTACATTTCTGATTAGATTCCATTCACAATCTTCTTCTAATAAGAAACATAGACACTATAAAATGGATGAATGAATAGCTAGGTACCTCATTATTTCGTGTTGAGGTACCAACACAATCTATAACAGACATACTGTGAAAAATACAAATTATCATTTCAAAAATCAACCTTAGTTGATCATCAGCTGATTAAACGTTTTTAGTGTATAAAAGCTTTTTACTTGTACATTTATTATCGGTTTAATTCAAATCCAAAAAAGAGATGCGTAACAACGTTGATTAAAATATATTGTCTATTGGTACTCTACTATACATGACCAATATTATTGGTGTAAACACTGCACTCCACTAGGTGCTCTGATCAAATTACCAATCACTTAATATCCACTGCAGTTACTCACTGAAAACTCATATAAATAATTTACTAATTAATTCGGATGGTATGAAAGCATTCGAATTTCTTTGAATGAACACCATAAATAGGTGGTTGATATAGTTAACGTACATTTCAATGGTTCGTCTAAAACTAATTACTTACCGTTGGCTCTTTTTGCGTATATATATAAATATTAGGCTGCTAATCATCACGTTTAAAAATTATCCCAGCAGCAAGTAGCCTACTCTCACTTTAGTTATCTGCAATGTAGAATCAATAAAATATGTTTTTGGGCTGTAACTTAAATGCTTAAACTCTTAAAACCAAAACCTGTGTCGATAAATTAAACCTAAATGTCTGCGTTTTCAATCTTTTTTTCTATGTAAATGTAAATTTTTATAGTTCATTAATACTGAAACTAAGTATAACTGATATTTATTGAGTAAGGAAAAGTTTGATCAATTAAACATCTCAACCAACTCAACGCAAAGTTATATACTGAAAGAGGAGAGTGCGGGTGCCATCCCGAGAACTTAACTGGCCAAAAACGGCGTATTATTTCCTTTAATGCCTCAAAGAAATTTATTCATAATTTTACCAAAACTTGCAGACATGTAACAAAAATGTCCTAATGTTAATCATAGACATCACAAAAGCAAGTTTAAGAATTAATTTACTTATAACTTTAGATCAAAACTTCACAATATTTATTTTCTTTGAGACCTTTTCCCAAAGGCACTCTTCATAAGATGTGAGTTGTCTGACGATTCTAACATCTCTTGTAAAAGGCTTCACAAAAATTAAATATTCATTTAAGAGTGGTGAAACATTACATGACATTCGTCGACAAATCTTTTAAAAACAATTTCCTCCTTTGTAATTCCATATAAAGATATTTTCACATTGGAAAAAAGTATTGATTGAAGTACATCAGGGTGTGTTTTTAAAACGTAACCGAAAACTTTATTTTGCCAGGGAAGGATTATAACCCCCCCCCCCATTGGGGATACATAAAAAGTAAGGCTTACGAAAACAAATTACAGGATATTCAGCACCTCAAAACGAACATATCAAATTTAATGCAAGAAATTCAAAGAGGTACCTTGCAAAACTCGTGTTCGGGAATTTAATGGAGAGAGCACAGCTTCAAACAAATGCCATTGGCGGATGTGTTTGAACACTAGTAAACTAAACGTGATCAAAATTAAATAATGGGTTGTATGAAATGTAAAGACTAACAAATCAACTCATTTCATATTTATATGTGCATTATTCAATCTTAAAAATAGGTTGCGTTAAAAACACCCTGTACTTAAAACGATAATAAAAAAAATAAGAAACTTACGATGGCAGTAAGTACAAGGAAACATTTCGTTTTTAAAATTATTTTTAAGTTAACTTTAAAAAAAAGTAGAAGAGTACCGAAGCAATAAACACCGGAAAATCATTATTTTAATTCCAATCAAGCGGATTGCCAACTAAAGCTAACA
The DNA here is from genome assembly GCA_035578135.1 of Flexamia atlantica. Classification (NCBI taxonomy): domain Eukaryota; kingdom Metazoa; phylum Arthropoda; class Insecta; order Hemiptera; family Cicadellidae; genus Flexamia; species Flexamia atlantica. Next base: position 32,619,652 of record JAQJVK010000004.1, on the reverse strand, counting down.
TCACCGAGGCCGTATACATCATTCTCATTACTTGCGCCAAAGTGGCCCAGTAAATATTTGCTTAATGGCCGCCGTAAATACAGGAGAGCTAATGGAATGGCTGGAGCGCGTCGGGGAAATGAGCTGCTGCAAATATGACTTATGTTTGAGTAGAGTGTTTGTCTTGATGTGAGGTAACTCATGATTTACTGCCCACACCTTTTGAATTGGCCGAGCATTTCGCCAGTTGGGCTCAGCCTCCTGCAATGGCTCATTTTTTTAGAGTCATGTCTTTGCAACGACGTTGGCTTTACATAAACCATCCATTCGAATCCAAACTATTTTTTTTTATTTCTTATATTCTAATTTAAATTAATATTTCAGGTGTTTAAAAAAGACTAGTGGGATTTCAAAGCCTTACAGTAGAGTGTCTATTTAATTTAACTTAATAAAATTATTTCTTTTTATTTCTTTAGGAATAATACATGATGCATCATTTGAAAGAGCACCTCAAAAGGGTTTTCCCAAAAGGCATCTACTAAGATCATCGTTTACCACATGAAACGTAGCGGGCCGATGAACAAAAACTTCAAATTCCTTAATATTTGCCTCTAGGTTAATTGATTCATCCCTGTAGTTGTGAAACCGTTAAATAATAGCAAAGACTCTTAATTTTAAGGTTTTAAATCCCCAAATTAAATATATTACTTGGCGTAAAAATATCTTTTGGACAGAGAGGCAGTGTGGATAGGATTCATCATCATGAGGTTTGGTACCTCATAAAAAATTGAATTGTTTTTGTCAAATTAGTATTTATATCAACAAAAAGGTCGAAAAGGAAAAAGCAATTTCTTGCAGAAGGAACTTTATCTGTTATATACAATACCCATTGTTAATTAAATTGACGATCTGTATTCTGAATAGAGTAACCCGCTAAAGCTAGATTGAAAACGGTTGACTTCCTAAAAGCACATGCGTTTGGTAGGATTGACACTGACATCTGCCTTTTCAGTCTAGTCATGAATGCCCTGTCACTTTTTCACCGGATTTTTAGATTATGTATCAGTTCATTCGGTGTCAGTGCTCTCCTGCCATATACTCCTACTATAATCTTAATTTAATAATTCTTCATACATGTTTGTTATAACGATGATCACTTTTTATTTATTTTTCTCAAATTAAAAAAATGGGAATAAAATATATATGTCGTGGATTTTTTATAATAAATGCATTTATTTACGGCTCTATATAAGGATAATGCTGTGTTCAGTAATAATATATGTAGAGAAAGTGTATTACGCTCACAACCTCAATAAGTTTCTGATCATACTAAATTTAGTCAAATATATAACAAATTGTGATGTTGAATACTTTAAAGTAATTTATTTGGAATAGATTAGTATTTTAGAGAAAATTAGCAACATTGTATCAGTTTTAAATGAGGAAAGGCTTTTAAGAATGGAATTCACCGTGCTTTTTACATGTGTTAAAGAATCATTCTACTATCTATTTTTAGTTTATTATCGCACTATATATATTATTACTTTATTATTAATTTTTATAGCACCTATTTTATTGCTCTTGGTGATAACAATAGCAATAACAATTGTTGTTGATGTTTTTTACTCTTGTTATGTAAGGTTCTTTGAGGTTATAAACCTTTGCCTCCAGTAGTTCCCAAACTTATTGGCTGGCGACCCACAAACGATCTTAAAAGTTTTTCGCGACCCACCATTGGTGTACAATTATATATATAGAACCTAATGAACATAGACAATAGTGGAACAATTAAACTTATAAATTTTACCTGTAATGCCATAGACAAACACGAGAGTCGATTAAGCTTTTTAATTATATTAGAAAAAAGAACGCTCATTTTGGATCCAAAAAGATATTGGTTTTCTCGTTTTGTACAATTTCATAACTTCGTAGGAAGATAGTTCTAAAAGAACTTTAAAAATCTAATTTCTGAACTATATTTCAGATTTATATCACGCTTTTGATTTTGGCCCACAAAGGTAGCCTTTTTAAAGTACGGCTTCTTTCCACAAGATTTTGTGACTTTTTTGGGGAGGGGGACACTCTTATCAGGAAATTATTCTGTTTTGAAGCATTACTAGATGGTATTTTTGGGGATTATCTCACCTTTGCGTTTATTCCGGGGCTCGTAAAATGAAACACAGATGACACAGTTCACACAAAACACATTGCCCCGAACTATACAAACGTCCCCCACACGTTGTTTCTCCCGCACGCTGGCCGAAATTTCAAGCTAACAGTTTCGCTCACATCAAAAGTGAATGGAGCCCATAAAAGCGAACTAAGATTACTTATTTAGTGTTGCAAACAAAACGATTTTCTAAAACCGAGAAATACCAAAATTGGCTGAGAATCCCACTTCAGGCAGATAGTTGGACTGGAGGTCGATTCTGTCAGGTAGTTGGGGATCCGACTGGCGGTAAAATACCTCCCTCGACTTCTGTTACTAGTTAAATTCGACTAAAATGAAAAAGAGGGTAATTTTTTAGTGAAAATTATGATGAGTGATTTTCTCAGGTTAGCATGTATTTTAACCAAATTTTGATCGCTTTTTTGATACTACGTTTTCTATAAACTAAAAATAAGAGGAGTTTCTTTTATTATCAATTTGTTGTTGTAGCCTCGTCGCGACCCACCTGAAGCCCTCCTGCGACCCACACTTTGGGAACCACTGGTCTATACCCTTATTCTGCCGTCAATTGTGACATGTGAATAAAAGCATATTAAACATGCCTTTTAGCATGTGTAGCAGTAGACTTTGGAGTCAGCTTCCTTAATTTACCGTGGTCACTGCAAAAAGTGAGGTTAAGTGTAGCTCAAGTTTAATCGGTTTTAATGATTTTCGTCCTTGTTACTAAAATTTCAGTAATTGCGTTATTATCTTCGGTGTTACATTGATATGCAATAACTCCTAGATCACTAAAGTTTTAATTTTTTAACGTCAAGGCAATGCTGAATATGCTCTTAGGACAAGGGGGCGAATCAACTGACTACTAATCAAATACATTAATTTCGGAATGCCAATAAATGTGAAAAACAATATTCAACCTATACACGATCCGTATTTCAAAACTATAACTTGGGCATTTTTCAAAATAATAAAAGGAAATCAATGAAGGACTGTTTATCGTTATTTGGTACATATTTTAAGGGGTTTACTTGAAAAATATCGTATTTGGAAATTTCGATAATGCAAATTGCACTGGCCATTGCCATAATGCAACCAGCTGTGGCTCTCCCAGCTGATGGATTATGCACAAGAAGCTCCTTGGTTGATGCGATCATCATTACGTAGATTCAAAATTAATGAGCGATTTTGCAGTTTCTACGGGATACTCGGAGAAAAAAGCGATATATCGAAGAACAATGAGTTTGCATGCCTGAAATAGATAAGGTACAGTTCAAAAGTCAAATAGTTTGATAATAAGTGCTGTAGTTTAATGTAGCGTTTATGAAGTAATAGATAATGAACCAGGTATATACTACAGTATTGGCTATTATCGAATGAGCTCAATTCATTATTATTCAGAATATCGATTTGTGATGTTGCGCTGATTACAGATTATTAATTATTTTGTTTACTTACGTATTTGAGGGGTGTGTTATCAGCCGTGCCTGACAAGACCGGTAAATCGAACTACGTCGGCAAATTCGTGTAGTTGTGTTTTTGTAATATTTCACGTGAAGTTTAGTGTAATCGTATTTTTTCGTTTTTTTTTTTGTAATCGTACACTCGTATTTTTTATGTGGAAATTGACGTGGCCCTACAGCCAAGGAAACAAAAAGATGGTTTAACTTATTTCAAGGATTGTGAGGTGCTGACGATTGCCTAGTGCCGAAACATGTCCATCATCAGAAAAAACAAGATTGTAAGCATTAGAAATTCAGAGCATTCAGAGCATTAGAAAAACAAAAGATCTTTCATTGAAGTTACAAATGATTAGTCCAATAAGGCTACGTAACAGAAATGGAAATTTCAAACTATTCTAAATGCCGTCACTTTTTAGCAATTGTATTTAATCACAGTTGTTGATGTATGAATTATTAAGTTTTGTAAGAAGCATTAATACGAAACTTATAGTACCTCTACAACTTAGAGTATTGTGTAATACTTTGCCGAGTTGAACATTGAATTCACCAGAATGACATGCTTTCAAAACAAAAAAAAACTTAGGTTCAATACGCACATACTTAGGTTACTTTAGAACTTCATTAATAGGTACCAAGGAAATAAATTTTTTAGTTCAAACATATTTTTATTTATTTTATTCTTTAAAACAAAACATCATCCTCAATCAAATGTTTCATATATCTAAATAATAATAAAAATAAACATTTATTTTGCCTAATGAAAATTCGTACCTTAAAAGCGAAAACGTAATTTGAACGTCAGACTTAAGGGAAAAACACTTGAAGCCCTTAAGTTTTGTATTTAAACCCAATATTTAAAACTGGAACAGAAATTGCAAAGAAACAGGTGATTATGATGTATTTTATTTATTAACTCACCATCTGAAAATAAAATATATTAACGGAATCCTAAGGATTATAAGCTTGTAGTGATCTGTATGATTAAAATGTTGTGGTAAAATTATCTTACATTTGCTTTCATTACGCTATGTTCATATTGGTACTGAGTTACGTTTTATTTTAGGCACACTGGTTTTGTGTGAATTAGGTGTACCAGAGGCCAACTGAACTGGGAAGAGTTAGCGTATACCTTCCCAATTATTTAATGTATATTTATTGTATATGTATTACGTTATTTCAATATACTGTATTATTATTTCATTCGTAAAACAACAGCCTGGTTTTTGACACTAAATTAAAACATCACCAACCTGTAGAGTACAATCGTGAAAATATTAATAATTGCAGTAAGCTGGTCGCATAATTTTAGTGGACTATTAAATATATAATTGACATTTTCAAAAGAGGGACCTTCAGGTTAAAAATACCAAGCTGCCCGCCTGTCAGGAGCACACTGATATGTCCTATCCAAGCCTGACAAAGCGTCCGCTAATGTGTCAACTGCAGTTACGAGTACAATATTACATTCCCAGTTACTGCACACATAATATATATGGAACCATAATGTATACATAGGATAAAATTTTCGAGAAGGCGAACTTTAAACTCCCCTGTTTGATTATAATTTATTTTCTTACTTCTAGTTTCCTAAATATCCTATTTGAGTTTTATAGATTTAAAACTGTATTATGGTCGATATAGAGGGCATCTTCCATTATTAATACATTACTAGTATTAATTGGGGGTTTCCCCTCAGCACTTGATAATGATTGGACGGATTTTAACTTGAAAATGACTAGACGGATCTTAATGTTTGATGTGTCAAATTCGTCATTTCTACGTAAAATTGCCAAAATGTTCATTAATAACACATATAATTAAACATAAAACTAACATCTATAAGTATAAAATATATTATATATAAAGAGTTGTGTGTTGGTATATTTCGGGCTACAGCCAAAACTACATGTTATAGACACTTGATCTTGGTGTCAAACTAAAGCTTGGAATCTAATGATGTGCACTATGGTGGTTTAGTTTTCATATCTTTAAGGGCTTAGGCCTAGAGACGTCCTAAAGGAACCTATGTCAAGGATTTCAGGAGTGCTTTGAATTGTTGCTATGGTTACCATTAGAAATAGCTACTATGGCTACTAATAGAATGCAGCACAAAGAAACAACAACTAGAATACGACAAAAACAAATTAAATAATCTCCCGGGCAAAGCCGGGGTTATCAGCTAGTAACACATATTAAATAATTGGGGGTATATATTTTTTAGCGTCATTTCAAATAAGACGTCACTTAAAAAAAAGTAGGTAAAGGCCTGCGTTTTGGGAACCATCCCATGTCATCACATCAAATAGAATTCACTTAGTTTACGACTTACCACATGGACATGGTTTGAAATAAAGTACCTTAGTTCCAATGGCTAACCACTAACTGCAGGACTTCCAGGGCAAAGCGGGATCAATATGAAAAGGAATACAGTGTGTAAAAAAAGTCCCGGAACGGCTAAATATTTTTTGAACAGAATTGGTTTAAGAAATAAAACTTTACACATTCACTCCTATGTAAAAAATCTACTTTCTGAGGTACTTACCGACTCTTAGCCCCCGGTGGGGGACGGCCCACAAGGAGTCGGCACAAAATCTTAAATGTAAGTATAGGTCGATATGCACATCATTTTAAAGGGCTAATCAAGTAGAGTTCAATGCCGCAAACCGCACTTCAAAAGGTCAATTCGTTACAAAATGGCGGCTGATCAAAAATCTAAAGGAAATACACAGTGTTCGCTCAAAGATTGCTTAGAAATTGTTTACAGACTTTGTCTGAAAGATCTAAACTCCAGAATAGTATCTCAGACCTAAAATCCTATATTTTAGGGTGCCGTAGAGGATATTAACTCCAAGGGGGGATGGGATGGCCCACAAGGAGTCGGTAGAAAATCTTAAATGTAAGTATAGGTCGATATGCACATCATTTGAAAGAGCTAATCAAGTAGAGATCAATGTCGCAAACCGCACTTCAAAAGGTCCATTTCTTACAAAATGGCGGCTGATTCAAGTTTACAACAAAATTGCATAGGTTTAGGTTTGTTGGGGGAGGGGGATGGAATAAAAATTTTAATACATTAAATTGCGTAACAAACAAGCCTACGTTTTCGTTGAAACCTTAAATCACCCGCTATTTTTTAACCAATAATCCTTTTGAAATGCGGTTTGCTGCATTGAATTTTATTTGATTAAACCTTTAAAATGATGTGCATATGGACCCATGCTTACATTTAAGATTTTGCATGGACTCCTCGTGGGCCGTCCCCCATTGGACCTAACATCCTCTTCGGCACCCTAAAAAAAAGGCTTTTAGGCCTGACATTTAATCCCGAGTTTTGATTCTCCAGACATAAGCTGTGAACAATTTTTTTTAACGATATTTAGACGAAAACTATGTCATTCTATTAGATTTTCGACCAGCTGCCATTTTGTAAAGAATGGACCTTTTGAAGTGCGGTTTGCGGCATTGAACTCTACTTGATTAGCCCTTTAAAATGATGTGCATATCGATATATCCTTACATTTAAGATTTTATACCGACTCCTTGTGGGCCGTCCCCCACCGGGGCCCAAGAGTCAGTAAACACCTCAGAAAGTAGTTTTTTTACATAGGAGTGAATGTGCAAAGTTTGATTCCTCAAACCAATTCGGTTCAAAAAATATTAAGCCGTTCCGGGACTTTTTTTACACACTGTATACTGGAGGTGTTCATTTAGGTGTTTTTAGTTCCTCTCTGCGGCACGTTAATTTGCTTTTAGCTTGCAGCCTTTATATGAATTAGGCGTTCTAAGTCTTTCTGACTAGTTTATTAAGTCAATGAACAATATAAATTAATATGCCTTCAAAAAACTCAGGCATTGTTAATTATCTTTGCAAGATTTAAAGGTGATAAAATTCCAATTACAGTCATCGTATGCCAATATCGTAATGGATATGGGCAGTGCAGTCAGGTTATTGTCTGACATGATTGGTAATGAGCTAGGATAGACGGTGCACGGGATAAAATTAGCAGCCAACTAATTAATAAATCGTAAACGGTTTAGTGTAAGCAATACGAGGCCTGTAAACATCACTCAATTTTGAATGTTTGTGCTATAAATTAAGGGCGTGTGAGTGGTGATTTTTTAAGCACTCGCACCCTCCTACTATTAAATAAAAAGGGAATATAAACAAAAAAATAAAGTAAACCAGTAGATGCGAATAAGCGTTAATTAGCGTTGAGCGGCATTAAATCTTTTTATGTGGGATTTTAATCTTAAAACAATACCACATCCATCAATGTCAAACCAGATATTATGTATCAGTATTAATCCGGATTATTTTTCTGTCAATTACAACTTGAAAATAATTTAAATCAGTGAGTTAAAGAAGAAAAATGAAATGCCTTCAATATAATAATCACCGATAGTACGGAATGTCTTTTAATTTATGTTGCCACACATTTCGATCGAGCAAATATTGATCGAGCCAATTTAACGCAACTAATGAGATTAATTCGACGAGAGGTAGCCAGGTCTTATTAGATTCCCACCATTCTATTACTTTGGTTGCTTATAATTGCCTCAATAATTTTGAAAATGCAAAACTGCAAGGGTGGCAATTCTTTCCAACAAGCGGAAAAGTAAATCGTATGTGTTTTAATATTTAGTTGTATTTTATTTTATTTACTAAACAAGTTGGGTCGATGTGGTGTTTAATTAAACGAAAGCCTTGAAAAATTTTTTTCCTAAAATTGAAAAGTTGACAAGTATTTGTGGATTTATTACAGCCACACACGATATGATTCTGTTCTGAGGTGGTTTAAATCTTGATTTTTTCATAGTAAACTTCATTTTTATCTTTTCCCAAAAGAAAAGATCCAGGGAGTCACATTTTTGGGTTCCTAGGAGCGCATGGCGTGGCTTATATATTATACATTATAAATTGCTTGAATTGGCATCCAACCCAGGTTGCCAGGATTGAGGGATGATTGTGGCGCGATCTTGTAGTCTTGTTACTGACTAAGGCCGGCATGTTCCAACACCGGCCGGTAATAGCCCAACAGCCAATGGAAACTAAGGGACCTTCATTTTAAAGTGGGATCCGAACCACCATTTTGCCTGGTTTACAATTAATTTACGACCTGGTTTAATTATGAGGACGGATACAATTTCTTGCAAATCCATCTGCCACCGAAATATATAACAGGGCTTTCCGCTGTGGAGTCACCATTGCCCTGCAAGAATGTCACATGTTAAGGTTCAATCACAGTTCATTTATCTTTAACAATTAACGAGCAGAACATATACAAGTCCCCTGCAAATAATAGGCAGGAATGTCAACCCAATTGCGTTCAACACCGTCCTTGACATCCTAAAAGGGGAAAAATAAGTAAACAATGGATTGAGATGCCAAATGTGGGTAAAAAAACACCAAAACTTTGTCAATAAAACTTGATGAGCTGCAAATTTTAAAAAGTCAACCCTCATTTATTTAACTTAACTCGTTTGGCTATATATATATATATATTTTTTTTTTATCAAAAAGGTCTTTTGTGAAACTCGGTATTTGTATGATAATATAAAGTAGAGGCATGAAGTGGAACCGTCAAATTATTTTACCTTGTCAAAATGTTTAAATTCGAAAACTATAGGCGTGGTCCTGCAATATGTCCAAGCATCGGACAAGCTATATCCTTCCGAGTGATCCTACCGAGATTACATCTTTCACACGTTTACGGTCTTGTATTAATCACTTTCGCTGCCGATCTGCACGCTCGGATTTTAACAGCAAATTGGTGGCGGTATATTTAATTAACCCAATCTATCACACCACCTGCTACTCAATAGCGTCACGTGATTGTGAATAAAGATGATTAATTAATTGACGCAGTGATATTAAATAGCTATAATTTATTTTGCTAAATGATGGCGGTAATTTATCAGCGTCAAAAGTGATTTTGCGAAACGAGTAAAATTGTGATTAAAACGAGTTTCCCTATGAGACCGAAACGGTTTGAAATTTCATTATAGTTACTCAATCAAGGCTCCTGTGTAAGTTTTCAAACATAAAATCAATACCTCTGCTAGGTAGAATGTTAACAATTTTGTAAAACATTTCGTTTAATGTTTTATTTAAAAAAATATTGGGTTTTAATGTTATTTTTCGGTAGATGATGTTATTTTCTTCAGTTGTACATCTCACTAGGTTAATAGGAATCTACCTTTTCGTTTTAGTTTATATGTTTACGACTTGAACATTCAAGTGCTGTGTATTTAGCCACCCAAACAGAAGGTTGAAAATGGCCAGGGTTTTATTGTGATACTTGTTTTTAATCATGCAAATATTTTTGTAAATAGAGCAATTTTTCTATTCTACTCTAGTTTTAGTTTATACTGTGCAGGGCTTTTTTCTGAAAACTATGGAGATAATTTAATGAATTCAAATATCTTAATAGTAAAATAATTGAATATTAATGAAAGCGTATACAAACTTTTTAAATGCTTGTAGCACCAAAGTACACATAAATGTTGAAGTTTAGCTAAAAAATTATCAGTAGTTGTAAAAGCAAATCATTTTCAAAACAAACCCTCAATATCTCCTTCTAATTTTCTACAGCCCTGACAACCTGAGACGCTTCCATTCTATGACCCCACCTACAACATCGCGTCCAACACAAACAAAGTAAAGAAAGAAGAAGGGGTGTTGAAAAAGTCGTTCCAAAGAACTGCTCGCGCGGGACCTCGAAACAAAGATTTGTTGGGAACTTGTTACGTTCTAAATCCATTTATGAATCTGTTGCGATATAAGTGGGTTGCGAAAACTTCCCGGAAGAAAGTTTGGCGGGAGAGTCGGTCGGGGGTGGGGGAGGGGGGGGCAGGTGCAGGATGTAATAAGGCCGAGATTTCAAGCCCGGAGCCGCGACTGGGGAAAAAATGTATCAGAACTGGCTCGACCAGGTAACCCCAGCACCTGCCGCTGGGACGGAGGCTCTACTGCCCGGCCTGGTTTGGATGGCGGGTCGCTCAGTGAAATAAAATAGTTACTTCTTTAAAAGAATCTCTGTTGGTGGGGTTTCCGTTGTATTTACTAACTATTGGGCTTCTGCCTACCTCCAGGTATTAGTCCGTCCGATCAGCAATGAATTTTGAAATACTCTTGCCATGCATCTAATAACCACTGTTTAAAGTATTTTCTTTAGACTGTATGAATCAAATCACCTGATCTAAAACTGCTGATCTTGAGTTTATTTTTTTGTTTATCAAAATGTAGAATGAAATTTTGTATCAATATAAATTTTAAAACCAATTTACTTGCTTACGAACCAGTTTCCTATAATTAATTTGCTAATTTATTGTTAAAACAAAAGTAAACACACAAAACAAGAAAAACCATATCATCAACCTGACGTTTCGGGAAACCTTGAAAAACGTGTCCAATTATCTAGGGAGTCATTCAGTCTAGTTTTATACTCGCAACTGAGGTGAAAGCCTGATTATTTTGCCGATTGTGAAATATAATAATTGTAAACTGCTATACTTGCAAATCTGTGGGTCCTTTAATTATAGATACCTTCCGGGTAACAGTTACGTGATAGGTGTCATGAATGTGAACTGTAGGCTGCATTGAAAACATAGGAAACCTATAGCAATTAAATACTTACAATTTTAAAGCTTCATTGATTCAAACACAGCCTTAACATATTAAAAGTAGTGCTTACTTAACAAACTTCAAAATACATCCCATGGGGGAACTACTCAAAGATTAGGATGTGTATTTCGAAAGGTGACGAAAATCTGTGATGAAAACAAAGTAGGTGGGTTTAATAAAATTATCTTGTATGAAGTTTGTATCATGTTGGTACAATGTATTGCACGTTATTATTGCATTTATGTTGAAGGCGCATAGGAAAAGTACTGTTCAACCAAATTTTCAGACAATTACTCAAATGCTGACTAATTACTTGCTTGCTTGAAGAATACTTTCTCTTAAAATTCATAATATCGAAGGATTATATATTACTGTTTAATTATTTGGACTTTTCCATTCGCTTCTAGTATTTAAACTACATTACGTTTCGGGAGGCAACTCCTCCCTTTATCAAGTGACTAAACTTAAACTTAAATTGTAATAATTTGAGTAGGATATATATTGATGCACATTTAATATAGTAATTTTTAGTAGGGTCAATTGATAATGGGAGGCGTTTCTTCCGAAACGTAATGTAGTTTAAACACTTGAAGCAAATTAAAAGGTCGAAATAATAAAACAGTGATACATTATCCTTACTTTTAATTGACTTTATGAATCGTCCAGTTATCTGGAAGTTATTGAGTTTATTTTACAACTAATTGAAGCGTTTATGCTAATTGGCAGATTTTTCCTGGTTTTAATAAACGAAGGTTTGCCACTTAACATGGTTTTTAGGATTTATCAAAAACATAGATAAAAAAGGTTTTGAACGCAAAAAAACCTCTAAAAAGATGTTAGCCTATTTTTTTTAGTTTGAAGGAATTATGAATCAGTTTTTTATACATTATACATTAAAAAGTAAGAAAAATACTTAAAATTACAAACAGTTTTTCAATAAATCTACCATTAACTAGGTAGAGAAAATGGTGAAAATAATGTGAATAATACTATATAGGACTTGAACAAGTTTGAATGTACTAGCTACTGCGTCTGTACAGCAGAGAGCCCTGGCGGTGATTTTTTAAACTATCGTCCTCATCAGCAGTGGACGACTTCAATGTTTCTTTATTTTCGTAGATAATGTATCATGACATGACTTAAAGTCGACTAGAATTGATATTATATTTTTCTTCACATATTATAATATGTATGATTGCTTAGTTTCATTACTTAAAGCAAGTGTTGTTGAACAGTTTATACTTAGTTAAGGCATTTGATTAATGTTTCAAAAATTGAGAAATAGTACAGGTAAAATGTGTTTTAATTATTAAGTACATCAAACAAATCTTGAAGTTATACTAGCCTACATTACGCTCCTAATTATTGATTAAACAAATATCAAAGAGAAAGTAAAACTATTAATCTGACTTAAAAAGTGTGATTCAACGATTAATTATGTAATCGCTATAGACAATTGTTGTTTTATAAGAATACAGTTACATCACAATAAAACAAATTACCGGTTAATAGAGATTTAATCCATAAAATCATTAAGTATACATTAATTATTGTTCTCTTGTCAAGCACGTTTATGGCTCTTTCTTGCACTTCACACCTCTTGTAACTGAATGTTTGTCGATTTACCTGTAATTATTTTCTTGGAATTTTCAAATGTATGTGATTGTATTAGTTGTTCAAATTGGAGTAGTTTGCATGTTCCTGTTCGCTTTGTACATCACAGATCCAATCTTTCAGTAGTGGCTTGTATTCTTTCTTTTTTCAATGAATGTAATTATCATTATTTGTAATCTCATTGTAAAAATGACGTTTGCCGTGTATAAATAAATGAATAAAAATTCTGTATTTTTAAAAATATAGAAATTCTGTAATCGGAAAATCTAATTCTTATTTGGTGTTTCATTATAATAAAAAAAACATACCATGACATCTAAAAACATACATCGTGAAAGGTCATTTAACAGCAGGAACAAAAACAAAGTTATAACCTCCTCAGTTTACCAACCTAACTATCACCACCCTCACCAAACCCTATACAAAACCCAATTAACTTATAAGCCTAAACCAACGTAAACAAAGCGATAAGGCGGCGAGAGGATGATCGAACGAGGAGAGGCGGCTGTTTTAACGAGGGCCACACAGGGACAGGGTAGGGTTATAGGATTACAGACCTGACAAGTTTATTGAGCGGGGTTCGACTTGGACTCGGTCGGACTCGTGATAAAACACGGCCAGACACGGACTGTAATTGGATCAGACCGGGACATCGACAGAATTGCGAGATGTTGGAGTCGGAGTTGGATCTCGCACAAAAAGGGACGGGGTCGCGACACTTCGTCCGACCAGGTTCGGTTATTAAGATCTCCGGTTGTTACAAATAAGTAGCTAGTGACTTTGAGATCCAACGGTGAAAGATGCATAGTTGGGTTTAACAATCGATTTATTATTTGGGTGGAAGATACTTGTAAATGCTAGGGTTTTTTGTTTTGAGGGACTACATAATTTTAGCTTTGTTTAATCATTTTGAATAAAAGACAATAAGTTGAATTTTTCTGAAACCATTTTTAAGATGATATCAACGTAATTTTTGTGCATCTAAGTCATCGAAATTATTCCTATGTTACCCAGACTTTACTGTCTCCTACCTTTTGCCATGGAAAGCTCAATTATTGCGCGGGGTTGCTATTGTAGCAGTGACCCCATGATGACAAACTACCCCCACACGACGAACTACCCAGTTTGTTATATGGGAAGAGTAGCTAATTGCCCTTTTTTAATTTTCGATGTTTTAAGGGAACTCTTAGAGAAAACCTAAATAGTATCCAATATGGATTTATTCGTAGCCGATCTCTAAATCTATGTTGCCTTAGAGCAGGAAATAATTGAACGTACAGTAAGAATAAAATAAAATGAGCGTAATTATTCAGTGGGTCTGGCAGGAAATCAAACTTTTTTTGGAAACCTGTTGTCTTGCAAAACTGCATACATAGTTTGGATTTTTTTACGTTGTAAAACAATTAGTTTACTGATTATTCAGATTCGCCAATAAATAATTTTAAATGAAATTTAAGTATTGGGAATTACGGATCATTTTATTACTGACCTTTAAATAATAAAGATTTATAACATAATAAAAAATACAGTACTACTCTCAGCCGTTGTTAGGAAATTGAACCCACCTTTTTACATAAACTTCAAAAATTTTCAAAAATAGATTAAAGTGATTAAAATCAGCCTTCCAATAAAGCGAAGCTCCGTGGGCCGTCAGCTCACTTATTGAGCCGTTTTCAACAAACACTAACGGTAATTAATAGTTGTGCAGTCAATTCATTACGAGGCTCGGACAAACAATCCCCCACCCCCCCTCCCTCCCCCCCTCGTTTGTACCAACATGGAAATAATAAAGGGACGGTCAAATTGGGCCATCGATCAAACGGCCGCGGACAAAAACTTGGCTTTTTCAATCTCCTTCTAACAGGGGCAAATGGTAGTCGATGGCTCCTAGACTGGCTGTAACATCCAATCTGTCTGGCCGCTTATTGAAGGGAGGTGGGGTTGGATTGAGGACGTGTGGGAAAAAGAGTGATTCGGTTTTGGATAGGATTTACGTCTGTCTTATCTTATTGTTTTTAAACAACTGAAACAAAGAAAACAAAGGTGACCTAATTAATAAATAATATAACAAAGAAGTACAATAAAAACATTTAACTCCACGAAGCTACTTATTTTAGCATTTTCATTGAACATAGTACACATACTTTTACGATTAGTCTACCGATGATCCCAAATAGGTTAAAAGTTATTTTAATCTAATAGACCAATTATAATACTTCAATGAATAATAATGTTGATTTTGAAAATATTGGTTGCAAGGCGGCACGGCGATCGAATTTTCACAAACATAACATAACAAGGAGATTTTAACTTAAAACTCAATACCTTTGTGCATCCACATATTTGGCAGTACTAAGAGCTTACAACATTTTCATGAGACAGAACGCCTTGAGTGAATTATTTTACGCTAGACTGTGTTTTAAAAATGTAATAAAATCTGGCGATATTGTATATGCGTCAGATGAATCTATCTAGGAATAATATAGAGAGATGAAAATGAAATTTAATTGGATAATTAAAAACAATTAAGATTTACAAATAAATAAACGAAAATCCATTAAAAAGCAAAACTTAATTGTGTTATTTAATGCATTACAAAAAATGTTACTAATGAGAATAATTGAAATAAAAATTATAGCGCTGGAAAATAAATATTATAAAAATCATAACAAAAAACTTCACAATCATTAATAATCTTTATGTGTTTATAAATCACTAAAACTGGTAAAAAACGAGCACTTAAGATTCCTTTGTAAATTTTTCTACAGCAACAACACAATTAAGAGCAAATTTGATTAGGGTTTCCTTATTGACAACGCCATACTTGACAACTAAAACGTGTCAACGACTTTTTCCTTCATACTTGTACAGCTTTGATGGTAGAAATTCCTGATTGGTAGTAAAAGGAACTTAGAACCCTCTTATTTGGAGTAGTGTTATTGAGCATTAATAATTAATAATCGTGCTAATTTATGCATGACAACTTTAACTACTTAGCAAGATTTACGGCCAAGCTGAACACTTGCTTGTGTATTTAACTAAGCCACAAACCCAGTTTTACTGTCGTATTGATTGCTCACTAACAAGTAGTAATGTGGGAATTTAATTAAATGTTTTGTGTAATGTCTTTAGTTTTCAATAATAAAATATTATAAGCCCGGGAAAGAGATAAATAATTTAGAGGTCTACTTTTTCTTTGAAAATGGCTAGATATTCCTTAGAGACTATAAAATGGAATATATAATATTTTATATATAACTAAATTACAACATATATATATATAGTTATATGTATTATATAAAACTAAAGTATGAAATAGTGAATTATATGTGCAAATGAAAGTTGGTGGATCATTGATCGCCCACCATAACAGCCCGCCACGATTTTTGATATATTTTTAACATATCAAATATAAATATAAATATGTAACATTATTTATTACTACGTTTTGTCAAAAAATATTAAAAAAAGAATCGATAACGAATTCAGATTTCTTAGACCTGCAAGGACACACAAAATATATCGAGACAATTAATTTAATCCTCTCACATCAATGTTAGGCAGATTTAATTTTCCAAATTAAAAGACAGCCCGTCATATTTTCTAGATTGTCTCTTATTAGGAAACATAAATTTGATAACGGCCTTAAATCAGTCGAGTTATAAACAGCGGTTGGTCAGGAATCTAGTCCAGAGGCAGTGAGTAATACAGATTCTGAGTTACGAGGTGCGTCTCTACCATTAAACGGGGCTTCGTATTAGGCGTTATTTACTACAGCTAACTAACCAGTCTAGCCGCAATTTAACGCAACTGATATGCTGCCAATAAATATATGGCCTGCACTTTATCTATTCTTTTAATTAATCCGCACTACCGGTAAAAATGGACGATTGAAAATTATGTTTTAATTAAATATGTTAAAGTTATCTTGATCGATTTAAAGATTAATTAAAGATGTGCTCGGTGATTTTCCAATTTATTACAATCGATAGATATTCACATTAATACCTTCTTAATTGAAAATGTAAAATATAAATAGATCAATCTTCATTTTATTGTTATTTTTATATTCGTATAATGATTATTGTAAATCAGTTTTTTTATAAAACAAATCATTTTGATTATCTTTTATTATACAATGAGAATGGATGCTCAAATCATGCCACACAATACTTTTAATGTATTTTCTTCATTTGCGTTAGAATGTATTAAGGTGTATTAGTGCTATGTTCATGAAAACATTTTACATTTTATTGTATTGGACTTTGAAAACTCTTCATATAAGCCTACTTATAGAAGATACAAAAATATATGTTGCAAATAAATAAATAAATAAATGAAACATGTTATTCGAATAAATTCGACCTCGTTATGAGGTATAATGGTTAAATACATGTACCTCAATAGCCAGGCGACTGTGTGTAATTTACTATCGCAGTTTGTAATTTTCATCTACAGGAAAGACATTGTATTTAATCAATATTTGTGAAATATATTTATACGTATAATGTATGATTTAATAATAAATATGTAATATTTTGGTGAATGAATTTATGACTAACGGTCATTAATCTAATTTTTAGGAACACACGTAAAATAAAAAAATGAAAGAATAGGTTTTAAAGCTATGAAAAGGCAAGCGGTATGATTTCAATAACTCAAATATTCCCAACAATAAAGTTCGATAATTTTTCACCCGAAATGCACTTTTAAGTTGAATATTCCAGGAGCACACATGCCACTAATTATACACCAAAGTGCAAACGTGTAACTAGCTTTCTAGAAAATAGATCCTACCGAACAATAGCTGCATGCACTACTAGAATACACCTACTCTTCCCCATTAAAGATTCAAACGTGTTGACCAAGCAGTCTCCTCTCAGAAGAATGTGCCGTAAACCCCATAGAAACTATTCGCTGGAAGCTAAATCGTTAACTCCCAGCAAAGCGGTCGTAAACCAAGTCGTGTGGGCAAAAGTGCAAAAAGCCAGACATGTAGAGCAAACAAAACACTTGGCGGCCGGCGGAGAGACTCGCTGCAATTATGACAAATGCCCAACAAAGAGGTCGCAGCAGAACCACGGGTGAGCGTTTACAACCGACAATCTCGCCTATAATTGTTGATGATATCCCGACTCGATGTAGACAGCGCTTTTTGCCGATCCGGCCGGCCTGCCATTAATATCTGTACAATTTGTGAAATTAGTCGCTCCCCGAGTCCAGCTGAAATGGTCTTGGACACTACTCCTTTTTGTGGGAGACTGGAACTTAAGGAATCCCGGGAAAAATTGCTTGGGTTTTTTTTGGTTTGGAGTAGAGATAAAAACCGTGAAAAGTGAGGTTATGTTTTAATAGGAGCGACGAATGAGGTGGGCTTTACTCAATAATGGGAATTCACGCTTACACGTCGGGTGGTGCTGCTCTAATGTCACCAAAGCGAAACTGTGCAATAGTCGGTGTATTTGTAAACCTACACAACTACAAATTTCAGTCTCACTCGATCCTTGCGGGAATACACTTTTTTGCTATTCATAACGGTTACATATAGGATAGTTGTTTTCTATTAAGATGCTGATTTGTGTTGTGTTTTAAATATAAAATGGATTTCCATACCTTATTTGTTACTTAACCATTTTTCTGGCTATTCGATAACTTGAGAACAAGTAAGACTAATGAAAAACAGTCAACCTGAAGCAATCGCATCAGGTAACAAAATGTGGTTTAGTTATTCTTTAATA
The DNA here is from genome assembly GCA_035578135.1 of Flexamia atlantica. Classification (NCBI taxonomy): domain Eukaryota; kingdom Metazoa; phylum Arthropoda; class Insecta; order Hemiptera; family Cicadellidae; genus Flexamia; species Flexamia atlantica. The sequence goes on along the minus strand of JAQJVK010000004.1, from coordinate 32,601,067 downwards.
CAGCTTTATTCTTGTAAATAACTTTTAAAGTCAATGTTTTAATCTTCTTCAACATATAATCTAACTTAAATTAGTATTTTAGATAGCCAACAAGGTGATTTTAACTTTTTGGTAGAGTAAAAAATTGCTGATAGGCTATTTATTTAAATGTTATAAATACATCACAGGTAGATTCAGCCAGAAAATATTAATATTGGGGAAACTATATATTCCTCGCATTAATTTAGAACCTAGTAAAATAACATAAATTTAGTTACCCACATGGATTAAACATTAGCTAGTAGTTAAGTGCTAGGCAAACATGAAGTTAAGTAATACAGTTGTGACCTGTGTTTTTTATCAGAAAAAAAAACTGAGCTTAGAAAAGCTGTAATATTTTTTAAGCTCCTTACATTTTTATTTCTGGCATTGAAAAGTTTGTATAATAATATAAATTTGGCTTTATAAGTTAGTAGACAAATGTTACTGCTTTGTAATGATGCATAACAATTTATGCATAATTTTACAATCTTATATATTATTCAAAATGCACAATGTTTCAAAAAGATAGTCGCTAATAAAACATGTTTTTTCACTTCTTATACCTTTTGAAAATTTAAATCTTGTTTTAATTTAATCTGTTATGTTTCAAGGAGGAGCGACAGATCTCACGTTATAAAATTCCTCAGGTAAAATGTTTTGTCCAATAAAAGAGACAAGTAGTCGACGTTTATCTCTCTAATTAAATGTTAGTTCTCTCATGTAATACAAGTTTAAGATGCATTCCCCAGTTTAACCCTAGGCCAATTATTTTGCCCAGAATTTTGGTGTCCATTCCATTCCCAATAGGAAAGACCATACGAAAGTAATTTTTCACTCCATAGGGTCTTTCGATGGAAAAATGAACAATATGCCAAAAAAATCTCATCGGGGTGTTTTAAATATGTCTTTTGATGTACGGAGAAAACGTTCAAACTATAAAAAATTGATTCCTGTTATGACTGCACAATAATCACACATCAACCAAAACGTGCACTTAGAATTGGATTGCAGGATTTATAGCTTAATACATAGATGTTACAACCGAATTGCTCATCAGATATTAAAGTAACAAAGTTGTTTGAATATCATTCAAAAATGTTTTGTATCAACTCTTACAAAATATTCTCAGAATAAATAAGGCTTGACAATTTTTGCATTATGAAAGTAATTGAGTTTTTATATTCGCTACCATGTCAGTTTTTGAAATAAGATGATTGCAAACCAAAGTTTCTATCTCTAAGACAGAAATACATAATATGTTTTACTTTCTCTTCCCTATCGTAGTATATGGAGAAAGTATTGTTTTCTCAAAAACTTTCGAATTTCAGTTGTTGGTGAGCATATTCGTTTCAGTTCTCCCTGAATAAAAAAAAATTGTTTTTAGAGTGGTGTCCGTGTGTGTATAGATGTAAACAAAGCTATAAACGACACCAGTAGTCCGATTTTCATGAAATTTGGTATGCATGTATAAAACCATGATATCTCCAAGAATTTATTTTTTTTGTAAGGTTGTTTACCCCATACAAATCCGTAAAAACAAAATATCCAAATTTCTCAAAACAAGGCCCTCAGGATGTTGTTACAAAATTCATTGTTTTTTTTGTGCTTGCGTTGACAAACAAAATGACACCACCCACATATCTGTGAAAATTCAGGTTCTGAAGTTAAGAGGGTTGAAGTGGTAAGAAATTCATATTTTTCAATTTTCACAAAATCTGTAACTTAAACAAATATACACTTGCAACCGTTAAATTTGGCTTTTAAAAATAAATAATCCAGTTATTTTGAATTATTAGTCTACGTCAACTGGTTGCGAAGATAATTGAAATTTTATTTTTGCGGTAAACGCAGTACGTTGTCCAATGTTATTCTTATGGCAAATATTTAAAAACCGATAGCTCCGTTAATTACTAAACGATTTTGACTAAATTTGGTATGTATTTTTAAGATAATAAATTGTTAATAATTTGTTTGATCTCATTATACAAGTTTTCTCGTTTTAAATGACTTTTAAGGAAAAAGTATGAGTCAGTTACCAGATACGTTTATTTCAAAGTGTTTTGTTGGAGGGATTTGTGTATGAACATGGCCAAAAATTGCCAATTTAAAAAAATCCATTTTATTTTCCTGTAAGTAATAATAAATTATCACAATGACCATTACTGTCTAAAATAATATTAAAGACGTTTTTATATACTATATTACCTTAAAGTGAAAGTTAACATTAATAAAATCCGTTTCTCACTTTTATGGTTATTTCTCTTAAAAAAGATTAAAAAATGTTACATAAAAACACGCAATAAAATTCACAAAAAATTAAAATTTACCTAAAAGTTTTTTTTTTTTTTTGGGTAGGAGGTGGAATGCGTTTACGCACACTGAGGGGCTCGTTGTCCCCTCAGTAGTGTCGGACTCCCACGAGCTCGATGTCCCGTGAACTACCGACTAAACCACCTCCCTCGGCACCGAGGACACTAGCCTGGAACTGTTTCACACATTACTTCGGGCTAGGCCTTTGATATTACGCCGCTAGGGCAACCTCCGTGGGGAAATGCTGAGGATTAAGGCCGATCGAGGTCGACCTTTTTCGCCCGAAGAATGGCCTGGACGTAGTGCTGGACACAGTTCCAGTTGCCCTCTCCCTGGAGCATAGCTCCGACGATGTTGTTTGGGCTGACGATCACGCCGATCTCAGATGAAAGTGAGGCTCGGCGGACGTGCCAACGGTCGCACTGAAAGAAGGTGTGCTCGGACGTATCTGGGATGCCGGGGCAATACAGACAGTCCGGGCTGGCGACTTTGCCCATCCGGTGCAGATAGGCTCGGAAGTACCCGTGTCCAGAAAGAAACTGGGTCACGTAGTAATCGACCTCGCCGTGCTGCCGCTCCAGCCATGGTCGGACGGAAGGTATGAGCTGGAAGGTCCAACGTCCCCTCGGCTCGGCTTCCCAGTCGCGCTGCCAAGAGTCGAAGCTGCGATCGCGCTCTTCCCTGGCAGCTGTTTCCCGGCCCACTTCAGGCCTCCTCCGGTAAATCGCCTGCCTCTCCCTCGCGAGGAAGAGGACGGGGATGACTCCGGCGATCACCATCACAGCAGGCTCGGAGACTGTGCGGTAGGCCGAAGCGACCCGCAGAGCTCCTCGACGCTGGACTCGGGCAAGCCGGTCTCGGAAGACTCGCTTCTCGAGTGCGTGATAAAATTTACCTAAAAGTAAAAGCAACTATAATAATAATAATATTAAGAACTGAAAAAAGTTATACATACATACAGGCCTACATACTTTGCTGGTATTTCTCATTCCTGCAATGTAATGTTAATTTTGGCATTAAAATGCAATACCTGGAAATAATTCTATCTAATCATAACATAAAAAGTCAGTTTTACATTTTGAGAACTTTTTACATCAGGGGAAATTCTTTGGGTCATTTAAGGTAGAAATCTCCGTTGAAAATATGTAGGGTAATAAGAGATACAAAACTTACAATATTTATAAGGACAAATTCATGCTAACTTATGGTGTTTCCCACTGTTGGTAACTAATGATTGTTTCTAGCCGAGTTGAATGATGCAGATTAAAACTAAGCTATTTCAATATGTCTCAAAATAAAATGGGGGGAGTGCCCTTTAACTTTTTTTCAAGAGGGTTTCGGTCCCTTTTTAACCTTGCCTTTGCCCCGCCCACATAGACTATTGATCTGTGCGTGGACTTTAACAAAGCAAAGGCAAGGAGTGAGCCGGTACAGTACAAGGGTGAATAGTACTGCTAAAAGTATGCGACAATCTCGAGTCTCGAACCAGCGACGCTTCGAGGCCACAGTTCCGAAACCGAGTGCGCTACCAAACTGCTAGCTTTACTGGATTGGCCGATCGGGATGGTTTTTATGTTCAATTGAATAATTATCACTTTACGTGTTTGTACAAAAACTAACTTTTCGTAATATCGGAGGATTTTTTTAAATTTTAGCCGTCAAAGATATGGTATATGGTCTTGGGCCTAGGTGTAATCATCTAATCTAATATCCGGCTTGGCCTTGTAACAGTTTCTTCCCAAAAGAAGAAAAAGTTTAATAAACGAAACAAAAATTTTTTAAGTGCACTAGATAAAACTTTAAGTTTACTATTATCACCAAGCTTACTTCAGACATAAAATACAAGCATAAACTTCTAATGCTTTTGGGAACCCAATAATGTTTGGTTAACTGACATATGAAAAGTTAACTGCGTTAATGTTAAACTTCATAATGAATCATTAGTGGTAAAGAGGGTTTGAAACCCCATCAATGTCAGTTTAGTCGACGAGTGACAGTTGTGGAAGCTGCATACATCTTCATATAACTCAGATTATTCAGATTACCTTCAGTATTAAATAGGCAGACTTGTTGCTAAATGAAGAACTCAGCAACGCATACATATATTATAATACGACAGATATGAAATATTTCGAGTAACGTTAAGACGGAAGTAAAGGGAATTGCTTAGTTTCTCAACTATGCTACGTTATAAAAAAAGTAAAATAAATAAAACTGGTAAAGCTATAATTTTTAAGATATTGTTTTCTTGATTTTTTCTCCAATAGAATAATTGGTTCACACTGCTCAAATTTTTTATTAAATCTAGGTTACATACCTTCCGTCCAAACAGTTCTGTTGTATATATATATATATATATATATATATATATATATATTTTATATTTTTTTATTTTTTATTTATAAGTATAAAGTTCACCGTGGAGGGCTGCTAAAGTTATTAATGTAAGAGAAAATAAATAGATTTAAACATCCTGTGCTGGCCAGCGATAGACTCCGACTGAGCAAGCACAGCCAGCACAGGATTGTTTAAAATTATAATAAGTTTTAAATGTGTGTCAATACGTGTTTTATAAGAGTTGAAATTGTTTTTAAAATTTTAGATAGAGACAAGCAATGAGTAATTAACGTTTTTTGTATATACCTGATGATGAGATAACTATATATTGAAATATGCATATTGTATAATTACAATATATATATACAACAGAACTGTTTCGACGGAAGGTATGTAACCTAGATTTAATTCTAAAGAACAGATCAGGAGGCAAAAGAATAATGAATCAAGGTTTTTGTATATTATGCCGATTTGAACTCAGTATTTAAATAGGTAGATCTTTTTTTGTAACCAGATGAAGTAAGAAATATTATTCTTAATTTAAAAAATGGAAAAGCTCCAGGATTTGATAATATCACGACTAAAATCATTAAACAAATTTTAGAAAACATTATTGAAGTATTAACGTACGTAATAAACGCAAGCATAAAACAAGGAGTTTTCCCAGAATGTTTGAAACTTGCTTTAGTTGTTCCCATATTTAAAAAAGGGAATCCTGAAAATATTTCAAATTACCGTCCAATATCTTTACTTCCAATATTTTCTAAAATTCTTGAAAAATCCATAAAACAACGTTTAATACATTTTTTGAATACCCATAATTTTTCAGTCAAAATCAATTTGGATTTCGTGTAAAATTATCGACTGAACATGCACTGCTGAAATTCCTAGAACACATGCACCAAGATATAAATAATCAAATGTCATGTGGGGCAATATACTTGATATCTCTAAAGCTTTTGATACCGTGGTTCACAAAATTTTATTAGAGAAAATGTGGATGGCTGGAATAAGAGGTCTGCCCTATAATTGGTTTTTAAGCTATTTAAATAACAGGAAACAAAAAGTAAAAATTGAAAATTATTTAAATGAAGAAGGTTTAATCACCTGTGGTGTCCCTCAAGGCTCTGTATTAGGCCCAATTCTCTTCCTCATATATATAAATGACTTGCGTGAGGCAAAATTTAATGGTTGTGTAACTGCTTTTGCTGATGACACAGCTTTAAGTTATTCAAGTAATAATTATGACAATTTACACACCTAAACAAGATCTAAAATTGCTCAATATATGGTTTGCAACAAATGCCTTAACATTAAGTGAAAAAACAAAGTATATGCTATTTAATATTAAAAGGGAAGTAAATTTTAATACAGACCTGTTTTATCATAAATTCGACTGTCCAACAAATTCACAATGTAAAAATTGCATTAAAATTGAAAAAGTAAACAAGATAAAATATCTAGGAGTAATAATGAATTCCAAACTTAATTGGAAAGACCATGTAATCAAACTTAAACAAGAAATGTATACCTCAATTATAAAGTTTTATTATTTACAAAAACTCTGTCCACAAAAAATATTAATTAACCTTTATCATGTCCTTGTAGGAACAAGATTAGGATACAATACGCAATCACTTGTTGGGGCTCTGCTTATGTCATTAATTTAACCAGTTTACAAGTTTCCCAAAAAAAGTTTGTAAGACTAATTCTTAAATACCCCCGTTGCAGTAGACCTGCATACTCAGCGAATTTCAAATGCAAAACAACATATTTCAATCCAACATAGCGAGATTTGACATGTTTCGGTAAGCTTCATAAGAATAACATGGGGAATGAGTATGCAGGTTTGCTGCTACAGGTACGTTAAAACTGGGTAGTTTTAATTCAATATTTTGTAGGTCTGGACTAGAAGAAGCCATTTACCAAGTTTTATCAAGATATGTTGAGAAATAAGCGAGATATATAATTTTACTTATTTCCCATAAGGTTAACATTGGGACAACGTACTGTGTTTACCACTTTCAATATCTCGGTAACTAATAGACATAGAGCAGTGATTCAATATATTAAATTGTTTGTTTTTTTGAGCTGAATTCAATGGTGCCAACAAAAATTCGTAAAATTTTATTTTTCTATGTAAAAATCCCAAAAAACCCATTTTTGGGGGGGTTTAACCCCCTTTACCCCCCCTTCCGGTGGTCCGATCGGGCTGGTTCACGAACTCGTCCGAATAATTACTACTTTACACATCCATGCCAAATTTCATTAAGATTGGGCCATTTTTACGCGAGTTATCGTGCTTAAAGACACATAGATATATAGATATATATATAGATATATATATAGATATATATATATTTATGAAAATGAACGAATAGTGTTTTTTACTTCTGGGGCCCCCAAAACGAAAAGTTATCATGGTCTCGGGCTTAGGTCTTACCATGAGTATTACGGTAACAGCTTCTTCCCTATAGGGGAAATTCGCTAAAAAAGGAAAATTTGAACGTTCGTGGCCTTTGTTTTGTAGTTTAAGAATTCTACCTTTAAGACATTTGTTTATTTACAAAGTACTGAATATGTTTTATCTTAGAAGTGGAAACATTTCCGTACGAAATAATAGAGAAAATATGCGATCTGGTCTATCTTATTACATTCCAAAATCTAACAGAACTTATTTCAGTCTTTCATTTTCATTTATCGCTTCAAGAATCTTTAATAATTTGCCTGATAACATAAAGGAAGTCCATACATTAGCCAAGTTTTTAAAAGGAATTAAGGAACTGTTGTTTAGTTTGCAGGATGTTCGTCATATGCTTCATTTCATAGTCTAGGGTCTTATTACAATATATAATTACAAATTTAAAAGTTATGTTATAATTTTCTCCTTTTATTGATAGTTAATTACATTTTTTTGTAGCTCGCACTCATATGTGTAAAGTTTACGTATTTAATCTTAAGTTATTTTAGTTTTTAATTTTAAAGTGTTTTGCATTGGAAGAACTTTATTTTATTTATAATTTATGCAAGTGATGGTAACCTCAATACAGGTTTAATCTACAGAGGTACCTATATTTTTCATTTTATATATATACTATGTAAAATACTTGTAACATTTGTGTGTAATGAAAAATAAAAATTATTCTATTCTATATATATTATCATGTTGGGGAGGGACGTACATATCAACCTTAAGACCACTAATTCCACTTCAAAAATGTATAATTAGAATAATACTGAAAAAATCTAGATTGGAACATTGCTGGCCACTGTTCTCCCAATTAAAAATATTACCAATTAGAAATTTATATATTAATAAAGTTCTAAAAATATTTTTTGAGAGAGGTATTTCTAAAAGAGAACCCCTATTGAGACCCTACGGTTTAAGAAACAGACATGCTATCCAATTAACACAACCAAATTTGACGATATACCTTCATTTTTACACATATAATGCCCCAAGATTATATAGTTTAACTATAAATAATGTAATGAATGTTCAGATGAAACTAAAATCTAATTACCTAAAAGGTAATTAGTTTTTTTTAGAAAAAAACTTGGCTTTTGGGAATTGAAAATGTTGAATTTTTATTAAGGAGATAACCTATATAAATAATTTTTTTCCAAGTAGATTTATAAACCACTTACCAAATTAGTAGTAATATAAATATAAAAATATATACTATAATACCCCCGTTGCAACAGACCTGCATACTCAGCGAATTTCAAATGCAAAACAACATATTTCAATCTAACATAGCGAGATTTGACATGTTTTGGTAAGCTCCATAAGAATAACATGGGGAATGAGTATGCAGGTTTGCTGCTACGGGTATATTAGAACTGGGTGGTTTTAATTCAATATTTAGTAGGAGCTGAACTAGAAAAAGCCATTTACCAAGTTTTATCAAGATATGTTGAGAAATAACCGAGAGGTAGAATTTTACTTATTTCCCATAAGGTTAACATTGGGACAACGTACTGTGTTTACCACTTTCAATATCTCGGTAACCAATGGACAAAGAGCAGTGATTCAATATACTAAATTGTTTGTTTTTTTGAGCTGAATTCAATGGTACCAACAAAAATTCGATAAATTTTATTTTTCTATGTAAAAAACTAAAAAAACCATTTTTGGGGGTTTATTCCCCTTTACCCCCCCTCCCGGTGGTCCGATCGTGCTGATTTACGAACTCGTCCGAGGGATTACCAATTTACATGTCTGTACCAAATTTCATTAAGATCGGACCATTTTTGCGGCCGCTATCGTGCTCACAGACACACACATATATAATTTTCAAATTAGAACGAATGGTGTTTTCTGCTTCTGGTGGCCCCAAAACGAAAAGTTATCATGGTCTCGGGCTTAGGTCTTACCATGAGACCTACGGTAATAGCTTCTTCCCTAAAGGGGAAATTCGCTAAAACTACACATTGCTTAAAAGAGAAAATTACATATCAAATGAAAATGAATGAATGAAAATAATTCTTTATTCATCACCAAAAAGCATTACATAACATAACATACAAACTTCTTTCACTGTACATACAGAGGTTACAAGATAGTGCAAAGTAAAAAATTCTTAAATCTAAATATTAACAAAATATAGCTAATTAACCTTACACAAACTTGTACATCATTATGAATTTATATTTGAAAAGAGATATACACAGGACTACAATTGGTAATGAATAAATTAGGGGCCTCCTAGGCAATGCCAGTAATGAGGCTTCCATCACAATAAACTAAAATACAGAAACATGGCTACGAACTGATTATGTTACACTACTACATAGCTTATTAAAATAAAGTCAATAAATAGATTTGTACATGGTAAGTCTTACTTTCTGGCACAAGAACAAACTGAGTTAATGCAGTTCATATCATACTTCATTTATACAGTATATTTAAATGACAATCTGAAACAAGTAATCAATGTTTTCTTTAGATAACAACCAGGATTTTAAATTTTTATAGTACTGTGCATGTGAATTTTGATTAATAATATGACAGGAGGTAAGATTAAAAATGCGTGGAGCAATAAAATTGAAAAACTGTCTACATGAAGTAAGTTTAGGGCGTGGGATGGGCACTGTATTGCAGTTTATAAGGTTGTACCTATAATTACGATCTATGGAGTGTTCAGTAGACATTATTTTATAAAATATATTTAGAATCTTAAAAATGTAAAAGTGTCTTAGTGGAAGAATTCTTAAATTACTAAACAAAGGCCAGGAGTGCTCAAATCTATTCTTTTTTGAAATAACTCGAATTATGTATTTTTGTAGTGTGGCAAGAGGTTTGATTGTTGAAAAGTAGACTCCACCCCAGCAGCTTAACCCATATCCCAGTCTAGAACTAACCAAAGCGTGATACACGTAGAGAAGAACTTTTTGTGGACAAAGGTTCTTAAGTAAATAAAATTTACGCAAGGCACCAACTAATTCCCAACGAAGCTTTGAAACATGTCCTTTCCAAGAAAGATTACAATTTATTACTAAACCAAGATATTTTATTTCTGGGACACGTTCAATAGTTATGAGCAACACTGATTTTCAATAAATTTTATTAATTTTGCTTTTTGTTTTTATTAAGGTGGCCCCTTATGGGCATTTGCCTAGGGGAACTAAATTATTCACCAGAGTTTTATTAAATTTCTGTTTTTATTTAAGAAAAAAAATATATACATATATTTATTCATTGATAATTATGATTCAGATGTAACATTGTAACAATGGTGAATAAAGTTATTGTTTATTATATTATTATTATAAAAATGGTGACCCAATTTCGTCACTCGTACCATAGTTATTGCTTTGTGACAGGGGGAAGTGAACTTTAGGAGACCTATACTGGTCAGAAACTCAGCACCCCACTTCGTATTTTTCTAGTAGGGCTTTCTTATTCTTCCAATGTTGTGCTAATTTTGGATACAAAATTATTATTAGTATTATTATTATTATGAAACATGCAATTGTTAAAACTATTACAAATGAAGAACATCAAACTAACTTTATAAGTTTTATAATAAACAACGTAAAATCACCTATACAGTTTTATATTTCCAGACCTAAATGACTTGCAAAACACAATGTCTCACACGCCAAGGCCTGATTGAATTGGAAGGTGACCCGAACAAAAACATCTGGTTTACTTAATTGAACAAGGTCCAATATCTAAAGGACCACCGAGATCCACTTTAATCAAGATTCTCTCAAGATAGGAATATTGCTTAATCAACATCATTAGTCGATTAAGGACAAATTATATTAAGTTATTATTTCAACATAACTATCATCTTCTAATCATTTTCAAATTTGTGATGGCGTCTGTTTAAATTAGTTTTCAAACGAATTATACACAAAGATCATTTCCTGTTTCAAAGATTAATTTATTTCACGAAAATAGATGTTGTAAATTAAATACTTCAAGGAATAGTATTAGCTTGGAGACCTACTTATTTGGTGATTAGTTTTGGTCAAAAACAAGCAAAGTGTTGACAAAATATTTTCGTGTCATTTGCTCATGTAGTAAGTTTCCTTGATTCTTGCGAGCCAAAAACACCTAATATCCATCAAAATATTTGTTCACTTTCCCTCATGGTAAAAGTCGATTTTGTAATAGTATGTTACGTTACTAGCCCGTTAAGTACCGTTTTACCGTTTAAGCATGATAGTTCCGCGCAAGCCGCCAGGCGAGTACAGTTAACATGATACTTCACATCATACTACTCAGAGAAAGACATATTCCTTGCATAGACAAATACGTTTCTCAGTTCTTTAAACCTAGCCTTTAATAAAAGAATAAACATTTGCTAATGCCACTAGTGCTGCCACTACACTCCTCTGAAGTAACTAATAAACATGCATTAAACGCCGGTTTACTGCAATTAGCTGATTGTTTTGATTGTTGACTTCCGTTATTTCCGTTTCCTAGTGCATGGTAAACTTTTACCGTGCATTTATCGGCAAAGAGTAACTTTCCAGCCAAGAGTAAGGCACAGAAAACAGATGTTTCTGTGTAGTATGATGTAAACATTTTTAACTTCTCGATGGGAAAATACCAATTTTATGACTTTATTAGGTCTTGTAAAACCCCCATAAACAATCCATCCCTGTAATTCATTTATATACAATAAATCTCGAAAAAGGTAAAAGCATGATTATGATTAAATACTTAGTTTTGCTTTAATTAAATTTCGAAAGGAAAGATTTCCAAAGTTTTCCAGACTTTATTCAAGCTAGCGCTTTTTTTACACATTATTATAAGCCAACACATGAAATTTACATAATCAATTGTAATATTCAGTGTGTGTTGGTAGCAACATTTTTTCCAACAAACAGTCTGACAAGGGAACGTTTATGGGCATTACCTTACTAATTGGTGGACATGTTTCGCGACATTTGACGATTCGGACCCAGTGTGGTAGGGCATAACAGATAAAAACATTTTTACATCAATGTCCCGCAATGTAACTGAATGTTTTATTTACCCTGACGTGTGTTAATTAATAATAAAATCTAACCTCTTTATAATAGGAGTTTCAAAATTTAAAGCTGTTTTTGAACATATAAAAATAAGACAATAACATAAGGTGAGCCCTTAAAAGTAAGGAAGAATCAGTGGTTGAAAGTAATGATAAAAGATTACATAAAAAGAATAGAAAAAAATGCATTCGTACACGATCGGTGATTTTTTTCCTGTACACAAATTGATTGATTAATATCAATCCATCTTAGATTTTCACTGTTCATTCTGAAAATCAACCGATGATTTTTATTTACAAATTTAAAGAGAATCATCCACTAGGTTTCTTATACTCCTTACCTCTCACATATTTGTGGGGAATGCCGCTATATGTTTCAAGATGAAGTAGAAAAAAGTTAATTCATATGTATATGTAAATTAAAACCGTACATGTAATCACGATCCTTCGTTTTAAAGAATTTACTGACTTGTATTTTAAAGTTGGTATTCTTATTAGTGTATTGTTAGTTAATTAACTAATTTTTTATGTAACAGGGGTTTTTAAATTCAAATACTTTTTTATATTTTGTATAGTTATACAAATCATAAATATTTTAACATAGTATACAAGAGCAAAACCTTCACTTGCACCTATTCTGAATGATTTACTTTCCTAAAATTTCATACATTTTAATACTGTTAGTAAACTATTTCTTCCTAGAAATACTATCTTAATTTTTCTGTATAATAAGAAATTAAAGTGAATGCGGAGAGCCTAAAATTGAAGAAACTTTGAACAGGCGTATGAACTCTAATCCAAACGGTTGTTAAAACAAGCTTATACGGTCTTTTATCAATATAAATAATTTTGAGTTTAAAGACCTATATTTGTTAAAATTAATAACATCTTAAGTTCTAGTAAAGTCATAATAAACCAGGGTGTACCGCAAGGTAACGTGTTAGGACCTATCCTTTTCAACATATATTTTAACAGTCTAGCAACGTGTGGTTTTAAGGGAAAAATTTTATGTATGCCGATGACACTGTTTTAATCACTTCCCACAAAGATTTCAGTATTGCGGAAAATACACTCTAAAAAGACTTCGATGTTCTAAATAGGGCATTATGGGCATTACCTTACTAATTGGTGGACATGTTTCGCGATATTGGGTCCATGATAAAAAACTTGTAATAAATGCTAAAAAAACTGTTGTAATGAAATTTCATTCCGCCCATAATACTCCATTATGCGCTCCAGACATTCGCAGTCATTTTTGTCAATGTCTCCTAAATCGGGATTTCATAAATTGCCAATGTCCAAAGCTAAACTCTGTTAGTGAAACTAAATATTTTGGAGTAATAATTGATCTTAAGTTAAAATGGGAACACTATATTAATAAGGTTGTAAATAAACTCAAACCAATTACTGCTAAATTGTTTTATTTGAGGAAAACATTACCTTACGAAGGTCTTGTCACAATTCAAAAATCTATGTTTGAATCAATAATTCGGTACGGAATAGAAATTTGGGGCGCGGCACCAAAATGTTTTTAAGACGAATAGAAGCCTTGCAAAGCAAAACGCTAATAGTGATTTCTAGGCAAAAATTTCCAGAAACTAACTCACTAGTCAATATCTTCAAAATGTATAATACCCTCTACCCAGAGGATTTTTATAAGTATAAAATTATTAATTTTTTATAATAAGTGCAGTTTCAAAAAACCAAATATAAAAGAGCAATATTCCTTTAGAAGTCTAGAAAAATACAAATTACCGAGATATTGCAACACCTATGGTAGGAACTCGCTCAGTCACATGGTTCAAAAACTGTTCAATGAACTGCCTTTTAATTTAGAAAATGCAAAACGTTTTGAAAATATTATAAAATTATATTTGATTTCTTGGTTACTAAACAAAAGCCAAAATTACACAATATAATAATTTAAAAAAAGGAAAAGAATGTGTGGGTCAGTGAGTGAATGTGTGAGTGATTTCCATTGATAAGCTAGTAAACTGTTTTCAGTCTTGATTTTAATCTTGTCCTCTTAATTATTAAGTAGTAATCTGTATTTGTTGGTAGCTGTGTATGGTTTCTTTTGTGTTATTTTTATTGTCAAAATTAGTGCATCATACGACCTTTTACGTAAACTTATGCTGAGTTCATTATTATATATTTTCGTTTGTTTTTAATATCATATACAATATATTGATCTCAATTATTGGTTCTCCTTGAGATAAATCACTTCCTAGTTTAAATACGTTGCAATGTTTGAGTCTAACCAGTAGGTAGAAATATTATAGTTCGTTTGTGCACCGCCACCTGAGCGCTTTGTTAATTTTTGTATATTTTTATTTTTACGATTCTGTATCTCTATGTAATTAAGAGCACCCAACGGCAAATCATGAGGTTTGTTGGGACTCGAAGATTGTATGTTTTATGGAAATAAATATTCTGATTCTGACCGATTTTAATTGCATTTCAAATTAAAACTAAAACTGTCATTCGGTAATATTCTTGGGACATTCATGAATTACTTACCATTTTACAATTTTGTCCTCTGCGTTATCATCAGAGCCCCTACTCAAATATTACATGTGTGGTCATAACAGTAAATGTACAAGGACCAGCGTAAAAGCCAGTTAACGTGAACATCCCCGGTCATTTTCGCACTGTCCCCCCCCCCCCCCCCGCTTATCCCACCGATGAACTGTAAAAATTATTTACTGAGTGCCGTTTGGTTTGTAAAACAAACATTAATAATTTAATGATTAGTTAAACTATATTTCGTAAAAGATGTGACTTTTTCAACCTAGGTCGAGAATTTAAAAATTTATAAATAGTACATGCACAAAGACATAAAGAATTCTACTTTATTGTTTTTTTTTATTAATCTAAAAGCTAAAATAACATAATACTTCTTTCTTTCTCTCTTTTATCTGTTATGATACTGTCTGATTATATATATATATATATATATATATATATATATAAACAAAGTAACAAAATAACTAAAATACTCTCTGTTAAATTTTATAAACCCCTTAAGGAACATTTTGTCACATTTGTGATATTAGCATGGGAACCTCCATCATTGAGTTGTCTGTGATCTTCTGGGTGCTCATAACTCTGAGAGCAATTCGTATTTTATTGTGACCTTAACGATGACTGTTACTATTACACAGCTAGTGGTAAGGGCCTACATTTAGTTTAAATGTGTTTTGAAAATATTAAAGAGTTACCAAGGTTTGATGCCAGTTACAGTACTCTCTTGTCATGACAACAATTTTTAATGATTTATTATTGTCTTTGAATATTTGAAATTTGACCAAATAAATAATCAATATATTTTAAAATGTTACCTTTTAAAAAGCAACTAAAGTATTTTTTTAACAACATACATTACAACGAACGGTATTTTTGTGTTCTTGGGTTTCTGTGCTCCCTAAAACGTCTCGGAAGGCAAGAAGATTAAACCAAAACGTCGGTTCTGATATGAAGCAACTTTAAACAAGTGTTATATAAAAAATTGATATCTTTTACTAGCTAAATGGGTCTGTTCTTTAAAATTAACAATATCATTTGTATATAGAAACGCAATTGCAATTAAAATCACGAATTGAAGCCTTTAGTAAAACATATAAATATTTTTTTTTGAAAAATTACTATTTTAAATTGCCAGCAGCCGAGTCAAATTGGCAGCCAGGGCTGCAACAGCTGCTAGTGATATCTCCAGTAATTAACCCCTTCGAAACTTTTTATCTTAAGTTTGCGCCACCATTTGTCACTTTATAACTTCATTTTACGGAGTTCAACCCTAATTTTTATTTTTCTGAGTAATTTTTCCAGCGAGGATTTAAGGAATATTAGCAATTGTTTTTTAATAATTCTTGTGGATACAGATCGTCGGCTAGTACGCTACAGGTACAGTAACACGTTCACTCTAGTGTACCTAGTTCACACTAATTTTAAAAATAAAATGATAATCACCCAGCACCCCGTAATGATAATAAGCCTTAGTTCAAATTTTCCTGGCGTTTCGATTTATGGTCAGGAAACCCAACTAAAGCTGGGTGATGATGCGGAAGTTCCTTTCTTAAGTACCAAAGATTTAAACAAATTTTTCTCCTATAACCCCTTAAATTATTGGGTTGTAGAGGCGTCCAGAGCGAAAGTGACTCAAACGCCAAAAAATGTCAAACTGAGATTTTGATACTGTTGAAATCTGTGAGAGTTAATTTACTACGCCAAAGTAGTCTAAGAGCCAAGAAAAATGTGGGAAATTTTATTTTTTGAAAAGTTTACTTTGGCACTACCGTTTTTAGCTTGTTTGCTCTAGTGCCACACTGACTCAAGTGCCTAGAATATATGTGGATTTCTCATTTGGTCAACAAGCCGTCAGATAAATGTTTTACTATATATTATTCATACAGTGTCAAGATTCAAGAATAGAACTATCAAAATATTGGAAAATTGTCCTTTGATTAGCAGTTCACAGAACACTACTGGAAAGTTTACTTTATTTACAATATAAAGTTAAAGTTTGCATTGTAGATTTTGTGGGTTGTGAGTAGTGATTTTTGTTTTGATATTTTAGTTCTATAATCGTCTAATTAATTGAGGTCTAAAATATGAAAATAGATTAGCTTTTTTTCAAATTTTATTATTATAATGTTAGTTGTTGAATTCCATTTAAAATAAATTTAAAAAAAATAATAAAATGTTAAGGTGTTATAACACCCTATAGGCAAGCTGGATAGGTATTTTTACATAATAACTCTATTTCACTAAATTAATAGTGTCCAAACTGTATGAATAATGACGTATTATTACCTTTCGAGTCATAAAATAATTTTACATGACAACTCTGCTGTGATATTTTCTGAAATACAGTGCCACTTAAGCTACTTTGGCTTTACAAGATATAATCCATATTTCCTATTTTATTGTTATAAATGGCCAATACAACTTTCTTTTATAAACATTTCACGTTGAAATACACCTAAACGAATTGTTTTTGTCAACAAATTCCAAATAATTAAAAAAAAAACACAAATCAATTTTGCTATGCCAAAGTGACCTATCCACCTGCTGAATGTGGTCTAAGTGCCGTACAAATGAGTCAGACATGCCAAAGTAAGCTAAGTGCCCCTTTTTTACCAAAATAAGCATATTTGGAGCATATAAACTCAACTAAATATAGTAATAAATATGTTTTTATAAGTGTAACATTAAGCAAAGCGGTTTCCTGAGCTAACACTGGAAATCCAATAGCCGTCATATGAAGCCTTCTCTTTAACCGCCATTTTCCAACATTTTGCAATTTGGCACTTTAGCCACTTTGGACCTGGACGACTTGCTATTTACTATTTCACTGAAATAATATTTTATTGAGCCTGATTTAAATGTAAAAAGTCATATTAAAACAGATTTCACATCGTTTTAGCGAATTCCCCCTATAGGAAAGAAGCTGTTACCGTAGTACTCATGGTAAGACCTAAGTCCGAGACCATGATAACTTTTCATTTTGGGGCCCCCAGAAGCAAAAAACACTATTCGTTCATTTTCATACATTATATATATATATATATATATATATATATATATATATATATATATATATATATAGAGAGAGAGAGGGTGTTTTTTAACTTGCTTCTTAATTTATTCAGAAACAAAAATAAATTTTAGTATTCTGTTTTCTGGAAACGTCTACCAACGCAGGGAGAAGTCAATTTCACAGGAAAACTTTATCCCCCCAACTACCCCCTTCTCACCCCAGCCCCTAACTTAAAATTTTCAAAAGGCAACATACCCTTTAAGATATATCAAATTAAAGAGCACAAAAAGGAAACATTTTGGTGGAAGAAAAATTAAAAATGCCTTATGCGTTCTCGAGTTATTCGGTTTTTAAGGGTATTTTTCGTTTAACTTCAAATATTTATTATTTAAAAATTAACACAGACATAAATATGATGTTAGCGGGAAACATCTAATTAATGACAGGGGAATGTGTGGTGAACTCAAAATCAACCCTTATTTCACCCCCTTCCCCCAACCCCTATGTTGATTAATAATTTTTTTATCATGTTATGCTGTCAGTACTTGTTAATAAATGATGCCTTCTGTAGCTATCCGGTATCGAAGAGATTTATCTAGCCAGCAATAATTTGTTTGCAGGAAGGATGAATTTAAAATAATTTGCACTTAAATTAATTGTCAGACTGTAAAATATGAGGATGTCAAAAATTCTGTATTGGATCTCAATTTAGTTATTGCAATAAATCTAGTTTTTTTTCATACCCTTTAATTTGATATATCACTTGGGGTAAGTCTCTATCTTCAACAAAGGGGTTGGGGGAAGGGGGTGAAATAAGGGTTGATTTTGAGTTCACCACACATTCCCCTGTCATTAATTAGATGTTTCCCGCTAACATCATATTTATGTCTGTGTTAATTTTTAAATAATAAAAATTTTAAGTTAAACGAAAAACACCCTTAAAAACCAAATAACTCTAGAACACATGAGGAAATTTTAATTTTTCCTCCACCAAAATTTTTCTTTTTTTGTGCTCTTCAATTTGATATGTCACAAAGGGTATGTTGCCATTTGAAAATTTTAAGTAGGGGTTGGGGAGAGAAGGGGGGTAGTTGGGGGGATAAAGTTTTCCTGTGAAATTGACTTCCCCCTGCGTTGGTAGACGTTTCCAGAAGACAGAATACTAAAATTTATTTTTGTTTCTGAATAAATTAAGAAGCAAGTTTTTTTTTAACTGCGTCACCATAGGGATCTTGTAAACTGTACAGCTTACAGTAAACTTTAAACAAGGAACATTCCCTTGTTTTTAAAGAGGTTAAAAATAAGTATTTTTTTTTGTAAATGGCCGCCATATTCCAATTTGGCGGACAACATTGATTTTTCTTATGGAACACCCTGTATTTAAGGCGTGTTTGGATTATACGATTAATCTTAAGAAATTATTACTTCTTAACATTTGTTCCTAAGCCCAATAGTTAAGTAGATATAAGCCGTTAAAGTTTGATTTTACCCCATTTGAAATGCATTGTGTCCATTTTAACCGTGCCATCCCATGCTATCCTTATGGAGTACAAAACTATTCAAAATGATTCTTTTCCATGAGTGAATCTCGACTAAAAACTATTTCTATGATTGAATTTAAACTAATACCTCATTTTAAGCCCCTACCGTTATTGATATATCGACTACCAACAATAATGAAAAGCAATTCTTATGGGGAAAAATCAAACTTTAACTAATTATATCTACTTAACTATTGGGCTTAGGAAAACATATTGAGGAGTAATAAGTTCTTAAAATTAACCGTAGAATCCAAATACGCCATAAAATATAGGTGTTCCATAAGTAAATCAAAGTTGTCCGCCATATTGGAAAATGGCGGTCATTGACAACAATTGTATTTGCTTATTTTTAAACCACTTTAAAAACAAGGGAATGTTCCCCATTTAAAGTTTACTGTAAGATGCACAGTTTCCAAGATCCTTACGGTGGCGCAGTTAAAAAAAACCGTGTGTGTGTATATATATATTTAAATTCTCTTCATAATTCAGTGTTAAACTGTTTTATTAATTTTCGTTCATCTTGTGAACTCCCTCAGATAAATAAAATGTATAAAATATAAGAAATATAAAAATAACCAAACAAAAATTGAACAGGTAAATAAACAATAGACATATGGAAAATTAAGTTGGTGGTCACAGATGAATGATAGAACATGTCATCTATATTATTAAAAGAATTTCTGGGATTTTGTCCAGAGCAAATCGACCCCTAGATATTAATTTTTCTACACGTATTTGTTATCAAATTAAAGCTATTAATCTCTAGATGTGCCTTTTGCGGGTTTGGAAAACATCCCATGAAAAGCCTACACACAGGGGGCTTTTGAAATTTCAGCGAAACTGCTACTATCTGTGGTATAACCTGTGAACTGTTTCAATTTCACATTTGTTTGTAACACAACAGATGATCAAGATTTGAAATAGTTCCAGAGATATGCTATAGAAAGCAAGACAAGCAAAAGTTATCATGATTTAGATTTCTTAAAATACTGGACTGAAGTATATTTAAGAAAACAGATAATAAGGAAGAGTATTTGCCATTTTGAAACTAAGACCAACAGTCTATAATCATCTTAATTTACTGCTTTTTTTCTTAAAAAGGAAACTTTGGAACATAAGAAAATAAGAGGTGCTCTGGAGACGGGATTTTCTAACAAACTATTACAGTGAATACATATTGATACAAGTTTCAACACATTGATGCATGTTTAAACGTTTTGAGCTATAAGATATGAATAAAAGTTTAATGTTAACCTGAAAAATTCAAGTTTTAAAACACATTTTAAATTTAAAACCTTTATTTTTTTAATGTACTCGGAATGCAGAGGATATTGAAGTGATAACGGTTAGCCTACCTATTATACTCGATTTTGAAATGTACCAATAACAATACCTATGAATGTGCCTATTTAATGAAGGCTTTTCATAGAAAGTTAATATGTTATTTGCTTAGGTAAAAATTTGCCAAATATGTATTTAAGATGCGAAACAAAAAGCGGGTCTGTTTAAAAATTTTATTCCTTGGATTTTATTATTTTTTGACTTTATTTATTGTGTGTTGAATAGTTTATTTTGCGGCGAATGACTATTTTATAAATGTTATTTAGAGATGAGTTCATCAGTAAATCAGAGGTTTTTCCTTTTCCTTACCGATTGTTGTTAATTAAATAGGATGAATGCAAGAAACTGACGCGTAGATGTTGTGTAGAATTAACTCTAAAACAGAGACATGAAGATGCGCCAAGCAATGAAGTTCCATATAAACTAACCCCCATTTAATGTAAAATGAATGTTGCACAGTCGAAATTTCAAAGTCTAGAACGTTCAAAAGTGTAAGCATAGACATTTTAAAGCAGATGAAATAAATGAACTTCTCAAATTCTGTGAGGAATTCCTTACCCTTTATTGAAGTTTCGACTATGAAGTAATGTTTTTTTTACGTTTGCCCCTATGAGAAATTTAATTACTGGCAACTTTATTCCAGTGCTGTGACATAAGATATAGTAGGAAGCTAAAAAGAATCACAAAAATTCACACACTTCATCATTGAAAGGCGTTTTACGCTACCAAACTCCGTACATAATTATCATGAAAATAAAGCCTCATTTACCAAGTCGTTTTTATAAGTCACGAAGTGACGCGGGCTGCTAATAGACCTTTAAATTAATTATTTTGTCATACTATGTTATCGTAATTTTAAGCCACTTGGGTTTCTTGTTTGTAAAACTAGTTGGTGGGCCAATTCAGATTATGTTAAATTAATGTTCGTATATCTTTATTGTCACCTTCTTTTAGTTTTCTTATGGTCTTGAGTTTGTAATAGTCTTCGAGTTTACAATGCGAATATTTGCTAAAACTGCCATAAAAAGCATGTATTCTGTTATAAAAACTGCAATTACTCCGTTGATTGTAGTTCGATCTTTATGATTTTATATGGATTTGTAGCAAATAAAATTACGCTACTTTTTTGTCTCCTGTAAAATTTACGGGTTTTAAGATGTTAAGTTTTAAAATATTGAAATGGCTGCCATTTTGAAATGGTACAAAGTAGAAACTTGATATTCGGCACCAAAATAGGTCCAATTAGTCAGTATACACGTACCAAGTTTGAAGTTGATATCTCTAGTAGTTACACTTGCTTATAACTAGATATTTAACAAGAGGCAGCCTCTATTTACTCTCAATAACCATTTAAACATTAAGAGAAAATATTGGTGTGAGGAGGAATATAATTTTTAATAGAGGAGTAAATGTATGAGAGCACGTATACTAACTCAAAATTATACTACGGCAGTGAGTGGGAGGAATTTGTTTTTCAATTTTGACAAGAGAGCCTATAAATATGACTAATAGGCGAGTATGTGTCTTGGAATAAGGAGGAGAAGTGACAAAAAATTATTATTCCAGCTAGTTTTTGCTCGTGACCCCTGCACTTCTACTACTGTTCCGATAAGTCCACAAGTATTACATCTTCAGAGATATTTTAAAATCGTTTTCTTACACCATTCCATAAATACATTATAGCGTTTCTCATACTTCTCCCTTGTCTATTCCGGAAATAAATTAAAAACGGTATTTATTAATAAACAGTAACATTCTTAGCTTTATCAGAAATATCTGTTGGGGTTAACGAATATTCTGAATCGGAATACATCGTGTTTGAGTAATGACGACTGTACCTAACCTCAAAATATCAATTGTTACAAGCTGAGCACTATCTTCCCAATGACCTTTAAAATATATAGACTGCTCATCTCGTTGTAAAAAAGTGAAGCCTTCGTGGGCGCTGCCATGTTGGCTATTATCTCCAAAAAAAATCGAGCAAACCGGAAAAGTCACTACGTCACCGGAAAACTCAACTCACTACGTCACAAAACACTTCATCGACCTTTAAATTATTCAAAACAAGGAGGTTAGAGTCTGTTGTACTGGAAATATTGCTACAATGCATTTGTTGATGAAAAAGCGGTTGATGAAAAGATAGGCAATGTTAAAGGAAGTAATATAGTAATTTAGGACTGAGCGTTCTTTGAACAGTAATTTAAAACGAGACGAATCTTTTGAAGTTGACTAAAGATTCGAATAAGTTTTTAAAATATGTCAGAAATGCTATACAAATTTATAATCTTAATACTTTTCTGCGTATTTTATTAAATTTAAGTAAGATAACGGCAAAACTAATTTAATATCGTCGACTCTTTGAAAATAAGTTTTTATATTCGATCAATTAAATGGTTCAATTTCCATCGCTGAATCGTTCGTTTTTCGTTTATTAATGTAAAGTACAAAATTAATTCCTCTTATATTGCTAACCTAACAAAATTAGAGGGCCGAAGCAATACTATTGAACGATACCTTCAGTAGGGTGGTCTAACCTCCTTGGCTTAAACGTGAATTATGTCAACAATAAACATATTATTTGGATATATGATCGAGCTTATTGTATTGTTGGTTGCAGAATGAGTTTCTAAAACGTAGCTCAAGATGACTGTTTTACTAGTGCGTTAGAGTTTGTTTGATTTGGTCTTGTAATTTAATGTTGATATTATTTATTATGTTTGCTTATAACCTTCACAAACATTTTTAAACCAAGCGAAAAATATCTACATATTATTAAAATATCATTACAGCATTGCTACAATTTAGACTGATACGGTACCTAAATTTTTATGAATTATGTTACGGGTTTAGAAATGCTGGATCAATGTTACATACAAGGAATTGCGTCTAAAATGACTTAAAATACTACGGTATTCTAAAAGCAGCGTGCGGCGATCCGGTAATGAATTATCATGGCGTATGGGTTATTTATAAATTAGTTATGTTTTTCAATATTACTAGTTGAAATATTATTTATCGATGTCGTCTACGATGTAAGATAAGTATGTAATTAAATTATAAAACAATAATAATACAATTGAAAACTAATTCTTGTTTTTTTATATATAACATTATGATGATTCAAAATCAAAGACAAACGAAGGTAAAATCATGTTCATGATTCTAAGTCTCTGAAGTTTATGTTTGAAGATCGGTGACGATCCTCCAGTGAGGCTTCACTTTTTCCTATTTCATTAGCAGTCTATATCGTTCTATGTCGTTGTATCTTCCGTTTCCGCTGAAAGCCAATGCATCTAATCAGCTGTTAGCGCATGTATTTGTTGAGCTGCAACATATTTCGATGTGTGCGTGGAAATTTGAAGACGCTCTAATTTTTGAATTATTGATTTCAATGTTATTCTTATGGGTTTACTTTGTCTCCCGCCGGGAGACAAAGTAATAACTTTGCTCCCGCTGAATGACAAAATATTATTTTACACATACATTACAAGGAGTAAAAAGCGTCTAAACAGCAGGTGGGGGAAAAAGTATTTAAAGGGAAATTCTCATGAGTAATCATTTATTTATTCTCGCACATTTGTTTAGCCTTGGTTATGTTGGTTTAAAAATTTGTTATCAGGGAGGCAAATTCCTCCTCGTTGCGGGTAACATTTCAGCCCAGGAGGGCACATTGGTTGTTTGGGATTACATTTTGGCTGAAAAAAATTATAAATGTTTAATAACTTAATATATGATTCATAGTTTAGATCCTAGAGAACTAGTTTTGGACTAACTAAATATCGGGTATAATAATTAAATACCCCTGTTACAGCAGACCTGCATATTCAGCAGTTTCAAATGCAAAAGATCATAGTTCAAGCCAACATAGCGAGATTTGGCATGTTTTTGTAAGCTCCATAACAATAACATGGGGTTTGGGTATGCAGGTTTGCTGCCACAAAAATGGAAATATCGGGGATTTTAGACTATTAAACATTAGATCTCATCTAGTTGAAGCCACAAACCAAGTTTGATCAAGATTCGTTGAGAAATAAGCAAGATATAGAATTTCACTTATTTCCTATAAGGTTAACATTGGGACAACGAACTGCGTTTACCACTTTCAATATTTCGATAACCCACTGACATAGAGCAGTGATTCAAAATACTAAAATGTTTGCTATTTTTAACAGAATTCAATAGTGCACAAAAATTGGATATATTTTATTTTTATATGTAAACACCTCAAAAAACATTTTTGGGGGGTTGATCCCC
This sequence comes from Flexamia atlantica, assembly GCA_035578135.1. Taxonomy (NCBI): domain Eukaryota; kingdom Metazoa; phylum Arthropoda; class Insecta; order Hemiptera; family Cicadellidae; genus Flexamia; species Flexamia atlantica. The sequence goes on along the minus strand of JAQJVK010000004.1, from coordinate 32,576,237 downwards.
CTTTAACCCCCTTCTGGTGGTCCGATCGAAACTCGAACGAATTATTTTTTTTGCTTCTGGGGCCCCAAAACAAAAATTTCTCATGGTCTGGGGCTTACGTCTTACCATGAATACTACGGTGACAGCTTCTTCCCTATAGGGCAAATTCGCTAAAAGCAATTACTAAATAAGGTTTTATAATATTAGTATTAAGTTCGTCATCAGTAAGATTATTCCCGATTCTTCAGTTATTCTCAGAGTCATATGTGGTACGATTTTTATAAGTGTAATGCAGGCTAGGAATTTTTAATGAACATTTAATCTCATCTTTCATTACGTAGGCTCCCTACACAAAGGACATTTTAGTCATCTGCAGTTTTAGAACGATCAAATAAGAATTATTTTAAATTTTTGCTCTTGATACATCCCAAATTACACAAACACTTACTTGCGCCCCTGCGATGTTGAAAGTCAGTAACATGGCTACGATGATGAAGAGTAGCTTGTACATATTGAAGAACTCCACCGAACCTAAATAGGTGATATATTAGAATACCTAAAACAAAACATTACATTAAATTACCATTATGATGCCGACCACCAGTTAAGGTGAAAACATAGTGGATCGACGAGGCTAGAGGGTAGCGCATAGCATAGCTGAGAGCTTTTTGACCCTCAATGGTAGCGTAGCTTGACAAGCACACGGTGGAGCGGCGAGCATAGCTGGGCGAGCCAATAGGTTTCAGTATACATATAATAAGTAATCCTATAGTTCAGCCACTACACTGAACTGGCTAGAATGTTCTTTCTATAGTTTACAGTCTCCAAAATGGCTTTCGACGGTAATGAAGACCTTTTGTATGAGAGTGATGCGTTGAAATGCTTGTGGTTTGACGGTGTGAGATATAGTGAAGTGCACCCTGAATACGGAGAGGAGAATATACATCACAATCTGTTCCAACAATCGAAGAAATATCCAGATAGGGTTTTAAGGGCACTATAATCTATTAATTGTGTAAATAAACCGATTGATTGCGAGCTACATTGAATTTGTTACACTAATGTATGTTTCAAACATGGCTAAAACTTCAAAAGTGTTTTTATGTAGTATTACCAACTGTACACTGACAACACAAGAAATCCACCTCTTCCTATATAGCTCCGGTGCGACATCCCCAGTTTATCTCCTATTGAATAGTTTTCCGTTTTTACCATTCCCTATTAACCTCACTTTTTTGCCTTTTTTTACCAGTTCAAATCAAATTGCTTATTTTCTAAAAATAAATTTTATAATCCACTCGTGTACGCGCACAGATCACTATAATTTCCGCGTAGGTTAATTCCAATTGAAATTATTTGTTTATTTTTCAGAATCATTAATATTTGTGATATCATTTCGATTTTTCGCAATTTTTTTACAATTTAAATATCATCTTTCCATGGTTGTTAATTTGTTTTTTGTTTTTTTTTTAGTGTTATTTAAGTAATTTAATTTCTATTAACTGTTAACATGTCAATTTGTTTGGGGAAATAAATTTATTTGATGTGTAATTAGATATTTAAAAATTTATTAACGTTGCTAATATATTTAACAAAAATATGTAAAATCGTAAAAAACTGTTGGCATGATAAATTGCACATTTCAAACGCCAAAATAATTTATTTACGGGATTTATAATGTAATTGCATATAATTTACCATTTAATGAGCGGTTGAGTACATAACCATTATGGTGTTCTGGTAATTGCTGGTCCTAATTAGAACGGCGTTTGCGAACAATTAAAATAAAGCCTTTGGTGTCCCTAGTAAATATGCTTATTGTTAATTCAACCTGCCAGGCCCTACCTAACCCTCGAGGTAAAGAAATCGGGTTAGAATTCCTGAGCGGAGAGGCTAGTGTGTCGACGCGGGACCAGTGCCCATCCCCGCTCCACTATGTTTTAGCGCGTTTAATTACATTTATAATGTTTTCAATTCCACTCAGCAAGGCTCTCCTCTACACTCTAGCGTCGCCGCTCCACTATTTTTTCATCCTAAGAAATGTTTTAAGGCTAATATGGGTGAAGGATGATTGTTCGATGATTGTAGCACGATCTTGTAGTCTCGTTACTGATCAAGGCCGACATGACCCTAGACAGGATTGTTAATGGCAAAAGGACCTACATTTTAGTGGAATCCGAACCAAAATTTCGCCTGGTTTACAGTCCTAATAAACAAATATATATAAAGGTGATATGTGGTATTAAACTTATTAAATGAACAAATAACCTTGGAAAGGTTAGCATGTCGTTTCCTGGCGAGGACTGCCGAAATAATCTTGGATTCAGCTGTAATTGATTTTCTAAAAACTAATAAACTCGTTGTGGTTATGATCTCACAAATTGTCATACGGTAAAATTGATTAACTGCAACAGTTACTGCGGTTTTCAATTTTCATACATTTCCTTAGTTAAATGTCGTGAAATAAAAATATGTAACCATTCGTGTATATGTAACCAAATAGTCACAAAGTGTAATTGTGTAGACAGAAAAAATATTGTAAAATTATAGGAGGAGGCCTAATACAATGACAAGCCACATTTAACGTAGTTTATCAGGGTAAGAATGATTATTCGTACATCCATGATTGTTTCACCCATTATCTTAATATACTGGGACGCAAAATTCGTGTAAAACAGTTGTTATGGGCGGCTCACACACTTGTCAACAATCTATCTTCATTGGTCTACAATGGATATATAAAAGAAATCGTCGTTGAAGACCTACTAAGAATAAAAAGTAAAGCATACACGATAACTATACTATTTTCAATATTATATATTTACAATCGATATATATATATATATAGTCAAACAATTACCTTGCAATGGTTAGCCAAGCGTCTTTCGGCGTAGTCTGATGAAAAATATTCGGATTCCTCTGTATTTATAGCAAAATCGAGTTAATCTAAAGTTAATCTAAGTTTATTTATGTCAATAACTGTCGAGCTATTGTTAAAATTTATTGGCATTTTCAATAGATTTCATTGAAAAACTAACACGAATAATCTATTACGATGTCAAGGATAGTTTATTACGAATTGTAATAGCGGTTGAGAATTGTATAACCGTGTCACTGTGTTCAATAAATTAACACAAACATAAAGTACGTTAAATGAATCATAAAGTTTTATTTTCAGGTTCATTCTAAACGCAATTCAAATCCATTGTAAATCAACAATAATATCGATAGTTTTATTGAATGCATTTATTCTGTACATATAAAAATAACCCCTATCAGCAGACTTGCACTCTCGATGAATTTCAAATGCAAGTAAAACAAATTTCAATCAAACATAAGCGAAATATTACATGATTTGTAATCTCCTTAAGAATAACAGGAATGAGGAATGAGGATGCAGGTCTGCTGCAATAGATACGTGAAATTTGATAGGGTGATTCAATATTCAGTAGGTACGAACAAAAAAGCCATATACCAAGTTGAATCATAATAATATGTCATGAAATAATGAAGATAATGCATGTTTCAATTACAATTAGTAACAGCATAATTATAACATGAGGAATTAGTATGCCCCGGTTTGCTGCCACGAAATAGTAGTTTATGCAACGATTGTATAATGAATGCCTTTAAGCCACGAGTGAGATGTAAGTTAGAACGCGAGCGAAGCGAGTGTTCTAAATATCTAAATAACTCACGAGTTCTAAATATCTCTAAATATAACACAAATTTTAATTAATCATTCATTCAATTGTATTTTACGGAAAATACATTTCCATTTTGAGATTCATTTCCCTTACTGACCATGATTAGAATTCAGTTGGGGGCCGAGCATTCTGTTCTACAGTTCGCGCATTATATGGGGCTATGGCAGAGTCAGCTGATTGCAAGAGCGTGGGGAGAGGGGGTACTTTTCTGAAAAGATTGTTCCATGGCCCCAATGATTATCAAAAATTTGTTTACAAATATAATTTTTAGAAAATATTATATGACACGATTAGTAGCATAGTATCCATAGCCGGAGATGTAATTCTCGAACTATATACTAATATGAAAACAACAGTAAATGGTACGTGTATGCACCATTTTAAAATAGTAACTAACCAAAAATCTGGAATTAAGATTAGTTTTACTAAACTTTATAAAAGTTTATAATTTATAATTTTAGATTTTTTCTTTTTTGGATTTTTTTGTTTCTAAGAGTATTTGCTCCATAATAAACAACAAAAATCAAAATCTCTCAAACACGGCATAACAATTTTAATAAAAGAATAATGATTTCTAGTGTTTAAGATATCGAACAAATGGCACCATCCATATGTCTGTAAAAACGCAAGTTGCGAGGTTGAAGGGATTTTAGTCTTAACAAGTTCAAAATTTTCAAATTTCCTTAAATTATAATAATTAATGTAATCATAATGTTCTTGCAACCATCAAATTTGGCTCGAAAAAATAAATCACCATTAGTCTAAGACAACTGGTTGCAGAGATAATTGATTTTTCGTTTGGTGGAAAACATAGTAGAGCCTACATTTTTTCTAAGTTATCCTTATGGGAAATAAGGAAAATTGTAGATCTCGCTTATTTTTCAACATATCTCAATGAGACTTAGTATACAGTTTCATCTAGTTAAGATCTATTGTATATTAGTTTAAAACCCCGATTCATACGGCAGAAACCTGCATACGCATTCCCCATGTTATCCTTATCAAAAAAAAGGATTGTTAAATATTGCTATTATCAAATAATACCATCTACATGATTGTGATATGATCATGTTAAAATTTTAAGTCATAAAATTTTAAATTAGAATCATCCATATAGGGAGGAAGCATGTGTCAGGTCCCGTGATACCGTTTATTTGATTGTTTCCGGCCGGTTATAGTCCGAGCCCTACCACGTGGCCTTGGTCGCCCGTAAGCCCAATGCTAAAATAGCCATTTCATTTGACTTAACCTATAAAATTATTCATCCAAGGCTAATCCAGTCAACCTCAACACACTGTAATAGAGAGATTTACAGACAATTGACTTATAACAATAATTTCAATTGGGTTTTAGTTTTAACCAAAGGTAACTGATTTATTGATACAATGCCACTGTTAAAAACAATATGTTTTGCTTTGAATGTTCAATAAATCATGTTTTAAGTTAATCGACCAGATATAAACATGCCCTATTTTACCAAATAGTTTTTGTAGTGGTGAACTGAACAACTCTTTCTATACTGCATCTATTACAAAACTTTATGGTCTTTAGTTTTATACAAAAGCGATCTCAGTTTCAAAAATGTCACCGATGAATGACAGTATATTTTCTGTGCGACTGTTTTAGTTGTTAAGTTAATGCACGATAAGGCCTGAAAAACTCTTGCTTTACTGCATTTAAAACAAATAGTCCATAAATATGAGAATACAAATTGAAAGGGAACGTTTGAATTTAATGAAATGTAAATAGACAAAACACTTTATTCGGTTCATAAACATGATAAATTATATATCATATGTATTGATAATTAAATATAAAAATATATATATATATATATTGATTTATTGTGTTCACTAATGAGGGTTACTATTATTATTAGATGGATAATTAAAACCATGAGTACCCTTTATTCAATTTTTATTTCACTAAAATTGAAAAATTGAAAAAAGGGTACTCATGGTTTTAATTATCCATCTAATATATATATATATATTAACTTTATTACATGTATATATTAACTTTATTTTACTAACTATATAATGAGTTACATCCTACTTTTATCATACTTCCTACTTCGTACTAATTTTATAAATGTGAAAGTATGGATGTTTGTGTGAATATCTGTCTTTCAACCACCTGATAAATACTGGACCAACTGAGCTGAAAGTTTGCAGGAATAGAGCTTTTATTTCAAAAAATGACATAGGCCTATTCACTTCCTTAAAATCCCCTCGGGCTACGCCCCGTGAACGTCCTCATCTTCAATGTTTACATTTTACAAGGATGTAAACATTCAAGTATTGAATTGTAAACAGCTGTGAATACTAAAATTTGACAGTTCAAAGATCAGAAGTAAGATCTGCTGTAAAATAATCTGCAATAAAAGTGAAAGAAATTCAAATAGGGTTAGGCACGGGCCCTGTGACCAGTCCCCATCCTTGTGGGGGCTATGGGTCTAAACGACAGATTTTTCGGCCACAAGTGGTCAATTAATATGACGACCTCTAAAATAGCGAAATACTTGTCGGCAGTGAAACAACAGAGAAATATGCCTGCCAGCAACGACTGATTATCTGGACAAGATATGACCAGATAATCATAATCAGATGATAATCAGGTGATGCGCTGGCCGTGAAAAGAGCGAGACTATCTTTCGTCTACAATGCGACCAAGAGATCTGCCGGCCGCAAAATAAGCAGGAGATTTTCCGGCCACGAAATGAGCGAGCGAATTTTCGGCCGCAGGACGAGTTAGCTATTATCCGTCCGCAAAACGAGCGAGCGGCTTTCTTGCCATCAATGACGAGAAATGTGACAACTTCGAAAACAGAGACAGGCTTAACGGCCGCGATGCGGCAGAGATTTTCCGGTAGTGATGTTACTGAGAGATTTGCCGGCCGCGAAACGAAAATTTTGACTTTAAATTCAATCTTTTCACTTTTTACTTAACCGGAGCCAGCCAGTTGGGGCGCCTGGCGCCCGGGGCAGGCGCCCCCGCTGCCCCCCCCCCTAGGTCCGTCACTGGAAGATGACTTAGCCCTGTCCGTCGTCGCGCTGTTGCATCTTAACTGATGCTGCGGCCGAATTATACACACACTTAGTGACACTTACATTTTTACTTACCCGCGAAGGTTGCTCAGCCCTGACTGTCCGTCGGCCCCGGCGCGGCTTCCTTAACACTACGTTTTCGGCACTTGCTATTGCATCTCAACTGATGCTGTGACCGAGTTAAACACACAAGTAATGGCACTCACAATACAAGCACAAACGAAGACACTTACTGTTGCATCTTAACTGATGCTACGGCCTTGATTTACACTGAACACGTCCAGAATTTGCTGCTGCATTAATTGATGCTGCTGCTGGATAAATAATAACGTCTCGGTCTCTGGCTAAAGCTGTGACCATACATTTAAGGGAATTATAAAATAGCCTATGAGTGAATTGAGCGATGGCATAGAACTCACCCTGAGAGTAATAAGAACCCTGAGGTAAATATAATAAGTTTAAGACATACAAACAATCCTTGTAACACAATTTATACATCGTAATATGAATTTTAAAAATCCCATTATCAGGGGAATTTAATGAAAAATTAGGGTGTTTATCCCAAAATTTGAATAGTTTTTGTCCCTTTAGAGAGAAATAAAGAAAATGTACTGCATTAAGTAGACTCAACATCTCTGTAGCCGATTGATGTAGAATAATAAAAATTTAAAATACTAAAATGTTTATTTTTTTAGCTGAATCCAATTTTGACCTTTAAACTAACATAAAATTGATAAAAATTTGTTAAATATTTGAAATAAATTTTATTTTGTTAAATAACCCTCCTTGGAGTTAACCAACCGTGCTGATTTTCGAACTTGAAGAAATAAATGTTGCTTTGCACGTATGCGCCAAATTTATCGCGATTGGATCATTTTCGCAAAGGCTATCGCGCCAGCGGACAGGTTTATATATGAAATGAACAAACGGTGTTTTTAGGGTCTAAGGACATAAAAATGAAAAGTTACAGTGGTCCCACGCTTGAGTCTTACCATTCCGCCTATGGTAGTAGCTACACCCTAGGAGGAATTTGCTAATAAAAAGCAATTATTTAAGATGGTTTTGTAATATCATTATTTAGTTAATCGTTAGTAAGTTCGTTCCCAAATCTTTAGTTATCCTTAGGCTCTTTTTAGTGCTACGATTTTATAAGTGTAATGCAGGCTAGTATTTTTTTATGAACATTTAATCTCAGTTTTAATTTCCTTGGCCCACTACACAAAGTATATTTATTTATTTATTTTACGGGAAACCCTTTACAAAAATGATCATAATACATTAGAGTAACAACAAAAATACAAAATTGTGATTTAACACATGACATGGTTTCATATTCATCTATAAATAGTTGCTTAGCTAGTGTACAGTACAAAGTTCATGCAGTGCATAAAAACTACTACTACAATCAGCAATAAATAACAACTTTAGGAGTGACAGTAACAATAGCATTAACAAAAACAATATGTTGGCAACAAGAAGCATTAACAATATCAATAAATATCATTCAAACAAAAAGGCTAATGAGATTAGTAGAAGGTTATGTAACAACAACAATAAAAAAACAAAAAGGCTATAACAGTAGATAAATAATCTAACCTAGGATGTAACGAAAACAAATAAAAAAATACAAAATTTACACCGTTTAACCAATAGTAAACAATCAACGATAAATACGTTTGTAAATCTAAGTATAACAAAATAATACATATCAAAAGATCAAGACTATGCCTTACACTTAACCTAGGAATTGAAAAAAAAAACTATTTGAACACCAATGCATCACCATTTGCCAGGAGCTGCTTTCGTAGTTTGAAGATGCTCGTGCAGAACAAGTCTATTTCTAGGGGAAGCAGGTTCGCTCGGCGTTGAATGCGGATCATGGTACTGTTCTGCTCATAGGTAGTTCCTTGGTGAAGCCTTGCGAATAATTCCTTGCACCTTGTATTCGATGGTAGACGGAAGTTAATTTGGTCCAAGAGTTCCGGAGCGTCGATCAGTCCGTTGATAATCTTGTAGAGGAATACAACGTCCTGGATGTTCCTCCTCGACTCCTAAGTTGGAAGTTGAAGTTGGGCAGCAATCGTTTGAACAGGGACATCAAGATAACGGTATCCCAACCTTATGCCAACAAGACGGAGAAAGCGCACCTGGATGTTATTGAGCTGGTCTATGAGGTACTTTTGGTAAGGAGACCAAACAACAGAGAGATATTCTAGGTGGGGTCGAACAAAGGCGATGAACAGTGCTCTCAAAGCAAAAGGTTGAAGAATGAACCTGGAAATACGGAAGATTAGACCGAGGGATTTATTGGCTTTGGCACAAGCAAAATTGACATGCATTTCACTATTCAATGTTGAGCAGAAAATCACTCCAAGGTCTTTCACGTCATCAACTTTCCTCAAGGTGTCATCTCCGAGTTGGTAAGGAAATACAACAGGATGTAAATTTCTGTGGAAGGTTACACACAGACATTTATCACTGTTCAGTCTCATTCCGTTTCTGACAACGGAAAGAAGACCGATTAGACTATATTTTAGTCATAAACAGCCTTAGAACGATTATAATCAGAATTATTTTAAATTTTCGCCCATAATACATCTCAAATCAAACCCGAATAACACCAACATTTCCCTTTTCAGGGAGACAGAGAGAACCTGTGTTGAAGCTACCTGTGTACAAGCTACTCTTCATCAGACTAATCTCTTCGATGGTGATGAAGATTAGCCTGAACATATTGAAGAACGAACTTCACCGAATCTTAAATAGATAATATATTGGAATTCCTAAAATAAAATAATTCAAATAATTGTCATAAACTGTCATAAGGAAACTGTCAAAAACTGTCAGATAATTTATTGCAAGATTTATTGCGGTTTTCAATTGTTTGTGGATTTCCTTATCTAAATGTCGTTGAATGAAAATGTATTATCATTCGTAACGGCGGGTGGGATTTTTCGATAGTACGATTGATGTCATAATGTGTGGTAGTATAGAAAGAACAATTAATTATTGTAAAATTATAGAAGTAGGCGTAATTAAAATTAAAACCGTAGGCGTTATTAATGTATATTATCAGTGCAACGAATGATTATTTAAGTTACATCGATGATTGTAGGACCCATTATATTTATACACTGGGATGCAAAGTTTTTGAAAAACAGTTGTTCAGGGAGGCTCTCACATTTGACAACAATCTATCTTCCTTGGCCTACAAAAGGATATTTCCAAGTAATCTTCGTTTAAGACCCGCTAAGGCAAAGCAAAGTAAACTGTACACAACAACTATAGTATTTTATTCATTGTTTATTGGCAATATATATAGTTAATTATACTTAATTATATTAATTAAATTTATACCGGGTGTCCCATAATAGTCCACCCTAACCTTTTCCTATATTTTTCCAAATATCAATCCCACACCACTCCCAAACATTGTTGGGTAGTTAATACTTCATTTTGAGTGGGTACTCTTTTTGGACGCTATCTTGGATCCGCCATATTTGTTTTATCAAAGTATTTTTTTCAAGGTAAAAGTCGTGTTGTGACCTATCACTTCACGCAAGATTTTTCAATTTATTACAACGCCGCATTCCGTTTTTCAATATCTCGATCGGTTCTCAAGGTTTTTTTCAACCGATTTTTACAATTAATTGATAAAATAGTAAATTGATAAAATCACCATTAACTAGCACCATTTTGTAGTTACGGAGTTATTTTATAAATCTATAATGTTGAAATTGGTTGGAAATAAATGGAAACAATCTCAAACTAATTAATTAAGAATTAAAAAACGGACTAAAGAATTCTAATCAGTAAAAAAACTAGTTTGGAATGATTGGGTAAAACCCCCAATTTTACGTTTGAAAAAAACTTTCAATCCAATATGGTGGATCCAAAATGGCAGCCAAAATTTGAGTAGAGCCTATCCACTAATGAAGTATCAACTACCCAACAATGTTTGGGAGAACATTTGACGTTTGAAAAACTGTAGGAAAAAGTAAGGAGGATCAGTTATGGGACACCCGGTATGTTAATTTTGGTTAAAATAAACAACATATTCTAATCTGAAAACTATACTTTGCTTTGTGCTTGAGTCTAATAACATGCACCAAGTGTTACGGTTAACGATATTTGAATTTAGAGTATACATGTTTAGTTTAGTATTAGAAAAAGACAGTTTTTTTTTAATTTTTAAATACAGAGACTCCAAGTCAATTAACAAACCTTTAGAATTTAACTTTTAAAGACTTTAGAACGTCACGGGAAGTTCCGTGACTAACTGTTTCTATAAACAGTTTCACTCCATTAATCAAGTAACTTCGGTCAGCTAAGCCAGAGGAAGCATTTTTGTTACTTTCGAATCCCAAATAGTACACTTATTAAAAATCAGTCTTGTCTTTACAATTATTTATTTCCCCAATTATTAAGGTTAATGTCAGTGCTGCTTGATAAATTAAGTAAAGTCATGATTAACATTGCATTAATTAAATAATTCTTACCTATAATGACAGAGGTGATGAACGTTAAGGTCACTAAGGTAATGAGTAATAAAAAAAGAAAAAGTCTAAAATTTAAAATGAATTTTTACAGTAAGTTATTTATTTGGTCTGTATTGTTTGTTATTTTACGAATATAAAATAGAAGCGCTTAAGGTCATATTATTAAAAAATTGGAAACAATTTTTTCCACTCAAAAATAAAACTTAAACTCTATCATTCGGCCTGATCATGATTGTTCAGTCGAAACCGGTCGCCACTTTCCACTATTGTATACATTGTACATATTTAAATACAGTATAAGTGGAATTTTTTTTATTTTGTGAAAAAGTTTTCATTTACACCCAGTAAATAAAAACAGAAATCTCTTCGTTGGATTTTAGTCAACCACTGATGATTGACAAATTTTTCTTTATCTGTTGCGTAGAAATAGTACTTGCAATTCAATTTATATACAGAATTCAACCATTAATTTCAAATTTTTTTCTGTAAAGCCTAGCGTTTCATTCTGTAAACTTTTGTTTTATGTCTGCATAACATTTCAGAATAATGAAAGGAATATTCTGCAGTGTCAATGAAGTTGTTCTCAAAGAAAATCATTAAATTACTTCTTTCCAAAATAAATAAATACGTACTTAAAACGTTTCTTAAGATTGTTTGCAGTTATCCAATTGCACTATGATGTTTAAGATGTTTGAAAGGCAGCAGATAGGAAACCTAAGGTGAAATTGCTCGTAATATCAGTATCCCAACAAATAGAAAACAAATATTATATAGCAAAACATAAAATAATATGCGATATGCCAAACGTACCAAGTACACAATGGTGAAATACACAAGTGAAATACCTAAATTAGCAAATAATATAGGTATTTCACTTATTTACTACATATAAGGGTGTTAACATTTAAATCCCCCCCCCCCCCGGGGAAAAAACTTCGCTTTTATATGGTTAAGTTTTTGCGTCTTTCACGGGTTTTCTTTATGTGAAGCCTTGCCTTTAAAAGAACGTTGTAACTTCTAGGATTAGTGTTAAGTTTACGAAATTTACATCAAGCTTTCAAGAGTCTAAATAATTTTATTTTTTCTAAAGTAATTAATAATTTTAATTCCATAGAAATATATAAATAAATATTTTTCATTCATAATTCCGTGAAATTTAAATGTTATTTCAATAATACTCTAATCAAAAGTAAACAAGTAATAAAACAATTCATTTTTTTCTGGAAAATAAATAATGAAAATACAAGAAAGTAAGAAAGCGCGTCAGGAAACATAGGAAGGTGTTTCCAGGCGAGGAAGTGCAGTAAAGTGTAATGTTTCCTATTACTGTTCTTCCGGTTCTTCCCAGAAAATTAGTTACAAAATTATATGGTTACTTTTTCCTTTAAATATTTAAATTGCTTTAGTTAGTTTTCTTTCTTAGTAACATTTTATATATTTTAAAATTAATTAAGTTTATTTAGCGAGTCCGACTCTTCTCCCCATCCGATTTTAATAATGTACTAAAAGATACCCACGACTTCGCCCGCTAAAAGGATAACTAATATTGATTTAATTAATTATATCATGCAATGTGGAATGTATGTTTTTATCAACTGGCGACTTTTTTAAATTCTTGCGTATTGTAAGTTTTTAAGCGTGCATGCCCTTAAGGTTGCATATGACGATCGATCCCACCCCAGGTTGAAATTAGACCAATGGTATTTTCTGTCCAAACCGATAAGGTATTTTAGCATATCCTATTTAATTACCAAATAACATATTATAAGGGGCGTTAAATAAAACAGTGAATTATAACAAGATAGACTAGATGGGAAAATTAAAGCCAAACATAAACATCCCTTGATAATTTGTAACATTTCATAAGTATTTAACTTTAAAATTTAAATGTTAACACCCTTACATGTAGTAAATAAGTGAAATACCTATATTACTTGCTAACATTGTGTACTTGGTACACTTGGCATATCGCATATTATTTTATGTTTTGCTGAATAATATTTGTTTTCTACACTATAAGTATAAAAATTAACTTCTGAAATAAAATTTAATTGCAATACTAAATAAATGGCTACTTTTGACAGCAATGCAAGCCGGGTAGCGGTAAAATTCAATGACGTTGTACGTTTCTCAAAGCATGTTAAGGATAGTTCTTAGAGATACAGATTACGACGGTGATTGAAATTACTGCCGAGAGTGTGTTTAAACTTAATCAAAGTATCTTTCCACTAGAATAATGGTTTTCGTAAATTTGGGCGCTTGCACAACTTCTTGAAATAATAAAAAATGAAATAGTGTGTAACTTTCTCGCTGTTTAGGACACAAACGAAAAATATATTTAGATTGTCATAAGTAGAGAAGCAAATAATTAGGGCACTACAATAATAAGTAAAAAGACACTTAATGAAAATAGATAAGTTTAGAATTGTTACTTGAAAGTTTGTTTTGGATATTTTAGGTATTCCAATATAAGAAAACATATTCATCAATTAGAGATCAAAATTACTTTATCCTAATCTCTTATTAATTTTGCGCTACTTTTATACTGTATTTGGTAAATAAATTGAACTTTTAATTAAAAAACCTTTAGAGTAATATATGTGATTAATTCGCCTCCATCAAACGTTTAATGAATTAAGATATCAGTATTTAGCGAATATTTTTAATCTGGTAGTTTTACGCAGAATTACATGACGAAATGAGAAGTTTGCCTTTGAATACACCGATTTTCACGTCAGCACATGCGGAGAATTTATTCATTAAAGGTTTGTTTGATGTAAGTTCTAATTGTTGAGCCGGCACCAGCTCTTTAATCTCCCGACGCCCCACACGGTTGTGTCGTCGAGGCAGCCAACCGTGCCGAGGTTTCAGTTGTTCGTTTAAACATAATTTTAACTTCAAAACAAATATAAGTTTATAATACATGTTTAAATGGTTTTAACTGCAAGCTGCTGGAATAAAAATAACGGAAGCAAAATTAGAATTTTGAATTGTTTATTGGGTTGTTTGGGTGTATAGTAACAATATAAACAGTTTGGGAATTATAGTAACAATTAGATAACCGATATCCACAGCGAAACGATGTTTTATTTGAGAACTAATAGTATAATGTATAATTTTCCTGATTCATTATACTTTATTTTATGCAAAAAACTTATAAAAAATCAATTTATTTTAAGCTTTACTCGACACAAATGCAACATTTGAAAAACTATAAAAAAATAAATCTTATTAAATTTTTATTGCTTGAGCTTTCTAAAAATAATGCTAGATCTAAGGGTTTGTAATTTAAGCTTTTTTTAGTTTGTAAACATGCATAACAATTTATTCCATGAACGTTTTTAAATCTTGATAATATAAATTATATAAGGTACGATTGTAGTTACCAGAATATGGTATAATAAGTTGATGGCAGAGCCGAAGAATCGCGTGACCTCAGTTATCTATTAGAGCCCTTTTATCACTCCATCAAACAGTTAAGGGTTGCCCGAACTGCGCCTCTACTGATCATTATAAGTGCTTCGGTGATGAAACCTAGCAAGCTGAGCCCAAATGATATTTTTGATAGACAGTAAAACTAAGGTCAAATTTAGTTAATTTCAACTATTGTGGACTGTAGAGAGATCATTTCATAGTTATTTAACTCACCTATTTTCCTGAAACAATCGATGTAAGTTGATGGCCGAGCCGAGGGTCGCGTGACCCCAGTTATCTGTAAGTGGCTCTTATCACTCCATCAAACAGTTAAGGGCTGCCCGGACTGCGCCTCTAGTGATCATTATAAGTGTTTCTGTGGTAAACTACAAGCTAGAAAATAAAGGGAAAAATAGAAATTTAACTATATAGGAAAACACTGAAATAACGTCTGATGATGGTAAATTAATACTTCTAATCAAAGTTTGTTCGTTAATAGTCCTAAATATATTATCTTATAAAGTTATTTCTTCCATACTACAAAAGTTCCAGTAAAAATACGAATATCAGGAATGATGGACGGTATCCTCGTGATTGATAGGAAAAAGTTAAGATCATTAAATAAACCTTGCAGTTGCATGTTTTTTTTCAAATTATATAACTTTTGATAATCCACATTTACATGATATATCTCGTGATAATTCAAGCCAAAGTATTTACCTCGAACCACCCTTGCAATAAGATATAAAGAATATGTTTTTAATAGGATCATGTAAGTTCAAAGCATTTTTATAGTACTAAAAGAAATTCTTGGGTTGGCTAAAAGTAGCATTAAAAGATGCTAAAGCCTCATTTAAGGCTATACAATTTGAATTCGTATAAAGACAATACGTATTGCAACCAGAACAAAAGCTCGCTCTGAAACTTCTTTTATAATACTGAATAATTAAAAGAATTCTCGTGGTATACACAGCCTCTGTACATAGGAATAATCAATTAAAATATAGAATATTGATAAATTTCAGATCTCAGGAAGATGTTTAGATAACGTAGCTAAAATATTAATGCACCAGTATTTGATAATAATGAAAATTGAACACAAGATTGCAAATCTTACAAATAAGGCAATGACTGTCGTTTTGCCTCACGATAAAACCCTTGTTCCATTAAAATAGAATTAAAATACATGTTAGCAGCATTTTTTTGTAAATGTGTGAAAGTATATTTTTCTCAGGGAACTTGGGTTAGTGGTTTTGTACCATTGTCTTACAAACAAATCAGAAATTTTGCTAAGAATCGGTCACGCAAAGGCCAATAGGGCTCCACCTTAGTTTAAGATCGAGATTAATGGTACTAGCTCGATCATTTGGAAAGATAAATACCTTTGCTGAGTCAAATAAATCATTTACTGAATGTTTTAGAACGTTAGGTTTTAGTTGTAACTGTCAATAAGACATATTTTACATTGTACCTCGTACCGATTGCTTTCATTAACTTCACACGTAATTTAGGGGTCTAACCGAAGGTAACATAACTCTGCAAACTGAAATTGGTGTTAAAGTTTGGGAACCTATATATCATAAGGTAAAGTTTATCAATCTTACGAAAGCAAACCACAACTCTAAACTTAATGGGTAAAACAGTTTGTAAAAGTTCGGTTTTTACGAAAATGTCTTACACTTTGGTTTATTAACTATTCCAAACTACTCCTATAATTGTTTTAAAATGATAACCCGTGCCTTATGTGTAAAATAAACCTTATAATGACATAAATTTAGCTATTAAATATAAATGTTTCTACAGCTAGTGCAAAACATAGTACTGATCGGTATTTTATCTGAAATACTAAAAGTCATGCTCAATTACAGATAAAGTTGCATTTAATATTAATTCCCTACAGACATTCCTGAAACTATACTTTGTTACGTTTGAAATCCTGATTTTACTTTGAATATATGAAGTAGAATCGAATTACCTAAGCTGTTTAAATAGCTGATTCTTTAAAATGAGTTATTTAACTGGGATTTGCGTAATAAAAGATAATTTCGGATTCTATACGATTATGAACTTTTATATTGTTTTTTGTTTATCTCAAATACTAATTAACTACCCTATGTGGAATCTCAAATCATAAATATCGTTTCAGTGACAAGAGAATAATTATTTTTACCACAGACAAAGTGTTATTGTTTCTAATGTAACTGATCCTTTTTATGAGACCTTAAAATCATCCTGAAATATATTCGAGATATTAATTAATAGGAGGAGAGCGGTGTGACCGTGTTTGAAGACCGCTAAGCTCATGTCGTCAAAGCAGCGACAAAAGTGCGCAGTGTTGGAGCCCCCGGCTTACCGGGCGTGATAAACACCGCCGTATCACCTCATACCTTCGTCGTATCCCGTCGTCACCTTAAGTATAATGAATTTTAAAGCACATAGACTCAAGTTGTTTTTTTGCGGTTTTAATATTTTTTGCAGTTGGTGAGATCCTCTTGTTGTAAATTTTATATCGGTTACTTTTGACTGATGTGTTTTAGCTTATGCTTAAATTAACTTAAGAAAAATATTAAATTATTGCAGTGACGTTTAACAAGGATAATCACATATATAACCCCAATGAATGAACTTCTTAATGAACCCCCTCAATGAACCCCTCATGAACCCCCCCCACCCCTTAATGAATTACCCTCTCGTTGAGTTTTGTATTTTGTGACCCTCTCGTCATGTATTTTGTGAGTAAAACATAACTAAATTTATGACAGTCGAGGCCATTAAAATATAAAATCAAGAATAAACCTTTGAAGAGTAGAATTTAAAATTAAATTGCTTAGGTCGGAGAATAAATAGGTCTGTTCAGAGTATTGCTGACAAAAGTAAGCTTATTGATTAAAAAAGCAACAACATATACTGCTTTATTTGTACAGCACCTTTAAACTGGTAGCACAATCTCTGAATGTTATGGAAACTTTTGTCAAATTTTATGTCTTATGTCGGTCGACGTGTTTTTTACTTCGAGATATAACGCTTGGTAAGGGTAAGAACAACTTTAAATCCATACATCAAAAGTTTTCCCATCTTGTTAGAGAGTTGTAGGTTTCTTGCTGAACTCTTAAAAACTTAAAGTTTGAAAAAAATTAATATAACATATTTTTTGTAAAATAAAACGTGACTTTGTAGAGAAGTATTTTTTAATGGAGAAAAATACTATAGGTAAAGTCTTGTACGTGATTTATAAATATTTGCAAGCAAGTATCCTTGAATTTTTTTCAGGACGCACAATTCACCTTTTTATTGATACTTTAAAATTTTTTTCCATACGTAATCTTTTTTATTTCCTTGATATGTTTTATTTTTTTAATTTTGTTTGCCTGGTTAATACCGTATAGCCCATCAACAATAATTAACCCATTTGTCATTGGGCTATGAATTAATGATGCTATCTAACGAAAGGTCGCCGTTAGATAGTAACAAGACCCAGGTTTAGACCGTTCCCGACCAAAACGTTAAAAAATTCCACTGGCGTAGAAAGGCACAAAATACAAAAAAAAAATACAATCAAGACTAAATGGTAATGAAATCATGATTAATGTAACTGATCTTAGAGATCAATATAACGATTAATATAATGCTAGAGTATTCTTTACATTTATTGAAGTTTTTTTGTATATTACACTAAATCTGATAGGGAATGACACATTGGAGAAAAAAATTAGGACTGAAAATAATCATGAGTTTAATTTGGTATATTTTTATAAATTAACGATGTATTAAGTTCTGATGGTTATTAATAATTTCAATTTCATTACTTTGGATTCTCCAATTAAATATGATTATAGTAAGTGCAGCTAAGTGCTGCCGACAATATTAAAACAAAATCTACGTAACTTCCCGGTTATAATGTGATGGCTTTAAAAAGTAATGTTTCTGCTTATTAAGGCACGAGGTTTCCCTCTCGGAATGAAGTAACATCTTG
Organism: Flexamia atlantica; assembly: GCA_035578135.1. Lineage (NCBI taxonomy): Eukaryota > Metazoa > Arthropoda > Insecta > Hemiptera > Cicadellidae > Flexamia > Flexamia atlantica. The sequence continues at coordinate 32,557,618 of JAQJVK010000004.1, read as the reverse complement.
ATATTCTTCCCTTTAGAATATCATTTCAGTTTGTTTCAAATTGTCACTTCATGTCTCTCTTGGTATAACTTCGTAGCATAAAAAAAATTCTTTCAATAATATAACGTTGAAATCTTAATATTAAACTAGATTGTAAGTTCAACTCATAAGATGCAACGTAGTTCATGTGAGTGCAAGATTATACATAATTACTGTTGGATGGATGTGCAAATGATTGAAGCCATTGTACTTAATGTAATTTTATAAAAGTTTTAAACTATTTTGAGTTTTTACAGGAAGTTCTAAATGGAAGAATATCCTTTATTTAATTCTTCAATAATTCAATATAAATATTCATATCAAGGTTTTCAGCTTAATATAAATATAGATAAATATATTTAGCATCCAGTATCTACAAACTGATTGGATTTATGTATTTTAGCAATATTCAGGTGTACTTGTTTAAAATAAGTAGGTTTAAGCTTTGTAATTAATCATTTTATTTGCTCAGAACAGATAATTTTACGCAAACGAAATGAGCCGATGTTAGAAGAACAGCACCCATCACATTGCACTAACATAGTGCAACGACAAGCTAGTTCAAAAATCAAGTAATATATATTTGTATAAGCTTGAAAAAATACTGAATATGAATAAGCTAAGGCATTTTCAGGATATTTAGCTTTAACATAGCTAAATGAAACTTCAAATATCCATATCAATTAACAGATTCGTTTTATATCATTTACGTAGACCTATACTAAGTACGAAGTTGTACACCCCTACTCAAAGCCTTGTATTATTTTTTACTGGAATTTTGAATTAATTATTCAACAAATTTAATTTATAAATATTGTGAGCGCATTTCAGATTTAACAAGAACACCAAGCCACTGAAGAAGGAAAATTGACTTTTGCTGATTCTTGAGCGTGACGGAAAGTTCCGTGACTAACAGTTTTATATAAAGCTTCTCTCCGTTAATCAAATAAGTTTGTCCAACTGAGAAAAAATAAGCTTCTAGCTTACAAATAACATGTTTTGGTGGTTAACAGTCTCTTAATTGAAAATGAATCCATCCTATAAGAAGAATGTAATCAGACTAAATTCATCGTAGGGATTTACCAATTAAGATATTTGATGTTGGTTTTATAAAGCACAAATAGTTTTTGGCCTGGGGTTTCTATACGTTTACTATATAAACGTATTAAAATAAGACCCTTTTTAAAAATAAGACCAACTGTTTACTATTTTTGTCCATTTTGGAGGTAAGAAAACTGATTTATTAAGAGATTATATATTGCTGGATTTTAAAATTAACAGCGGATAAGGTAGAAACTAAAAAACCTGAACAATATGTTTTATAGGTTTTTTATGTGAATTCAACTTGGAAATACATTTTGATTTCTCAAATGCACATATATAAATTTTTAATTTGCAACGAGAATGATGTTTATGTCAGTAAATGATTACCGAGATAAAATTGAACATTTTAAATTCAATTTTAAAATAATCTGTCGACTGATGTGTTTTCAGATTATTATACAAATAAACGGCACTATATTACTGTCATGACGTAATCAAGCATTCTGCCATTGAACACCTTTTCCTATAAAATTTTCTATCCCTAAGTACTAAGTAGTGTAAGACATTAAATGTAGTACAGAAAATACCCAAATACATTTGATCTCTTAGTTGATAAGGTTTCATTAGTATATTTCTTTATTTAAACTCATCTAAAAATCATCAATAGATTTCAGTTTGCAAAAGTTAAATAAAGATAAATTTTGACCTCAATTTTTTTTTACGAATTTTTAGATGAAAAATACCACATTTGTAAGGTTTTATGAATTTAAAATCCCGATCCATATTTACTTAGTCAAATTAGGCAAATGAGAACAAATGTCAAACCTATTCGGAATACAATAATTCTGAAGCCTCCTTTAGCTATGCAAATCCTAATAATAACCTTCAACCTGGACCAATTGTAAGCGTATTAAAGATTAAGTCACACTATAAACATGTAGCTAGTATTTATTTCTCATTCCACACCTTTCAGGCTCATTCTACTTAGTCACGACTTTACCTCGTCATAGAATGTTGTGAACATTTTAAATTTACCTTCTACGTTAATCGAGTTCCAACACAGAAGCACTTATAATGATCACTAGAGGCGCAGTTCGGGCAGCCCTTAACTGTTTGATGGAGTGATAAGAGCCACTTACAGATAACTGGGGTCACGCGACCCTCGGCTCGGCCATCAACTTATCGATTGTTTCTGGGAAATAGGTGAATTAAGACCTATGTACTATTCTCTCTACAGCCTACACTAGTCCAAACTGAATTAACGTATGTATGTGGATGTAGATACAAAAAATAAATTTGTCGGACGATTAATCGTATTAACTAATATTAAATCCGTTGATAAGGTTAAAAAACATAATAATTTTTGCTTTTTATGATAAATTAAACTTGAAAACTAATTTAAGGGGCATTAATCCAATGATATAACGATACTGAGGTGTTCATACTAGGTACAATATACAATTTTTACGAAAATACATCTATTTTAAGTAACAATGATATAATTGAGATAACCTAAAATATTCTCTGTCCGTTTTTTTAGGGGGGGGGGGCTTTTGCTGATATATAAAATTTATAGTTACAGGCACGAAATCTTAATGGTAAAGTATGTCATATTTTAAGTCAATAAGGGAACATCAGCGTTATATATTTAAGTACATCCTTAAGTCTTTAAACTAAAACATTGACTATGATCAGTTAAAATACAATAATTGCTGTGGGAGACTGTTTTCCATAGCTGCTGTAAGAAAACATGAATTGCGCAAGTGAGTTCTCTTGCCCCTGGGATCTATAAAATAATGGGGCGATACTTAAGATGGTTAATAGTAAGTATTAATTGGAGAAAGTCAATAATAAATATCGTGAAAAACAATAACCTGATTGATATACTGTACTCAGTTTACTTAATTGATTTGTGAAAGTATCCATGGTGTATTATGAATTTCAATGCCGGCAGAGAAAGGTTTATGATAGTTAATTAATGCAATATTTTTGGTTTTGGATATTAATTTATCAAATGGTCTTCTTCAGCAAATCATACGAACTTGACTCGCAAAAGTAATTTCCGTCATGAGTAACCATTGCATTAATGATATAACGATACTGTATTTTTCATACGTAGTATCATAGGCCCTACATACTTTTTACTAAAATGATTTTTTTTAAGTAACAATATTATCATTTAGATAACCTTAAAGATTTAAGTTTAACATTTTAACTAATCGCCTAAATGTTATTTTTTGACTATAGAGAAAGAAGTATTATTTATTCGTTGACATTAAAAACATATTCTAATCTTTGATCATGTAGCCTACCCTTAGCTTACATCCATTTGCTGACAGCCAACTTTAATTCCATATTAAATCTCAGTTTCTCTAACTTCTTGCTTATCTTCTTGCATACACTCTGAACGGTAAATCCTCCCGAGATTACTTCAGTCATTGTCTAAATGGTCGACGTGTTGATGTTTTGGCTCTTGTCACATTTGCAGCAATATTTCTTACTTTTTACCCGCAAAATATGAAACTCATTTAAATCGCGCAAAATATGATGGCTGATGATTACATAGGTAGCCACATAAAAGAGAACTATGAAGTAAAAATAAAACTACTTTATAGGAATAATACTTTTAATTTATTATCCTTTGTTGGCTTTTTATTCATTGGCATATATGACCAGCATTACAGAAGATACAGCTGAAAATTAAGCTTCTGCCCCTTCCTTGTATATCAAATTCTTGAATTTGACTCTTCTTAATAATGCAACGTATTTAAACATATAATATAACAGAATAACCATAATAGAGTTGAGTTTTCTATACTCAAGTAACTTATACAGTTTTTGTAAGAGTTCATATTCTTTAGAGTCTAGAGGCAGAAGACACTTCTATTTGATTGAATAAACTAGACAGTGCGGACTGGGCATTACATAATTCACTCTGCACTTCATAAAAGAAAAAAGAAAAAATTGTGGATTCACAATTGATAGAGCCAGAGTCAAGCGAGTGCGATATGCATAATATCCAATTTTAAACAGTATCTTTTAATAACTGGCCATATTTTCATAAAAGAAATGATGAACATAAATATACAAAGAAATCTAATATAAAGTAAAATCACAATCTGACACCATCTTACGTGATGTATGGTTTGTGCGACACGGCTCTGCCACAATACTCTGAGACGCGTCAGTTGGATATTTAACATATGACAGTTATTCCTTTGGTGATCATGTATCTGGAGACTCTTTTATTTATGAATCGTTGCAATATATGGTTGATTTTTGTGGTAACTTTTAAAAATAAGTTCTAAACATCGGTTTGAATATTCTTTCGTATTATTAACTGTATTTTCAAAACTTTTAGCCCGATTGGGGTGATAATATTTTTTCAGAAATATTTTTTCATATGTTATTTGCTCCACAGTTTTAGTTTGGAAGTATGTCAATGACACATCCGATTTCATCGGTAATGCAGCGGCTTCGATTCAGTAATTCAAACATAATTTGACACTTAAACTGGTGGACATATCGAAGTAAAAGTATTATTCGGTTTTTTCTAATAATTTAATTTAGTTTTTACTCTTCCAACATGTATCTGCAACGGTGGTTATGCATTATACTGTACACACCCTTAAAAGGATGTTATCATTGACTTACAGAGTCATAAAAGAACGTTTGTCTCCGATTTCCTCGGAACATATAACTAGGTATACACCCAGAAAGAAAATAGTTAAGAGTGCTCCTTTGAAAAGCTTAATCAGTTTACCTAACCATTGGTTCCCGTTGTAGAGTGCTATTTTCATGGCAGGCTAGTATATTAGTCTCCACTACGGTCCTGACTGTTAGATTTATCTTCGCCCACGCAAGCTCCGACGAGCTAACAATTTATAACCGTTGTCTTAACTCTAGGCCCACGCCAACTCAGTTACGAATTTATTTTTTATGAAGCAAGTTTGTTAAGAATGCAAACCAAACGTAAAAGATCTGGCTATTTCAAAAGTTAAATTCCAAGTTTAGGTTGATAGCTAGAAATTGCAGTCTTACCGAAGTGTAGGGTTGATTTCTTTACTTGTAACTAATAACACAATTAAATATTTTTAGATAAAATAATTAAGAGTGCGAAAAGAACGGTCCTTTGTATTTATTTTTAAGTGTAGCTAATTATTGCTTTACATCCCAAAGCTTGGTTATTGTTCCTTAAATATCTCATAAGATATAATTAATTTTGTAGAAATACAAAACAGTGGTTAAAAGTATGTCTTAACGGTTGTGACATTTAAAGTGCTATATTTTAATAGGCGAAATTTGGCATAACAATGACGGAACAATTTTCACACATGTTTGATTTATTAAATGAATAAATCACCACTAGTGCGCTCTTTCGTTGTCATCTATTTAATTAAAAAATAAATAATGTTTTTGCGTTTAAACTAAGTAAATTTAAAAAATGCTCTTGTTTATCTTTGTTCGCAAAGGATCATAGGTGATATTAAGGCTTCTGACCCTGGCGTGTTATATGTTACAGGATTAATGGCTACAGTAATGGTTTTAATATGCAGGGCGTATAGTATTTTTGAAACATTTGACAGCTCCATACAAAAGATTTTTATCTCCTTTACTAACATTGAACACAAAAACGTTTTATAAATTTGCCCTTTATTGAAACGTAATTTTTTACTTCTGTGGAGGAGAAAAACAGTACTACTTTCCTACCTTCAATAGTAGAGCTTTAATTTCCCCAGCTCTATACGGGCTACCGTATTAGAGGGGTATAGCTACCGTATTAGAGTTTGAGTGGGAATAATTATTGGATGCTGCAATAGAAAAACTATATTATAAATATAGTATAAGCTATGCGACTAACTTTTACCGGCAACTTTCCTTTTCAAATTTTATTTCTTAATACTTCAGTGTCAATTTAAATTGGCTGGATCGAACGGTGATGATTAACTTCTTTAGTTAAATTACTGACCAAAATTCTGAAAATGCGCGGAAGTTTGGAACCAACCCAATTGTTATCAGCCGTTGAGCTACGTATCAATGATACTGTCCAACAAGAAGATACCTCTGACGTAATTACTTACAATAAATAAATGTATAATATTTAACCGGTAAATAAAGACATTATTGTGTATCGGCTGCAAGTTGACTACAGAGTGGCAGGAGACCCTCGGTGTTGATCGATGCCTCGGGAGATTGATGGACCAATAAGATGGATAGAGTGCGGACCGTCCCTTGAATATCTGCACTCCTCTGCAGGTTACAAGTCATTCACACTCTCTCGCATATATTGTACCGTGAGAAATACTTGCAGATGTTTGGTTTCGCTGTAAATATATAATTTATTAATTTTCCTAAAAGTTTTTTTTCGTGTAATGTCAATTATCTTATGCAGTTTTAGATTAGACTTGAATAACACAAAGTACTGGTAAAGTTTGACATTTTTAAGCTTAGATGTATATTTTAAGTAAAATAAAACCTATATATGAATTTTCTTTTTTAACCTTTAAAAAAATCCAATAATATACTGTATGGCATTGTTATTAATAAATATATATGCGTCGTATAGCAAATAAAATAGCAATCCAGGAAATCCCTGCGGATTATTGTATTTCATTGTTAAAACTACATTTTAACGTTTAAATGATTTTTTTCGAAAATTTAACTAATTTACGATAAGTAAGTAAAAGACTCATTAATTAAAAAGTAATGAAAAAGTAGGACGTGGACAGCTGTTTTAGTGTCTTCTTGTTCACATGTAACCTATTTATTGGAATTATTCCATCGTTCAAGTTGATATTAATGAAATATTCATTTTGTATCAATTATTAACCGGCAGATTTGACTGAGATTAAATATATACTTTTGTCAGTGAAAATAAAAATTGTATCAGCTTCGGTGTTAAATTGATAGTTGAATTTACTAAATTATAACTGATGGTGTTCAAATAAGTCCTTCATACTTTGGATGCTACAAAATTTGTTTAAAAAGTTATATTAAAATTGTAGTCACTATAATTTATAGTTATATTTTCCACTCCTACTCGTAGGTTTTTCACCTGTCACACGCTATCATAAAGGGATCCTATTATAATTGACAGGGCAAGAAAATAAACAAAAAGTTCCCCCCGGCCAGCCGTATTTTGGATCAGTGAATACACCTTTATCTCAAACACATCTCCGGACCCAATTATCTCTGAATAATTTAAAAATAACTGTTAGCAAACGTTGTTTGATAGAATTAACCTAGCCATTGGCGTTTGTAATAAACGTTCTAGAATTAGACCCACTTAAATAATATTGAGTAGACAAACTAGCGCCACGTGTAAATAATTGACAGGCCCGGGACTGTTATGAACTTCGGGCTAAGTTATGTGACCACCTTCCCCCCGGGAGAGCGGGTTATCGAATTTGTCAACTGATGTTTGAACAAGATGAAATTAGTCGGGCCGAACACGGTGGGTATACAGCGCAGCGGCGAGGTAATTCTTTCGTACTAACAAGAATTACAATAATTACAGTAATAATTATGGTAATTGCAGTAACAATTATACTAATATAGTGATTGATATTAATAAGCTTCAAAATTAATTCTGATGATATACAGACAGATCGTATTGTGGTTTGAGTATATGCAAAATTATTCCGACGCAGTTTCTATTTCAAATGTACTTTTTCACAACTACATGGATATCACAAGTTTCGGAAGTGGTACCGTTCCAATATGGTGGCCATTAAAAATGGCGTCCAGTGCACTCCAGAATTAATCAAGAAAAAATGCAATAATTCCTTTGTTATTTACCCGACTAAACATGCACAGCTTTATAGGAGAAATCAGTGAAAATAAAAGTGTTATTGGTGCATGGAACATGTGTAAAAATCTTTAACTTCCTGAAACCGGCACCATACTTTGGGAATTGACTAAATACATGAATCGTTTATTTCAGAAACAGCATAACCAACTTTTTTTTAAATTTGACTTTTTAGTATTTTCAGGATTTACAACATGAAATACATCGTTTGGTGCAGAAACATCACAATTGTGACTAACCGAAGGGCTTCAAACTGGGCATCGAATTAGTCGTTTAGTGCAGAAACCACTGGCAGTTGTGTTGTTTCTGCAACAAACTCGGGGTAAGTTTATTTTTTGAGTAAAGTGATGTTGGCAACCCTGGCTGTCATCGTGCCCATGTACTCTTAACTTCCTTTCTGTAGGTCAGTGGAGCTCGTTTTGTTTATATACTATAGCATTCATTGATAATAGTTAATGTTAACAAATGAAAATGTTTTCACTTATGTTGTTTCTGCAATAAATGCTGTTTTAAAAACAAATTAAATTGGTCTACTAATTTTCTGATATTTGTTTGTTAATAATTTCTATTATTAAGAAAAGTATTCCATTTATATTTTTGTTTTTTAATAAGTCCAAACCTGCAATCTGTCAGAAAATTAGTAAACCAATATAATTTGTTTTGAAAACAGCAGAAACAACATAGGTGAACAAATTTAATATTTTTTTATTCAGTGGTACGTCAACATTGATTAAAACCAACATCCAGGACTTCGTCCGTCCAAGGAATGATCCGTCTGTCTAATTTTCGGATTTCCTGTATTTTCAAGATATTAAAGGAAACTCTCGATCTGAGATCTATATACTTTTAGTTTGGCATTGGGATTTAAGACTTCAATTCAGAAACTTTTGGGATAAAATTCAACAACTGTTACTATTAGCAGAGCGCAATCTTTTGCCGGTATAAAAATAAACATTTCAGAAACAAGACAAGAAGGGCAAATTAAGGAAACCGAACAAGTGATCACAACAAAAAATATCGTTTACCGGGAACTGCCATGGTAAATCAAATAAAGTCTAAAATTTTCAGTAATTCAGCCAGAATTTTGTTATTAATTTTGGCCCTTTGTTTACACTTTAAAAGTGTATAAGTGAATTGTTCATTCTTTATTTTTTTACGATATTACTTTTATTTTGTTCGATTTCGAGCAACAGGTTATCTAATTATTGTAATTATAGAGAAGGAAGTTTTTGGTCCTTTAAATTTTTACTCCCTTCCACAGAAAAGTTAAAGAAAACACTTTAAAATGGAATACTGCGTGATACAAGAAGAAGAATAGTAAAAACTAGAGAACTAGAAAAACTTGATATGGTGATGCTACGAAGAGTAGGGCAAACAGAAGTATTAATTGGACCTAACAAGAATCGCTTATCAATTAAACTATATAAAAAATTGTAACTTTCATATGGTACCCTATTTGTTTTCAATGCAAAATACGAGGTTTCTATAAAATTGAGTTTTTGAATTTGTACATATATTTTTTCAATCGTTTAATGGTTAGTCTTTGATGTAATTTTATAAACGAGTCAATCGATGCGTCATCGGCAGACTAGATTTTATTGTTTTAAAACGTGACAAGGAAATCTCACTAAATAATGTTTAGAGTGATTGCTTTCTTTTGTTTATGAATACTATCTCAAGTGGTCATAACATTTTATTTCCTGTGTCAGCAAATATTTCTTCTAAATCAAAAAATTACATTTTGTATTTTAAAAAGATTTACAGGCGATAATAAAATCAGATCTATTGTTTTTTAGTTTTGAACAAAAGTTATTTTACCTTCAAAACGTTCATCACTGAATAACTATAAATTTACCATGACAGTGTTCAATTGGCTATAGCGCCTTTAGTAAGTTTGAAAACTGTAATATACGAAAACGCTAATGATGCATGTCGGGCAAATGAAATAGTTCATAATAAAGAAATGTAATACCAAATTAAAACGCTTTTAAATTATTCTAAAGGTTAAACTCTAAAGAAAAAGCCTCGGTAGTTAACAATAAAAAATACTAAATAAAAATGTTTGTTACTAAAAACAGTTTTTTTATTTCCCTAAGATTAAAAAAATGTTGGTCATGCTGTTTCTGAAATAAACGATTCACATATAAAAGAATAAAAGTCAGCCGGGAGGCAAGCTGGAAAATGTTTATGTCACGGGTAGTGACGTCATCAATATGGCCGCTCAGCCAACTATAATAATGTCACATATATTGGAAAATATGTTGAAAAATGAGCGAGATATAGAATTTTACGTATTTCAGACGTAAAATTCTACGTATTTCAGACGTACGTATAAGCTTAAAAAAAAACTTAAATATTGCATGTGCAATATTACATGGGACAACAGTGATAACCTTATAGGAAACAACATTCTATATCTCGCTTACTTCTTAACATATCTGAATAAAACTTTGTAAATGGCTTATTCTAGTTGATATTTACTGGGCTATGGCAAAAATCTCTCAATTTTACGTTTCCATGGCAGCAAACCTGCATACTCATTTCCAATGTTATTCTTGTGGACAAAATTATTGTGTGCTCATTTTGTGATTTACGTAGATTTTACTTATTCGGGCCCCGTCTCAATGATTTATTTAAGCATTTAACATTTGCTGAGTATGCAGGTCTGCTGCAGAGGGGATATCTTATTATTAATTTTAATTTAAATACATCAAAATAAAATTTTTTATAAAAAATTAATATATTACAAAATACTTAAAACCGCTGATTTTACCACTAAAAGTGTAATAAACTTTATTATAGATAATGATTAAACCTTGCAATTAAGATGTCTCACGTCAAAATCGGTTGAGTGGTTTCCAAGATATGTGACATAATTAGAGTTGGCTTAGCGGCCATATTGATGACGTCACGTAAAAGGTGACGTAAACATTTTAAAGCTTGCCTCCTGGCTTATTTTCACTCTTTTAGCGAATTTCCCCTATAGGGAAGAAGCTGTTACCGTCGTACTCATGGTAAGACCTGAGCACGAGACCATGATAACTTTTCGTTTTGGGGCCCCCAGAAGCAAAAAACACTATTCGTTCATTTTCATAAATATATATATATCTATATATATAGATATATATATCTATATATATATATATATATCTATGTGTCTTTAAGCACGATAACTCGCGTAAAAATGGTCCAATCTTAATGAAATTTGGCATGGATATGTAAAGTAGTAATTATTCGGACGAGTTCGTAATCCAGCCCAATCCGACTACCGGAAGGGGGGGTAAAGGGGGGTAAACCCCCCCCAAAAATGGGTTTTTTGAGTTTTTTACATGGAAAAATAAAAATAAACCAATTTTTGTTGGCACCATTGAATTCAGCTCAAAAAAACAAACAATTTAGTATTTTGAATCACTGCTCTATGTCAATTGGTTACCGAGATATTGAAAGTGGTAAACACAGTACGTTGTCCCAATGTTAACCTTTTGGGAAATAAGTAAAATTCTATATCTCGCTTATTTCTCAACACATCTTGATAAAACTTGGTAAATGGCTTCTTCTAGTTCAGATCTACTACATATTGAATTAAAACCACCCAGTTTTAATATACCCGTAGCAGCAAACCTGCATACTCATTCCCCATGTTTTTCTTATGGAGCTTTCAAAAACCTGTAAAATCTCGCTATGTTGGATTGAAATATGTTGTTTTGTACTGGAAATTCGCTGAGTATGCAGGTCTGCTGCAACGGGGGTATTTTATGTATTAAGTCAATTCCCAAAATATGGTGCTGGTTTCAGGAAGTGAAAGATTTCTAGGTATTATGTTGGTTGCTCCACGCGCTATGTCGATATTATTCAAGTTACTTGGGCGAACAAAGCAGCACCTCTCGAGATATCATGATTCGATAACATGATATTATACTGCCTTTAACATACTTTTAAGTAAATATTACATGCTCATAATGTCATAATGATGCTTGTTAAGGCCAGTTAAACTGATCAATTTTAAATCAATTATATTTAAATGAATGTTACGAATTTATGATTTTTTACTGCCATCTTGGTTCCGCCGTTTGAATTGAATTATGATTTGTTAAATACAAATGTGGTGATTCATCGTTTAGGACCAAATGTTCAATGTTACATCCGCCATCCGTTTTAATTTTTAATTCTTAGTTCTTATAGTAGGCCTGCAGCTATTTTTAAAATTCAAACTGTTTCGGTGAATGCAAATATTTTAATAAAAATTATAACTATGTAAAACACGGATTTCAGCATCGTACTAGTAGCATCCCATTCCCAAGTGCACTGCCGAAACCCAATCTTGAAATTACTCGTTACAATTTCAGTACCGCATGTACTGATGAAAAACTCGTATTATGCTTAGCGCTCTTCTGCTTACAGAGAATCAACACAGCACACGAGTCCATGTCCAGATACTCAACACCACACCGCTAATGATTAATACCTGCAACAGTATAAATCTTCCAATAACAAAGCCATCGTGGAAAACAATGGCAACCTCTCAGGTTCGAGCAATCGGGCGATCCGCATTGATGAATGGAGTACCAATTAAAAATCAGATACACCGAAACGTAGCACGAAGCCCTGCATATTAATTGTGGACGTACTCGATCAGAACCGCTGTTTTTACGTTGCTTGCAGCAAAAACAGCGGGTTCGGCGAATTCATTCATTGCTGGTCTTATTAATCGCATCCTGTTGTGTTATTCATGCCGCAAACCGAACTGGAAACGAGCGTAGCTTGGCTCCAGGCGGGCAGTGACAGTGAAACATGGTGTGGAACCGATACTGTGAAGCGTGAAGACGCCTGTAGTGGCTCTGGCAGTCTCAGTCAGCAAACATGTCGCTGCCTGACTATGATAGTGACTACAGACAATCGATCAGTAGCTACCTGATGGTTGAAATTCATTTTGTGAGGTAAGTTTTATTTGATGGAACAATGGGAAGGTAACTGCAGCTGGTGACAGTCGGAGTTGAGCTGAATCATTTGCCAAAACCATTGAACCAATAATGTGATCGGAATAAAACTATTAAGAAATGTATATTGGTAGCTATAAAGGAATTAATATTGTATAACTGACTTGTCCGAATTAAAAGTTAAAACCGTCTAAAACTAATATTAATATCACGTTTAGGAACAATACAAATGAGGCTATAAAAACGGAAACTTGTAGAAAGTAATTAAATTCCAGTAACTTTGTTATTAATGTTAACAAAAATATAGCACAAAATACCATAAATTTTCTGTTTTGGAGCTTCGAGTTTTAAAGAGTTTTCTAAATAGGTGTACTTAAAGGTCTGTCACAAACTTCGGGATCTGATTTCTCGATTCCTCCAGCAAAAATAAACAAAAAAGTTCTTGTTGACATAGTTCTAAAATGCTCGGGTTCCCTCTTTCGGTCTGAAAACATTCTATACCTTATTCCGCAAACTTTTTAACTCCTTGAGATGTCAACGTCAAACTTGAAATGTAAATAAGCAGTAAGAAGACCTATATTGGTATATGGAATTCAAATAATACTAAATTTCATAAGCGTTCTCCAGGAATGAAAAAGTTGATTAATATAACGATTGTTACAATAATAGAGAGTATTACTGTTATTGGTGGGCTCTAAATTTTCCGTTTTAGAGCTTCGAGTTTTAAAGAGTTTTCTAAATGGATGTACTTAAAGGTCTGTCACAAACCTCGGGATCTGATTTCTCGATTTCTCCAGCAAAAATAAACAAAAAAGTTCTTGTTGACATAGTCGTAAAATGCTCGGGTTCCCTCTATCGGCCTGAAAACATTCTATACCTTATTTCTCAAACTTTTTAACTCCTTGAGATGTCAACGTCAAACTTGAAATGTAAATAAGCAGTATAAGAAGACCTATATTGGTATATGGAATTCAAATAATACTAAATTTCATAAGCGTTCTCCAGGATTGAAAAAGTTGATTAATTTAACGATTGTTACAATAATAGAGAGTGTTACTGTTATTGGTGGGTCTGTGCGAGTACTCGAGAATCGAGCTTTTTTCGAAAAGTATCGTTCAATACACGAGTGAGAGTGGTTTACACATTCTCGGCTATTTGAAGTGCAAACATATGGTTTCGACTTTGTAATTAATTACCCACTTTCCCCTCTTTAAAATATGCCTCTTAAGACACATTAGAATGTTAGAATATGCCAAAAAGGTTTAGGGCCAAAGGTTTAGCTTTTGTGGTTGGATAAAAAAAATTCAACTTAATAAGATTTGATCTCAACCTATAAGCATTCACTCTATTCTGTTCATAGCTTTGCCGTCTTTGTCCACTGTAAACATACAAACATGAATATTCCGACTAGCTGTAACCTAACGTTTTAATAAATTTGCATCAGTTTACTCTACACAAATAAAACAATCTTCCACACAAACAACCTTGTCCTCCTCTTGTTCCGAGGACGCGTAACTTTACGACTGGCATAAAAGCAATAATTATATTTACATTTATAATTTATGTTGCTGATTAAAATTGCCATCCCGCTGCCAAGTACTCAGTAATGTATGCATACGACGGCGACGCGAGGCAGGTGTACTGTAACCGAGCACTTGCAATGATATAGTCACCGATTACGCCCTTAATAGTGCAGTTAATATTACATACCAGAGCTACTAAAGCTCTCAATTATTTTAAATACGGACTATTACTAAATGAATGACTATAATATATCATTATCCCGTGATAACTGGAATTAATTCGTAATCTATAATCATTGCGAGTCCATAACGCAGACCTACTTTACTAGGTTTGGTCTATGGCATAGGTTTAGCAGAGAACCCGTTGTTGTAATTGGCTTCTAAAAGGGTTTGTAATATAACTTTTTGTTTCAGTTTTAAATGATTTCTTGGTTGTTCTTGTGGTTCGAGGTAAATAAACATTCTTAACCAGATAAGGGTTCAGTACTATTTTTAATTTAGAAAGCTATTGACAACGTTTACCACGTTGTTCTGCCATATCTGAAATATTTTGTAAGCTATTAAGAAATAATTCATAAAGCAATAGGCTAGATATTTATGTTTTTCTTTGCAAGTTTTCGTAATTTTCAGTCAAATTCAAACAACTTCAAATAAAATCGGCATTTAAAATACATTACATTAAACTTTATTTCAATAATTGATAATCACACCCAGAATCTTTCTATAATACAAATCGCCCTAAACACTTGACCTAATCAAAAATTCATTCCTGCCTAACACAAGTGTGAATTAACCTTTACGTCCCGACAGCTCCCCGCTTATCTACATCTGTTCAGATCCCTATCTAAACAACTAACGGTCTTTTAATGCCCGAGATGACACGTCCCGCACGCTGAAACCACTCTTTAACTTTACGAGGGGATTGAAAAATCATTAAAAATCTACATATCATCTTTTACAGTGTGTAATTCTACAGAACAGCGAATAATTTCGGGTCTCCGCTAACCCGGAGGGTTGGCGAACTCGGGGAGACCCGAGAAAAAAGGAAAACAGAGCTTGTATTGGGAGCTGCCGATAATTTAATAAGGTGTTTGCATAATTCGGGCAGGGCCAGGCGTATCGGGTGGCGTCGTATCGGCGTCCGATCGCACTTTGATTTACATTGCGCCCGATCGTCCGATCGCCCGATCACCGGGGGCTCGAACCTCGGAATGCCGCCTCGAGCTCTAATTATTTTAGCATCTCCAATTAGGCCCGTCCGCAGACGGTGCTATAAAGTCTCCGGGTGGCACCTCGCCGGCTACAAATTGCCTGTCTAGTTTCGGGGATCAACCACCGGACGCCTAAGTACTTTTAAAATCATCGGCTAATTTGCTCTGGTTTATTATCCAGTCGTGGGGATCCTTGAAATTCATTACGGGCGTTAAACGTTTTACGGACTTGCGGTTGAGGAGACGGCTAATTAACTTGTAGGAAAGGAAGGTTGCAGTCCTCGAGACACTATGCTAGTGATATTTTTTAATTAAAATATGATTGTGAGTATATTGCATCCTTAGGTAATAACGTTTTCTTCATACTGTTTCAAAAAAAGCTGCTTTTGATACGTGCGTTGGGATGTTATTTTTAGTCCATGGATAATAACATATGATTTGATGATTATTATTTTCCTAGGACCAAAAAGATCATTATTAACCATTCTTCATTCGATTACAAATAATCGAAACATTCATCGTTATTTTTCGTCAGCGTCGATCGCAAGCTATCGATTGCATCAGGAGTGGTTATTGGTTATTATATTCAATTGCAATTCATTGTTGCATTGTTGTCGGCTTAATCAATTTGTGAAACACGCTTATTTCACAAATCGATTATTGCATGCGTTCGATACGTCGATTGTTGTTCTAACCTAACACAAATGAAACAATCAGCTGATTACTTCAAATAGCAAGAAAAAGATAGAATCATCTTTGGGAGGTATCTTTAAAGGTAAACAAGCTGTAATATTTTGGTTTTCCTAAGTAGTTTGCGTGTTGTATTGAGCGATAGGACGAAAAATATAGTTCATCACACGGACCTAAAGCTTCTTTTCGTTACTCGGTAATTTTTTAACCTCGGCTTACAGCCTCGGTCGTAAAACTTGACCTTGTACGAAAAACGTCACTTCAGGTCCTAGTATTGAAATATACTGTTACAGTCGCTTCCGTTGTAGACAGTCTAATTTTTGATATTAAATAGAAAAATGTGTATATGAGGTGGATGAACTTTTCAGTAATAGTGTTGATTAAGTAAATTATCATTATACTAAATGACATAAATTAAGTATTATTATAAATTCCTCGCATGTATTTCATGTACTACTGCTTGAACGGGACGGAAAGGAGCACGTTAGCATATACTGCGATCAGGAACGTTCAGGCACTTGCGAATGCCTGAATTGAAGGTGAATTGAAATAACTGTAATACACGTGGATAAACTATATAATTCCATTGATTACTCATTTTACTGAGTAAAATGTCCACCTTAACAACGAAAACAATGCCGTTTAATGAAATTTGTTTTAGTTATTGTATTATTTTTCATTATTGTTACAAATTCTAATCTGTACTTTTCTGTAACATCAGTCCTGACAATTTATTGTTTAAGTTGTAATTGACGTTATGGGTGAATGGGTGAGATTAATCATAAACATGTTATATTGTACACTATTATTTGTGTCTCCACTCCCCCCGCTGTCTAGTAAATATCTCAACCTCCCATACACTGCGGAGAACGGGTACAGTAGGCAGTATCGATAATTTGACTTAGGGGTTAAAGGTAATTCACTAAACCGGAGAACACAAAGAGTACTCTTATAGTTTGTTATTACTTCCTAAGACCATTCACTGTTATTTCATTATGATATCTCCGGGCACAATGAATTTGGAATACTAGGGGCCCCATGCGCAAATTGCGCATTTTGCTATTATGTTTGCTTATGAGAAACTAACCAACAATTAAAAAATTTAATTACCTGCTTTAAATTCAGAATTATTAAAAAGTTAAACAATTTGCTTGAAATTTAAGTGTTCATTTTTTAAGAAGCTTGGCTGAGAAAACACACACTTGTCCATCGTCTCATAAGTATGTATTTGAATTTGACTAACTTCTGGAAATAACTTTGCGCAACGGAAGAATACCGCAAGTGTTTCCCACGTTTGCCCTTACATAATCTTTAAGTCGTCGGGAGTATATTGGTGGCACAATGTCGCTCTGCTGTTCAATCTTTGTCTCTTAGCAGTTGTCTGTTCTTTCTGAAGGTTGCGCATGTTTCCCTGATCTTACTAATTTCGTCCACTCTATTTCTCTTTGGCTTTTTCCTTTTTTCTATTAAAGAAATAATAACTCATCTTCCAGACCTGACGAAAAATGCAATAACATTTACAAATTTACAAATTTACTTCGTAGCCAAAAAAACGTTCAACATTCAAGAAAAACATCGTGAAATAAATATAAATACCCCCGTTGCAGCAGACCTGCATACTCAGCGAATTTCAAATGCAAAACAACATATTTCAATCCAACATAGCGAGATTTGACATGTTTTTGTAAGCTCCATAAGAATAACATGGGAATTGATTATGCAGGTTTGCTGCTACGGGTATATTAAAACTGAGTGGTTTTAATTCAATATTTAGTAGATCTGAACTATAACAGCCATTTACCAAGTTTTATCAAGATATGTTGAGAAATAAGTGAGATATAGAATTGTTATTATTTCCCATAAGGTTAACATAGGGACAACGTACTGTGTTTAACACCTTTAGTATCTAGACCAACGATTCAAAATACTAAATTGTTTGTTTTTTAGCTGAATTCAATGCTGCTAAAAAAATATGATAATTTTTATTCTTTTTGATAGTTTTTATTTTATTTTTATTTTTGGGGGGGTTTACCTCCCTTTACCCCCCCTTCTGGTAGCCCGATCGGGCTGGTTTACGAACTCGTCTGAATAATTACTACTTTACATATCCATGCCAAGTTTCATTAAGATAGGGCCATTTTTACGCTAGTTATCGTGCTTAATGACACACACACTCATAATGTACAGTATACTGTCATTTTGTTTGATCATGGTTTATAGTGCTTGAGATGACAAACTAAATTACACCCCCCACATGTCTGTAAAAATTCAGGTTAAAAAGTTATGGGGATTTAAGTGTTAAATAATTCATTTTTTTCGAATTTCACAAAATCTGTACTATGTGAAGAAAATATACTTGCAACCATTAAATTTTCCTTGAAAAAAATTAATTAGCCAGTATTTTGATTTATCAGTCTACATCAACTGGTTGTGGAGATAATTGATATTTTAGTTTGGCGGTAAACGCAGTACGTTGTCTAACGTTATTCTCATGGAAACTATTCAAAAATCGATATCTCCGTAAATTGCTAACCGATTTTGATCAAATTTGGAATGAATTGTAGAATAGTTATGAATTTATGTAGATTTTCTTGCTTTTATGGAGAAAGTATGTGTCAGTTTGCTGATACCATTTATTTTAAAGTATTTTTACAGCTCAAAATGAAACAATATTTATTGATGTTTCGATTCAGTCGATACTGCTTGACTTGTTTTTAAAAGGAGTCTTAGAACGTATAACGATTCAATCATACACAGCTTTCGAAGCTATCGGGTCATATCTTCTGTTATTCATGGCTAGGGACCGTACAGGCGATCAAAGACCCTACATATTAATTATTGCGTTTCTTTTGTTTGCTTTTTACAAACTATTTGTTTTCAATTCATCATAGTACAAGTTCCTTTGATCACATCGCCTATTGTGTTAAAATAAAGTTATTGTCATGGTAAATTTACTGTTATTCAGCAGTGACGTTTTTGAAGCTGATATCACTTTTATATAAAATTACAAACACAATAACATGTTTTGTATAAATAGAATAGACCTTTTCCGCTTCAATCAAAATAAATGCCCAATTAATTGATGTAGGTTTGTATGGAATATTCGGTCGATTTACAGAGTATAAATTGTTAAACGCCCATGGCGAACATTGTTTTCCAGTAATAAGATTTTTAATTGTAAAATATCAACCTTCTATAAGTCAAACACAAAAACGTATTTGTTAGAATTTTATCGCCTGTACATACTTTTACAACTATATAACAGAGCACCTATATATAATTGCAGATTGATAATTAAAAGAATAAAATATTATGCACTTCTTATTCATCAAAACTTTACACTATTTACCAAAAAAAAGTAAAAATTCCGAAGGTTTCCGTGGATACCTCGCAAAATGTTATTGTTACAATTGATGACACAATTTTTAGTTTAAATAAATATATAAAGATGATTAAAGTATAAATGAATATGTTTTAATTTTTAGCATTATTATAATACTATTTCCCTTTAAATTTTGGGAAAAAATGCTGGGAAAAGATTGATTAAGCTTAAGACAATTGTTTGGCAATATTTAACGAATCCAAAGATTCGTAGTGTCAAAACACTACTAATCCAGATTCATTCATTTAGTTTCTTTCTGAATTATGTCAAACCTCGCCAATTAAATAGATTAGAAAGAGTTAAATGTGTATAAAACTTATTGTGCACTTATTTCTACATTTAATTCAAAACTAATAATAATTATTTAGTTAATTATTATTTTAATAAAATAAAAACTTTTGAAATTGTTTTCTACTTTACATGTAACATTATCACATTCCCCGATTATGTTGTTTTATATTCTGGTACACAAGCCGGAGCTGCGTCCCGGTCTAAAGCGGTATTAAAGGTATTAATGGTATTGAATTCCTAAACAGTAAGCGTTAATCAACAGAATATTAGTATTGATGTTAAATGCTCCACTGTCATTCACCTCCCCAAAAATATTAATTTAAAATGTAAAATCGACTCAGCTTAAAATATATAATTCTTTTGAGTTATAAAACTAGTATGTAGAAATTACAATCCAACTCTATCGTGGGTATAATATGTACGCCTATTGACGTAGCATCCTCTTTATAGCAATACAATAAAACGATCATTAGGGTTATCATGTTAACTGTACATCTTACAATAAACTTTAAATGGGGAACATTCCCTTGTTTTTATAGAGTTTAAAAGTAAGCCAATACAATTTTTGGAGATGGCCGCCATTTTCCAATATGGCGGTCAACTTCATTTTTTCTTATGGAAACCCTGTATTTTATGGCATTTAGGGTCTACCTTTGATTAAAAAAACTTTTTGAACGTTGACAT
Organism: Flexamia atlantica; assembly: GCA_035578135.1. Classification (NCBI taxonomy): domain Eukaryota; kingdom Metazoa; phylum Arthropoda; class Insecta; order Hemiptera; family Cicadellidae; genus Flexamia; species Flexamia atlantica. Next base: position 32,537,030 of record JAQJVK010000004.1, on the reverse strand, counting down.
TTTTTCCTAAACGTAATAGTTTGAGAGATATGAGCAGTTAAAGTTTGATTTTTCTTATTTAAAGAGGGCCTTTGGACAATTTATCGTCCCTCGCCACGCAAACATTTGGAAGATTTCCAAAACACTCAGCACCCTATTTATGTATCCTATATTAATCCTATTACTTTAAATGAGCAATTCTTGTATACAGTATATATATCATCGACCACATAGTATAAATAGACAGAGCATCCCTATCTTAATAGCATTGCAGCAAATGAAGCAGAAGCCGCTATATTCTTTCGGTATAGAAACACAAAACGACGCCTAAAACCGCGTAATCCGACAGTGCTCATGTTTCAAATAACTCGTAGTTAATACTATTTAGCATTGAGGCTTAAGGTTGAAATTTTGCATGTGAAGAGTCTTTTAGATTTGAACAGTAATAGTATCAATCATATTACCAAAATTATTTTTGTTCTATTTAAAAAAATGATAAAAGTTCATAAGTTTTTATTCACCTTTTAAACATGACGTGAAAAAAGTAGTCGGCTGCTACGTTTTTATTTGTTGGTTAGGTAAAATAAAAAACGATCGAAATTATTGCTAAAGAGTTGAATTTTTTAAGTCGTATTTTTTGAAAAAAATAGCTGTCGTAATTTGATTGATAACTTAGTTATTGTGGGAGAGTTTATCCGTGCGGTGCCTGAATAAAAACAAAATCAATCCTAAAATGCTGTTTACAAAAATGTAGTCGACTACAAAAATACAAATGTGGTATCAAATTAAAGGTCTGAATCTCACAATTACTATGGTACCAATTATAAATGGTTTAGAAGCAGTTTACGCATCATATAAACGTTACAGGTGCATTCCGCGGTGGCAGCTTCTCTTAAAAATGTCAGGACAAGCTTCTAGGTTATCGAACTTTACGACATGTAAACTGCCTCTAAACAATTTATGATCGGTACCATAGTGATTGTGAGATTCAGACCTTTAATTTGATACCCTTTTTTTAACCTTTTACGTAATTTGTTCCGCCATCCTGTCACCGACTAAAGGACAATTTCTTGCTTCATCGCGCGCGGGCCTATGCTCCATCTATTTGTACTATGTGGTCGATTATATACATAATTCCTATCTCGAAAACGGCTCTAACGATTTTAATAACATTTTGCACATAGGTGTAGTTTTTATTTGAAGGTCACCTACGTTATTGAATTTGCTGTAGAAACGCAAATTTTTTTGGAAAATTAAATTTAAAGTTGATTTTACTTTCTCCCTCCTATACATAATACATGTAGAAAGTATTGTTTTCGTAAAAATTTCCGAATTTGAGTTTTTAGTGGATATATTCATTTTAGTGCTCCCTGAATCCAAAAAAGTGGAGTGGTGTCTTGTGTGTGTGTGTGTGTGTGTGTGTGTGTGTGTGTTTGTAAATGGTACGTTTGGGGGACATTCACGTGTATTTTGACCAACCAACTGAGGACGAAAAACGTACCGAGGACACACTCGTGGTCCTCGGAACGTTTTAGCTTCACCATTGCATTCTTGAGGTGCCTGTGAACCAGGAAATACCAATTTTGGACAGATTTAAAAATGTCCCCCCGTGGTATGGTCAATCAGACACGTTAGTTCCAGTTGTGTCTCCCACGTAGCGCTAGCACGTTGAGCGACACACACGCCTTACACTCTCACCCGTTCTGTGCCGCTCAAGGGAGGACTCATTTTGAATTTTTTTTTAACACACGAGTGTAAATTACGCTGCATTACCGAGGACTCAGGTGCATTCCTTAGTCCCTCCGTCACTTCCTGCACAATGTTGTCATATTGAACTCAGTGATGCCATATCGAACGAGCGTCTTGGCGGATACCGAGGCGACCGCAGAGAGCTACTGCGATGATTTGGTGTATTTTGAGTTAGGGAACGGAACGTTTGAGGGACGTAAATGTAATTTGGTGAAATAGTTTATTTATCTTGTTTGTTTTTTTACATAATAAGTAGACTCTTGTAATAAAACTATTAATAGTCCAGTAACTGCCCATTTCTCTAGATAATTTTTCTTGGTCACAACCGATTCGAATAAAAATTTCGATTCAGGTTCTACTTACCCTATACTTCAAGATTAAAAATGTTATAAGGGTTGCTTTTTACCAGGGGGTAGGTACCACCCTTGAGCGTGACAATTATTACATTAAAACGGAGCCCAATAATGGAAATATTGACCAATTCTAAGCAACTTTTATTTTCCATAGTTTTTTCTTAAAGTCAATACTTTTTTAGATACACACGATTGGAAGTGGCGATTTCCCCCCCCCCCCCCAAAAAAAACACTAAAAACACTTTTTCTAATGGTTTTTCGCAATTAACTAAAAAACTAAGAGTTTTAGCGGAAAGGTTGTACTTATATAAATTGTAGCTTATAAAATAACAAAAAAATGAGCGGGTTATGAAGTCTGTAAACCCACTAGGAGCTAAATTATGGCTTGTTTTAAGAGTGTTTGTAATTTGTCGAACCTAAAACACACAATTTTTATGTGAAATAACTTAAAAACAAAATCTCTTTAGGTGAAAACTTAATGAATTATTTTTATAGCTAATTAAAAGAACTTTAATTTAATTTTTTGTAAAAGTTTTTAGCAAAAACATTAAGCGAGTTATGATCAAAGTAAAGTTGGTCCATATTTTTCCAGCGTTAGAAATATAGAAATAACCCCCAAATAGGACTCAAATTTAAAATAACCCTTACCGCTCTGCAATTCCCTTCAACTATATGTAGTATTACACTAAAAAAATTTGACCTCTTTTAAGAGCTTATTTTTAAAAAAAGTGAATTTTAAGTAAAAAGAAAATTTAAACAATAAAACAAATTTTCTTCAAAACAACTCATAGATAATGTGCTGTTTCAACAGAAACGTTTTTATAGGTTGATAGCCCTGAAAACATAAAGTTTAAAAATAGTATATAGTGTGTCGAATAGTTCTATATCTTTAAAGTTCTTGTAGAAGCTAATAACTTTCACCTACCCTCTACTTTTTTTAGAATATATTCAATCTTTCGGCATGAATTATTTAACTACTTTAGCAACACTGCTACCGGTTCAGCTGTTTGTTTACATGTTAAAAATGTTAATAAAAATAATCAATAACAATAAATTTAGGCCTATTAATTATATTAATTTATCATTTGAGGAATTTTTGTATTAACTTTGCAGATTTCGAAAACGGCTCTGACAGTTTCGTACGAATTCTGGACCGACTGTTATGACATTGAATCCTGCATAGAATAGCCTGTCGTTTTTTATCGCTCACATCTACGTCTCCAAAGTCATCTGTCTTTGCTCGGACTGCTCACAAGAATTGTTAGCTAAATTAAATGTTTCATAGAACAGCGAATTTCATGTTCTGAAGATTCAGAAGGTATATGTACCCTTAATACCTTTCATACCTTTTAAGGCTGGGTCGTAGCAATAGCTGCGTATTTTTACCGGAATATGAGTGAAAAATTAGTGTAGGATAGTTGTGAATTATCATTAATTTATTTATATAATATGTACTAGCAGCCCGCGTCACTTCGTGACTTATTAAAACGACTTGGTAAAATAGGCTTTACTTTCATGTTGATTATGCATGGAGTTTTGCCGAGTAAAATACCTTTCAATGATGAACTGAGTAAATGTTTTTGAGAATAGATAGGCTAACACTTCAATATCATCGGATTCCAAGTACATTTACTAAATAAAGGTTTTAAATTTATGATGTGTTTTAACTTGAATTTTTTAGGTTAATATTCAACTAATATTGAAATTTTAAAGCTCGAAACGTTGAAACATGCATCAATGTGTTGAAACGTGTATCAATGTGTCTTCACTGTCAATAGTTTTCCTTTTGTTCTTTTTTAAGTTTCCTTTTAAAGAAAATAAATACAGTCAATTAAGATGATTACAGACTGTTGGTCTTAGTTTCAATATGGCAAACGCTCTTCCTTACTTTCTGTTTTCTAAAAAAACTTCAGTATTTTAAGAAATCTAAATAATAATGACATTTGCTTGCCCTGCATTCTGTGGCATATCTCTGGAACTATTTCAAATCTTGATGATCTGTTTTGTTACAAACAAATGTGAATTTGAAAAAGTTGCTAAGGACCCCTTATAAACCAATATTTCTCCATAAAACGTGCGTGCTATAAGTAGAGCACAATTTTTTGCCGGTATTCAAATATGCTTTTCAGAAGCAAGAGAACAAGGGGAAATGAAGATAACCAAATAAGTGATAAAAAAATCGTTTAGCGGAACTCCTGCTGTAAATCAAATAACCTTAACAGATATTAGTGATTTTGTCATAATTGTGTTATTATTTATGGCCTTTTGATTACACTTTAAAAGTATATAAGTAAAATGTTCATTCTTTAATATTTCACAATATGGTATTTGTTTTGCTCCATTTCGAGCGACAGGTCTAGTTTTCATAATATGGACCGAGGTGATCAAAATTATGAATGTCGCCTATTTCCAAGGTGGTCGATAACATATGGGGGTAGCCAGGGCCGTCCGAAGGGGGGGGGGCAACCGGGGCAAGCTGCCCCGGGCGCCGCGGCTGAGGGGGCGCCACGGCTGAGGGGCGCCGGCGCCGTACCGCGGCAAATTTTTTCTGCGATCTTATAGATTTGCATGAATTGTGATGGTATGGCGTTAATAAACAGCAATACGAATCTGAAAAATGAGGCTGTACCGTAGCTCACAATGATTTATAACTCTATAGGTATCACTAATGTAAATGTAATAATATGAAGTATGAAATAACAATGGTGTAGAGATGGTACTATGCAAGTTGCGCGCATACCTAATCGTCTGTCGTCTGTCGCTGTCAAACTTGTCGAGACTTGGAATGTCAGGATTCGGGATTAAGCTGGTAGTCAGTGTCGGTGATGTACATTGTTGCCAAAAACCGGGTATTCACCCTGTTTTCGGGTATTTTGGAGGCCGTGCGGGGATTTGGCGGGGATTAATAAAAAACCGGGTAAAGCCGGGATTTTAGATTTGGACTGCGGGGATTTAGCCAACAACCAGAATATAAAAAAAAAAACGTGTAAAACCGGGTATTTCGGGCGGGCTACAAAGATTTTTATAAACGCTGGATTTTTTTAGTTGGTAATATGTATTCGGTATATGGTTGTGTTGGTTTTAGTGTTGTCAGAAAGTAGGTATTTACCCATTTTTCGGATATTTTGAAGGTCTTCGGGGATTATGTGATGATAAAAAATCGGGTAAAACCAGAGATTTTAGACCTGAGCTGCGGGGATTTACCCGGCAACCTAAATACTAAATACATAAAAACAGTTAAAGCCGCGGGAATTTAATGAATTATGATTTGTTTTTAAAGTATCCAAGGTTCGTCCGAGTTGAGGAAAATAATTTATTTTCATGGTTTTAAGAACATGTGTAATACTTGAAATAATACCCATTCAAAATTTTGGTATATAGTGTGTAGTTTAATGTTATATTTCCCTCCTTACAAAGTAATTTTAAGTTAACTACCCGGTTTTGGATGTTTTGAACGTTATTAGGTGGTTTTTTGGTACTTGCGGGCCGATGCGGGGGCTATTGATGGCAAACCGGGTAAGAGCGGGGATTTTTAATGGAGTTGGTGGGTAAAATGCCAAATCCTCTCTGGCAACATTGGTGTTGTAGTTGCTAGTTGCTAGTGCTAGTGACTGTTGTTACACTGACAGTTTAGGTAATCGCGGTGACGTAGTTAGAGTGAGAATAATAACAATTTGTAATTTGTTTAATTTTTTCTTTTGAAATACATTCTGAACCGTTTACTATTTTTAATTTTGTGCAGTCCTGGAATTACCCCTTAATATATGTAATTATACTTAAAGTATGCTGTGTAAGTATTGATATTGGCAAAAGCTGACATATGCGATTAATACTGGGGGGGGGGGGGGGCACCGCGACTACGTTTGCCCCGGGCGCCGCCAACCCTAGGGACGGCCCAGGGGGGAGCAGGGGGAAAACATGCCGGGGAACGCTATGCGTGAAACCGCTGCATGATATATCTAAATCGGTCAAAGATAGGACATCGGTCAAAACGTATTTTTAATCAGGAACGTATGGCCAACAATAATGGCTATTAGGTCCGAGGTGGTATCTAGTCAAATAGAAGAGTTATAAAATCTACTATATATTTGTCAAATACCACTCACCCATCACCATCGACCACATAGTACAATAGACGGAGCACAAGGAACCGCTGAGTGAAGCCTAAATTTGCTTCTAGACCCTATTTCTAAAAAATACCCCTTCTATTTAAAATATAAAAAAAATGTTTTGGATATATGATTGACACTATTATCGTTCCAAACTTAAGGTCTCTTCACATGCAAAATTTCAATTTTAAGCCTCAATGCTAAATGGTATAAACTACGAGTTATTTGAAACATGAGCACTGTCAGATTACGCGGTTTTAGGCGCCGTTTTATGTTTCTATACCCAGACAATATGGCGGCCCAGGCCTCACTTGCTGTAATGCAAATAAGATAGCTATGCTCCGTCTATTTCTACTATGTGGTCGCTGATCATCACACAGCCCAAACGATATGACCTAGAACCTTGAAATTTTGCGTAGACATTTCTCTTAGGGCGTAGGCATCCGCTAAGAAAGGATTTTACAAAATCCTAAGTTTCAAGGGGTTTTTGACGAGGTCGAATTTTTCAAACTTTCCCATTTAAAAGTGTTATGGACGATTTTTTTACATTTTCAGTGTTCATTCAATCAGCATGCTGAGTTAGCTTCACTAAATGTACATAAGCTTAAAGCATTAAACACTAGAAGCGATAGGAAAAGTCCAACAAATTAAATAATAAGTACATAAGCTGTTACAGCAGATTATAAATTGATTTGTTTCATCACGGTTTTATTATTTTTTTGTTAATTTATTTTATGGACATAATCATGTACTATATAAAAGTTACATTTAGGTTAGTTTTAGTACCTAATCTGTTTAATCATAAATTCAGTATATTGAATCATATTTATTTTGGCAGCGGGAGTTGTAATTGTGCCTGTTACGATGACGTGGCGTTTAATCTAATTCGACCTCTATAGTTTAATGCCTGGAGAGCGTGCTGACTTTTGTAGTTGAGTCTTGAAACTTATTTCCCGCAAGACTGAAAGAAGGGGGTACAGCTGGTGACTTGTAAGTTGGCACTTGGGCCTCACGCGGGCAGTATAGGCGCGGGGTGAGAGGGGAGTGTTGGAGGTACAAGAAAAAGGCCGGACTGCAAACATTTCTGCTGCCGAACGCCTTCACACAGGTCGCGAGGACATTGTCGCTTGACGGAACATATTGTTTTTTTCATTATCGGTAATTTTTCAGTCACCGACAGACTGTGCTGTATAGCCTAATCTAATTCTTTGATATATTTACATAGAAATCCTTAAATTATAAAAATATCTGATAGATTACGCGGCTTGAAACGCCGTTTTATGTTTCTATACGTAGACAAGATGGCAGCCTCCGCTTCAATTGCTGTAATGCTAGTAAGGTAGAAACGCTCCTTCTATTTGTATTATGAGCTCGCTGGCTGTCACGAACTTTCCCATGATAAGTCGGTGAACATCAAACGGTCCTCTTGGCGCGGCCATATTGAATCATAAAATAAAATATAGAAAACTGTGAATTTTAGAATACTTTTTTGAAAAAATATTGAGCTAATTTCCGGGTGTCGCTAAGAAGAGTGACCAAATACTTTTTCTGATCATTACAATATGGACTATATTCATAACGGAAACGCATGTTGATACGTTTCCAGGTGGTCGAAAACTTGGTAGGAGGGTAAAAATGGCGGAAGGCCTATGCGCTGAAACCACAATATATTTAGAAAGGTTCAAGATAGGACATCGGTCAAAATGTCATTTAAATTCAACAAATGTGGAGAACATAAATGGTTACTAGGCTCGAGGTCGTATCTCAATTAATAAACGAGTTATAAAATAAAACATAGAAAAATGAGATTTTGAAAAAAATATTGAAAACATTTAACACTAATCCGCACAAATCAAACCAAACTATAAATAGAATAAATATCCATTCAAACGATTAATTCAAAATAACCTTCAAACAATTTAAAATTAGTTATTTACTAATCAAATGATTTTTCTATCCTGCATATAAATAAAAACAACCTGAATCAGCTGTGGTGGTTTAAAATAAACAAGTGCATGACGATGGGCACTTGAATGGGCCCTTTGAAAGGTTGTAGGACGCAAACCGGATTTTCCCAGGCTTGAGACCAGTTACAATCGATTTCTGGTGGCTTAAAACCCCAAATTAAACAAAAAAATCAAAAATCTTAGGACGAAATAAAAATTTTGCCCGTACAAACTTTGCTTATCTTAGGGTATAGGATAATACCATTAAGAAATGACATTAAGAGTAAAATATATGCGTTTAAAACCCACGACTCATTCGAGCAATTCTGCGATCAGAATAGAGCGTTGCGCCAACGATCATCACGCGCATTGTAACAGGTTTGTCCGTGGTTGCCCTCACATCCGCAAACGACCGCTTGCACGGACACGCGCCGTTTTACATCGGCTTTAGAATGATCCAAATTGAACTACATTTTTTAAATTGTTGTTTTGTTTACTCAAGGCGGGTTTATGCTGGTACATGAAACACCATATTCTAATTTAGTTAACTGCTCAATGTTGGTATGCTGACTGTAATATTAGTCAGTTTCGTTACAGGAGGGTGCCAAAAGATTCCAGGCCTGAAAGGCGTACCGGGCTACATACTAGTATAAGTACAATAGAATCTCCAAGCCCAGACCGTCCATAAGACCAATGTTAATTTTAGCATTGGGCTTATGGACGGTATGGGCCTTGTGGTTTGATTCAAACTATACCCGTATCCCTGCGGCCCATAGCAGGGGCCTGATCCCCCCGGCCCCGGCTGTGAATCGCCTACCTCGGTCCTAGACGCCTGTGACGCCTGTGACATGTGCCATCCGAATAAATCTTACCAATGCCAATGTCACAACTTTATCTGGAAAATATTTCAGGAAATAACGGGTGAGTCGTCAGACAAAAAAATCCCTGGCGATTTAAGATGTAGATTGTCATAGACCACGTTTGTAAAACGGGGTTTACCAGTTTTACCACTTACAATCATTCATAAAAACATAAAATTTTATCAGCTGATGAAGTTATATCACATTTCACGAATTAGTTAACATTGCGCCAACCAACATACATAAGGTAAATAAATTCTTTGTAAAATATGGAAATTATTGGAACTCTAATTAAATTTCTTCATCTATTCTACGTCATGCTCATCGTTCTGGTAATAATTATTGACATTTCATTTTTCAATGGCTTTGTAACGTAAATAGTTTTTACAATTGACAAGTTACACCGCTACATTGTTAATCTATGGATCTGTTAAATGACCATTCATGATCATAAGGATTATGTGTATGTACAGTTCGCGCATTATATTTCCGGCTATGACTACTACACTACTAACCGTATCATATGATATTTTAAGCATATAATTTTGGTAAACACTGCGTTTGACGAACAGTGGGATTGTAGAACAATGTTTTCAGAAACGTACCCCCTCTCCCCATCCGCGACGTGCAACCAGCTGACTCTGTCATAGCCTGAGATAAAATGTTTGAACTGTAGTAGTGTATATTAATGTCACTAAGACTCTTAAATGTAATAGTCCTCACATAGTCACTGAATACTTATTTTAACGGTTTTTCGTGTGTGTCCTCACTTGGAAGATTAAAAGCAACAGTCCTCAGATAGTCGGCAATTACTAAATCTAACGGTCATTTGGAGTGTGTCCTCAGAGTGATGGGCTATTTTCATGGTCCTCACACAGTATGGTCCGTAACAAAAAAACCAAAAATCAACGAACAAAAACAAGGTTTTGAATTTAGTTAAAAAAACAATATTAACAACAAATTGTAATAAAGATAATTTTAAAAAAATCAATATTTCATGATGTCCTCAGAACGTACAGATGTTACACCGGGTCCTCAGAAAGTACCATATACAAACCTGTGTGTGTGTGGGTGTGTGTGGATGTAAACAAAGTTAGAGATAACACCAGTGGTCCGATTTTCATAAAATTTAGCATGTAAGTATGAAGCCGTGGTATCTCCAAGCGTATTTTAAATTTTTTCGAATTTTTGATTTTTAAGGGTATTTGCCCCATCAAAAAAACCCATAACAAATGTTAAAAGTCCAAATTTCTCAAAAACGGCTCCAACGATGTTAATAAAAATTTCATGGTTATTAGTGCTTAGGAGATACCCTAAGGCTGTTTTTTTTTGACATTTTTCTAAAGTTTTTAAAAATGTAATTTTTTTTTATTATAAATTTAGTTTTGAATATGCATCCAAAGTTTCATTTGATTTGGAAGATTATTTCAGGTATTTTTGCAATAAAATTGAAAACATTGCGCTCAACGATTTTAAGGTATTTTAGTGTGTGTGTCGAGTGTAGTGAAAACTTTAAACGGTGTTTCCTCAAAACTATGTTTTTCATGGACTTCATTTACGTAACTTTGAATAACTTTGTAACTACTAAGAATTTTCTAATGAAATTTCAACCAGATGCTCTTGATAGTATTTAGAAGATTTGTGTGTAGAGATCATTGTGCAATTATTTTCTTGTAAATTTCATCGTTTTACGTTGAAAACCTGTTTTTTTGTAACATTTTCCATCATATTGTAAAAAAGGCTACAAACAATGCATTTTTTGTGATGCCATATTTTCAATACACAGAAATGTTCATTGTTATGTAGAGAAGTAAAATATATTTACTTTTTTACATTAGGCTGATAAACAAAAAAGTTATTCGAAATTGAAAATATTAAAAAATCTTCAAAATACCCCAAAGTTACCCAAAATATATTTAGATTACATATTTTTTATGTAAATCCTCTAATTTGGTCAAGTATAAACAATAATAAACCCATAAAAGCCATTAAAAGTCAAAAATAAAAAAAGTCTTAGAAGAAGGCGTATCTCCTTAAGATGACAAACAAAATGACACCACCTGGATGTCTATAAACATTCAGGTTCAGAAGTTAAAAAATTCATATTTTTCAAATTTGAAAAAAATATGTGATCTCTAAAGAAAATATACCTGCAACCATTGAATTTACTTAAGAAACTAAAAAATCTAGTATTTTGAATCATTAGTTTACGTCAACTGGTTGCGGAGATAATTGATATTTTAGTTCGGCGGAGAAACGTTGTCCAATGTCATTCTTATGGCAAATATTTAAAAACCTATATCTCCGTTATTTACTAACCGATTTTTATAACATTTGGTATATATTCGTGTGATAATTAATTGTTAATTTTTTTATTTCACTAAATATGTTTTCTGGCTTTAAATGACTTGAAGGGAGAAAGTATGTGTCAGTTTCGTGATACCGTATATTGTTTATAATGTCACTGGTTGACAATATTCGTCTTAAGGTAATCAGCTGTTAAATTACGGTTCAAATTTAGCAAGTTGGTATGCACTGGACCGTTGGAAGTGCCCTCTAGAAATAAATCAAAGGCTCGAGGGTCGAAGCCTTAAAGGAAATGCCCATTGTAATTACCAGTCGCCGTAGCGCCAGATCATAAACTTTAAAATTACACCTCAATCGTAAAAATCGGTTAAGAAGGACGGGTGAAAATGGGATCTAACAAATAAGACCCTTATTGTATAGATTCTCTGTTTGAAATTCATTGTTGGTAATGGTGATTTTATATTTTGATTTAGATTTTTGCGGACATTTGCCATCACTGATTATTATAAAACAATGTGGAAAAGGGTTGTTCTTTACGGTATGTTCTAAAAGTCATGTAGAACAGCTCGATAATTTTATTCGCTTCGTTTGGAGACACCCTGTAAATTCAAAAGTATTTATAATTTGATGTGTCTTTCAAATCTACTAATACAGTAACAATTTTTTATGGCAAATCATCCACCCCTTTATCATTGGAATCATTGGAATCTTTAAAATGCATAGAATCTTCTTTACAAGTTATGTTCATTAAGACTTGTTTTTTACTAATCAGTGATGGGAAATGTCTGCAAAAATCAAAATCAAATATAAATCTGGAATAACTGAGGTGCCAGAGAAACATGATACAATCTGCAAGTCTGATTCAATTAAGAGTTATCATAAATATAAAAGATAATCCAATCAAACCGATCTCTCTCCAATTGTTCACCGTCAGATCATCACCACAACAAAGGTCCCAGGAACAAAATCACCAGCGCTTACGAGAACCAGTTACGTTACGTGGGTCGCTAATGAAAAATATCCGGACGCCGAAAACTTGTCTGGCGGGCATTAAATGTGGCCTCTTAGCGCTCGGCATTCCCACCTAATGAATAGCTGCTGTCTTGTAGCTCATCAGCCACGGGGAAACATGTGGCATATGTCATTACCCGGCCGGTAACGAGTCCGCACTAATTGAGTGTTGCGGCGGTCGATTCCGCGACAAGCACCCGCACCCGTGTCCTAGGTGGCGACAAGGCACCCGCACCCGTGTCCTGGGTGGCGACAAGGCACCCGCACCCGTGTCCTGGGTGGCGACAAGGCATCCGCACCCGTGTCCTGGGTGGCGACAAGGCACCCGCACCCGTGTCCTGGGTGGCGACAAGCACCCGCACCCGTGTCCTGGGTGGCGACAAGCACCCGCACCCGTGTCCTGGGTGGCGACAAGCACCCGCACCCGCGTCCTGGGTGGCTACAAGGCACCCGCACCCGTGTCCTGGATGGCGACAAGCACCCGCACCCGTGTCCTGGGTGGCGACAAGCACCCGCACCCGTGTCCCGGGTGGCGACAAGCACCCGCACCCGTGTCCTGGGTGGCGACAAGGCACCCGCACCCGTGTCCCGGGTGGCGACAAGGCACCCGCACCTGTGTCCTGGGTGGCGACAAGCACCCGCACCCGTGTCCTGGGTGGCGACAAGCACCCGCACCCGTGTCCTGGGTGGCGACAAGGCACCCGCAACCGTGTCCTGGGTGGCGACAAGGCACCCGCACCCGTGTCCTGGGTGGCGACAAGCACCCGCACCCGTGTCCTGGGTGGCGACAAGGCACCCGCACCCGTGTCCTGGGTGGCGATAAGCACCCGCACCCGTGTCCTGGGTGGCGACAAGGCACCCGCACCCGTGTCCTGGGTGGCGACAAGGCACCCGCACCCGTGTCCTGGGTGGCGACAAGGCACCCGCACCCGTGTCCTGGGTGGCGACAAGGCACCCGTAACCGTGTCCTGGGTGGCGACAAGGCACCCGCACCCGTGTCCTGGGTGGCGACAAGCACCCGCACCCGTGTCCTGGGTGGCGACAAGGCACCCGCACCCGTGTTCTGGGTGGCGACAAGGCACCCGCACCCGTGTCCTGAGTGGCGCCAAGCACCCGCACCCGTGTCCCGGGTGGCGACAAGCACCCGCACCCGTGTCCTGGGTGGCTCAGTCTCTCCCATCGCAAGAGCGGGCAACTCCTCGGCTCCTACCGTGTGCGATCTGTTGTTGAAGAGGGCGTCCAAATGGTATAATGCGCGGATAAAAGTTAAAAATGGATTTTAAGATGGAATTTTTCTAAAGGAGCCGTTTCCCACTGCCAAGCAAAAGGAATTAAGGGTTCTTTTATTTTTCAAATATCGAATCTTTATTTATTTTTGTCTGGCAATGTTTTCAATTGTATTGCAAAAATACCTGGTCAATGTAAAAAATATATATTATTCACATAACTGAGCTCGATAATTTTCTTCGACTCGTTTGGAGACACCCTATAAATTCCAAAGTATTTATAATTTGATGTACCTTTTAAATGAATAAACAAAGTAACAATGCTCTTAGGGCAAATAATCTACCCCTTTATCATAGTAATCTTTAAAAGGCATCGAATATCAGGGAAGCTTTACTTTTAAACGTCTTCCTATAGTCGGTTGGCCCAAATTAAATAAAACGGCTCTAGTAACATTTTGTAGATTACTTAGGCCTGATTTCACCAAACTTTAAACCACCGTTAAGGCTCGGTTAGTTTAATTTTATCAGCTGTTCAATACTATTTTCCTATCTTTAACAAACGGTTTATTAACCGACCCTTAACTGATGGTTGGTGAAATCAGGCCTTAGAAATCTAATTCTCTCAAATCACAACAAAATCCAAACCATAAGTTAACACGTAGTTTGTTAACTGGACAGCTGAAGGAGTTTATCGAATATCGTGTGATGTATACAGCGAAATCCAAAACTGACTGGATAAGACAAATAGGACTAAGACAAATAAGACTTTTATTAACCATTCAGTAATATACATTATTACAATAGGTCTGTCAAGTAAAAACTAGCCTAAAAAGGGACACAATACCTCCCCAAGTGTTACAGCCACAAGATTTCATAGTGTTATAAAATGTGTTTGTCAGATCTTGTTCGATGAAATACCCTCTAGGCTAACTTAATTGTCAATAACTATTAAATAAAATTATAAGCGTGAAACAACAAAAAAAATTATACTAAGTTTAAACAAAGTATAACAATTCAATAGAGCAATAACAAAGTTAAAATTTATAAATAACAACAAATTTGGGCACTAGCTGAAAGACTTGTCAAAAAAATCATCTATTGAATACAAAGGATTATTTTGCAACCATTTGTATAGATTGTCTGAGAAAAGTTTGTTGCATGTTGTATCTACTAGAGCTGCTGGATAGCCGAGTGGATAAAGCGCTCATCTCATGACCTGAGGGTCGGCGGTTCGTTCCTGGCCCAAGATCGAGACTGGGTCCAGATGTCATATGTCATGGGGCTATGAATTGATTATGCTATCTAACAAAAGGTTGCCGTTAGATAATAACAAGACCCGGGTTTGCACCGTTCCCGATCAGAACGTTAAAAAAGGACACTGGCATGAAAATACACAAATAGGACACTAATATGCAGTTATTTGCCAGATAGTACGTACTAAGATCAGTGAAAATCATAAATGGCTTAAAATGCTAACACAAATAAAAATCCAAAAATTAAATTGAAATATGAATCTATACTTTCCTTCATTGCTAAGTCTACCGTTATTTTGTTTACCACCACCTGTTAACTAAAACATTGTGTGTACGTCTGCAATTCTTGTTAGTTTTCACACATTTTAATTCAAGATTAATCTGAAAATCTGATTATAATATAATCTTCTACTTATTAATTTCGTAATTAGTTTTTCGCCGATCTTTCCAAAATTTCGGATGATTTTGTAAAAACTAGTTTTCATATTGCTGGTTATAATTATTAGTATTCTGTTAAATCAAAAAGAGTAATTTTATAATTTCTCTCTTATTAATATTTAACACTTTCCCTCTTTTAATTCAATCACCATTTATCATCACTTACGATAAAATACCATAAATTAAAATATTTCCAACAAATATGCACGCCAAAGTGCAATTAGGACTCCTGCAGTGCAATTATGGTAATTTCAACTCTTTAAAGTAAGACATAAATCATGTAAATTACTGTGTACCCTTGGGTAAAAATACCGAATATTATTTTCGTACGGGAATAAAAATATGCAGGAAACCTGTCAAGAGGATAGCACTCCTTGTAAGACATCGTTCGTGGCGGGTTAGCCCGGCCGGTTAGCTTTGTATGCGGAGAATATTGAGATTGTTGAATTAGGCGTGATTTCTCGGCGATTTGCAATTCAAGCGGCAAGCGGCTGCCGCCTACCTGCGCCACGCTAATGTCATTTAATACAGATTTTTCAACTTTATTATAACTAAGCGATGTCGGCTTCCTTTCAAGTTAAATAGAACCACTGTGTTGAAACACACCTGGATGTTAGAAACGAAACACGTTGTTTGAATGGTTCAAGCTGGTTGTTAAGCCAACACGTTGTTGAGGACAGCTGTCATTGGGAATTGAAACTCTAAATTTAAAGATTTCATCATGAGTGTCTCAAATGAAATTAAAAATGAAAATAAAATTAACAAATAAAAATACGGAAAGATGTTTTAACAGATTATTGATGAATTGTACAGGCCTTGCCACCAAAACTTCAGCATGATTTCAGTCGAATAAATTCTCTTTATTTCAAGTTATAAAATGGTTTGGACGATGGTTTGAATGGTTTAACCTCAGTATTAAAATGATTTATATCGTAACAGGGGTTGGTTAAACATTATCAAAATGCGGTAAACTGTTTGTATTACAAGAATTCATTCTAAAACTACTTTTTTTAAGACTCCTTGTTAAAAAGTGAAAACACACTAAATCATCAGAACAAAGTAGATTTAATTGTTATTTTTTATTTATATATCGACGACTATACGATAGTCACTTACATTCAACTCTAAAGCCTTATACAGCAATGCTGCCATCAACATGTTGGTCTTTATTTCTATGTTTTGAAGATGATTCTACGTAGGTGATGCACGTTATGTACAATTAGATAACAAGTTTTCATGTTACCTCCTAAAGGAAACTAATAACACACCACCAAATAATAACATAATAACATTCACACGCAACCAAAATGCATACAAAAGAATGCATTTACAATGAGGTGAAAATTAAGTTATGTGTTGAGTATATAGTTGAATACAGGCAGGATATCAAGTAGTGAGTGACGTGACGGCCTGCAATCACGTATCAATATCAGTCAGGTGAACAGACGGCCGAATGCGGTGAATAACTAATTGATTGACATGTCAAACAGGAATCAACCGCTTCAACGTAAAGCCAGGTCCAAACGTGCAATATATGCATCAGTGCCCACGAATACGTGATCGATTCCGGTAAAAATATCATTAACGAAGTGTTTGGAAGGTATAAAGCAATAGAGAGGAGATAAAATGCGTTGAATTGTAATCATTTATGTTTTGAGGGTAATATTAATTATTGATGTTAGTTTTAATGGTGATTATGATAAAAAATAGGCTATTTGTTATCAACAACCCACCTAAGCACTGCGTTGTCATCGTAAAGTGCTCATGTGACTGATAGTTAAAATTTATAGATTCAAATTCACCTTGATGAGAATAGAGTTTCTGAAAATATAAGAACGCCTTTAACAGAATTTTTGAAATATTTTCTTTAAAAAAGTTCTACGAGTACAAAATCTAAAAAGTCAATATACTCAACTTTTAATTAATACTGATTAAATAAATTACCGTTTTTTTGTTTCAGTATCAACTGCTTAGTTATAACCAATAGAAATAAATAGGTAAATAAATGTGGTATTTTATTTAATTGTTGGGTGAAATTTTTTTAGGATTTGGTCTGTAAAATAAAAATATCTTCTGTAAATAAAGCCCAAAATACCCATAGCTTTTGAGATAACCAACCATAAGTTCGAAACATATAAAATCCATCCTTGAATGAAAGAACTAGGATAGAATAAAATATCACAGGAAAATAATTGTTTTTATAAAAATTTGCTTGAGGTCACAAATACAAAGGGAAGGGCTGAACGGTGATGCATCTGCTTTTATTTGCAATTTAAATATGTCAATAATAAACGAGCCGAAGTTCACAGATGACAGGCTCCAATTTATCATTCACACATCCTAATCAAACAAACATCTCCGATAATTATTCTATGGACATTTAACAGTGAAAAAACACCCCATAAATGGAAAGATTAAACGAATTGTTACAAGCTACCTGGCAAAACAACACCATTTTGTCTGGATGCAAATCAAATAGCCTGACATAATGAGACGTCGAACTGGCAGCTTTTTCTGTCCGCTTTCAAGGGCAGATTCCAACCGCTCTGAAAAACCCGTTTTTGCAAAACCCACAGATCGTCGAATGTGGGCAGGTTGCCACGTTCGCCGATGGGGTGTTGAATAAATAAATTTGTAATTTATACCACCAGATAAAATTGTTTTTAAGCAAAGTACTAAAATGTTTGGAACTAAAAAAGAATCAATCTCACGTTTCAATTTCCATTAGATCAACGATATCGGCAGTTCAAAGAAGTTGGGATTTCTGCTTCTGATCATCAATGAAGAAAGTGGCTTTACCAAACCATCATGCAAATAGGGTTTCTGTGAGTTATTTTCATTACTGTTTTTTGTTAATGGAAGTTAGGGGTTTTATTTGTCAAACTTCCTTGGTGTAATCCCTTAGGAAAACGAATAGATTTCTTTATTAAATTATAACAAATATTAAATAGGAAAATTCATTTGCCATGATTATCAATATTTTGTTTTAACTATTTAAAAATATTCTAGAAAAAATACATGTATAACGGGAAATAACGTAATTTATTTTTAAAATCATGTATTTTTATTCTAAATCGCAATAACCCACAAATTATTTAGCATGTTTTTTTTATCTGTCATGTGTCTATGAAACATATAGTATTAAAATGTTAAT
The DNA here is from genome assembly GCA_035578135.1 of Flexamia atlantica. Lineage (NCBI taxonomy): Eukaryota > Metazoa > Arthropoda > Insecta > Hemiptera > Cicadellidae > Flexamia > Flexamia atlantica. Next base: position 32,518,645 of record JAQJVK010000004.1, on the reverse strand, counting down.
TAGAAACATATAGCTTAGTGTTTCCCAACCTTTTGGTGCTCGCGTACCACTTACTAAATTTTCAATATTTTGGCGTACCATTGCAATTACCCACTGAGGGATGCCCTCCAACAATGCTAATAGTTATTACCCTTTGGTGGTTTTGTTTTTACCGGCTAAATTTATTTTATTTTATTTGTCAATGTATAATTTTAGATCGTATTTCGATTATAAGGCAATTTTAACCAATTATGTTCATGACAGATCTGCTCAAGAATTTTACAGCCAATTTGGCGAAAAAACCGTCTGAATTTAATATGAATTTGTTAATGAGAAAAAATTTCTAGTTACACGTGGAAAATAAAATCTCTCTCTGTTTTTTGGAACATTACATATTTCTCAAATTTTATGCTGGATATATTTTATATTGAAAAATTAACATAAGTACACAATTCAAATCCATTCAAAGTATATAGTACTGTATTTTCACAAAATATCTTATATTTAAGTTTATTACAAAAAATATATAACAGATCAACTGTGCCTTCAAAATGGAAAATACAAATGGTTAGTAATTCTCACAACTAGCAATTATAGTAATACCACCGAATTTATACTGTAAAACTGGTATAATAATTTTTAATGGAGAGAACCTTTTTTACTGCCAAGATGTTTTATAAAAAGAATTAAGCTTAAAATGAAAGAGTATAGTACAGAGTATATTAGACCTAATTAGGCCTAATATACTCAGAGTATATTATGCCTAGTATAGAGTATATTAGGCCTGATTTAATTTGATAGCCAAACTTATAGATGCCGCACACAAATTCTATGGAATTACAATGTACGACTACATTCAAAGGAACAACTTACCAAATATATTTTAGATTTAGACTAAACGTTAACATTAATACTAAGCAGAGTTTGCAGATGAAAAGTATTTTATCATCCATAGAAAGAGAAAAATAAACATTCCTATAATATATATTCCCCCCTTTTATATAGTCACTGTTAGCTACTCACAGCCAATAGCCCGTGACATACGTTCTGGTCACTTAAATTACGGTTTCTTGTGTTTGTTATTAAACTAAGTTAAAGTCAGACAAGAATAGCAATTGAGAATCATATAATTACGTCCTAACATGGTACGAAATTGGCTTATTATGAACAAAACAGATACTGAAAAAGTTAATACAGTTAAAGCGTAAAATGCGACTTTAGTGTTCGACGGGAAAGCGTTCGTTCGGAAACCTGTTATTGTATTCTGTTCGCACCTTCTTTTGCGTACCACCTGAAAGGCCTTCGCGTACCACCGGTTGAGAAACACTTATATAGCTGATCTACTTCTAGCAATAGAAAAAGAAATTAGATGCATCAGTTCCCATGCGAAAATTCTACTTTAAGAAATAGAATAATTTCTTCATTAGCATTGAGCAAGTGTCTGCAGAGTTTAAAAATTAGAAACACTCCGAGCCGACGACAACCGACCAATCAACATTTATAAAGCGGCCGTTGAACAAAACCAATCCCAGGGTAAACGCGGTGCCCTAATGGGTTCAGATAGTCGCGAACAATATATCTTCATTGGAAATAAATCTCGGCGATTCGTTTAGCAGATAAAACGCCCAAAGTCTGAGGATCGTATTTATTCAGACGTTTGGACATAACTAATAGAGATATCGTTGGCCAATTGGGGTCTAATGAAGCAGTAAATTTGCCCCCGGCAGAGATAGCGCGTAATTATTGACTGCTCCTATATTATTTATCAGTGGCTCGATACCGTACATTATCGGCGGTGAGCCCCGCCGCAGCTTCGCCGCTTTTTCTACCCAGTTTGCGCTCGGGAACTCTGACAGCCGGGGAGGGGTTTGTTGATGCGCCTCCTGCGGGAGATACGGTGGTAAATGTCGCTAGGCTCCCGTTTGTTTGGATTTAGATTGTGCGATATTTTAGGAGATAGGTTTTTATTTTGTTTTGCATTGTGTAGTAGAATATATTAGGCTGCAAAGTGAAAGGATTTTTTCACAATTGTGTATTGTTTAATCTCTAAACTAGCAAGACCATTTTTCGTAAAAAATATAAGTTATGACTTTGATTTTGTCACTTACAATAAGACTAAAGGAAACATTAATCTTTTTTATGTAAACATTTTATCTTTTACAATTGACCCCTCCCACTACTATTAAATTAACACGAAGCGAGATATTTATATTCACTGTGTTTAGTTGTAAGCTGAAAATCGTTCGGTTACCAAGGTTTATGAAATATAATATTAAATATGTTTCCATACTATGTTGATACTTATAAGCTGTAGATTATTTTAAAAACATCTATATAGGAAGAGGCCTATAAACTATATAACATCTATAAGTTTCATGAAAAAAATTATCACCAAGATTAATTAGGTAACTGCTTAAATCATTAAGTTGTTGAAAACAATATACAAGCAAAGAAAAAATCTCTCGTTTCCACATAGTTTCTCATGCCATATCCGGCATGTTTTAATTTAAAGTACGTAATTGTTTTAATTTGTTTTGTTTATTTTATCGGTAGAATATAAGGCTTAACCAGTTTTGAATGGTGTTTAAATGAAACATGATTTCATATTTCATTCCCGATTGTGAATTCAACCAAAATGCATCCTAGCGAATGAAATAGTTGTATTCACTAATATCAATGTTATATATTATAAAATATACTATTTGTAATTTGACAAGTTCGTCTATTACGGTGTCGAAACAACGAATGTGACAGTCTAACACGTTGCCGTCAACTTGTCAGCTAGTTCCAGCCACATCCGCGAGATGGCACGAGAGGTACCAATCCCAGTCACTCGACACGTCTAACGTGTCTGCAGCTAGTCATTCAAATGCAATAAATCCCAAAGATGGCAATACTGAGAAATTCCGTTACGAGCTGTTGTTTCATCTAATGAGCCATAAACATTTACTGTACACCCGTCGCCGACGAACGATGCATACTAGAGGCAGTGCGCATGCGATCGGGTTGGTTTACTTTGTTATGCATGCTATTTTTGCAATTCTAATAAATAAAAGGAATTATTCACAAGAAAATATCTTTTCGTTTTACCCACAGAGAGAAACAATCTTAACACATTATGTTTTTAATTAATATTTCAAAAAGAAAACGACCGGGCTGCATTTTTAATGTTTTTATTGTAAGAATGGATATATATTTGTGAGCACTGTACTGTATTATATATTGTAATGGATAAAACGTATTATTAGTTAATACTTACTCACTTTTTTTAAGAATTCTTCATCCAGCTGGAGCTAACCAAGAGTTATAGAAATACAGGGTGTTTAGGTTTTTTTACACGACCCATTTTTATCATTGAATTATGCACATGAAGATAAAATGAGTATTGTTTTGTTAGTCTTTACATTTTATACAACCTATTATGTAAGTTTGATAACATTTAGCTTACATTGTGTGTTCAAACAATCCGCCATTGCCATTTATTCAAAGTTGTGCTCTCTCCATCAAATTCCTGAACACGTTTTGCAAAGTACTTCTTTGAATTTCTTGTATTAAATTTGTTATGTTTGTTTTGATGTGTTAAATATCCTGTAAATTGTTTTCGCAGGCCTTACTTTTTATGTATCCCCAAAGATAATAATATAGTGGGGTCAAATCCAGGATCTTTGGTGGAGTAATCATTCACTAAAAAATAAAGTTTTTGGTTGTGTTAAAAAAACACCCTGTATCTGTTGATATGAAGCTTAATTTTTTTTCTAGTTGCCAAATGTGGCGGCCTGGGTTCCTAGCCCATGAGGCTCCGAAGTTCACTGTTTTGTGAAGCTTATTTTCTACATAGTACAAATGTTGGTGGAAATCCTAAATATCCCATAGAAAACAACTTTGGATTTAGCTGTTTTTGAAACTAGACGACAATTAAAACTTTGATTCGTTTCTCGAGACTCCGACCTCTTGGATGTATGAGGAAATAATTTAAAGTAGTATCATTATGCACCTCATTAAAGCAAGTTCTTGGTTAAATGATAAACAGTCACAGAATTTATTTTAATCTACATTTGTTACTATCAACGTTTAAAAAGGACTGTAAAATTTAAGCTGATAAAACTTTAATTAACTGCAACATTTTTAAAATTTTGGAGGGGGTAAAATTCTATAAAATTTATGAATTAATGAAATTATATAATTAGATTTTGAAGAAATGCTGGTCAAAACAACAATGGCCTCCATAAATAAAAAAACTAACACCTAATCATATTTTTAAACCAAAACTCTTGATATTTGCCTTCAATAAATGTTGTAAGTCCCAATATTTTTGATGGAATCCTCCTCGGATGTACCGTTCACATTCCTTTTCAACATATTTGTCAAATGTGGCGAGTTTAACAAATCCATAATTTGAAGAGAATTTGCGTCCATTAAGTGGAATATCAGCTCCATCACTTCAGATCTAGTTGGTGGGGAAGACCTGTCCGGTCAGTGACTCTGCATCCTTCCTTCAGACCACAGAGTCCCCCTCCCCCCCATCGCCACCCTCAATCATCGCTGCTCATTGTAAATTATCAAGTATAATACTCTAGGCATATGCTCAATGCCTATCATAGAATAGAATAAAATAGAATAGATTCATATTTATTTCCTAAATATTTTTTACATAAATATACAAACATTTTTGTATAGAAATAAGTTCTCATATGGGCCTGAAGGTCTGTGCGTGAGATCAAAGTATAGACGTAGAAAAACATAGAACATAGACTTAAAACATAGACGTAGAATTAATGTCATAGTCGGGAATTAATTCATTATTTTTTGAGTGAAAATTCTATAAGTAGAAGGCCATTTCTTAAAGGTTTTCTATCAGCCTACATCATCATTTGTTAAATTATTAATAATAAAGACTAAATGCAGGGTTGAGTCTCATTGATCACCTTATTTATTGTGATAGGTACGTCAAGGCTTTAAAGTATGAGAATGATTACAACCTAATTTTATCAAAACTAAAAGGTGTAATTTTAGCTTAAAAATTCATGATGAGAAATAGTAAACACTCTCAGTAATAATACAGATACATTGACATTATTTTAAAGGACGGATTTGCTTGGACCTAACTAAAAAAGTAATATAGCATTAAATATAATAATCAGCAAGATTATAAAAATAGGATTTTTAAGGCTTTGGTATTAATTGATGATATTTCATTATAATTGGTTACTTGCAAGCAGTCGTAAGGAATAACGTTCAATAAAACAAAAACTGTCAAAGGAATAATACTAAACAATGTTACAGCAATTTATTAATTGGATTACTACGTTCAAACCAACCTCATTCTAAAACGTTGTAAAACCAGTTTTACTAATCACCAATGGCAAATGTCCTCACCAATCACATTAGAGTCTCTTTTATTTGCATCATATAACTCTAACGGCTTCTACATTGTTCTGGATCAGCTGCAGACGTAATTCAAAGTCCTTTTATAAAGGGGGGGGGCTCCAGTCACGAAAAATATCGCTTTTCTACCTGCTCCTCCCGTAAGGCCAATTTTTAAGCATCAACCGCTCAACCAAAATGGTTAAATTTTAGCTCATTTGAAAGAACAAAAAATGATTTAGTGATTTCACTGAGCAGGATTTCGACATCACATTTAGAATAATATATAAAAATCTCAATTTTTGTGATTTGTTAACAACCAAACAAAAACTATATTACAATTCTGCTCACTGAAATCGCTAGATAATTTTTTGTTCTTTCAAATGAGCTATAAATCAACGATGAGCGGATGACACTTTAACGAATTTTAAAGTTAACATTAATTTTATGAGAGAAGCAGGCAGTCACGTGGGTGTGGAGCCTTCTCTTCATCATGAAATGTATACAGGAGAAGGGAATGGGGGTATGTGTGGTATGACGGTTTACTTTTACTCTTCAATCAATCCAATGAATTATTCAACCAGCTAATGCCAAATGAACCCAGCTTACCAACTCAGGTATTCTGTTTGAATCAAACCAGTATAAAATACAAATTTCCCCGCCACCCTCCCCAAAAAAATCAATTAACAAAACCGGCGGCGCGTGGCCAAGCGGCGCCCAGAGGTGAAACAAAAGAGCCCAACAATGGAACAGGTCGGGGTCGAGGCAATAAGTCGTGTAACTGGAGGCTGCGGCTCGTTGTAGCTGTGATGTAGAGTGGGGGGGAGGGGGAGGGGGGGCGCGTGCAGCCACGCGACCGAAGGTGGTGGGGGGGCCGAGGGTCACGGTCCGGTTCTGGAACCGGTCCGGCCGTCCGGTTGTCCGGTTCCCAGGCGATCGCCGGGGGCGCGGGATCTGGATCTCTGGAGTCTGGATGGAGCGCTGCAGTCGCCGTCACCGCCGGCGGTCCAGCGATCTCATCTGTACTGGAAATGGGCTTTGCTGTGGATTGTCAGATGTGGACTGGGAGATGGAGAATCTGTATTAAAATTGTCTGTTGTTTCATCAGAGAGAGGTTTTACTTTCTAAACCGTATAATGGAATGTATTTTTTCAATGTATGCTAAACAAAATGTTTTTTGGAAAAATAAATCTGAAGGCTAAGTTCATAAATATGAATTAGGAATATTTGGAGTATGTTAAACTAATTTTCAATGTATGTTAATGGTCAATATTGAAAAATACTTGTTCTATATATTAGGCTCCGATTGGGTTGTTAATGATAGCTAGTCTGAATTAAAATATATTAAAACACCTTATCTAATCTAATTGATCTTAAACTATATATTGTCTTATTTTGTTTTAGCCTACGTTGACTATGATATAATAATTTATGTTTGTATTTTTAATGAGGTAACCTGTTGACTTCTCAAATAAATTGTCTTCGATTAACGGAAAGGTTTATATTAGGTAGTATAGGTCAGAGTATAGCTAGGTCTCAATGCTTTGTGATAACTTTTCACTCGGTTATGTTATAAAGAATATGCGTAAATGTAATGTAAATGCAAAACAACATAACTAAACACGCGAAAAAATTAACTTTATGCTAATACAAATTTTACACAATAATTTGGCATCATAAACTTGGTCTATTCAGCTTTGTTATGAGATCGATTAATCATAAATGTAATTAATCCACCGTCAAGGAAACCAGTTGATTCACGAGAAAAGCGATACCGCAAAGGCACCGCTATCATTTCTCATCCAACAAGACTTTTTTTATAACTCTAGGAAACTTTAGTGAAATAAAAAATATGCTTAGTAAAATTGCGGAGAGAAATAAAGGAATATTAAACTAGAAAGTAGCCATGCCTTGATTACTCATTTAAAAGCTATGAAATTAAATTTCTTTTACAATTAATTAAATCAGAGTACGTGCATATAAAAAAAAACCTGTTCATTCTGGGATCAAGTAATTTAAATCAAAGGATTAATCCACATTATTGAAATAGCAGACCCATCAGAGAGTAAGATAGCATGGCGAACTGTAACTATTTGAACTAAGTTCTGGTGTGGCTGGTTAATTGAGAATGCCTATTAAATGAATTTATCATTCACGAATAAAACGTTCATTAGCTTGTTGATTTCCTCGAACGAGGAAGCGTGCTTTAATTTATACTTGGAAAATAAAAGTATTGTTTGATTAATTTGGAATTTTTGTAATTGTTGAAATGCAGTACGTTAAAGCGGTTAAAGCTTCGAAATAGTTTCATATACACTTTAACTGGTGTAGACTATGCAATACAACGTTTCACATGAATATTTATTATAAAATTAATATCCTTTTTGAAATAGATTTCCTGGGAGATGGCCCCCAAGCAGTAAGAAGTTATTAAACGTCGACATGTATATATCACACCGAAACTCTTAAAAAGTTCAATTAATATAACGATGCAAATCAGACCTACGAAGGCTCCTACGAATAAATTAAAACGTTTTGAATTTTATCTTCTGTCCACAAAAATTTATTAATTTCGGATTTGAATTGACGACATTTCTTTAAAGCATAAACACTGCTTAATATAGAAAAGTATTGCGGCATTGTAACAAGTAAACAAATATTTTGAAGTAATTAAAATGATACTTTCAAAATTTTCTTCTTACTCATTGTGAACCGTTCCCATTGAGGGTTAAGACATTGGTAATCGCTTATAAAATAGAAATTTAATGTAATACATTTAAGTAAAAAGTGGTATTAATTTGACTTTGTTGGTTGAAATGAGGTAAGACCAGTCTGAAACTTTTCTAACACACTGTATTGGCTAAAGTTCTCTAAACTGTATGCCTATCTTAAGTTCATACTACAGGCAGCCCGTCCTTAGTGAATTGCATAACTTATTAATATAAAACATTGTAAAATGTTTCTGCACGTTTATAACTATGCCTCAACATATAAAGAAACACCACAAGAAAAAAACTAATGAGACTGATAAAAATTGTGTTGATGAGTAGAGTGATTGTGGACTAATCACTATGGCTTCTCTCGAATTTTTGAATGGTTTCTGTTGGTTCGAAGTAATTTTATTTATTTTACTTTATATCAATAATAATATATATCAATTTCAAACTATTTATTTTTCACTATTATGTTGGATACTTCTGCTTTTATTTTCAAACTATAACTTCTTGATCACTTGTCTATATTAATCCTAAAAATTTGTACTGACTATTCTAGCCTAATCTAGTCTTTACTTATTATAACCAGAATCCTCTTCACTATAGGTGTCCACTATCAGCTCTCTGTCCGTCACTGTCAACCTGCTATTTAATCTGTACCTCGCATCTCCGACCGTTCCCCTTTGTTAAACTAGGAGACCACTTTTATTCTTCTCAAAATAAATAAATGGTCTAGCTCTCTCCGTTTACACGAGATGCTCAAACGAGATCACAGCTTACGTTTAGTCTTAGTCGAGGAGGGGAATGCTCCGTTATTGAAGATTACTGAATTATGTGAGATGCTGTTGATAACTCAGGAAAGGAAAATAAGAAGTCGTCATGGTTGGTATACATGCTTAGAAATATTTCCTTCTCTGAAATAAAGTTGGAACTAATTGTGATTATAACTGAAAATTAGTAACGTAGGATAGACTTGAAATTATCCACACCCGAATATAAAAAATGATACCTTATAAACTTTACTAAAGCTAACTCAAACCAATCTTTGTTCGTGTTATTTTTCTAGCTAATAAATCATAGCAAAGTTAATTTCTAACTCATTGGTATTTAAGTGTAATTTTTATCGAAAATAATTTCATAACCTTATTTAAAAATAAAGTATTTCAGAACAAAAACAGAGGTACGGTAATTTTAATGTGTGCTGCTAAATTATATGTTAAGACTTATGATTTTATTTACCTCTGTATTCAATTCGAACGTGGTATAATAAATACTTACATCATGTATGACAATGTTCCCACTGTTCAGGTAGTGACATCTTTAAAAAATTATACTACGTTTGCATCGAATCGGTCGTTTGCAAGGAGTAAACGAAACATAAATATCTACTCCGTTTTTCCAGCTCGATAAAACGTAACCAGCCCCAACAATTTATCGACAGCTGTTTAGCCGAATACATACATTAATTCCTCGTTACGGTCGAATCAAATTTAAATTTCAATTACATCAGGAGTTCCAACGCCAGATGTCTTTGTAGATTAAAACAAGTGCGGCTTCAAATGATTGTTTTGCAAGAGCGGGCACACAAACTCTTTGAAGAAGGAGGCAGTAAATCAAAGCAATTGCCCACCAACTAGAACCCCTTGAGTCCTGAGACACTAGGTTAGCCAAGTGGTATGTGATGGGTTTCGCCTCTAATAGCACAACAGGAGGCGCAAGCCTCGAGCACCTAACGTCGTTACCTAGATAGTTTGATTTTGATCGGTGTTACCATGTTTATTAGATCATTTTTTGTATTTTACCCGGAAGGAATGGCTATTATTTTTTAGCTCGAGTTTTTTTTTAGTAATTAGTTATTTATTTTCACAAACCTGAACTAATTATATCAACTGAGCATAAAATCACCTTTTTCCTATATAAACCTACCTAATAAAAGATGGATAGCATTGGTTATGAAATGAAACGTGCTAGAAGAGTTATACGCAACTGTTTACCTTGCGTATGTATGTGAGAATGAACGAGGGTCCTCCTATTTTTTCCTAAAAGTAAAAAAAGGCAGTAAATCCATGCTTTTTTACAAATTCATTCTGTTTGTGCAACATTCATATAATTTTCAACACGGTTACAACAGAGTAAATAGTTTTAATTTTTTAGTATATTAATTAGTTACAGTTATTTTGGTTATTTCTCTCTTATATTGAATCGGACAGTGACCCTGCTTTGCTTGACAATATATCACCCACAAATCAATAGTTTAGATAGGCCGGGTAAATGAAAGGTTACACCCCCCCGAAAAAACTGAATTCGTTGTCCACTTTAATCTTGGGAATTTCCAATAAGCATTTTGGTACGTCTACTCATAACATATACACACAAAAAATCCAAGGTATAAAAATAATTTACAATTAAATAATTAGAATGCGTGATCAAAGCTGTAAGCCCACCATCCGGAACGACTGGGACGGTAGGTTAGTCAGGTGGCATGTGACGGCGACACCTCCGCCGCTCCACTGGGCAGAACAGGTGGCGTTACCCTCGGCTGCCCCCGGCTCCCTGGGCTCCCTGGGCTCCCTGGGAGGACACCCACTCGTCGATGAAGGTGTCGGCAGCGATAGGAAATGGCTGAGTGCGTTAGGAAGATTGCGGAGGGAGACAAGGTTAAGTTGTAGCTCTTTTTTTCGGTGTTGATTGCGAGAACTGCTGGAGTAAGCTTGGTTGATTGCTTTAGAGGACATCACTTAGAATAAACAAGTGACTTTGAAAAGAGGAGTTTTTCGTTTTTTTTTGTTTGGTGTCATTAAATATCTTATCCTATATTTGATCACTAAGTATAGAAAATAATGGGACGGTGGCGTGTCCTGTAATTCAGTTGCATAGAAGTCATGAATTTTGTGGATAGTTAAAAGCGATGGCTGGTGATGCAGTATTTCTGGGTGAAGATTAATATCCCCACCGGTGAATACTTCGTCGATCCACAAGATCATCCTCGTAATCAAACCAATTCGTAACTGAAGTTGCGAAATTGTGGTTCGGATCCCTCGTTATACTGTAGGACACTTATTTTCCATTGTGCTGTTGGGCTAATTAACAGTCCTGTCTAAGGATCAAGTCGGCCTTAGTCAGTAACAAGATTACAAGATCGCGCCACTCATCTTACACTCATCTCTTATTCATACTTGGATTAAAATACCTTGTAGGTCACCATTTCAATTGAAATTACTGAAAGTGGAGTGTGGAAAAATTATACCAAATAAGCCAACTTCTAAAATCCCTCTAAATCACTCTGACGATATAAAAGTGTGATTTTATTTACCTAAAAACTGTGGACATATCACTAACTACAGTACAATACAATGATGTATTATTGCTTTGAAAATTAAATCACGTTCCGTTAAGGAACAAGCTGAAAAAAGGTCTTCGTAAATATAATTTTAAGACTTACCCAGGATGGTATTTTAAGCTAAGTATGAATGGGAGATGAGTGATTGAAACGCGATCTTGTAGTCTCGTTTCATGTTTAAAACTCAAGAAACATGTGGTTCATACACCAGTGGTTTTCAATGTGTTTGCATCTAAAATAAGGAAATCGTACCGCGCACTCGACGTTTCCCGGAGCACAAAGACATTAGGAGATGAGTAAAGCTGGTTTATGTCTGTGTAAGTCATAAGTCGGCGTGGCTCCTGTGTGTGTGTGTGTGTGTATGTGGAGTTGCGCGCGTGTGTGCGGCGCTGTTTATGACACTCCCGGGACTCCCTTGACTGCTCTCTCATACGTCTTGGTTCTATAAACAAGAAAGGAACGATGTTAAACATGCGTGCTCGTGTTCGTTTCCCATTTCCATCCCGCAATAACCTGGTGTATCTGGTGTTTTGAGTGGATTAAATTAGATTTTCGGTCGGAAAGGTTGGTATGGATGTTGAAAGTGGTATTGAACAATAATTTTTCAGGGTGGAGGTATAAATTTAATACGATGGAAAGAAGATAGAATTTAGAATATGCTGTACAGGTTCGCTCGGTATCGAGGCACAACGTTTATATCTTGCAGTTTTTGCCTTCCTTGCATTTACGTCTTTGAAGTTTCGGGTTCGCATTAAGTTTATGTCTGATTTTAAAACGCTAGGGATACAATATAGTTTGCTCTATCAAATTTATTTTTATCAATAGGAGAGCTATATACAGTAAAACGAGCTTAAATCTAAATTAAAGTTATATAAAAATTTAGTAGTAATTAATTCAAACATGTTTTTATTGTTAATTATAGTTAATAAGGCAACGAAAGATTTTTACAAAACATCATTAAAAGATGTGTAGTTTATTTTTTTACACAATTCTGATAAATACACTCATCCGTGAATAAGTAAGTTGGTCGCTCTTTAAACGTTGTTCTCTAAGCCACTCCTGAAATAATGAATCTCACAAAAATACTCAATGGCGCAAAACCACAATTCTCCTACTCTCAACCCACAATTTCATCGACTCCCAAGACTTTGTAACTCCCATGCACGACCTGCGTCCGCCGGATGCGCCGGAGTTACGGCAACAGGACGGCGTAACTTCACTCGCCACCGCGGGGGGCGCTGGGGGCGGGAGACAGTGCTGCAACACTGAGCGCAGAACTGCTGATCTGTCGACGTCACAGCGGGGCCGCAAGAATTCTGCAAAATTGCTGATGCTCAGGAGAGTGTTATACAGCACTGCTGATGGCAAGGCGAGTGTTCTGCAGCACTGCTTATGCCGAGGAAAGTGTTCTGCAGCAGTGCTTATGCCGAGGCAAGTGTTCTGCAGCACTGCTGAGGCTGGGTCGAGTGTTCTGCAGCACTTCTGATACCGAGGCAAGTGTTCTGCAGCGCTGCTGATGGTAAGGCGAGAGTTCTACAGCACTGCTAATGGTAAAACGAGTGTTCTATAGCACTGCTGATGGTAAGGCGGATGGCCTACAGCACTGCTGATGGTAAGGCCTTGTGGCCTACATCATTGCTGATGGTAAGGCGATTGGCCTACAGCACTGCTGATGGTAAGGCCTTGTGGCCTACAGCATTGCTGATGGTAAGGCGATTGGCCTACAGCACTGCTGATGGTAAGGCCTTGTGGCCTACAGCATTGCTGATGGTAAGGCGATTGGCCTACAGCACTGCTGATGGTAAGGCCTTGTGGCCTACAGCATTGCTGATGGTAAGGCGATTGGCCTACAGCACTGCTGATGGTAAGGCCTTATGGCCTACAGCATTGCTGATGGTAAGGCGATTGGCCTACAGCACTGCTGATGGTAAGGCCTTATGGCCTACAGCATTGCTGATGGTAAGGCGATTGGCCTACAGCACTGCCGATACGAAGGCAAGTGTTTTGCAGCACTACTTATACCGAGGTGAGTGTTCTGCAGCACTGCTGATGCTGAGGCGAGGAAGTGATATCCGCTCCATAAATCGTGCAGCTCGTGTGGCCGGTGAAGGGGGAGGACCGCTGACGCCCCGGGGTGCGAGCCGCGTGGCGAGGCCTTTGTTTCGCACGATCTTGATGTGTCTGAGTGTCGGTGGTTGGGGATATATATCACCTTGAGAGGAGAAAAATAATAACTTCTGTAATATTTTATTCGATTTTACATTTAAGAATGATTCAATCAGGTATACAAAATGCACTAAAAATATTACTATTTATTTGAAATATTTCGCAAACAGTAAAAATGTGTGAGAGTATGAAATATTTGTTTTGTATTACCTTTTCATAACATGGTAAAATGTACATTAATGGTAAAATGAATATTGCGAAGAGAGTAAATAAGTTAACTTTTTGGATTTACATGACATGTATTCGACAGAAGTGTCAAATTTTATTAGATGAAATTTGATATTGTATAGTATATGGGCATGAGTGAATTATATGAGATTCATTACGTAATTGACAAATTATAAATCAGCAGAAGAGTTAATGACATAAAACATTTAAAAATACCTAAAACATAACAATAAAAGAAGATATTACATTCAAGTTATAGAATCAAAATATGTAAATGAAACTTTACAAAAATTTGTTACATTTTAATAATTTTAGAAAAAAGTGCACAAAGTATAAAATTGTCCACGATGCATCGTTGAACCTGAATAGGAAATCACGCACTGTAGCGAAGTCTTGTTCAGCGAGAAGGTTGAAAAATGTTTGGGGCGACGTGCCCGCTCTGTGAAGTGTCCAATACTTGATTTGGAAATCTACGTGAGACGACTACTGATATTATTTAGAGATTTTTTTGTATTCTTTTTTAACTATAACAAATATAACGGAAATATCTTAAAACACTTTTAAAAGAATTGGTCTCAAAAACGAATATGATTAATAATTAGTTAGTTTGGAAAAATATGGGGATTAATTTAGTAGGACGCTCCTAACAACGAATATTTTTGTGTCATTCCTTGAGTGTTTTTGAAGATTGTGCTTTGTGGAATTAGTTTATTTTATAAATTAATTAATGGGTATTTAAATTAACGCTTTTATATTTTGAGATTTATTTAATTAATTCATGTTAACTTATGTGCACTTTTTGTTTGGCTATTTTCTTATAAATTTTAATACCATTTATTTGGTTACAGCCATATACCTATGATATTTTCTATTCTTATTCGCTGTGACATTGGTTTATTTTAACATGATAACAAATTTAATTAGGGATTAGCCTGAATTTACATATGAATTGTTATACTCATTTTTATCAACAATTAAAAAATGTCAAATATTACAACGACTCTGGTTGAAAAATAAAACTGTGTTACTGTATTCATTATCCGTTATGTTTCTTTTTATTTATTAACATAATACAGTGTATTGAAATGAACTGAACAATACTTTCACAAAGAAACTACTTTTTCGTTACCTAAATAGCTAAAAATCTCATCATTTTTTACTTTTAGGATATGAACTTGGAAAATATTCTAGAAATGTAAACCAATTTTATACAGTCTTTTTAGATTTTATAGGGTTAATCGTAGATAACACTATCACTGATGTCTTCCGTCTGCACGCACTTAATATCTACATTCTGTAGGACGCGCGTTTCGGCTTTCGCCATCTTCAACTACAATACTGATGCTGGTTGTGCGAATGGGGGTTTATATAGTAGTGACTGAAATTCCAGAAAGTTCCACTGTCTTCGATTTCGGCGTTTCCAGGTATGCGGTGGGGACGAGGGCGAATTCCAGAGGTTGTTTATTTTTCAAAAAAAAAAAACTTTAGTTTTTCTTTATAAATATATAAATTTTCAAATATATCTAATTTTGGTCCTTTTTCTAAAACTTTTAATATATCCATTGTGTCTTCAATTTTGCCTTCAATTTTTTGGTTGAAGTATTTTTGAGAGTATTTATTTACAGCAAGGCATTAAAATCCAGGAGTTTATCAAACAAAAATACCGAACATTAAACAAAAAACTAACAAATCTACAGAAAACTGCAATTAAAACCCACAGAAAAGAAAATAACGCAAATATTCAGTTTTACCCACGAGTAGTTAACCTATCCAACACACAGTTCAGTAATGAAGAAATCGACATTCTCAATAAAGGATTGAAACATAATTTTCCAAATAAATATGAAATATGAAATAAATAGATAATATAATCGTAGAAACTGAATTAGCTATTAACCAGGTTCCTACTGAAATCAAAGAATCCGTGAGAAATGAAGTAGCACATGCAATTCAAAAGTTAATCAAAAATAAACATAAATCAAAGCCAGACAATGAGACTCAAAAGGTAAATAAATTAAAGAAAAAGTTAAAAAACAACAGTTTATTGATTACGAAAGCCGATAAAGGTAATAGCATAGTTATTGTCGATAAAGACGAGTACATTAACAAAACACTTGAATTTTTAAACAACAATAATTGTAAGGAGTTAAAACGTGATCCCACGCCACAGTATCAGGAACAAATAAATAAAATGAAGAAATATGCAACTCTAGTTTTCAATGATTCAAGAATAAATATAGTAAATATGAATCCAAAAACGCCTAAATTAAGAGCACTTCTTAAAATACATAAGCAGAACGTTCCTATCAGGCCAGTAGTAAATCACAGGAGTGCCCCGAGTTACAAAGCAGCCAAATTTATAGCAAATTACTTGGCCAAAAACCTTGAGTTAAAGAACCAGTACAATGTTAAAAACAGCACACAGCTAACAAATGCATTAAAAGATTTGAAAGTTTTAGACAACACATATATGGCATCTTTCGATATAAGTAATCTATATACAAATATACCAATACAGGAAACAATAGAGCTTAAATTTAATAATTTAAAAGATAAAAACCCCAATGATGAGGCTGAACAGGTCAAATACATTCTGAACACGATCCTAAAACAAAATTATTTTCAATTCAATAATAAAATATACAGCCAAAGTGACGGCCTAGCGATGGGATTGCCAATTTAATCTATTTTAAGTGAAGTGTTTTTGCAAAATATAGAGGAAAAAGTTATCCCACATATTGTAGCGAATTATAACGTAAAAGCTTGGTTTAGGTATGTGGACGATTGTCTTTGTATTGTGCAAAGTGATAATCCGAATAAACAGTTTGAAAACATTCTAAATATTCTAAACAACCAGCACAAAAACTTCAAGTTCACCATTGAAAAAGAAGAAAATAATGAAATAAATTTCCTGGATCTGAAAATCATCAAGCAAGTACCAACTTTAAAATTTAAAATATTCCGTAAAGAAACCACAACAGATGTTTTAATTGGAAATTCATCGAACCACCCGTATCAGCACAAAATTGCAGCTTTCAGGAGCATGTTACACAGGGTAAATAGCTTGCCATTAGATAAACAGGCCTATGATGAAGAAATTAATACAATATACATGCTAGCAGTAAACAATGGTTTTTCTAAAAATCAAATAAAAAGGTTAAATTCACAAATCAAAAGTAAAAATGAACACAACGAAAAAAAAACCAACGAAAAATGGATATGCTTTACATACACTGGACCGGAGATGTATAAATTAGCTAAAATCTTCCAGAAAAGAAACATTTAAGTGGCATTCAGAACGAACAATAACTTAAAAAGAAGACTACACAATGAGATTGAAAAGGATGACAGGTTTTCAAAATCAGGTGTATACAGATTGAAATGCCTCTCATGCAATAAAATATACGTAGGACAAACAGGAAGAAACTTCAAAAAACGGTTTAAGGAACATATTTACTCTGTAAAACAAGATATTCCAAAGTCACATTTTGCTACACACATTGTTGAAGAGGACCATGAATACGGCAAAATTGAAGACACAATGGATATATTAAAAGTTTTAGAAAAAGGACCAAAATTAGATATATTTGAAAATTTATATATTTATAAAGAAAAACTAAAAGGTAATATTCTTAACCAACAGTCTGATGTTCTTGGTACGGACACATTTAAAATCTTTAATGAATATTTGATACGTAGAAATTAACTATTCACTATAGGAAAAACGAAAATCATAAAAATAAAATTTCAAGAAAAATCTAGAACGATGGAGAAGTCAACACACCGTGCCGCACTGATGTAAACAACCTCTGGAATTCGCCCTCGTCCCCACCGCATACCTGAAAACGCCGAAATCGAAGACAGTGGAACTTTCTGGAATTTCAGTCACTACTATATAAACCCCCATTCGCACAACCAGCATCAATATTGTAGTTGAAGATGGCGAAAGCCGAAACGCGCGTCCTACAGAATGTAGATATTAAGTGCGTGCAGACGGAAGACATCAGTGATAGTGTTATCTACGATTCATCCAGTGCCGCACGGATGTCAACAGAGACCATCGCTTCAAATTTTATAGGGTTGTTTTTCATAAATAAACTGTAAGGAGCCGTCCCTTTATCTTGTACCTTATGGAACTCAATTTCACTTAACCTCGAGTGACACTAGAGCAGTAGAGCCTCATCAAGTTCAAATTCAGTTCACAAAAATAACATTTCCACATTGAGCCACTGCATGTTGACCTTTTCATTTCTTTGTTTCTCTGTGGCTGTCAGTCTGGTCTAAGTGCCTGTTGCAACCTCATGTTTCACTGTACCTGTTCCCGGCCTTGCTCTGTTTGCGCTTTCCCTCGTCCACTTGTTGCCACTGCAGCGCACTCGATGTGTCAGGCCAAAGGTAGCGTTTGTATTTATTACCTCTATTATTGTTAGGTCTAGGCCGTATGTCTTCTGGGCGTTGGCGTCGTTCCGCTAATATGGTCATTTGTTTCTTTGACGACCTTCTGATACTTTTATTCGCAACTATTTTATGGGAATAGAAACATTAACGGAACGGTAGTAAAGTTTGTAAATGGATGTTTGCCTTGAACGTTTAATCGACTGGTGTTTTTCAAAGTATATAATGGGGTGTAGTTAACACCCTGGAAATGTTACGATCTAGCGTTAACTACCTGCGAGGTAAAGTGGGTAGGTAATAAGTATGTAGCGTAATAACAAGTAAAAAGTTTGGACCAGTATTTGTCTCAGAAGAATCTGTCGTTAACTTTGTTGTTGGTACCAGGCGATGGTCAAATAATGAAGCAACTTGCCACTGAGATATCTTGCTAGGCGAATGCCTCTGAATTTCTTCATCAGATAAAAATCTAAGATAAACATTGTAACCATAGACTGAAACACGGCTTAATACACCGAATACCATTCAGGCCTACTAAATACCACTCCGTTGTCCATAAATTAAACCCGTTAAACCCATTAAATTTTTATCACCTCCTCTCGTCAAATTCCGCTCGTACAGATTACCACCGCAGCTTCTGGCCACATTTATTAAGTCAAAAACACAGTATCATGGCCCGATCAGATTTATCGGCGAGTCCACAAACAGCCTCGGAGCCCGTGTCGGATACACGGACCACTTTAAGTGGCCGGTTAGCCTAATACATCATGGCCCCGGGTCGGAGTGTCGGAAGCCGTGGTCGCCGATCACTAATCACGCGGGACGATGTTGAGTTGTCCGGGAGGCACGGGCGCCGTACCTGGAGACTCACGCATCTAGATCATGCTCACTGGAGGCCGGTCGTGAGATGGACCGACACGGCTGCGGGCTGTTTGTTTATTGATTCTCCCCGTGAAGATTGAGATCGCTCGGGTTATTCTTGGTTTATTTGTGTTTTAGTGAGTGAGATCGTTGTGAAATAATTTTGATGAGAGGTCGGAAGGTAAAAGTGTACAACTGAAGATGATGAACATGATGAAAAGTGTATAACTTATTTGTGAGGCACCGAACCTGTCAAAACTTTATATTTTTACCGTCTCGCTTATCATGGGTTTGCAAAACTTCCCGAAGCTTTACTTAAAATAAACAACACTGTAGTCTGGTAACAGCAAGTGTGTGTAAGTGTAGTGGATGGTCATTTGTATTTAAGTTTAAGAATTGTCGTAGATATAGTGGATTCCGTCTGCCTTTCCTTCAGTACGGAATTCAACTTCATGTGAAGTCCTCAGCAAGTCTATAACGCTCTAGCTTTTGCAAAGCAGTCTAGCCTGTGTAAAACAATATCCTAAGCTGAAATAAAAGTACCTCCTAAAAACTAATTTTAAATGTGTTACAACATGCACCTAAATCCTTCACACCTACGCTTACTACAGACTACTTACTCCAGACTTATGATATGAAATCTGACGCCGGTCACCTGACCCGCTGCCCCTTCTCAAAACTAGCCTCTAATTACACAGCCCCAGCCGCTGTCCGACCGCGGCCGCAGCTGCCTCGAGCCCTTCTGGTTTGTTTTTTGTCCCTGACTCCAGTTTCTCTCTTGATGTAGGTAATAAAACCCCTCAGCTAGTGTGATCTCTCGCTTTTCAACTTTTTGTCTCCTTGCCGGCCACTATATCGTGTTTAATGTCGGTGATAATGTGTGAGAGATGATAAGTTGGGGAGGAAGCTATTTCAAGTGGGTCTAAGAAATGAAATTAAATAAGGTTTTGTAAGTGGGTGAGGAAATGGTTTGTGGTAAGGGATTTTTTTCAGGTGTCTTCAGTGGTTTTTACGAGTTCGCCTGAGTTTGTTTGAGTATTGTTGTTGCAGATTGTCTTAATTAAATATAATGAAAAAAATGTGAAAGAAAATTTTAAGTAATACTGCATGATGCAATATATTTTAAGAGGCTCATAGGAATCCACTTGTGTTGCTAAGGAAAATTGCACCGTTTAAAGATTGAAACATCCATCACACCCACATCACACCTACGTTCAGATGATTGTATCGTGCTACCAAACTTGAAATCAGGTTAGTCAAATCATTTAAGAAATCGAATTAAAGTGTCTTCATGGTAACAGTTTTACCTATGACACCTCAGTTTTCGTATTAGAATTTAGTGATGATAAATATATCATTTTGATACCAAGTTTTCAAAAGGACATTTATGCAGCTAGGAAATAAGTTTATTTTAATAATTCCCCTTTTCTTATTTTACATTAAATAAATACCTTTCTATGGCCTTCACAAAATTTAAACTACAAATAAAATGAATACTCTCTAAATAATGTATAAGAGAGGAACCTATGTACGTTTTTCGCAGAATTAAACTGCTTGTCCCACAAACCCCTCAAAATAATTATTAATCCATCTACTCATCAAATGACGTCGAGCATCTCTCCACCTTGACTTCTGACAAGCCGTTAAACATTTGCAGTACACTCAGGCCAGTGAAAGGAAGCCCAATGGATTGGCACCGTTTGCGACAGAGCGTGGTGGCAGTCGTGACTGGTTTGTTGGGACTGGCGTTCCAGAGGGCCACCGACTGCCACTTGACCCCAAGGTCACCTCACGCTACTGCTGCAGCAGTTCCCGGCAGCCACCTATCCACCTATCCTCCGGTGAAGCCCCCTGGCTGACCTCAGGGCAGGCGCCTGACCCCGGGGCCACCCACAAGGTCACTTCACACTACTGCTGCAGCAGTTCCCGGCAGCCACCGACTGCCTCCGGTGAAGCCCCCTGGCTGACCTCAGGGCAGGCGCCTGACCCTGGGGCCGCCCACAAGGTCACTTCACACTACTGCTGCAGCAGTTCCCGGCAGCCACCGACTGCCTCCGGTGAAGCCCCTGGCTGACCTCAGGGCAGGCGCCTGACCCCGGGGCCACCCACAAGGTCACTTCACACTACTGCTGCAGCAGTTCCCGGCAGCCACCGACTGTCTCCGGTGAAGCCCACTGGCTGACCTCAGGGCAGGCGCCTGACCCCGGGGCCACCCACAAGGTCACTTCACACTACTGCTGCAGCAGTTCCCGGCAGCCACCGACTGCCTTCGGTGAAGCCCCCTGGCTGACCTCAGGGCAGGCGCCTGACCCCGGGGCCACCCACAAGGTCACTTCACACTACTGCTGCAGCAGTTCCCGGGAGCCACCGACTGTCTCCGGTGAAGCCCCCTGGCTGACCTCAGGGCAGGCGCCTGACCCTGGGGCCGCCCACAAGGTCACTTCACACTACTGCTGCAGCAGTTCCCGGCAGCCACCGACTGTCTCCGGTGAAGCCCCCTGGCTGACCTCAGGGCAGGCGCCTGACCCTGGGGCCACCCACAAGGTCACTTCACACTACTGCTGCAGCAGTTCCCGGCAGCCACCGACTGCCTCCGGTGAAGCCCCCTGGCTGACCTCAGGGCAGGCGCCTGACCCTGGGGCCACCCACGAGGTCACTTTACACTACTGCTGCAGCAGTTCCCGGCAGCCACCGACTGCCTCCGGTGAAGCCCCTGGCTGACCTCAGGGCAGGCGCTGACCCCGGGGCCGCCCACAAGGTCACTTCACACTAGTGCTGCAGCAGTTCCCGGCAGCCACCGACTGCTTCCGGTGAAGCCCCCTGGCTGACCTCAGGGCAGGCGCTGACCCCGGGGCCGCCCACAAGGTCACTTCACACTAGTGCTGCAGCAGTTCGCGGCAGCCACCGAGTGCCTCCGGTGAAGCCCCTGGCTGACCTCAGGGCAGGCACCTGACCCTGGGGCCACCCACGAGGTCACTTCACCACTACTGCTGCAGAAGTTCCCGGCAGCCACCGACTGCCTCCGCTGAAGCCCTGGCTGACCTCAGGGCAGGCGCCTGACCCCGGAGCCGCCCACAAGGTCACTTCACACTACTGCTGCAGCAGTTCCCGGCAGCCACCGACTGCCTCCCGTGAAGCCCCCTGGCTGACCTCAGGGCAGGCGCCTGACCCCGGGGCCGCCCACAACGTCACTTCACACTACTGCTGCAGCAGTTCCCGGCAGCCACCTACTGCCTCAGGTGAAGCCCCTGGCTTACCTCAGGGCAGGCACCTGACCCTGGGGCCACCCAAAAGGTCACTTCACACAACTGCTGCAGCAGTTCCCTGCAGCCACCGACTGCCTCCGGTGAAGCCCTCTGGCTGACCTCAGGGTAGGAACTTGACCCGGGGGACACCCAAAAGGTCACTTCACACTACTGCTGCAGCAGTTCCCTGCAGCCACCGACTATCTCCGGTAAAGCCCTCTGGCTGACCTCAGGGTAGGAACTTGACCCCGGGGAGACCCAAAAGGTCACTTCACACTACTGCTGCAGCAGTTCCCGGCTGCCACCGACTGCCTCCGGTGAAGCCTCCTGGCTGACCTCAGGGCAGGCGCCTGACCCCGGGGCCGCCCACAAGGCTGACCTCAGGGCAGGCGCCTGACCCCGGGGCTGCCCAAAAGGTCACTTCACACTACTGCTGCAGCAGTTCCCGGCAGCCACCTACTGCCTCCGGTGAAGCCTCCTGGCTGACCTCAGGGCAGGCGCCTGACCCCGGAGCCGCCCACAAGGTCACTTCACGCTACTGCTGCAGCAGTTACCGGCAGCCACCGACTGCCTCCGGTGAAGCCCCCTGGCTGACCTCAGGGTAGGCGCTGACCCCGGGGCCGCCCACAAGGTCACTTCACACTACTGCTGCAGCAGTTCCCGGCAGCCACCGACTGTCTCCCGTGAAGCCCCTGGCTGACCTCAGGGCAGGCGCTTGACCCCGGGGCCGCCCACAAGGTCACTTCACACTACTGCTGCAGCAGTTCCCGGCAGCCACCGACTGCCTCCGGTGAAGCCCCCTGGCTGACCTCAGGGCAGGCGCCTGACCCCGGGGCCACCCACAAGGTCACTTCACACTACTACTGCAGCAGTTCCTGGCAGCCACCGACTGCCTCCGGTGAAGCCCCCTGGCTGACCTCAGGGCAGGCGCTGACCCCGGGGCCACCCACAAGGTCACTTCACACTACTGCTGCAGCAGTTCCCGGCAGCCACCGACTGCCTCCGGTGAAGCCTCCTGGCTGACCTCAGGGCAGGCGCCTGACCCCGGGGCCGCCCACAAGGTCACTTCACACTACTGCTGCAGCAGTTCCCGGCAGCCACCGACTGCCTCCGGTGAAGCCCCCTGGCTGACCTCAGGGCAGGCGCCTGACCCCGGGGCCACCCACAAGGTCACTTCACACTACTGCTGCAGCAGTTCCCGGCAGCCACCGACTGCCTCCGGTGAAGCCTCCTGGCTGACCTCAGGGCAGGCGCCTGACCCCGGGGCCGCCCACAAGGTCACTTCACACTACTGCTGCAGCAGTTCCCGGCAGCCACCGACTGCCTCCGGTGAAGCCCCCTGGCTGACCTCAGGGCAGGCGCCTGACCCCGGGGCCACCCACAAGGTCACTTCACACTACTGCTGCAGCAGTTCCCGGCAGCCACCGACTGCCTCCGGTGAAGCCCCCTGGCTGACCTCAGGGCAGGCGCCTGACCCTGGGGCCGCCCACAAGGTCACTTCACACTACTGCTGCAGCAGTTCCCGGCAGCCACCGACTGCCTCCGGTGAAGCCCCTGGCTGACCTCAGGGCAGGCGCCTGACCCCGGGGCCACCCACAAGGTCACTTCACACTACTGCTGCAGCAGTTCCCGGCAGCCACCGACTGTCTCCGGTGAAGCCCACTGGCTGACCTCAGGGCAGGCGCCTGACCCCGGGGCCACCCACAAGGTCACTTCACACTACTGCTGCAGCAGTTCCCGGCAGCCACCGACTGCCTTCGGTGAAGCCCCCTGGCTGACCTCAGGGCAGGCGCCTGACCCCGGGGCCACCCACAAGGTCACTTCACACTACTGCTGCAGCAGTTCCCGGGAGCCACCGACTGTCTCCGGTGAAGCCCCCTGGCTGACCTCAGGGCAGGCGCCTGACCCTGGGGCCGCCCACAAGGTCACTTCACACTACTGCTGCAGCAGTTCCCGGCAGCCACCGACTGTCTCCGGTGAAGCCCCCTGGCTGACCTCAGGGCAGGCGCCTGACCCTGGGGCCACCCACAAGGTCACTTCACACTACTGCTGCAGCAGTTCCCGGCAGCCACCGACTGCCTCCGGTGAAGCCCCCTGGCTGACCTCAGGGCAGGCGCCTGACCCTGGGGCCACCCACGAGGTCACTTTACACTACTGCTGCAGCAGTTCCCGGCAGCCACCGACTGCCTCCGGTGAAGCCCCTGGCTGACCTCAGGGCAGGCGCTGACCCCGGGGCCGCCCACAAGGTCACTTCACACTAGTGCTGCAGCAGTTCCCGGCAGCCACCGACTGCTTCCGGTGAAGCCCCCTGGCTGACCTCAGGGCAGGCGCTGACCCCGGGGCCGCCCACAAGGTCACTTCACACTAGTGCTGCAGCAGTTCGCGGCAGCCACCGAGTGCCTCCGGTGAAGCCCCTGGCTGACCTCAGGGCAGGCACCTGACCCTGGGGCCACCCACGAGGTCACTTCACCACTACTGCTGCAGAAGTTCCCGGCAGCCACCGACTGCCTCCGCTGAAGCCCTGGCTGACCTCAGGGCAGGCGCCTGACCCCGGAGCCGCCCACAAGGTCACTTCACACTACTGCTGCAGCAGTTCCCGGCAGCCACCGACTGCCTCCCGTGAAGCCCCCTGGCTGACCTCAGGGCAGGCGCCTGACCCCGGGGCCGCCCACAACGTCACTTCACACTACTGCTGCAGCAGTTCCCGGCAGCCACCTACTGCCTCAGGTGAAGCCCCTGGCTTACCTCAGGGCAGGCACCTGACCCTGGGGCCACCCAAAAGGTCACTTCACACAACTGCTGCAGGAGTTCCCTGCAGCCACCGACTGCCTCCGGTGAAGCCCTCTGGCTGACCTCAGGGTAGGAACTTGACCCGGGGGACACCCAAAAGGTCACTTCACACTACTGCTGCAGCAGTTCCCTGCAGCCACCGACTATCTCCGGTAAAGCCCTCTGGCTGACCTCAGGGTAGGAACTTGACCCCGGGGAGACCCAAAAGGTCACTTCACACTACTGCTGCAGCAGTTCCCGGCTGCCACCGACTGCCTCCGGTGAAGCCTCCTGGCTGACCTCAGGGCAGGCGCCTGACCCCGGGGCCGCCCACAAGGCTGACCTCAGGGCAGGCGCCTGACCCCGGGGCTGCCCAAAAGGTCACTTCACACTACTGCTGCAGCAGTTCCCGGCAGCCACCTACTGCCTCCGGTGAAGCCTCCTGGCTGACCTCAGGGCAGGCGCCTGACCCCGGAGCCGCCCACAAGGTCACTTCACGCTACTGCTGCAGCAGTTACCGGCAGCCACCGACTGCCTCCGGTGAAGCCCCCTGGCTGACCTCAGGGCAGGCGCCTGACCCCGGGGCCACCCACAAGGTCACTTCACACTACTACTGCAGCAGTTCCTGGCAGCCACCGACTGCCTCCGGTGAAGCCCCCTGGCTGACCTCAGGGCAGGCGCTGACCCCGGGGCCACCCACAAGGTCACTTCACACTACTGCTGCAGCAGTTCCCGGCAGCCACCGACTGCCTCCGGTGAAGCCTCCTGGCTGACCTCAGGGCAGGCGCCTGACCCCGGGGCCGCCCACAAGGTCACTTCACACTACTGCTGCAGCAGTTCCCGGCAGCCACCGACTGCCTCCGGTGAAGCCCCCTGGCTGACCTCAGGGCAGGCGCCTGACCCCGGGGCCACCCACAAGGTCACTTCACACTACTGCTGCAGCAGTTCCCGGCAGCCACCGACTGCCTCCGGTGAAGCCTCCTGGCTGACCTCAGGGCAGGCGCCTGACCCCGGGGCCGCCCACAAGGTCACTTCACACTACTGCTGCAGCAGTTCCCGGCAGCCACCGACTGCCTCCGGTGAAGCCCCCTGGCTGACCTCAGGGCAGGCGCCTGACCCCGGGGCCACCCACAAGGTCACTTCACACTACTGCTGCAGCAGTTCCCGGCAGCCACCGACTGCCTCCGGTGAAGCCCCCTGGCTGACCTCAGGGCAGCCGCCTGACCCCGGGGCCGCCCACAAGGTCACTTTACAATACTGCCTCAGCAGTTCCCGGCAGCCACCGACTGCCTCCGCTGAAGCCCCTGGCTGACCTCAGGGCAGGCGCCTGACCCCGGAGCCGCCCACAAGGTCACTTCACACTACTGCTGCAGCAGTTCCCGGCAGCAACCGACTGCCTCCGGTGAAGCCCCTAACTGACCTCAGGGCAGGCGCCTGACCCCGGGGCCGCCCACAAGGTCACTTCACACTACTGCTGCAGCAGTTCCCGGCAGCCACCTACTGCCTCCGATGAAGCCCCTGGCTTACCTCAGGGCAGGCACCTGACACTGGGGCCACTCACAAGGTCACTTCACACTACTGCTGCAGCAGTTCCCGGCAGCCACCTACTGCCTCCGGTAAAGCCCCTGGCTGACCTCAGGGTAGGCGCCTGACCCCGGGGCCGCCCACAAGGTCACTTCACGCTACTGCTGCAGCAGTTCCCGGCAGCCACCGACTGCCTCCGGTGAAGCCCTCTGGCTGACCTCAGGGTAGGAACTTGACCCCGGGGACACCCAAAAGGTCACTTCACACTACTGCTGCAGCAGTTCCCGGCAGCCACCGTCTGCCTCCGGTGAAGCCCCCTGGCTGACCTCAGGGCAGGCGCTGACCCCGGGGCCGCCCACAAGGTCACTTCACACTACTGCTGCAGGAGTTCCCGGCAGCCACCGACTGCCTCCGGTGAAGCCCTCTGGCTGACTTCAGGGTAGGAACTTGACCCCGGGGCCGCCCACAAGGTCACTTCACGCTACTGCTGCAGCAGTTCCCGGCAGCCACCGACTGCCTCCGGTGAAGCCCACTGGCTGACCTCAGGGCAGGCGCCTGACCCCGGGGCCACCCACAAGGTCACTTCACACTACTGCTGCAGCAGTTCCCGGCAGCCACCGACTGCCTCCGGTGAAGCCCCCTGGCTGACCTCAGGGCAGGCGCCTGACCCCGGGGCCGCCCACAAGGTCACTTCACACTACTGCTGCAGCAGTTCCCGGCAGCCACCGACTGCCTCCGGTGAAGCCCCCTGGCTGACCTCAGGGCAGGCGCCTGACCCCGGGGCCACCCACAAGGTCACTTCACACTACTGCTGCAGCAGTTCCCGGCAGCCACCGTCTGCCTCCGGTGAAGCCCCCTGGCTGACCTCAGGGCAGGCGCCTGACCCCGGGGCCGCCCACAGGGTCACTTCACACTACTGCTGCAGGAGTTCCCGGCAGCCACCGACTGCCTCCGGTGAAGCCCCCTGGCTGACCTCAGGGCAGGCGCTGACCCCGGGGCCGCCCACAAGGTCACTTCAAACTACTGCTGCAGCAGTTCCCGGCAGCCACCGACTGCCTCCGGTGAAGCCCCCTGGCTGACCTCAGGGCAGCCGCCTGACCCCGGGGCCACCCACAAGGTCACTTCACACTACTGCTGCAGCAGTTCCCGGCAGCCACCGACTCCCTCCGGTGAAGCCCCCTGGCTGACCTCAGGGCAGGCGCCTGACCCCGGGGCCGCCCACAAGGTCACTTCACACTACTGCTGCAGCAGTTCCCGGCAGCCACCGATTGCCTCCGGTGAAGCCCCTGGCTGACCTCAGGGCAGGCGCCTGACCCCGGGGCCACCCACAAGGTCACTTCACACTACTGCTGCAGCAGTTCCCGGCAGCCACCGACTGTCTCCGGTGAAGCCCCCTGGCTGACCTCAGGGCAGGCGCCTGACCCCGGGGCCACCCACAAGGTCACTTCACACTACTGCTGCAGCAGTTCCCGGCAGCCACCGACTGTCTCCGGTGAAGCCCCCTGGCTGACCTCAGGGCAGGCGCCTGACCCCGGGGCCACCCACAAGGTCACTTCACACTACTGCTGCAGCAGTTCCCGGCAGCCACCGACTGTCTCCGGTGAAGCCCCCTGGCTGACCTCAGGGCAGGCGCCTGACCCCGGGGCCACCCACAAGGTCACTTCACACTACTGCTGCAGCAGTTCCCGGCAGCCACCGACTGTCTCCGGTGAAGCCCCCTGGCTGACCTCAGGGCAGGCGCCTGACCCCGGGGCCGCCCACAAGGTCACTTCACACTACTGCTGCAGCAGTTCCCGGCAGCCACCGACTGCCTCCGGTGAAGCCCCTGGCTGACCTCAGGGCAGGCGCCTGACCCCGGGGCCGCCCACAAGGTTACTTCACACTACTGCTGCAGCAGTTCCCGTCCTCAGGGGCCACCGACTGCCTCCGGTGAAGCCCCCTGGCTGACCTCAGGGCAGGCGCCTGACCCCGGGGCCGCCCACAAGGTCACTTCACACTACTGCTGCAGCAGTTCCCGTCCTCAGGGGCCACCGACTGCCTCCGGTGAAGCCCTCTGGATGACCTCAGGGCAGGCGCCTGACCCCGGGGCCACCCACAAGGTCACTTCACACTACTGCTGCAGCAGTTCCCGGCAGCCACCGACTGCCTCCGGTGAAGCCCCCTGGCTGACCTCAGGGCAGGCGCCTGACCCCGGGGCCGCCCACAAGGTCACCTCACACTACTGCTGCAGCAGTTCCCGGCAGCCACCGACTGCCTCCGGTGAAGCCCCCTGGCTGACCTCAGGGCAGGCGCCTGACCCCGGGGCCGCCCACAAGGTCACTTCACACTACTGCTGCAGCAGTTCCCGGCAGCCACCGACTGCCTCCGGTGAAGCCCCTGGCTGACCTCAGGGCAGGCGCCTGACCCCGGGGCCGCCCACAAGGTCACTTCACACTACTGCTGCAGCAGTTCCCGGCAGCCACCGACTGCCTCCGGTGAAGCCCCCTGGCTGACCTCAGGGCAGGCGGCTGACCCCGGGGCCGCCCACAAGGTCACTTCAGACTACTGCTGCAGCAGTTCCCGGCAGCCACCTACTGCCTCCGGTGAAGCCCCCTGGCTGACCTCAGGGCAGGCGCCTGACCCCGGGGCCGCCCACAAGGTCACTTCACACTGCTGCTGCAGCAGTTCCCGGCAGCCACCGACTGCCTCCGGTGAAGCCCCCTGGCTGACCTCAGGGCAGGCGCCTGACCCCGGGGCCACCCACAAGGTCACTTCACACTACTGCTGCAGCAGTTCCCGGCAGCCACCGACTGCCTCCGGTGAAGCCCCCTGGCTGACCTCAGGGCAGGCGCCTGACCCCGGGGCCGCCCACAAGGTCACTTCACACTACTGCTGCAGCAGTTCCCGTCCTCAGGGGCCACCGACTAGTCCCTCTAGCGGTCACTTCACATTACTGTTGATGCAGTCCCCGCTGAATAAATAAATTGCTTTGGGATGCTGGGCTTCAGTGATATTTGTCTGTTATTGAATATCTGTTATCTAGCCAGACTATACTTACTAGGCGTATAGGTTGCACTTTAGGTATAGTGACACTTTACCTAAACTAATCCTAATATAAGTATGTTATGTTTGCCTAGTAGAATATTTTTTACTCCGTGACGTGCAGACAATACAATACAACAAAATAACACGCTTGTAGACTGAGCGCGAGGCTTAAAGCTGAAAAAGTTCCCTAGATGAATGTGTGTGCGTTCAGAATGTAATATTTCCTTAATTTTATTGAATCATAAACAACATGATAATTCAATTCATAATAAGATGTAAAATATGTTTAGTGAACTTCCAATTGGAACTGAAAATTATATTACCCAAACAACAACTGTTCAAATTATTACCTATAATATATGAAACGATTATCTTATGAAGTTACAGAGCTTTCATGATTGAGGATGTGCAAAACGTAAAAGTATTTGATATTTTAGGGTTCATCCATGTGTCCATTGGTTGCCAAATATGTTCAGTGACTTGTCAATTTATCCAGAAACAATATATATTATTCCATATTTTCACTTTTCTTGAATTTAAATTATTGGGTTTTATTTATATTTTTCGGAATAATATTGGCTTTATTTCGACTGGTCTAACTGGTTTCGACGTTCACAATTGGTTGTCTCGAAGATGTTATATCACGTGCTTAGTTCAGTGGGTCAGTATTATGACAGTTCTTCCACTTCAATCCCTCCACGGTTGTATTCGACAGTGACGGATCGTCTAAACTTGGTTATTAAAGCACGTTGAATTAAAATCGGATGAAAATGTTGACAACACTGGTTTTCTGGGGCGTCCTAATCCCCAGCTTAACAATACAACACAATAACCAAGAAAGGGTAGAAGATCAATTTATTTATGTTTTGTAAAGCCAAAATTTGTTGCTCTATCGTCCTTTCCATCCCCGGTTGTAAACCTACATTTCTAATGACCTTTTAATAGCCTAGCCCTTGCTTGGTTTTATTCGACAGACGAATATGTCTGTTTTCTCGCTAACAGTGTTAATCTCGCTATCAGTGTGAGATTAACACTGCACCATAATATATAAAACTCTTATTATTCCTCCCTTCCCCCATAAAAGAGGGGAAATGCATATAACTTTGGCGCTTTGAAATGTTTTTTGAGGATTATAGTGTTGTTTCAATTACCATCACCACAATTATTACTCAACATACCTCTATCTCAATGGAACAATTTAACACAAAATTAACGTGTACAAAACAAGCCTTACAGCATGTATATATATTAATAACATCCAGTGGCGATTGTCATCCGACGCTTATGTATTCCTAATGAAGCCACCCGCAACTGATGATGTGTCATCAGGAGCTGGACCATTATTAATGCGGTCATCAGCCGTACCTTGCTACTGCAGCCATCTGTAACCCGAGGCACAGCTGATCGTCGCATCTTCTGGTAATTGAGTCATATGTTACCTTGTCACGTCGGTAAACTAATATGGAACGCAATCCGTCAAGGAACGGCACGATGCTTATTATTACGACTTTATTATTGTATTTTAAGGAGATTTTGTTGGTTTTCTATAGATTTTTGCTTGGGGTTTTGTTTAGTTTG
This sequence comes from Flexamia atlantica, assembly GCA_035578135.1. Taxonomy (NCBI): domain Eukaryota; kingdom Metazoa; phylum Arthropoda; class Insecta; order Hemiptera; family Cicadellidae; genus Flexamia; species Flexamia atlantica. The sequence goes on along the minus strand of JAQJVK010000004.1, from coordinate 32,487,461 downwards.
TTTTGAGATTGAAATTTAGGGCTGTGAAGATTGAAAAGCCATTGTGAATGGTTAGAATCAAATATATTTGTATAAAATCAACAGTGCAAACCGCATAAAATGATACCTAATTAATTTCTTGTGCTTTGTTTCATGTTGCTTAGGTGTACAAGACAACAGAAAGGCGTAATTGGTTTAAAATAAAACAATAAGAGTTTCATATATTATGGTGCAGTGTTAATCTCACACTGATAGCGAGATTAACACTGATAGCGAGATTAGTTGTGTTCCACAAGACCCTGCAGTAGTAGTGATGGCTATTTTTCTGAGGAAGGTTGTAGCGAATTTATCTTTGACAGATTGAGAGGATCATTTAGTTTCACTAGTCGGGAGGATTATGTACTTTCAATTATTTTAACCCCACTTAACAATTCAATCAAGTTTAAAGATTATTGGCCCAATATTATATCTTAATGACTATACCTTCCGAAGATTACTCTAATAAACTACCATAATGTAATAAATATACAAACAACTCCAACATAAAATAACTCTCAACCATATCTACAACATATACCAGTCTATAGCCATACACAGGGCTATTGTAGGATGCAAATCAGGCGAGATATTATATTCCTCATTGTCCATTATCGGAAGCGGTGATAACAGATCAGGTGTGGCGAGGTTGATTATTGCCTGTAATTGCAGTGCGGCCAGCCACCCACTCGCTATCAGTATTTACAACTTGTTAGTTAACCGGTATCGGATCAGAGGCCCTCTGCGCCGCCACCGCTCGGAGACGATAACGCCATCAATAGTGTCCTGCAACACTCGCCGGGCGGATATGAGGCGGCTGTTTATGACGGGCTATTGTTATTGGTCAGGTGATTGCGGTGTGGTATTCATCTACTTGTAACACATTTAGTTTGATTTTGAGGTCTTCAATACACTATATAAGGCTATTTTAGGAATTCCTAATTTATTTTAGGAATTCCTCGAGTTGATATTTGCGTGTAAAATAAATGTTTAGCAATTTTCTTTTTTGATTAGGAATCAAAGAAGCTTAGTATGCCAAAGTAAAAGCGTTCATGGTTGTAATATTATAACTATTTTCATAACTGGTACCGTAGTTGGAATCTGCAGTAAAAAGGGAAAAAAATTGGATATCATTCATCAGGTCATGATATTAACCTGAATGTTATTTTTGCTAGAAACTAATGCTGGATGTACTAACGTTTTTGGACTGACAATATATCATTAAAATACAGATAATGTTGCGGTGCGACGTTTCAAGTCATAGAATATGCGAATCAGAAATGCTGTAAAATAAAATGTACCAACAGCTCACGTAGTTTATTTTTGTGAAAGGTAATTAAACAATACTTACAATAAAAGCCTAATTTAAATGTAAAGAATCCATCATTCTTTTTGAATCTCTTCAAATTTATTTCCCATAGAAAATGTAAACTAATATGAAATAAATATGTTCCTTTAATGTAAAATGGCCGACAGAAACAACTGTTTTAATGAGGCAGCACCATCATGTAATTGTACATCAAAACAAACTACTTTACACGTTGTCAAGTACAGTTAAGGTGACGATGTCGTATGATGAAGGTATTCATAGGTCATTATGCTAACCAGAATTTAAGACTCTTGCTAGTAGCTAAAGCTGGATGGTATTATCATTTTATTAACCATCTATCTTTTAATTAAATTCAATAATGCAGCACGACGCGACGTTCAGTGAGACGGAATAAGCAAATTAGAAATTTTATAAAAATAATACCTCCCAACAGTTTAGGTGCGTATATTATTATAAAATGTAATAAAATATTATTTTATAAGAATAATTTAACTGCACTATAAACCTTTCCGGCCTTTTAAATTACTTCAAACTCATTTCTCTTGGAAAATTTATATACGCAACCTTCATTTAACATAAAATGGGTTGCAGACATCTATTACTGTTCGTTAAAGCAACACCCGCAGAAAAAGCAACCTACTACATACAACTTTAACATCAAAGCAAACTAGCTGACTCGTTGTCGAGAATAGTTGAGGTGGCGACGGGATACGACGAAGGTGTGACGGGATACGACGAAGGTGTGACGGGATACGACGAAGGTGTGACGGGATACGACGAAGGTGCGACGTGATACGGCGGTGTATCACGTCCGGTAAGCCGGGGGCTCCAACACTGCGCACTTTTGTCGCTGCTTTGACGACATGTGCTTAGCGGTCTTCAAACACGGTCACACCGCTCTCCTCCATTAATTAACAACCGAGTTTGTTCCAGGATAATCTTCGGTTTGATAAATTACAAAATGGAACTAGTGTTGCGTTTTGCCTGCGGTTGTTGTGTTTTTTCTTTCGTTACTTTGTCAACTTTGTAAGAAGTGGTAATTTACGTGAGGGCTGAAAACATTGCTACGTTGATTTTTGATAACGGTTAAAATATTTAATTGCCATTTATATTTCTGATATCCCGAAGAAATATTTACTCATGCTTAATACACTAGAGAAAAGGTTCTCTACACTTTGTTATTTAATATTAATGAACTAATTTACGGTTTTCAGTCTGGCTATTTGCTTATCACTACGTTTTGAGGTTCGATCTCTTATTAAGTATGTACTTGTCTACAGTTTGATTTAAGTAGTATTTTGTGATGATATCAAATATTTGTAATGATATATTTTTATCATTATAAGAAGGAAAATTCACGCTTTTCGACTATAGAGGCATTTAAAATAAGTATTGAAGTTTTATTAAAGGGAAATTTTAACCAGGCTTCAAAGGCAGCAACAATATATAATGAGAGGATCAGTGATACATTTTTCCACAATGCATCGTTTAATCTGTGCTATAAAGTTATGAGGCATATTCTTTATTATTGCTCAATACGCACTTATATTCGATAAAATGTAATTATAATATGAGATAAGAGTCTAAATGATTACAATAAAATGTTGTTTTATGTCTTTTTAGTTAGGGAGGGATTTCATCATAATCAGCCAAACAAGAAAGGCGAATTTCGACAATTAGGAATATGGACAAATCAGCGACCAAAGAATAATATTATTCTTTGGTCGCTGGGTCAGATTTTGTACAGTATCAGCTGAGTAAAGGCTGGACAGACATTGTTCCAAATAGAAACACATCTGGCCTTTAAAACTATCTCAGACATATTTTCTTTGCTTCGAGTCGTATGAAATGTTAAGATAAATCTTTGTGAAACGTCAGAAAGTCAACTTTGATGTTTATATAAATGTTGTACAGCAATTGAATCAATTAAATTGAAAATTTGGGATAAAACTGTTTTGCCCAACCTCGTTACCTTTTTACACCGCACTTGGTGGCCTCCGTCTTCAACATGCCTTTAGGAGACGATTGAAAAGTCAGATTATTGAGTTATCTCTCAACATGTAACAGCCTACACATCTGGGTTACATAATAGCTGCACAGATATTCATTGATGACAACGTTTAATTTGTTGCTTCCATTCATCATCCTTCATACTCTGTGGGAGACTTTATTATGCACAAGCTGAGATTAGTTCCCTGGGTGTTGTGCAGCTGGAGCATTGAAATACAAGAGCCAATGCAAATTGATACGTGGAAAATGATAGCTGATGTAACTGATTGCGAGAGATTGAAGGAGAATCAACGAGGCCGCCTGGTAGTCGGATTACTCCTTGGAATAGAATCCATGATCTGGTTGATTTGAGTTTCAAATGTTTCGAAACACACCTATACCGCTTCTACTGGGAACCCATTTCTGACACGAGCATATGTGAAAGCTTATCAATCAAGCTTTTGTGAAGGTAATCAAACGATGAAAGCTTTAATTGCAGTTTCACCTCCATTAAAACGCTACACTTTAGGAAAGCTTACGAATTTAAATTAAACCAGCGATCACTGTTCTTTCGTATTTTCCTCTTCCATTACAAACAGAAGAAATAGGTTTCGTTATTAAATGTTAATCATTTTTATTCAAGGGCTTTGCAACACAACCTGGATGCGCTCACTTGCTTGACTAATCAAAACTTTATTCCCAGCTTATTTTTCAATGACTTAAAAAGAACAATGAACACAGTTTTCTTAATGGGCCTTGCACATTAAATATATGCCAAAAACGCTTCTTTATTTACTCAACGGTATTTGGATAAAATCTTTGAAACAGACGCCAAAATATAATGTTAAAATGGCGAATAAATAATCAATTAGATAATACACACACCGATTAATCGAGATTAAATCTTTCGGGTGGTATCAATAATATGTACACTCACGCACACATTCACACACATTACGCAATTTATTTTTGTATAATGGAAATAGGGTGTATTAAATCCTGTAAGTTATCTTTTTTATAGCTTATGATAAAAAGAAGTCTACAAGAATGACAAACTAACAACTGGAATCAAAATTATGATATTTTTAGCATTTACAAAAGTTAACTTAACCTTAAAATTATTCGAAAACCATAGTGAGAGAGTGTGTAAAATTTACTCGATCCTCAAATGCGGCTCATTCTCTTTACCTTCTGCAGGCTATTTATATATTTGACAAGCTTTGTAGGGCTATTTATTTATGGCACGGTTATATATTTTCAAGCGAAGATGGTTTCAAAGCTCAATGAGAGCATCAGGAATTTCTTCTCTTGACCTATATTATAATGATTCTGCCTTAATAATCTATCTTTATATATCAGGATGAAATTCCTTTCAACATTATGGCCAAATAGCTGCATCGAGGAGCACGCATTTGTTTACATAATATGTGAAAAAAGTGGTATTCAAAAATAGAATATATATTTTTTAATATCTCTATAGAGATATTTAAAAAATAGAGATATAGAGATAATTATGGATATCTAAAAAGAGATATTATCTCTTTTAGTTGGGCACACACTAAGAAGATATTTTTTTAATTCCCTTAGAGCTCTTTCCTACAGAGGGTAAAACGTTGTTATTTACATTCATGGGGAATAACTATTTTTTCTTTTGTTTGTTTTACGTGTTTCTACGCCAGTGACGATGTTTAACGTTTTAATCAGGAACGGTCCAAATCCGGGTCTTCTTATAACTGGCGCCAAATTTTAAGGCCCACAACGTCCATAAACCCAATGCTAAAATTAATATTAGTCTTACGGACGGCGTGGTCCTTAAGATTTGGCGCCAGTTATACTATGTATATTTTTATTTAAAGAACTTTGCCACCATTTTTGTATTCAACAAAAATGTTATTCATAGGTGGTTTTCCCTCAGTTACAAGTCTGCATTGCTAGATGTGTCTCAAGCATTGACAGTTTCAAAGCACAGAGACATACCCATGTGGTTCTTTGCTCTACAAGTTTTAGGGACCATCAGAGATCTGTTTGATAGGCAGCTAGAGTTGTAAAGCAAAATGCTGTTGTTTAATTAATTTCCATATGTAATAGACGTTCACATTAATTTTAAGACTCGAATTGATTGTTTTTATAAATACAGAAGCAAATTTGAAAAATAATTGTGTAAACAATATAAGGTATATTTTTAAAATATAAGTCTATTTACAAGGACCAAGGACAAGTGTTCTTATATCAGTAATTGAATAAAACAGAATTCTTAAAAGTATTTTTGGGCGAAATTATTGTAAGTTTCAGACACTAAAAGCTAATATAACGGTTGGCTCTCACTAGAAAGAAGTAACGACTTGTCATATATTGTACAGGGCCGGTACTGGGCTCGTCGGAGGACCGATGCTGCTAGGTGTCAAAAGAGATTCGATTCTCTACCTTCATTTCAATTAATCTACTCATCCAGGGCCATGAAATGGTATTCTGGTGGACCACTTACTCCTCAGCAGCAACATTTGTTCTCCTTTTTGCGAATTTCCCCTGTAGGGAAGAAGCTGGCACAGACATTTATTGTACTAATTATCCGGACGATTTCAAAAACCAGCCTAATTGGACTGTTTGAGGAGGGAGGTAAGGAGGATAAACCGCTCCAAAAATAAAGATAAAAAAGACGAAAAAAACACATAAAAAATAAAAATTATTTAGGTCTTGTTTGAACCAAAGAATTGAGCTTGGAAAAACAAATTATTTGGTATCTTGAATTGTTGCCCTATATCAATTGGTTACCGAGATATCACTCACTAGTGGTAAACACAGCACGTTGTCCCAATGTTAATCTTATGGGATATATATCAAATTCTAAATCTCGCATATATCTGAACATATTTTAATGAAACTTGGTATAGCTTCATCTTGTTGATATCTACTGGACTATTGCAAAAAATATCTAAACTTGACACTTCCGTGGCAGCAACCTGCATACTCATTTCCCATGATATTCTTATGGAGAAAATTGTCGTATGTTCATTTCAGGATTTAAGTTGATTAAACTTGATTTGTGGCTCCGTTTAAAAGACTTATTTAAGCATTTGAAATTCGCTGAGTATACAGGTCTGCTGCAACGGGGGTATTTGTAAATACAGAAACAAATTTTAAAAATAATCCTGTAAAAAATAAACTGTATAGTTTAAAATATAAGTCTATATTCACAACGACCAAGGACAAGAGTTCTTATTTCAGTAATTGGATAAAAAAGATCTTTTAGTTTTTTTTGGGTGAAATTATTGAAGTTTCAGATATTAAAAGCTTTATAGCGGTTGGTTCTCGCTGGAAAGACGTTACGACGTGTCGGGATATATTATGCAGGGCCGACACCGGGTTCGTCGGAGGACGATGCTGCTAGGTGTCTAAAGAGATTCGATTCTCTACCTTCGTTTCACAGTTATGCTACTAATTCACACAGGACCATGAAATGGAATCCTGGTGGACTACTTAAACCTCAGTAGTAACATTTGTTCTCCTTTTGGTCAGTTTTTGGTGCAACACCAGTTTTTGGTCAGAAGGGTTACACCATTTGCTATTAGCAGGTAACTTATATATATATATATATATATATATATATATTTGTAGCTCTTGCAATCTTAAAGACCACCAAATTGCTAAAATTACGTGTCAGAAACTGCATCTTTTAACTTTAACGCTGATTCAAAGTGTAGACAAAATGCTTGTTACCATTATCTTAGTACATAGAGACTTCATTAATGAAAACACACTGATACTAACCTACAAAACATTATAAAATAAGTTTAAGGTTGGTTAAAATTGATTTATTCTTGTATGAACATAATTAATAAATAATGAACAACATAAAATGAATAACATCTGTAACAACTAAACTATAACTGAAATACGAACCACCTAGTTTCATCTCAACATAACTTAGCTGATGTCGTTTGTGATCTAGTTAGTTGTTGTTTATTTTAAAACCCTTTAAAATAGTTAAGTTAAATAGTTCCAGGCAAATTTATTTTGTAATTTGGTTATGATTATGAGTTAATTGTTCCCCTTCTGATATTACAGGTTCCTCCTAGTTCTGGTGAGACTTCCTCAATTAGGTGTAATCCTTCTGCGGAAGTATAACCCAATTTTTAATGGTAAATCTCTTTATGGATCTCTCTAAATTCACCGGCATTTTAAAACCATGTACCGTGGTACAAACTGAATACATTTCAACGTGGTTAACAGAGGTAACTCATTTGTTGATAACAGCAATCCTGCCATTTCCCTGGCTACTGGAGGTCTCCCGAAGAAGAACATGTGTACCAAGCAGCGAGAGCGAGAGTGCCGCAGCTCCCAGATCCTCCCAGGATCCTCCGGGGCTCCAGCTGTGAAGACAACGCGTGACGAACCGCGGATAATTTATTCAGGAGCGATCGGTCCAACGTAAACACACCGCGACCAATCGGCCCCGCGAGCCCCGGGCAAACAAAGCGCCTCCAGATTAAGTCACATTTTACAAACCGCCGATAACGCGAAACTTGTAATTTTTGGCCCTCTGCAAACTTGTAATGGCGGCGCGTCGGGACCGCTCGCGATCATTACACAGGAGGAGCCGCAATCAGCGGAGTTCTCGCGACGATTAAAATGGAAGCGACGGTTGTTAAATCTCGGGAATTAATCAGGAAACGCTCGCCTATTATCAATTAAGCCGGAGTAATTTTATGAACTAGTTGGGATGTTGGGTTTTATGAAGATTGTGTATTAGGTGATTTCATGATTGGCGGTATCAATCCATGATAGTCTGTAGAAGAGATTTTTTATGTTAATAGCCTTGAATATTTGACTGTAAATAAATAATTGATTTCGGATTCAAAATAAATGCTTGAATCAATAAAAAGTAATTTCTAAGGTTTGGCGTAAAACAAAGTATTTAGCTGTACAACGGTTAGTGAGGGTCTTTAGTGCTATATCTGACAGATAAAACTGTTCGAAAATATATACGCTCCTTAAGAGTCCTGTAGCTGATTTATTAATAGAAAATAATAAAAATGTTGTTCTTAACGAAATAAAGTGTAAAATCCGGTGTGGAAATAAATACACAGCCCTTACAGTAACCTATACACGTACATTAATATTCAATGTGACATTGTACTGATTTTGTGATTTGATCTTATAAACATTTTCTAACAACTTATGATGAATAGCTTGTATTATGATTATCTTTTGTAAAAGGTTTGATTCTGATTTGAGTGACTGTGCTTACTATTGTTACACTTAGTTTATTTTTATTTTAATTGTGTGATTGTCGTGTAGTTTGAATCAGTATTATACTCAAACTATGATTCCTCTTAACACTCATTCCCAAAAATTTCGTATAGTTTGAATCAGTATTTTACTCAAACTATGATTTCTCCAAATACTCATTCCATAAACTTAAATATATCTCCTCTCTCGGAGTGAAAATAAACTTTGATCTTCAATAATCCACGCTCTACCGAGAGACACTTACCTTTATTAAACGCGAACCGTCTAGACCGTTGAAGGCGAAGTAGAACGAGAAGTTGAATGAAGGGTGGAAACAATAAGAACTTTTTAAAGGACAGCTTTTTACAAAAATTAGGAGTGAGAGTCGCGGCGCCGGCGACTCATGCTAACGAACGACTCCGATTGAACGAGTTCCCATCATAGACACTCGTTACTGATGCCCGCTCACCACATTACAGATCCTCACGTCAATTATTGCTACAGTTCTGTCCTGTTGAAGAATACACTTGTTACGGTTGGAGTTTATTTTTAGCCGGTATGTTTACGAGCTTGTGTCTCGAGGTAGTTAACGAGGTTCGAGTGCGATTCTGCTGCTGCTACTGACACGGACTGGTTTATCTGACATGGGAGATATGGGGTATCCATTTGTAAGAATTTTTTTTTAAGAGGACGTCCAATAAAGGTCTGATAAATTTGAATTGGATTAATATCAAAGGGATAAATTACAAACAATAACTATTTTTCTTTTTGAAGGCGCTTTCAGAAGCTTTGTTGCGAATTTTGAAATGAAAGAGAAAGTGAAAGGGTATATTGAGTGAAAATGTATTTAAATTCATCAGAAACAACATTATAACTAATAGTTATAGTTTTTTATTTTTGAGTAGCATTTCAACTTCCAAACTAACATTTTATGACCGAACTATATGTTAATATCTAATGTTTACCTAACGATCCAAATTTTATTGAATGGAGACCTAGGTTCTACGCCGTAGCGTTATCATTAGTCCTTTTCTCCTAGGTTAAGCTTAACATTATCTTTCTCATCTCTTGCTTGAGATTTGGTCAAGTTGAATAAAATCACAAACAATTTACACTTACATGAATACATAAAAAAACACAAGTAAAGAAAACTTTGATTCATGGCCATAAACATGAATAGCACACCTAACCTCCAACGTCGGAGGTTAGGTGTGCTAGTCATGATCGCGTAGAAACCTAGGTCTCCATTTAATAAAATTTGGATCGTAAGGTAAACCTTAGGTATTAACAATGATCAATAACGATAAAACTACTAATACTACAAAACATTCTTGAGAACCCCACAAACTCCAGTTTAGTATCTTCTGAATAACATTGGACATCAAATCAAATTAAAAGACCTGATTAAATGAACTCTACTCGCCGAATGAAGCGTACATAACAGCTGAATATGAAACAAACAGAAAACTGACCAACTGTAAAAATAATAAATTCGAAACGTAATTGTGAAAACACAATTATTAAAATAAAGAAGAAAATTTATAATTTTTGGCTCCTCAAAACGTTTACCCTCCGAAAAACCTAATAACGGAATCGTCCAACCAACTAAAATTTATTAGACAGCACACATCTAACTTCCAAAATGCCTCCCACCCACCCACTTATCACTTCCCCGCCAACTTTCCCCCGTTCCCACCGTAAACCTCGTCAGCTCCTCGGGTCCTGGAGTCCCGGGGAGCCTGGAGACACAAAGGTTCCTCCTGATTAGCTATTCACCGTCGCTCCGTCACGCCGGCGGACAAAGCTGACATTATCCCACGGCCACATTACACGGGGGGGGGGGGGGGTGACACCCCTCCCCCTCCCCAGCCATCAAGGTAATGACCATCACGTCGCTTTACACCTTCACTGTCGGTTTTACCCCGATTGCCCTCTTCACGCACCTGCTTCGGTTTTCACTTTAAGGAGAGGTTATTTTCAACAGCTCTTGAGTGGGTGTGTAGAATCATGCTTAGGATGAGAATGTTTAAATTGAACCCTTTTTTATAAATAAACTAAGGATTTTATTCGACAGTAACTAACCTTGATATGTAAAGCCTCTTTCCACAGAACATCTTCAGGAATTATGAATGCAACTGATTGAAGCAGTTTATGTTGTATAACCTGAAGATGTTTCGAGGAACGAAATATGTCGTGTTACGATTGGCAGTAGGTGGATAGAGTGATTAATTATACCATTTATTTATTTATTTATTTGTTTGTGACAGTCAAGGGTCGAAATGAATCATTAACATTTTTCTTTTAATAAAAACAATATATTTGTTTGATACTGCCCTTCTATGAATACATTTGATTATTGTTTGTGTAGTATAAGGCTAAAAGACTGTTGTTTGTTTTCTATGAATTAAAAATGCAATAACAGTCGTCGAACGTGGTTGTATAGCGGTTTGAAACGATTTCATTTTCGATTATTAGGTTCAAAATTAAATTTAAGCATTGAAACAGTTCAAAAGTTCAAGTTTGAATCAAGGATTTTTATTTTATTTCTGTGCTCTTGTTAAGTGATTCTCTTTTAATAAAATACAATACATCACGAAATTTTAATTATTTATTGCGGAAAAAATCATTTGTATAAGCAATCACTTAACCCTCTTGGTCAATTCCTTCTAAAATCTGTCATATTTTTCAAATAGTTTCCTGGAATGTAGAATCAAGTTTCAGCTGTTTCTCGTGGGCTTTTGAAAGCTTGCATTTATCTTAATTGAATAGTAAATCATTATAAATAATGATTCGTGTATAAATATATTGTGTGAAAATGGTGAGGGAAAACTTTAACTCAATAAATGTAAAACGTAAAAAAAACGTAAACGTAAAAAATAAACGTAAAAATAGTTCAGGGCAAAAAAGTCAAATCATAAATATAAGGCAGGATTTTTTTAACCATTACATTTTTAAGTGCAATCAAAATCTCTACGAAATCATTGATCAAACTATTTAGGACCTTGACGAGCCAAAGTAGAAAACATATTTGTTATTCCGTATTGATAGATAAAACAAATTTTAAACGAACGTTAAAATATATATAAGTTTCTTTCGTGGTAAAGAGGAAACTCATTTACCACAACATTACCTATCAAATAACACTGATTAAGTGAAATTTAGAGTAAAACAACAGTAGTTTTACTTCGCTTAAAATGTCACAAACACTTTTTATTTTCAATGTGAATTATATTTTCACATGTATCATACTAACATTTTTGTACTAAATACAGGGTTTCCATAAAATAATGATGGGGTTTTAACTTTCTGCCAAACTATTATAAGACGAATTAAATATTTCATATTGGTACACCTACATCAAGTAGCTCAAACAGTTTTGTTTACATTAATTAAACTGCTGTGTTGATTTTTGTGCTAATCAATAACCTTATTCTTTGAAATAAACTTTAAGTTGTGTTTTTTTACAAACATGTTTTCTGATAAAAAAAAAAGGCTGAGTGTGTATTGTTGTTAGGTGAACTAAAGTCAGTGGCTCTAGTACAACGGGCATTTAGTAGAACATTTAATTTAACAAAGCTCCACTTCATGAATTCGTCTTTGGAGTAAGCAGTTAATTAACACCGGTTCAGTTAAAAAGCAAAGTAGGCCTGGTAGACCAGATCATCGTCTGGACGTCTGCAGAGCAAGAAATTGTGGCCATGTTAAAATTTATTAGCTATGAATAAAATCTTTTTGATGTCAGAAATTCAACAAAATAAATAAGTTTTTTGTAACTTTACTCGTTTTTTTTTATTTCATTTTTAAACCCCACCATTATTTTATGGAAACCCTGTATAACGAAATTTTTAATATTTACAGAAATTAAACTTCTTAATAGATCCAAAAGCCTACTTGTCCTGTCGACGAATAATACATAGTAGGCTATTACTTTTTAAAGCAGTATCCTGACTGTGCAGTTTTTGTCTATCACGTCTAGTAAGCTAAAATAAATTTTCATAATCGCATATGACTTCAATATGCCTTCAATTTGATTGAAGGAATTTACATTTGTTACTATCCTGATGACTCATGGAATAGGAATTAAGTTACAGTTATAGTCCACATCTGTTTTAGTGTATTTTTACTATTAAAAAAAATTACAATACAAAGTTTTCACCGAAATATTGATTTGTGAGACGTAAGAAAAATGAGGTTCTCTAAAGATTAGATTGTTACAATGAGTTTTTTATTTTTGAGTGTCTTATTTTACACCTCAATGTTATTGACCTTAACTTAAAAATACAAATATTAATGAACAATATAAAATAGATTAATGAACTTAATTTCAAGATCCTACAGAACGTGAATAAATTCTTAATTCTGAATTTTAATATGAACGGGATTTTATCCGTTAATGAAAGGAAGGAAGTAGTATTAATTTGTCCTTTGTAAGAAATCTAATCTTTAAAATAATCTAATAAACAAGAGTAAAAAAAAATAAAAGTAGACGGAACCAAAATGCTATAATTTTATTGTTTAAAGAGGATCAACAAACAAATGCCTTCAGCAGTGAATTGCTTTGTGTTTGGTCCCGGATTTGGTGTCAATAGACCGCTTGCTGTGTGCTAATTGGGCCTTTTACAATTGCTCTTCATGTCTATCCTCTTACAGGAGTGTAAATTAGTAAGCATCCTAAACATTAAATTTGTAAAATTTAGGTTTGAGTCTTGCATTGATAGAACGAGCAGGAATGTTATTTTTTAACTTGCTAATATATTTTATAGATTATTCTCCGTTCACCTATGATTTTCATAAATCCTTGTATGATAAATTGCATGTCTTAGAAAACATTTCTACTCACGTTTACTAATACGGCGTTATAATAGTAAATGACAATAGTACAGTAAAATTTGTCCAAAAAAGACCATTCGGAAAAAAAAATGCCCCACCATGAATCATGGTGTAACAGTCACCTTACCCTCTAGTTTAAAAATCCGATGAGTCCATAAACATTCAGGGGGTGGAAGGCCGCTTTTTGAAGGGGGAGGGGAAAATGGTAGTATTTTTGAAAAACACAATAACTCTGGTGCATAAGGTCCGATCCAAATAAAATTTGGTGTGGGCATTTAAAACTCTACTTAAAAAAAAAATAAATTTGATCGGTATATCATAAGGGGTCAAAAGGTGGGCTTTAGTACCTCAAAAATGGGATTTTCACATTTTTGGTATTCAAAAATTAAAATTACTCAATTTTTGTTTCCTTTTTGAATTCAGCTAAAAAAAATAAACAATTTAGTATTTTGAATTACCACTTTACGCCCAATGGTTACCGAGATATTAAAATTGGTAAACTCAGTAGGCCTAAGTTGTCCATTAATAACCTAAAATACAACAAATTATATATCCGACTTATTTCTTAACATTTATCAAAGATATTACGTATCTGGCTTCCTATAGTTGAACTATAGTCTACTCGATTATGGCTCATAAGTCAAATTTTTCTACATCCCCTTGTCAGCAAACCTATAAATATTTGTAAACACCTTGTCATTTCCTATGGTACTTAAATGGAACAAAATGTATGGTATGTCTATTTCTCTTTTATCTCCGGTTCTGATGACAATAATGAAACAGTTTCAGACTTATTTTAATTGGAAAATCAAATCTTTGGCTTTCAGATTAAACATTAACAGTTCTATTTGGTTGGGCCTAAGGCTAGTTGAAATGCTCTTATCAATGATGTATATTTTTTAACTATTTTGGTCTTTAATAGTTAATGATGAATGTATCAGGTTTATAAAAAGATAATGCATTTGTTTTGGTCTTGAATTGTTCTGAAAATTATTGGCTTTAATTTCACCTATAAATCGTGTAAATCGGTTGAAATTGAAGCAAGTTATAATGTTAAATTTACATAAAAAAGTAATTTTTAAGAAATGTAACTTTTAAATAAAGATTTATAACTCATGTTAAAACTAAAGATTTCTAATGATTTATAGCTTAAATGAAAGCCAATGGTTCGCTGAATGATTCAAGACCAAACAAACGTTTATCTCATTTACAAACTTTAGATATTATCCTTTTACTGTAAACAAATCACTAACAAATTTTATTTTTACATTGAATGACATATTATGACTGAGCAAAACCTAAACCAATTTTATGGAATAACAGATCGAATTAATGTTGACAGATTTCTGATTAATTTGAGACCAAAACTAACTTTATATTTCCTTCATAATGGTAGATATATTTTTATAAGTAAAAACAAATTTTTTTGAAAATTGATTTTATGCTAACGATCTCTATTTAACTCATCTCAACATCGACCGATTTAACAATCAACTGATTAAATGAAAGCTAATGACTTACTGATTGATTCAATATAAACATTATCGGTTTATCTTATTTAGACCCTGAGATATAAATCTACAACTAAAAATGTAATTTAGAAAGTAATTAGTTTTTATTAATTGGAGCCTTATAACTCCCTTTCAAACTGAATCTAATTCAGAAATCAATAGCTTAAATTGAAGCTTATGCATCTTTGAAGAAGTGAAGGACATACCCAAGTTTGTATCTTATTTTAAATCCAAAATATGAACCTTTAATTATAAATTAAATTTCTGAAAAATTAATTTCTGAAAATTTCTTAATTTTTTTACATTTTATGTAAAAAAAACATAACTCGCTTCAATCTCAACCGATTTACACGACTTATAGGTCAAATTAAATCCGATCATTTACATAACAATTCAAGACCAAAACAAATGCATTATGTTTCTTAAAACCTGATATATTCATCATTAACTATTAAAAACAAAAAACATTAAAAAATATCCAACATTGACAAGAGCATTACCAACAATGTGAAAAACTAATTTTTGAGTTACAAAATCCCCTCTTTGGACTCCTTAGGATGTACCGATCAAAATTATTATGGTTGGAGTTTTGAATTTCCATACCAAGTTTTATTTGGATAAGTCCTTATTCACCTTATTGCGTTTACAAAAAATATAACCATTCCCCCTCCCCTCCCCTCAAAAAAGGGGCCTTCCACCCCCTGATTTTTTATGGACTCATGTGATTCTTCAATTAGAGGGTACAGACGACCTTTTTTCCAAGATTCATGATGGGTTTTTTTCAGGCATAGTTAGTTTTTACTGTACCACTAGTGTTCTTTCTATAATTGATATAGAATATTTATTCTACTAATGAACTTATACATAAAAAAGTGTCTGTTACATGTGAAAGAACGAAAAGGAAATAAAGTGTTATGATAATTTACACTTAATTACCATTGAATTAATGTAGGCATGCATTTTTAACTCATTGAACATTTTCGGGTTTGAAACGATGTTCACATAATGGATTCTGCGACTTAATTATCAAAACTTGAACAAATTTTGATTGTTCCCGATTTGCAATTTAGTCACCCATTCATCATTCATCAACCCAGTTAATATCAAAGTTCCGAAAAAACAAATTTAGATGAAGTTTTTTAAATGCTGATCGGCATGCATGATAATAAAGGAAATCAATTCTAATTTTAGGACCTATCTAATCACTTAACACAATTTTCATGTTTTACAATGAACCTAATTATTTATCGGGTATTAATTTATTTACTTTTAACTTTACAACAATAAGAAAAATTTCCCTTAAAATTATAAATATAGTTATAAGTATTAAGGCATTGTAGATTTACTATTATGAACAACCGTTGAAGTTATCTATACATGTGTGGCAGTTGACGCGTTCGTATCAAACAGTGCTGTTGCCAAACAGAGACACAATTGGATGTTTTGAGGGGACTTGATTGGGGCTAATTGGGCCTTTTATTCACGCGACTCAGTTATCAGGAGTCGAGTGTTAGTCAGTAATTTATATTCTTAACTACGTTTTATATTCCTGAATAAATCTCAATTGTGTTCATTTAAATAAAAAAAAGTACAGAATGACGCTTTACGGAACAATCTGTACCAAAGCTATAGCTTTTAAAATCGTTTTATGCACTTTAAAACTATAGTTTCTATTAATTGTGCTAAAAAACTAGTTTGAAGTTAAGTTTAAATTTATTTTGTTTTCCGTTGGTCAAATTAGTTGAATAGGGATATTCATTCTAATATTTGTGGCAAAAAATGTTTATCATTTAAGTACGATTGATAAAAGTTAATGTCTACGTCAAAAAATATGTCTTTGATTCGTTCGGTCTTTAACGCATAAAATAAAAAAGTTCTATCAATATTCACGCTAATCATTAATCCATAATATTAACAAGTAATCTCACATGAGGTAATATTGTACACTTCAGTAAACTATATTATTATAAAGTCTTTAAAAGTTGAAATAATGAATCTGTTTTTTTTTATGAAAATTGACCTAAGTTCGAGTCTATTATACTGAAATGAACATAGTGAGCGTATGCGATGATGTGTCGTTGGTGTATTCCGAAAGTAGCTTCTGAATAGTTAATAACGTGACTGAATTTCATGGTTAAAAACCATTCAACTAACAACATACCTTCAAATTTTCATACCTAAAACATTGCATTGATGCATTTGGAAGTATATCAAAGTTCCCTTTAGGGATTCATATTACCGATAACATTCTCTTTTCCAAAGTATTTCACTTGTCTTAAAATATGACGGCACTCCATCACGATGAATGGATATGCGGTTAGATCCGTATAATCAGTTTTTGATTTGACTAGATTCATATTAATGCTTTAAATGGAACTCTACACTTATTAAATGACGTCAGGCAATTCTTATTTCTTCTCCAGAAAACTCACATATTACCGTCGAAACAACTGTGCTGATTTGATATATATAAGTTTTCTGGATTTCTTATAGTTATGAGCGACAGCTTTGGACGCAGTCCACTGCTTGAGGACTGTCCTCTTAATTAGACCAGTTCGTAAATTGTAAAGCAGGCAAATTAGTGTTTCGGATCCTACGTTACAATGTTCCCTTACTTGCCACTGGCTGTTGGGCTATTAACGAACAGTACTTTCTGAGGAAAAAGTCGGCCTTAGTTCAGTAACAAGACTACAAGATTGCACCATAATCATCCTTCAGTCATATGTCATTCATAATTGGCTTCAAGTACCTACCTGGGTAGGTCGCCATTTCATGCAATGTATAATGTATGTAGTGTATTTAGTTTCTCTAAACCTAAGTCGAATTTCATGTTTTGGGAATTTGTAGAAAATCCGTGATATTCTATTACAAAATTAATTCACACATATGTCGTTTGTTATTTGTAAGCTGCATTTAAATCACGTTACTAATATGTAACAAGTTTCCACTAAAGTGAAATGAATAAATAAGTAAATAAATAAATTGAGAATCAAATATAATACTTTTATAGACATAAAATATACTACGTAAACTAAATTTTAAATCTAATTCAAATTGCGGTCAATTAGGATTTTTTTGATAGCTGGTAGTAAATACTTTTAAACTATTCATTAAAAAGAGCAAAGAAATGCAATAAATTTAAATTGGCTCACATTTTACCGTTTCAGAATATGAACTGAATAAAATTCGGTTTCATTCCTTAAATTTATTTTTAATTTTATATTAACACTTTGTTTATTAACTAACTTGGGTCCTGTACCCAACTTCATTTAACTATAAGCAGTCAATTGAAGGATAAAGCAGACAAAATACAATAAAAGCGACATTGCACTGATGCCACTGTTGGCACGTTGACGATCATGGGGCAATTTTGTTCTCTTGAACTGGAAATTGGATGTCGCCAAAGCTGCTGTGTTACTAATTGGAACCTTTTATAATCTTTTGACGCTCTACATACTTATCCACTCATTGAACCTATAAAATCGGCACTTTATTTGTATTTTATATATAGAGGTTTGCTTCCTGTGATACATTGCTTAGTATTTGTTATTTTGCTTTTTTGCAGTAACTTACCAAATGTATACATTTAAAATCATTTGACCTGGTTATTGATTGAGGTGCACATTCGATATAACATAAGCTGGAAGGATTTCAAACAAAAATTCAAGTTACCGCATTAACTATCTGTATTTTTCATCGTGTTTCTAACAAACACAAAAACAATTTTTTTCAACTTTAGCAAAAAAGGACTATCCTAAGTGATGGTGTCTGAGGCATTATAAACAAATTCACTTGAAAGGTTTTATTTTTTTAACATTATTTTTTGGTTGGATAGCAATAACTAGGTGGTGTATGAAAGTCCCACTTTCGCTTTAAAAATTTCGACCGGAATAATGATATATTACCGTTTAAGGACGTAAATCAGTTTCCACAAACAGAAAAGTAAAATATAACGGGGTAATTAATTGAGTTCAAGGTTACACTCAAGGCTAAAGTTAGTTGCCATTGCCACCCATTAATTATAGTTTAATGGTTGCTCTATAGAGACCGGGTTACAATAGAGTCAAGACGTATGGGACCATTAATGACTGTGTACGGTGAACTGCGTCCAACATTTAATGGTTCTTGGCACTGTAATGAAAAAATTTAAAAGATCAACGTTTTAGTTACATTTCATTCGATCTTTTCTTTAGTATTGTGATGAAAAACTAATATTTGTTTATAATGTTGAAATTTTTTAACTTTTCTCATATCCTTTATAAGATATCTTATTTAAATACGGTATACTTCAAACTAGATTAATTTAGAGTTATCAGATTTCGTATTATGGAGATTAGTAAATTAATATCATAATAGACTATATGTCCTATCGTGGACGGATTTACTTAAGACTGTGTTTCCTTTGTATTAAGTGTGGAATATGTAAAATCACATATTCTACTTCAAATTTCCTGAAATCTGAACTAGGAAATTATTGATGGAAATGTAATGCAACATCGAGATATCGATTGTCGAATATCGACATATGGAAATTGAGTATCGAATGATTAGTAATCACTGGATGACTGAGGCGCCTCCAAGGCCACATCCAGCCTCTGGCGTCATATAAAATGTAAATCACCAGTAATTACACTAAATGGCGCTGTTTAATACTGCCTACAACACGAGTGACAAGTAGCCGAGACGCAGCGAGGCGATTGCTAGTCGATAACTATCGATAGTCACTCCTGAATACGCCACCTGATTGGTGTGAAATTCTAATTAGTGTGATCGTAGATACATGTACATTACCTATAGTATTGGACCTAATTACATGACCCTTTGTAGCATTAATTAATGTTTGTAATTCATAAATAATCATTTTTCATATTAAATTAATTATTAAAATATTAAATTTCGATTGATCAATAGGCTAATATTTAGAAAATGTTTAGCCATTAAGTTGGTTCTTATTAAAAACGCATAAAGGCTATGTAGTACTAGGTAACTTGAATGAGATATTAATTAAAGTGCAATTAATTAATATTGTAAATCGATGATGTTTAATTAGTACTGAGATGGTAAGTCAAAGCTCAAGGTTGAAAATATCTCTTACTTGTACATTATCGACACTGAAGTAATGACGCTCATGAGCTGATGTACTTAACTTTTCCTAAAGTAATCATGAAGGACTTGATAAAAAAAATTGAGGATAAGAGATACACTCAAAGAATATAGATAGTGGTCTATCTGGTTGTTCATTCTGTATAAATTGGTATGGATTGAGAATTAATTAATTGGCTGCTCTGTGTCTGCACTATTTTCTAGTGGTTACTGATTTTTCTGTAAAAGCTATAAATTGATATAATCATTTTTCTTGTATATGATGTTAATGGTTACATTGTTATCGTATTTACTGAGTATTGCCCAAAAATAGAACTCAGCCCAGCTCCTAAAGCCACGAAAAATGAAGCGGAAGCTAATTCTAATTAAGATAATTTTATTCTGTGGTATCGGTTAATCATTATTTTGCTCTTCAATAGTCTTTACTTTAATACCTTTGTTAATCTTTTTAATTAAGACAAAATTTGGAAATCCCTCAACAAAGTTTGATAGAATCAAAATCTTTAATCAGCTACTAAGTTAAATTTTATAATATTAATCCAATGCTAATTTGAACATTAAACGAAAAGCAAATAAATTTAATCAATTAAATATGTACACATATATAAAAGCATCTGCTACTAAACTATTTCCTTGCACGATGTGTTGGATTAACGTAATACTGTTGTCATGAGTAAATTATGCACTGAAGGTTTGATAGTTCTTGCACCATATAATTATTATTTAATTTACAGGTTATTTGTGTAATAATGTAATCTATTTTCATTTATGATACGGTTGACATCCATTGAAATAGTATTTGCTACTATGTAATACTATGAAACAGTAGGGTTTGCTGCTGTAACCAGTGGCTGTTATTTGTGCATAGAATAAATAATATCGTTGATTCCTGGATAAACTTTGAACTTGATCTGGTTGGATTTTAATAAAAGTGGATTAACCTGTAGCAACTACGAGTGGAGGTACATGAAATACAACGCTACAATGCGCTTTAGCGAGGGGAGAAGCAATTTAAAGTTGTATAACAATTTATACAAGCGAAAAACTCAACGGGATTTTATTGCATGGTCATTAAAGTTAGCCTAAATTTAATCTTTCTTTGCTTATGTGTTATTCAACTATTTTTTCCGTTCAGCCTCTAAAAAATAGTACCTAGAAAATAAATTTATTTTTTTTAGTTCAATGTTCCTATGTAAAAAAATATCTTACTACGGGCTGAGTCTTCTAAGCCGTCCGCAACATATTGTAGACAAACGGATTGGCATTTTAGAACGGAAGAACTTTTTTTTCTTCACTAACTCATGGTAAATAAACAACGTAAAATATGATTAACCATTTTAAAATAAAAAAAATATTCCAAAACCGCAGACCGATGGAAATTAATATTTCAGAAAATTGTTAATAAGTCTTATTAGGCATCATTTTGTAGCTCTAAACAAGACAAACAGTTTGACAATAAAATAATTCACTTATCTTCATTAATTTAAAAATGGCAGCCATTTCCATGGAAACTATTGGTATTTACGAGAACATAAACTTCCTTGAGCTGTTTTAAATTTTTTATATTAAGTCAGCCTTAATAAAATGCAAAATGTATAAAGTAAAAAATTTTCCGATAGATTTTACTTTTTTTAAATGGTCCTAGCCCTCAAAAGCTACACATTTTAGAAACAGCATAAGTTATGTCAAATAGCAAAACATTTTCAGGTCCTGAAAATACTAGCAGTTTTTCACTTTAAACATACCCTCTATATATCTTTTGTATTTTCGTAGTGATCAACAAATAACTCAATATTCCTATATGAAGCCCATTAAAGTGTGCAGTCATTAAGGTATTTTGGTTTGCGTCCATAGAAACATGTACATGGACTTTGGGAGAATCGAGTTTTTTGTTGACCACTACTCTACCACCGAAGGTAGGAAATAATAAATTTTAAAGTTGCTAGTCTTTTTAAAACCTACAAAACAATATCGTGCTATTTAAAATAAGCTGCCTTTATTTTTTTTATTGTTGGGGTTTTCCCCAACATTGAAGAAAATTAAATTGTATTGAAAAATTTCTCTAATTTTATGATTGAGAATTGTCAAATATAACAAAAAAAGTTTCGTGGCCCTCAAAATACATGGTATCATATAAATGCAAATAGATTTTATACAAATTACCACCATTTTGAAATTAATAGGGTAAAGTGAATTCTGTATTCACCAAATAGTTCCTCTTTTTGAGAACTGGAAAATTATGCATACTATGACATATGTTTGTATGTAGTAAATCTGAGAATCATACCCATGAGCTCTGGTTTAGGAACACTCTGCTTTTTAAATAGTTTAAACATATTTTCGTTGCTCCTTGAGTATGAAATAGTGGAGAAAAAGTTTGCTTCCAACTGTCAAGCTTGTTTGCTTGTGTGTCAAGCTAACTGTCCACAATACGCTTTGGACGGCTTAGACGACTCACTCTTTCTATTGATTCAGTAAAGAAAATAAAAGTATATTAACAATGCTATAGAACTTAAAAATCGACAGATTGTAAGTTTTAATTATTAATATTATAAATGTGGTATGTTTCTTTGAGAATTTAGTTCTTATCACATCACTTTGACAATTCCTTAACTTCGTATGCAATGCCTATCTTAAGTTTTAATAATCTTTTATGAACCATACATAAAAATAATGTAAGTATAATATTTTCAATTCACTCTCTCGACTTTGCTTTCTCAGAAAACAGGGGTTTGCCTTGTGATGAATAATTAATAACACTATTAATGCACTTTAAGCGTATTTGAGTCATAATTTGTCATTAAAATTTACTTTCTTTCAATATTTTGCTATATTACTGGATAATCTTGTCACTGAAGTCTCTGTGCTACATGATTTATATCTTTAAATGAATGTCACTGAGTAGAATTTACGTAAATAAGGTTAGCTAATTATGTAAATTATAATTACACCATCAAATAAAGTTTTCAAAAAAGTTTATATTGGGTTGAAGAATGGTTTAAGAATATAAAATTTTAGATCAAGAGGCCGGCGCTGTCCAGAGTTAAGAAAAAACTTTTATTACTTTAAAAAAACTAAAAGGCTTAGTAAAATTTATTAAAATAATTAAAAAGTTATTAAAGAAAGGTTCAGTAATGCAAACAATAAAAACTTACTAATACTTCTTCATGTGTCTATTTAGAGATAAAATGGCTTTGAGTCTTTATCTCTCAAGAGTGTACAGCAACCCACAATTCCACTTTCGTATGATATTTGCAGGATTTCCTGTTTTAACCAATTTCACTTTCAAAGTATGCTCCAAGTAAAATTATCACAAAAGAAAGCCACAGAAGCGCGTGTAGTTTCCATTGTGACAAACGGAAACCATTTATAGTTATTTACAACAATACAAAAGCGTGTCACGTGTTCCTAGAACTTAATTGGCCTCTAGATACTTTTCTGCACTTTTTATAACACCCATTGTTAAAAGTAATATTTCTTTTCTTTGTTGCATTCCTTAGTTGTGTAGTAACTAAACAATACTTCACGTGCTCTATTGAAGAGAAAATCGTTTCTCTTGTAAGTATTTATAGAAAGAAACATGAATGAGGATATTTTCTTTTAATTTAATTCTAGGATAATTGATGAGAAGTTCTTCATTATTTATAATTGGTTCACTAAATACTCGAACTGGTTCATACCGGTTGGTGCGGGATTCGAATGTACGGAGATAATCTACAACAACTTACGAGCGTAACCCTTTAGTTGTTCTTTTCCAAACTACAAATTACGCGTCCTAATCACATCCCTCTCTAAGGGAAAGTTTCCTTTCCTTGACTTTATCCCCATGTAATATGGGGATAACTGTCTCGTAGTTAACTGATTTCGAAAGTGAGTCCAACCTATACAGAAATTTTACCTCGCTGTTTTTTTAAGTACTGGAAATCGAACTTCACAGGATAATTAATTAATCCTACGATCCTAGGGCACTCTTAATTCGATCCTGCATATCAAAACCCTTTCAAATCACGACCTTAATTCAATTCTTGAGTGGTTTGTGTATGTTGAAACAACAATCGCTCACATCAAGTTATGAGTCTGAAATTAGATAAAAACTTTTAATAGACGTAAGTACACAAAACTGTGCTGAGGGTAGGTGAAATGCGTCTCTTGAGTTTCGCATTTCCTAGAAAATTCCTCTATTTTTTCCTAGACTGGAGCAATTTCACCTAGCAATTAAAAAAAACCATACCTATCTAGAGTAACAGTGGTGTGTAAAGTACTTTGCTTGTCAAGCTGCAGTACGAGTAATCTTATTCCTCAAACCACAGTGTAGAGTAAGAGTGAAGGGGCTGGATCTCGCCGCTCGTGATTCATTACAAGTCATGCTATGGGTATCAACACTTCTTAGTCGTTAATCTTCCTTAGTTTTACAAACAAGAAAAGTGATTTATGCGCTGGCCAGGACACATGTAGCCTCGCTAATTCCTCATGCAGTGACGCCACAGATTATACTCCCACGTTATCAGTAACGATCTCGCCCGATGACGATAATTTGTAAATGATAATCATCACCGGTTACCTTCTTGTCCGTTCTGGCTTTTTGTCACTCTCGGGTAAAGCGTCTATTACACACCATCCACTTAGTGTTATTATGAGTGATTTAAATATTAAATGCCTGACGCAACCTGCCTTTGGGGCCCAAACTGCTCATCTCACCGGTAAAACAGGTAAGACTGCGATACTTTCATGCGATCTTTGTCTGATATATCTGACTGAGCATGATTTTAAATCAGAAGTGTTTAGTTATTGGTGGAATTACCATAATCAAACAAGATGGATATTTTTACGCGACTTGTTACAACCGTTCAATGTGTCTTCGGTAATCTTTAAAATGAGTTACGCCCTCAAAGATGTTTTATTATTATTAACTTTACGAATAAGGATATACGGTATTTATGATTTAATTATTTTCTAGGATTGGTATTTCTCATCAAACAGAGTATTTATTTTACCTTCTCATTCGATTAGGAAGATTTCCAAAGAAGAACGGTTTACGAACCGATATAATCCAGTTTTAATGATACAATTGGACACGGGCTGCTCATAATCGTAGATAAAAACTAATTGCATTAGCTGTTCTTCCCCTTTCTGTATCGTTATAGCGTTAGGGAAAATGTTATCAAAATATAATATTTTCGGGAATTTTCTCCCCGAGACCTTTTATTAAAATATGTGGTTGACAGGTGTCGACCTACGATCCTCTCAGAAGTTAACAGTAATTTACGGCTTTAGATTTTCTTTTTTTGGATCATTTCCGTTAACTCACCACCACTATTTTCTTTTGTTTTCCGTTAGTTCACCACCACTCAGAATCTAAAATACAGTAAGAAAGTCGTTCTGAGTAATTAGGAATATTGAATTCGGGGTTTCCTTTACCTGCAGTATTCGTAAAAGCCTTATCTTATCGCACAGCGATAACCGGACCGCGCGCTCAGCGTCCAGTCCAGACAGTGATTAACGAGCGGCAAAAATTAATTTTTAAATGTCGCAAGTAAGTGTAACAGTGAGGAGAGTTCTGCGCGTTTTTTACGTTCATTGAGCGCCGGCTATTGTAGTATTGGTTATCAGTCGATGTTAGGACCTAACATAACCTAACCTAACCTAACCTAACCTAACGTAACCTAGCCAACTCATCAAATACATTAAGTAGTTCTGGCTACCAAAGTAACTTTAAAGCGTAACAACGTAGAATTGGTGGGGAATTAACGGAATCATGAGCAAAAAATAGTGGTGGTGAATTAACGGAAAAGATCCCTATTTTTTGT
Organism: Flexamia atlantica; assembly: GCA_035578135.1. Lineage (NCBI taxonomy): Eukaryota > Metazoa > Arthropoda > Insecta > Hemiptera > Cicadellidae > Flexamia > Flexamia atlantica. The sequence continues at coordinate 32,461,647 of JAQJVK010000004.1, read as the reverse complement.
TTTTTATAATAAAGCTCTTTAGTTTTTTTTCTTTGTAGGCCTAAGGTTTCAAAGTTACAAATCTAAGCTTCTTATTTATTTATTTATTTATTACCAACGGCTGATGCCGATGAACAGAAATTACATAGAAAGAGTAAATATACAGAATGCTAAAGTAATAAATAACTAACGCCTTGAACAAAACATTAACGTCAGTTTATTATTGAAAAGAAAAACTATTCATTCAAGGGAATCTATTAAACTAAATTTTTCTTTTACGATAATCTAGACCGTTTTTCCTCTCAAAAACGTACGTCAATCACAGCACAAAGCATGACAAACGACAAGGCGTGGTAGGGGAAGGTCGGGGTCATATCTATTCCAACAACCACATCATTATGCCAGCATTGTGCTGCCGTTTATAGCGCGTGTAAAGAAGCGATGCGGGAGGTCCTACTTTGTACGTGCTTCCAGCCTTGGATCATCAAGCCCCACGTTCCCCGCCTCAATTATTGCTACATTTAACTGCTGCGGGCTACATTAACTGTTCGGGTGAAATAGTAAACAGTTTGATTGGTATACATAATCTGTCACTGGATAATTATGCATTCACGGGACCCTGGCCAAAATGGATCGTTAAAGGTATGGTTGAGACGTATGTAGTCGCAAAGTGTTTGAGCATTGCACTGTAATATTTTTGTTATTTTACTTCAAAAGATTTACATATGTGAATCTGTTTCATAGACCTATGTAGATAATAATCGAAATGTTTGTAGATTATTATTATTTTGACGGTCTTCACGTACCTTTATTATTCAAGAAAAACTAATTATACAGAAAATAATACAAAAATTTACATCGAATTATAGATATTCTATGGTATGCGTTTTGTATTATAAATGATAAATTTCAGTCCTGGTTGGCAATAACAGCTCACACGAGTTTTCGTCATGGGCAATAGTTTCACCTACTTAAAAAATAAGAATAATTGTTTCATAATGAGTATATTGTAGCAGAATACCACGAATAAAAATATTATGAAATTTGATAGTTACCAAAGCAATTAGTGGAACATTAAAAAGTTTGATATTTACTAGTCTCTATTTGTGTCATTGTTAAATAATTTAATTCATTTCACATTACACAACGTGCAAACTCTTTTCTGGGTAATAATAAGGGTCAATTGAACCACGATATAAAGGGTTATTGTCTTACAAGATCCCCGGGTTTGACCCCACTATATTATTTTCTTCATAGAAACAAAAAAAGGAGAGGCTTACGAAAACAATTCACAGGATACTCAGCACCTCAAAACAAACAAAACAAATATATTACAAGAAACTCAAAGAGGTACTTTGCAAAACGTGTTAAGGAATTTGATAGAGAGAGCACAAATTTGTATAAATTTCAATGGCGGACTGTTTGAACACATAATGTAAGCTAAATGTGATAAAGCTTAAAAAATAGGTTGTATAAAATGTAAAGATTAACAAAACAATACTCATCTTTATATGTGCATTATTCAATCTTAAAAATGGATTGCGTTTAAAAAAACACCCTGTATTACAACATATTAAACGGGGTGGCCAACACCACCTGTGCAACTCCTGGCGGAACATCAGCGAGCCGCCCTAATTGTCCTGTGATGAGAGCGATTCGAAAGTTCTTGCAGCGGGAGGTCAGAACACGATCATCGTCCAGTCCAAACACGCTTTTTGCTTCCCTTGGTTAATATTCAGGGGGCGGTGTGCAGTTGATGCCTCGCCATTAATAATAGACATTATAGTAATAACTGTTGATACTAGGGACCGAAAGGCGAGAAGAAGAAGCAGAAGTCGCCTCGGACCGCCGCGCCGTTGGAATGCGGAGGTGTAATCCGCCGAAATACTGGTCCTAATCTGGAGCCGGGACGTTGTGAAATACTAGTTTGTTGTGGTTGTTGAAATGTGTCGTTATCCCAAAACTAATGAGTCTGAATAATCCTTTTTGTGGTTTTCATAAATCTGTCACGGGCTCTACACATCAACACACTAAATAGTGCTGAATATATAAAGTACTCTCTCAGTACTTACTTTGTAAATTTAGCACTATCCAGTGTATTTGGAGAGCCCTTGATTTATTGAAACCACAAAAATTAATATTCAGTTTTATTAGGTTTACTCGGTTATACTACTTTCTTGGTTACATCACTCTTTCCACTTGTGATGCTTTTGTGCTCTCGCATACACATTTTTAAATTTTTGCATTTATCAAGAATTCTCTGGTTTTTTTGTATAGTTTTTTAAATATGTTTTAATAACTATACATATTCATGTTGGTGGAATTCAAAAGCAACCAAATAAAAATACAAAAATAATTTCTTGGGTATGAATCATTCCTAAATTTCTTTAATAAGTGTTGTTTGTTGGTATTTTTTTTGCTACGTAAATTCTGACTAAATTTTGAAATCTCAAACACCTTAAAATAGACATAATTACAATTACATTACAGGAGTGAAATTGTTCATTTACGGACTATAAAAGAAAGGAAGGTTTGTAAATTTTAGCTAGTCCAAAAAAAATTTTGGCTTTTAATAAAATTATATAAAAGTAAAAAGGTTAAAAAGTACACTATTTTAAATATTAGTTTTTTCATTAAAACTCAAGCCAAGTATAGGTTTAATATTCAAGCGCATTAATTTTCTTACTTTTAAAACATAAAAATAATATTTCCTAAAAAATAGCAGTCAACTTGCCAATGTTAATTTGAGTTCATTAAAAAAATAAGGTTCAAGGGAGGTCCACAGCTTTTAATTTTGCGGACAGTTGAAAGCTGCCGGCCCAACGCCGATGTTTCTTACTCCATTACGTTTAGTTAATATTCAGGGACCGTCTTGATGTTGATGTTGAGCCATTAATAATGGACATTACAGTAATAACTAGTCTTTCCACTAGGTGGCGCGAGCGGAAGGTGGAAGGAGCGGAAGGAGCGGTGTATGGAGGATAACACCTTGGATAATTGTTAAATACGTCGGCTGTTAGATAATTTTGAAATTACGTTACATTATTAACACTAGAATCGTTGTGCCATGTAGTTGCAGAGAGGCCGAATACTATGGCAAAATATTTCAGATAATCGAATGAATTAGTTCTTGATTCTTTTGTTAAGTTACATCGATTCCTCTATATAATGTAATGTATAATAAAACGAAGTTAAATATTATTTAAATAAATCGTTTCAAAGATATAATTAAGTTTCAAAGGCATACAAAACAATACAAAAAACCGATTTGATTTTGGTAGCCGTGGTACTTGTGGCCATTGATAAAACTGTTATAATTAAAATATTTTCAGTTTTAATATAATGTATTGTTATAGCGTTCTTTGCTTAAATCTTCTACATTTCAAATTCATACCATTAGACTTTAATGACTACAAACTTTATCAGCGATTTCCAAGGAATAAAACGAAAACATTAAATTGGTCTATTCTCTTGAATAGAGAGAAATGTTAAACCTATAAATGTAAGGTTTTTAACTTTTGATTAAAAAGCACACCACTGAGTTGAGCATAATTATTGCTTAGCTCAAAGTAAAAGGTCGAGGAACGTTATTTGATATTACATTTATCATGCGTGGTCATAGCAAAACTGATGATATAACCAGGGCTAAAGAAAAGAAAGAGGGTTGTTTCATTTCTTTGATCTCTTTGAAAATGCCGACAAAATATCTCTGTGACGTAGTTAGTGACATCAAGTTCTGCCACTCATTGGATTTTGAGACAACTAATATAATAGCAGTATGATATTAACTTTTTAAACAGCTGATTATAGTAGACACTACATGTTTTCCACAAACAAGATATGTGTTTCTATGTGATTTTTATTTTCTAACTTGAGTTTTATAAATAAAAGCAACCTTATATTGGCAATAATGATTGTCTTATTGTTTTAAGTCACATAACAGTTATATTATTAACAAAATTAAATTGTTTTTGTATATGTAAGATAGGTTTTAGTAATTTAGTAAATTGAGTTGTGCTGTGGTTTCGTGCTTACAGAAATCATTATAGAAAAACTAAACAAAGTATAGCCACATAAGAACAACATGAATGATTACAAATTCCGTCATAAAACAGTGCCCAAGTATGATACAGATTACGTCATCTCGTCAAGTACCCAGGTGCCTAGTCAGACGGTGAAGTGAGCTTCCTTATTTTCTTTAGGTCTGCGAAATAACCACGGATAAGAATGCTTTAGCCCTGGGTATAACGCCGTTTAGTATTGTAAGTAATCTTTAGACAATTAATCATGAACATCGTATACTAAACGTAGAGTACATGGACAATTTGGTGTACGTACGTCGATTAAGGGTTTCTCAAGAACCCAGCTCTATTACAGCAACCGCAAAGTTTACAGCCACTTGCGTGTACACTGCTCGGGCGAGGCATAACTTTTGAACCGCCTCTGAGAAACTTCCAACTGCTAGACACCGCTTTACACAGCCTCTGTATACTGCACACTTACTGTTAAATACGTTAGCTTTTTACTTGAATAACCCTTAGTAGAGTAATTGTATGTAGGTTCATGTTGACTGTTAATTGACTATTATTTAAATAAATAATTATACTTTAAGTATGACAAAATCGAATGCATCGCTGTATGTCTAAGTTCTTGATTCTTGATTCTAGTGTGAAAATGTTTTGTACCTAATAAACGGTTTGAAAGTTTAAACTTTATTAGGATGAAATAGTTCTTTAATTTTTGTAAGTTTAGGTTAAAATAGATACAAAAAATAATAAGCTAAAAAAATTACGTGATCCTCGACTTTCCACTAGACAACCGAATTATCCATTCTACACTCATTTAATACTCTAGGGGTTATTTTGTGATCAAAAAGTTGTGAATGAATTATAAGATTCCGTTAGAAAGAGCTTGGAAAAAAAGCTCGGAAAGTTTTGCAAGAAATTAATTCTATGAAGCTTAGTTGAAAGGGAAGAGCCCTAGACGTCCTTGAATTTCGTATTTATCGTAAGATTTAACATGGGAACAGAAATGTCAAGGAATAACTGATTATAATACTCATTGTTTTATCAGGAGACTAAACGAAACTTAAAGCTGCCAAGCAGTGCGTGTCCACGAGTTTATGGAAATCTTGCATCAAAAGCGTACTATCTTGCGTGTTTGTCTTACCATCTTGATCGTTTTACGACAAAATTCCGGTTGATGCAACACTGGAATACAGTTTAGGAGTCCAGAGGAAATTCTATGTTATAGAGGAAAAAGCTTATAGTCTAAAGGACCAGCAGTAGAAGCGTCATGGCTGAAAAGGCCTGTAATACTCGAGGAAACATTTTTGATAACGGAAACTAACACATAGAATACACTTAGCTCTAATAAAATGAAATCACTTCAGATTGAAGGGCAAATCAATAAGATAAACTAAAATTTGATAATACTAAAAAGTACAAAAACAAACCGCTTTACTGTTTTAATCAACCAATCAAGTAAATCAAAATATTCTTTATTGCCAAAAAAAGAAAAAAAAACATGCTCATGCATTAGGCCAAACCCTAATTCCTGTGTAATCTCATTTTTTAGTTACATAAATAATTACTAGACTCCAAATAAATTCTTACTGCTAAATAATTTAGCTGTGAACACTGCAAAGCGACCTTTTAATTATAAACTGAGATTTTGTTTGAACTTAACTGATGGGATTCAAGCTTTTACGCAATCAGGTAAAGCATTAATACGTTTTATATACAGTTGAAAGGAAGGTGGTGCTGGAAAGATTCGGTTTTGTAATTTCGAAGCGGGATATTTAATTGTAGGCAGAGTGAATTGAGGTGACATTGACGTTGGAAATTTTAAAAAGAACACCACACATCATTTGGATCAACAACCTAAAACATTTGCAATCATTATCTTGTCTAGCGGCCTAGCAAGCGGCAAGCGGACAACTCGACTTGACGTCTCCGCAGACCGACAAAGGAGACTCTGTTCGTTAAACCGCGCGGCCCACAGTCCACATCTCAACTGCATCGGCGCGAAATCTGGCACTTCTATAAAACATTTAAAGCCGGAGCACATTTCAAGCGGCCCGACATCAGAGAGAGAAGTTGCATACCAATTTGACATAACTGAATGAAATAAAATGTAGGAATTATTGTAATTGCGTAAGGTTCGTTATTCACGCATTAGCCATAGACGTAGAGATTAATTTTTGCTAATGTGTTCGTGTAATACATCAAACAAGGAAAATCTTACATTTTGGTATTTTACGAAGTATAAATGGAAGGAAGGAGCCCTGTTCAGTCTTTACAATATGTTTTTCATCACATTCTATTCTCGTGAGTAGAAAAATACCGTTTATGACATTTTTAAAGTTGAAATCAAACAACGACATATTGCTTTAGTTTTTTATAGTTTTTATTCGTTTTATCAATAAGTTGATCAAATGATGAGTATTTATCGAAGAATTAATTGTGAATAGTAAACCTAGAAGACTTTAACAATTTAGTTTTCTGTCCGTCCGTTCGTCTGCTTAGGGAACTGAAACACGGGCCGTTCCTAAGTCACCAAACGGCTTCCCTTGCATGTCTGTAACACTAGTTCCGATGAAGATATCAAACCTTGATTGCCATTTTTGTTTTGATCTATTTTCCTTGCTAGAAAACTAAAATTAAATTAACTTTCTTAATTCATAGAAATAAAGTCATCAAAATTAATTCCATAACTTGACGACTCACTCTTCCGCAAAGGTTATTCCCTAGTGAGATTAATTTCGTATAATTATTAGTTAAACTTAGCAGTTATGTTTTAGGTTATTGGGTTATGTAAATAATTTTGTAAGCTGTTTTGTAACATTTTTTGCGAAATAAATGCATTTTTGATTTGATTTGAGTTAAGACTACTATAGGTCTAGGAAGACCTGCACCAGCATCAGCTGACAAACAAGTTTACGAATTTAAACTTAAATTATCTCGACGTCACAAAACGTTCAACGCAACCCCCAGAAATTAACAGTGCGTGAATACAATTTCTAATGAAAACAAAACACATCCTCCACATTCTTCAAGTAATAGTAACAGACCCTGCCGCAGCATCTCGCATGCGCTAGTTGCGTGCGGCAGCCTCCACAGGAACAACAGCGCTATAAGCGGCTAGACCCTCAATTAAAAACTAGTCCGGTCCAGGGGCTCTCACCTGCATAATTAGGGCCTGAAAGGCCGAGCAATCCAGCGATGATTACAGCCATACAATATTAGCCGGATAATGCTTCGGATTTAATAGCGCCGATCGACACCGGTAAAGGTCAACATACTTCTAAATTCGTCTGTTTATTTTTTGTTGGGCGAGTTCATTATCGATAATGCACCCGTTGAGAGGGAGGGAAGATGGGGAGTGGACGTTGGAAGTGCGTGCGGTCGAGAGGCGGGTGAGAAAGGTGTGTTGGAGCTGTGAACGCTTCGTAGTCTCGAGTCCAATTATTAAAGTCTCGGAAATGTTTGAAAAAGGGACAAAGGTACTTACTGCAGACGGTCTGTATTCTGGCCAATGAAAAATCAGATCCATTTATTTAACAACGGAAAACTACTTTACTAAAATTCATTATATTTGCTTCCACATTGACAGTAGGAAATATGGTTTTCTTATATATTCAAAGTTAAATTTTTAGCGAATAATGTAGGAAAAGTGGTTTTTTTAGGATTTCTGTAAAAGCTAAAAAGTCCCAATCATAATATACAACACAAAGCACATGGATTTATTGCAAATATAAATTAAAAATTACAGTGAACCTACACTTCCTCTCAGTTTTAAAGTTTGGTAATAGTAAATAGAAAATATTTAGGTTGGCTGAAATTATAAACATCCTACTACACTTGTCTGATTTTAACAACCAATAGTTCAAAATAATGAAAGTAGCTGATTAATTCAGGGTTTTTAGACCACATTATAACATGATTAGAACAGAAAATGTATATTTTTCATTAAATAGCCCAAATGAAAGCCTGTAATTAAAGGGCTGTTTTGAGACCAAACAAAGGTATGAGACCAAAAAAGCTCAAATAAAAATGCAGCTATGAGTCAATAATTGCGGGTAAATCATGAAATCGATAAAATTTTTTATGTTTGAAGGTTTGCAGTTCGCAGTATATTCATTAGAACTATATGAAAGTCATTCGAAAACATACCAAAACATATTTAATAACATAAATAATATTGGAGATGTTGAGCGTTAACTAACGACGAATTTCTGAAAAAATAATTTGAAATTTAGTTGTCCTCCTCGTGTTTGCTTGAAACTCGTCCAATTTCTTTACTTAATGGTGAAAATGAAAGCTGGTACACCATTCCGCAGGTGATTACTTGAACCAAAACATGTCCGGTAACGTAGCTATACTGTATCTAGAAATACAAATCTTTAACCGAAGTTAAATTTAGGAAAAATTCAAATTAATGTTTTACGAAATCTATAACTCCCCTCATACTCAATCAATTGTAATTATCTATATCTCATTTGGACACCTATGATTCAAAGTTTCTTTCGAGACCAAAAATAAATATTCATGCACCTTTAAGTAATCCAGAGATGTATGAAAAACAATAATGTTTCAACGTTTCAAATTTGAAACTTTTTTAAGAAATACATTGGGAGTAATTTTTTTTAGTATAAGTTGATTGATTCTGTAGATATATACATGCTGAGGTTTGGAAACAAATCTGCGTGACTGTACCTTTAATGTTAGGCCTCAATAGTGAAAATCGGTATGTTCGAAGCGCCGAAGGGACAAGGAAAATATACTAAAGAAAATTATAGGTAGATCAATGTCGAATGATACCATTGAATTATACATTGATTTCCTACCCTAGGGGCAGTTAAATAATACGAATTCCATTAGGTTAATGCATGTAGATGTAATATACGCTACATAAATAAAGCACCTCATACCAGAAGATGATTTATTAATATGTTAGAATGTAAAACAATTTAAAAAAGTTAAGTACACGACTAATTAAAATAACGCTTCATGTTACATGTTAACCATGTCAAATCATTTGTTCAAACATATTTCTCGTCACTTGTACAGTAAGTGGGAAAAACCTGGGATATTACTTGAGGAAACACAGCTCTAAAATCCTGTTTCACGTTAAAACGCCAAAAGTTAATTTTAAGTCATTTTAATTATTCTCAAATACAAATTTAATTTAATAAATAACTTGTTATATGGATGGTCTTATTTCATGGATTATGATAAATATATGCCTTTAAGACTCATACCATGGTAAAATTAGGTAAATAAGTTTACTTAATTTTTTTACAAGTTGTCCTTCACTTTGGCACGATCAGCTATTTTGAGGTGAAAAAAGTTACTGGGATGATTTTGATTCTATAAAACGTGATTTAAAAAGACACCCAAAATTAAAGAACAAAGTGTTCAAAGAAACATTGAAAACATAACAAAGAAACTAGATAAGGTATAAATTGAGGATTCTAAATACGAACGTCATTTAAGTTCAAAAAGTTTTCTACGCCGTAAAAATAGCACGAAGTGTGTGTTAATTATTTATCTATTTATTTCCGTATGTAGAAGCTATTGTACAATTGTTAGATTCTTCCTATTCTATTAGCTCAAAATTATATTGTTCGATGTTTACAGATCTAACCTGTGATGGCTGTGATCATAATATTGTTATTTATTTGTAATTTGTTATTTTTCTAATTTATTGTTAGCAAATGACATCACTTATTATAATATGTTTCATACGAGATTGTCAGATTGTTTTTCAAATTAAATTATTGCGGCAAATCATGAATTTTAACGGGTCTTAGCTGATATCGTATTATTTTCACTATAATTGTTAACCCTGCCTTTAATCTTTAAGTGATTTAACTTACGTTGTTATATGTTATGAATAAGCCTTGCATAATGTTTGTAAGTGATTTATTTTATTTTCTCGAATGAGTTTGTCGTTTTGCAAAATAGGTTCTATGCACGTGATTTTGTAACTAATTACATTGTATTGAAATAGTGAACACTGTTGATGTAATAGACAAATATAATCAACTTAATTTGGTCTTAAGCAAACTTACAGCGGCAGTATTGGGCAGTGGGCGCGCCCGCCTGCTACACTGACCAAGCGCTTTTTGTTGGGCCAATGACATCTAATTGTTGACAAAAACGCCCACCCGCTTGTCGCTCATAGACCCCTAATTTCACCAACCATTTCCGGCAATTTTCACTCTGATTATATCTTATCTTTTTTTTGGCTTTGAGCTCCACAAAGAAACTTAATAATGTCGCCCGACTCAAAATGGATTCTAATTGCTTCTTTTGTGCGCTGTGTTGAGCAGAATTGAATTTAATAATTATATTATCTTTTTAACTATCTGACAGTGAATGACGATTACATAGTAATAATTTATCAGTAAATAATTTGGAAGATAGCACTAAAAATATTAAAGTACCAAAGGAAAACAAACTATAGTAGATAGACTAAATTTAAATTTACTTATACATAATTAATAATATTAATGAAGAAAGTAAGTAATATTGTTTACTTTTTTTACACATTGGATACAACTTTTTATAGGATTCATAACCCATTGAGTAAACAACCCGGCAACCGTTGTCATACCTTTAACTACATACCAAATATCACATGTACAAGTAAACATGTAATAAGGTTCAGAGGGCTATTATGGGAACCATATTGGGTCTCTGGTGTGGAGCCCAATTATTTAGTTGGGTTAAAAATCTTCTCCGTAACATTTTACCAAGTTTCATGGAAAACCGTCCAATGGTTTCAAAGTCCATAAACTTCAACATTATATACAAACAATCTTTAAGTATGAAAAGGGACTTTGAATATTTAAACCACAATAGAAATAAATAACTCTTATCACTTTACTACCAGCTACAGTGAGCTATGCCTACCGGATGATCCCTTTGGGGAACAGCCCACAAGGAGACAGAATAAAATCTTAAATTTAAGCACAGGTTGTTATGTATGTAAAGAAAATACACCTTTTAGTATCATACAATGATGTAAACCAGACTTCAAAAAGTTATCGATTCATAAGTGAAAGCTGATCAAACTTTCCCTAAATATGACCGTGAACAAACTTGAAATAATTGTTATCATCAGCGTTAGAGTCGTCTTTTTTGGAAGCAGTTTACGGCGTTGTGACACCTTCGCGAAACCTTTGAAACCGAGCGCAATTTGACCTATTTGTACCCTAACGCACAGCCACTTCCCTTAAGTGTCGTCCCAAGAAGTATGCCGTCAATGTATGATAGTATGCAAAGAACAAATCTTTAATAGAGTGAAAGGCAATATTTAATTCAATGTGCAAATCCAGTGTCAGACGAAGGAAAGTTTAAAGCAACCGTCATTGTTTTGTTAGATGATTAGGTTGAAGTCCGGTGAGAGTGGCATGAAATCTGCTAAAAGAGACCTTTAATTTGATTTGAAATCTTCTAATTCCTTGAAGGCTGTCTCCCAGAGCCTTCTGATTTTTACTTGTACATATATGGAGGTTACTGTTGCCTCCAATGACATGTTAAGCAAGACACTGTTGTCAATTGTGGTTTAAGAGTAAAAAAAAACTTTTTTTCCACCTACTATCTATAGTCTTCTTTTAGTCCCTGGAATAGAATACTAAAGTACTATTTATACTCCCTGGGATTTACTTACTTACTTTTAGTCCCACGGGACTAAAATTAATCTACTTTTAGTCCCATAGGACTAAAAGTAATCTCATAAGGAATACATGGGAAGAAATCCGGCAACGCCGTGGTGGACAGTGAGAAAATATGGCAATACTGTAGATTTTAATTTGTTTCTCTATGTTGACGAGAGTGTCGCAGCATCCGAGCGTCCGTTTCCGTTCTCTATAGGACAGCGTATCCATTTTGAGTTTGCTGTAGTTTAGGCTATATTTCTGCATATTTGTGATCAAATAAGTTAGGCCAAGAGTATTTTTAAAGAAGAGAGAGAATAAAATGGTTAAAATTAAAGCCTAAACACCTTGCATTATTCATTTATACACGCTATGTGATTGTAATGCAGTTTGTTGAAGCAAAGGATCATCTGAAGGTAAAGTTACAGTGTTATAACTTACCTAGTTATTGTTAATGGTGTAGGTGGAGGAAAAATTGTGTGTGCATCACGGGACTAAAGTACTTTAGTCCCTAGATGGACTAATAATTGTCAAGACTTAGTTTTTTTTATAATCACAGTGTGCGTTTTTATTGAGACAGAGCTTGTACGAAATGTATCTTAACACCTTCATGCGGAATCAATGAAAAAAAAAAAAAAATTTTGTTGGTGATAGATAATTTTCTTTTTTACATTATCCGGAAGGTAAGAAATTATTGTACACATTTTCTGTTTGTCTCACAAATGCAATTGTTTCTCATTACAGATTGACTGCTGATTCAATTAAGCTCCGGACAGACCTTATTGACATGAAGTCCTCTGAGGACACCTGAGGGAGTGTTGAAGGGTCAAGTAGACCTCCAGAGGGACGGGTCTCGCCCCCGAGTGCCCTTGCTGTGTATAAACATCGGTTATATAATGCATATATACAGAGTGTATAGTCACGGCAGCCACCAAATACCAAACGCATATCTCGCAAGTGTCGACTCAATGGAGAGACGTATGAATACCTCGCCCGTTTCACCTACGACTTCAAGCTGGTTCATTAAGTATTTAATATGTCAGATTAATTTTATTTGTTTACATAAATAATGAACGATAGGTGGCTCAAACCTGGCATGCCCGGACTCTAATTAGAATATATATCTAATATCAACGTCGAGATTGTTTCCACTAGACTAACACTGAATTTTAATAATACTGAATAGCGTACTTATTTCAATTTAATTGTTATATGGATCTTTTTTCATGGTTGACATTGAAGTATGTTTGTATTCTCTAACACATTTGGAGAATGAGGGAAAAAAATGCCACTTTATTTAGTTATAAACGGACACAGCCTTTTTCAATAATTATTAATGGTGTTACATTAGGTTTGCTGTTACAGTTCGGTGCGCGGGTGGTATCAAAGTTTTCTTGTGTGTATTTTTTTTGCTGGCTATTCATAATAAGATTGTACAATTTGTTTCATATGACAAATTAAGTGCCACTGATACATATACAGACAGAAATTTAACTTTTGTTTTCAAATAGAACAGAGCCATCTAACAACTCCATCGACATTTGATTATCTCCATTAAATGATAGAATACATCGTTTACGTTTTTTAGATCACATGTTTTTTAAGATGCATCATGATGTACGGAGGGAATACCTTACACCCAGGCAGTCCAGTCAGGTAGTGCGTCGCCTTCCCTGGAGACGCCTCCAATTTGCTTCCTTTCACTGATCCGTTCAAATGTGCGAATTTCGTGAAATACTACTCTCCTTTTGGAATATATAACGACAAGGAAAAACGGCTAAAGCTATAATTAGAATACTTAATAAGACTTAGTTGCTAATATGCCGCAGTTTTTTAACTGTATACTACGTGGCGCAGTAGTTTGTTTTATCCATGCACTTGATCTTGAGTGTAGTGCACTATACAATTTACTTAGTTGCTTAACAAGTCAAATGACGTCAAGGTACAAATTGCACGTATCTATAAATGCAGCTCACAAATATTTATCTTGTTAATAGGTAATATTAAACCCATTTCAATAGACATCCAACAACAATAGACATCACCCAACAATAGTTGGTGGTGGTCCAAAGTCAATATCTTGATAAAACATTGATAAAAAATACACTCGAGAGACTATTTTCAAGAAATTGTACATGGTGGGAGAAGCCGCCATTTTTAAACCTGATTTTGGGGAGTTTCCTGCGGCTTTACGGATGTATATTTTCAATATGTCAATTAGGAGCATAATACCTACCACTTACAATAAGAATAATTTTCGTTACAATTATTTCTACCTCCACCTATTTTTTCACTTAATTCTACTGCACTAAAGTAAGACCGTCATAACACGGAATAAAGGGCCAAATAAAATAATGCTTACTGTAGTCCTCTCTGAAAAGTGACTACAATATGCCCATTTGTAAAAACCCAATGCTAACCTTATACAAAGGTAAAGTTAAATATTTAAATAATATAATAACTTATTTTGTTTTTTGATTGAATTTCCATCATAAAATGTAGAGACTATATTTTCGTAACTGTTCCAGAGACGCTACACTAAACGTAACACTATGCTAATATGCTGTCAAACTCCGGACATAAACTGCTTCCGGCCACGTTAGCTAGCAGGCCAGTCGACTATGGGCAGAGGCTTGACCGCTTTTTGCCCAACAGGCACCGGGACGACACGAACTAGTCTAAGAAGATGAGTTAGTTCACGAAGGTTAGAGAGGAAACACAGCGTAGTAGACGATAATTATGTAATCAAGTCTTTAATCAAGGTACCGTTTCAGTCAATCAATTACGCCCCGTTAAAATTTGCATTGAACAAACCCAGTTTGTAGTTTCCTATTGGTGTTGGACATGCGCAGACCGTTCAGCGTGATTCATCTTAATAACTGTTTTAGTCGCTGACCTGTCAAACGCGTACTGGGGTGTTTTTACTTCATTACTTCCTTAGGACAGTACAACATTTTATTCGAGTTAATTGATGTAATTAAACTTTTAATTTACCCAATGGTTTTATTCAATTTCATTGGCTAAAGCCCTATTTCGAAAAATAAGGCTCATCTGATGTATTTCGATCATTAGCTATAATAAGCCAGTCCGTCTGAGAGACTATATTCGGCACCAGTCATAATTCGCCAACTAAATTTTTTTCATTTATTTACCTTCTCACCTATAATAATTTGCTTCTTTAATAACACTACCATTACTATTAAGCCATATCATACTATGCATTGTAATATTAAAAAAAGCTTTAATAATGACGAAAGCTTTTAAGCACATGAAATGTGACCTTTTAATTTTTACATATTTACGCATTTTATGATACTACAAAAATTCAATAGAATGATGAAAAAAAACTAAATAGATTTGACAAAACAATTTGCTGGATTTGTGTTAGGCCTACTTGCTGCGTATATCGGCAGAAAAGTGACTAAAGCTGAAAATATGAAATTATTATCATTATTATTTATTAGCTTTTAAAACCACTTCACTTAAACTTCATTAATTGAAATCCTTTATTAAAAAACCATGTAATACAATAACAAACAGAAACAAAATCTTTGTCAATATATGATAGGGTTTTTATATGAAGATAACTTATAATATAATATTTTTACAATATCGGTAAGATAATTGTTATTTGATTCTACGCTATTTGCTAAAAGAGTAGCTGTTGAGTTAATATTTCGAAAAATCAACTAAGAGTTTAATTTTTAACATGGTCACAAAGAAATTGAACATTACATAGCTTTAGTTGTAAAATCTCCACTATAAAGTGCTGTAATTCAAAAGATTAGCATGTAAATACTTTTTTCTTCAACCGCGCGTAAAGAGTCAGTTTACGCACCGAAATCCAATCGTAAAACAGCTGTTTACTGAGGAGCGAGCGATGATACCTTTGAAAGTCTTTGGAGCGAGCGTTAAAGTTTTTAACGCTCGCCATGTGATTACTTTAACGCTCACCAGCTGATTGCATTGTTACTCGGCGCGATACAGCGCTCCCATCCGCTTCCGTTTGAGATCGACTTGTTTATAACCTCAAACTGGTGTATTCAGCTACAATGGATGTAATAACTGATGACGGACTCGTGTTCCTGTTATTTATAAGCTAAAATATGCATTCAAGATGTTTGAATTCAAGAATCGTATTTTTCTTATTAATGTCTTTATTTTTATTCATTGTTTTTAACCTCACAATCATAATGGCGCATTCAGCTACAATGGACGTAACTGTGATTGTATTTATCGTTTGGGAATTTAAAACTGCAGTTGTAGGAAAAATTTAGTATGTATAATGGAGCTCCGCTACGCGTCACGCGGTAAATGTTTAGCTCAAGCGAGAAAGGCCTACTTTACGCTCTTAATACATAAATAACTATTTCAACTAATTAAAATAAATATAGACCGCAAATTCAGGCCTGCAGAATATAGACTGTAAGAAGACTATTTTAATAATATAATTATCATCCCACTGACGATGTGCCAAAATGAGAAAGGAGCATACTGTACAAACGAGTAAGATAATATGTAATACGTTCCATTGAGGTATTTTGTGTGTATGTTTTCAAAACGTGAGAAAACAGAAAACAGAGAAAACATGATAGCAATCTTTAAATTCTAAATTCTTGAGTATTGCAACATTTGGTTTGGAATATCCATCAAAGGTACAAATAACTTTAACGTGGATAAGATGAAAAGAGGTAAAGGAGGAGTTAACATCTGAGACAACCAAGGGAACCTTTTTTGGTTGCATACATTACTAGTTATTTGAATAACTAAAGTTGACATATAATATGTTAATGCATAACACCTCAAATGTAGCATATTAATGGTTTTAATCAAATTTTGAGTTTAAATACTTCATGACCATGTGAAATAAATCCTAATATAATATTTATGAAAACAATTTTACCTGTTTAGTAATCCAAAAATACAAAATAAAATGAAATCTTCCTTCTCGTACATTTTCTTTTATTCTTTCATTAATTTTGAAGCAACCTTTCACATATACTGGTTTTGTCGTTATGAAAGATTTCCTAAGGATTTGTAAGTTGTTGGTGTGATTAAAATTACCTAAATCCTTTCCGAAACAGCTACAATAGACACTGTTCTGTAAATTATGAGAGGGAATGGGTTTCTCAGAGCTTGCAGGCACGTCCTGCCTCTACCTGACCGGACTCGGAGACAAGATTCTACAGCGATGTCGAGCTCGTTGAAAAATGTTTCTTTTCCTTCTCACAAGTAAACAAAGGGTGACAAAGCGTGACAACCTGCCAGCAGTTGTGACATTTCAACACCTTAGGAGGGGTTTAAAACGTAGAAATAAACGTTGGCAGCTGCAATAGGATGGTCGGTGAAGGTATTTAGTTATTTAGTAATGGTTTAGTTTTATTTTGCATAACATGGTTGTTGCTCTATAATTTACCAAAATAAGGTTAAAACCACTTCACGCGTATTACTTACATGTTTAACATAATTTTAGGCCAAAGATGGAATAGGTTATAAGAGGGGATGGAATTAGTGGCATTATGTTTAAACCTTGAGACTTTGTAAAGACGTTGATCAGTCCTTTGGAATAAACTAATAGTTATTAATAGGGATCTGTACGATCAAGATTCAACAAAAATATGTAATAAAAATGCAGTGTTTTTTTTATTATTTATACATTTTTTATTTATTCGGGTTATTGAGTTATAGCTCTCGGTTCTTAGTCTTTTTCAATAAGAAATATTTAAAAAGATCATCCCAAAAGGTTTTATCGCATATTTGCGAAAGAAAAGCTAAAAGAATATAGCCTTTTATGAAAAATGATAAGAGCAAATTATAAGTAAATCTTTATTAACTTTATAGGTTTCAAAAGTTTAGTGCCATAACAGAAGAATAGTTAATATCGCCTAGCGAAAATTATTTTGAAAATAAAATTAGGTACCACATGATATGTATTAAAACACATTTATATATGATAGTCAGGTTAATTTACCCTATGAACTTAAAAAAAATTGCAAGTAGACATTTTTTCATTGAATTCGTCTAAGGAAAATGTATATTTTAACATATCCAAAGTTTACCAAAACCAAACCACTTGAAACACCCTAAAATCACGTTTAAAAATGGCGGCTATTCCCACCATACAAAATGTTTTTATTATGTATCTAAACTGCCTTTTTTATCAATGTTTTTTTTTTCAAGATATTGACTTTGGACCACTCCCAATTATTGTTGGGTGGTTGGTTCTTAATTTTGACAGGGAACTCATTTTTTGCCGCCATTTTGAATCCGCTACACTGGATATAGATACTGTAATACTTTTTATATTTAAAGATAGTGTTGTGACACATCATTATAGACTAGATTTTTACCCTGAAATCAATGCTGAAATCCGTTTTAAAAATCTGGATTCGTTAAACAGATGTGTTCAAATAAAAATTTACACCTATACATTTCTTATGGACATTCCGTACTTTAAATATTATTCTGGATTATTTATCTTATATCTCCAGTTCAAAATAAGATATTCTGCATGTTTTAGTCTTAAAATACTCAGTGATTCAATGGCTTATATGTGAGCTATTAATCATTAAAAACGGATTAGTCCTGAACAAGCTATAAGGCTAAAAGCATCACAAAAAATATTAGGAAAAAGAACCACAATTTTCTTTCTCTAGTAGTAGCATGTCAGGCGTCCAAAACTGATGCTGGAACTCCCCTCAACGTTCCCGTAGAACATGCTTGGGGAGGCCTCACTGCGGGCTATTTAAATATGCATTTTACGACCCACCTAACTGGAAAATATATTCACTTAAGTTGAAGTCGGAAACTTCTCGGGGCGGTCTAAATATAAGTTGGATTACAGACAGGTCTCGGTGTCTTAGTATTAGGTTCAAACACAATAGTACACTTCAACGCCGGGCTTTAAGTGGCGGATAAACTCAGAAAACTAACTAAACTAAACGAATCATGAATAATTTAAAACCCCGAGGAGTTTTTTAGCATTTGAATTAAATCTCTGCAACACCTACTTCAAAATAAAAAAACAATTGTTTGACTCATGGTGGATTAGTTTTGATTTTTCCCACATCACCATATTATAACATTCTGAGTTGAATGAATGTAATCTAAGACATGTATTTAAAAAAAATACTCCCTTTAATTAGTTTCCTTTCAAACGTTCATTTTATCATAAATATTTGATACAATGAAACAAATTAGAGGATGTTAGATTGTAACATTACTCGCCACACCCCGTATCTTGGTACACGTCAGAATAAGGTTTCTTGACGTTAAGATGGATGTTTATGATTTCCATTTAAATAGAATGCATTCAACGGCGTATCAGGGTGGCTGTGGTATCTCTAGTCAGACGTGTGTAGGATGTTATGTGAACACGTTTTCTTGTATCTAAACGAAATATCAATAGGTTCTTAAAACTTTGTCCTGTTAATTACTGAGTCTTCGCAAGCTTCAAAATAACAAAATTAAAATATTTATGTATGTTTTATAGCTTTAAATCACATACATTATAAATATCAATCTTTTTACTTCAATAGAAGAAAATCAGACTTACTAAGGCAACCCTATCTGTCACTTAATTGATGCTCTTTCTGAAGTAATATATATATGAAGTATAACATTATTTGTTATATCCAGCTGTACTACGTTTGGGTAAAAAACGCAGGGTAAAATAATAAAATGATTAAATATTCTAAGTGAGAGTGTACTAAACCAGTTTGGAATACCTGGAATTAAAATGATTCTAATTATTTCTTGTTCAGTAAAGTTCCTATTTGTTCCAATTAGTCCAAGCATCGTTGTGATTTATTCTATAAGTGAAAATTTAATCCTCTTCTATACTTTCTTAACTGTTCGGAGGCCGAGTAACTGCGAAACGATCTAATAAGAGGGTTTTCTGTTTTGAACACCGATGTTAACGATGCTAAATTTAGAAATAAAGATGATTACGTTGTATAGGCCTACTTAATCATGAAAGGTTTTTATCCACGGAACTTATAAATCGTAGAAATCAAACTGAACAGCTCCTTATTTTATTTCTTTAAAATATTCGTAAACCTTAAGCTAGTTATTTTATTTTCATAAATTATTTTTTAAATACTTTCCTAAATGTTTCTGTGAACGTATGAGATTTTACCTAGTTAAATATATCTTATAAAATATTATCTGCAGAAAACTGACTTTCCTTAAACAGCCTTATTCCTATAAATTATCAACTTAATAATAAAATCAATAATATATTTTTAACCTCATAAGTTGTTATAAAAAAAGCCATAACGACCTCAAACCAAAATAATGCAACCTCAACTTTAATAGCAATTCTAATCAATGTTCAAAAATTAAAAGTAATAAACATACCTGGCAATGCTCCTACTTGCATATACTTAAGTAAAAATATATCTATCTAAAATATAATATTTTGTATGAATATTCACACAAGTTGAAAGTTGCGAGGCATGAGTGGGAGCCGCAAGACTGATGCGGCGCTGTTGATTGATGGCGAGCTGTTTTGTTGATGAGTTTTGGCCGCTTACCGACCTCGGCTTACGTCTACCTGTTGTGGAAATAATTAATTTGCACTTTTTACTTTGTGCACGCTGTTGGCAGTAAATTTAGCCTAGAAACTGCTCAATAATCTACCCTTGGTCGAAAATATATTGAATTTTGTCGATGTATTACTTTCCATTTACTCAATACACACTACCTCTTACACTTTCTTACTTCCTACTTTACTATTTTTTAATACGGTCCAAATAATAGTTCATAGTATCAAAAAAGTAATTTTTTATAGTTATAAGGCTTTAGTTGATTGCCTTTGTGCTCATGGTTAGTAGAAAACATCTTTGTTTATCACAGTCCGTCAGTTACAGCGTCAATCAATATAGACACTCTACCTCCGTGTCCAGCAGAGGGAATATGGGAAAGGTCAGAACAGAGAACTGATGTTGTCATATGAAAGGAAATATAATACGTTGCGTTAAATGAGTATTAATACTCTATCATTAAAAAAACTTGATTGTAGTCTATTAATATCTTTCTGACACAACTATATAGGAAAGCCAAAACGTACCATAGAACTAAATTTATAATTTAACGCATTAAATCTTTTTTCTTCAGTAGTTTAAAATTTAGTTAAGATCTATTGGAACTATTGAATATATCAATTTTAATATATTTAAACTTTTGTTACTAGCTTTTATCAATAATATAACAGCTCCAATAACAAAAATATTCATTTATGTTACAAAGTTTGTCAATGTACAACTTAATCCGTCATATACACGCGGACTCGGAGCAGCATTTCCTGCAAGAGATGGATGGGCATAATTTCCATTTAAATAGAATACATTCAACAATATATCAGGTTTGTTGCAGTTTATCTTGAGGCTGACAATGGCGATGACCGCCTACCGATGTTTTGCTGACTTATAGGCTACTCACCGTGTAATAACAATATTATTTATTGCAAATCTTTTGTATGAAATACGTTCTTTTAGGAAGAAGCTGGGATTGAATGTGATGTTAACGTAAATGTGTTGAAGCGGTTTACTTTTTACTAGTATCCAAAAATAATATAATTTTCATTATAAAGTTAAATTGTTTTTTTTTTAATGTTGTTAATCGATTGCTTTCACAGTATCTCCTGAATTGTTCAGAAACTCTAGGTATTTTCTCACTAATCTTAGGTTTCATTCAAACTTGAGGGAAGCCCAGAGATCAGAACATGTTTAAAACAACTCTATACAAAAAAATATCTTTTTTGATGGAATCATCTTAAAAAAGTATAAAGTATTTTGACGTAAAGTATAAGGTCAATTTACTTGGGCATTGCACATGATAACTTGTAATTACAAAAAGTATTCAACGTCCAATAACTTCACATCAGCATTCACGCTATATTGTGCCACTGTCGTAAAAGGTGTACTATAATGTTCACAATACACAATATAATACCTTTGCAGTACAGTAAGTATAAAGTAGCTATGTATGTAGAAGTTAATGTACTTGTACCCAAGTGCCTAAGTACCGCTTTACGGTTTTTAAGATATCTCCGAGAAAAAAATATGATACCAGTTTATTTAACGTATGAAAAACATGAATTTCTCAGTCGAAGCTGTGAGACATTCAAGGTCATCTTGTGACTACAGTTACGCCACTGACTACAGTTACGCGGGCGGAGGCTACGGCAGCCCCGCACGACAGCCAACAGTTACGCCACTGACTACAGTTACGCCACTGACTACAGTTACGCCACTGACTACAGTTACGCGGGCGGAGGCTACGGCAGCCCCGCACGCCAGCCAGCAGTTACGCCACTGACTACAGTTACGCCACTGACTACAGTTACGCGGGCGGAGGCTACGGCAGCCCAGCACGCCAGCCAGCAGTTACGGTCTCGTCAAGCGAAGTGCTTCAATTATATTTGCGAGAGAGAACACCTTTCACCTGTCATTGCCGCCTCCTCGCAGTTAGTTATTGTTTCTTATAGCGGCTCCACAGGTAATTGCGAATGCTTACGGTTGTATTGTTTTTTCGTCATGTAATTTGGCTGGTGATTTTTTTTTGTCGAATTGTTTTAAGTGCAATTTGTAAGCGTTGGTTCAATTTTAGAATTGATTTAAGGCTTTGTAAATAAAAAAAATTATAGTATGTAGTTAATTATATGTCCCCTAAATATGATATCGAATGGATAAATGAAAATCGATTTTAGATGATTGTAGACGTAGGGGTTGTTTAATTTCAAATTTACTTTGGTTCTTTTGGCACTCCAAAAAAACTTCTAGGCGTTTTACTAGATCTGTAATACTTTCGTGGTGTAGGAGATTTTTTTATGTGAGGTAACATTAGAAAATTTTCAAAATGTAAAACTGAGTAACCAAACAACCCTTAATTTCTTAAATTAATGCACAGCACTTCATAGCTAAGGTTAAATGCAGTGTATAATTTTATAATGCTATCTTTGTGCTATAAAATATGTAGTTTTTATTCAAAATTATATCGCGGACTTTTGTAATTTGGGGAAAATATGCATGATCAGTACTTTAAACGTATATATTACGTTGTTCAAACCAGTTCGTCATGTATTTTGAACATTTTTTCGGTCGCTTTTACAAAGACTACTCTACACAGTAAGTAGGCAGTCCGGTCAGGTAGCCGTCACCGCCCCCCTCGAGACTCTGGCAATTTACTTCCTTTCACCGAGTAGAAATGTGCGAATTCCAAAAGGTTGGTATCCAGAATGAAAACCGGGTTATTTCTAGGGTAACTATGTTGTTATACAAATCATGTTATCTTCTTGCTACACAATTAATAGATCATATATTAGTGATATTTCTACGCTATAAAACAACACTGGTTTCGTGCAAATGCTTAAGGTTCATTGATACAATGTTTAATGTTCAATTTATGCTTTGAAAGCTTGTGGATAGTCTTCCTATGGCAGTAATATGGAATTTCGCTCATTGATTCAGATGAACGAACTATAATTATAATGCAAGAGACACTAAGCTTTGTTTGGTAAAAAATTAGGAGGTTACGTATCTTGACTGTTTTACCGACAGCTGATTTATTGCACTTTCTTCTTTATTCCGTCACTGACTTATGGGAAACTATACATCTTACACATCTTAAATAATTAAATAAATAAATACTGCTCCATTTACATCTTAAATTAAATTTTTCTTGTAAAATTAGGTCTATAAAAGAGATTCAGTTGGTCATATGCAGTTGAAATCGATCTCACTCCTAAATATATAATAACATTCAAATAGTTTGATTCATTTTAGAGAGAAACAACATATTATGTAAATATTTCTTTGAAAAAATTAATAAACGAGTAGCTTATCTTCAGTAATAGGATTCATATTCGTATGCTTTTATCGATTTAATTAACGAATACAACTTTAAATCTAAGTATAATTATTATATTGTATTAAAAAAACCTAACCAGATATCGGTATATAAATCAAATTATACTTGTCTGTTACGTATATATTTATGCCTGAGAACTCCATATTAAGGAATTTTAACCATTTATAGTTTCAACTGGATTCAAATTTCATCACACACGTACCTTGATATATTTACGATGGTTATAGGCCTGACAATACGTTACACTACAAGTTCACATTATTAAACCATGCTAAGACACATTCACAAGCAATATGCGTTTAAGACTATAAACTTGACTTTGTCATTAAGTTTGACTATTACCCAAACACGACGTTTGTGGGGCGACAAAGCCAGTCAGTGTTAGCGAAGCGACGCTGTTGGCGGGACAGGGCCGCCCGTGTCATCGAAGATAACGCCCAGGATGGTGATTGGACATAAAATCATTACTGCAACTGCCTGTCGCTCACGATGAGGAGAAATGTTTGCTTACATAAACTATCAAATGCTGTAATGATCTCTACATGAAATATTCACTGTCTTGAAACATGTTTAAGCGATACCATTATTGTTCATAATTCATAATTCATCATTTTATTGAGCCATTCAGTTGGTTACAATAGGCCAGGTCACTACAACTACTTACATCTAACAAAAAGAAAAAAGATTAAAATCTCTTGACTTACAAAACACAAAATGAGTCCTTAAATGTCTGTCATAACAGTCATTTAAACTTGTTTTGTAGAGAAGTTTTATATCAGAACGATTTGGTACCCCTAAGTATTAAATATTATTTTTAATTACATACTTTTCTCTGATCGAGAGTTGGAATAGATTTGTAATTGCTTAAGGCTAGGAATTGATTGGATGAATTCTACATCGAACCCTTATAACTCAACAACGTAATGGCCAAATGTTACTTCATTTAAATTAAATGAAATTGTTGATATAGTTTATAATTGCCATGAGAGAAATGTTTTGAGAGTCAAATATAATAAATAAAATAACTAAATTAAGAAATCATACAACTGCGCCAACTTGAACGTCAATCTGTCAAAGATGAAGTTACCCATTGAACTACGATCCATTCTTATTTTCATAGCATTCTACTATAAAATAATTTTCCTTTCTTTCCAAAAGAAATTAAATGATATTTTCAAAAAGAAAGTTAATTTCAAAAATATAAGTAGAACCAATGCCATCATAGAATCGGTCTTTAATTTGTATATGCCCACAATATATTTAGATCATTTATAGTATTTAATATTCTACATATTCCTCTTAGTGCAGTTATACAGGGTGACAAAAAAGTCTGGAAACGGCTTAATATCTTTTTAACTAAATTCTTTAGAAAATTCAAACCTTTCACATAAACGTATATGCATGAAAACTACTTTTTGCGAATATAACCATTTTTTGACCTCCACCAGGGGACGACCCATGAGGAGTAGGTACATAATCTTTAATGTAAGCATAGGCTGATATGCACATCATTTTAAAGGGCTGGTCAAGAGGAGTTCATTGCCGGAAACCGCGTCTCAAAAGGTTCATCCGTTACAAAATGGTGGCTGATAAAAAATCTAATAGAATTACAAAGAGTTCGCCTAAATATCATATAAAAATTGTTCACAGCCTATGTCTGGAGAATTGAAATTATGGAATTGAATGTCAGACCGAAAAGCCAATTTTTTAGGGTGCCGAAGAGGATATTAGCTCCAGTGGGGGTCAGCCCACAAGGAGTCGGTGCAAAATCTTAAAGGTAAGCATGGGTCCATATGCATATCATTTTAAAGGTCTAATCAAATAAAATTCAATGCCGCAAACCGCATTTCAAGAGGATTATTGGTTACAAAATGGCGGTTGATTCAAGTTTTCAGCAAAAACACATATAGGCTTAGGTTCGATATGCAATTTGATTTATTCAAACTTTTATTCCACCCCCCCCCCCCCCTCCAACAAAACTAACCCTATGAATTTTTGTTGAAAACTTGAATCAGCCGCCATTTTGTAACAAATGAACCTTTTTAAGTGCGGTTTGTGGTATAGACTCTACTTGGTTAGCTCTTAAAAATGATGTGCATATCGACCTATGCTTACACTTAAAATTTTGTACCGACTTCTTGTGGGCCATCCCCCCTCGGAGGCAATATCCTCTACGGCACCTTAAAAGATAGGTTTTTAGGTCTGACATACAATGCCGGTGTTTAGATCCTCCAGACATAGAGTGTAAAAAATTTTTAAACAATCTTTAAGCAAACAATGTGTATTTCCTTCAGATCTTTGATCTGCCGCCATTTTGTAACGGAAGAACCTTTTGAGGCGCGGTTTCCGGCAATGAACTCCACTTAACCAGCCCTTTAAAATGAGGTGCATATCAACCTATGCTTATATTAAAGATTATGTACCTACTCCTCATGGGTCGTTCCCTGGTGGAGGTCAAAAAATGGTAAAGCTCGCAAAAAGTAGTTTTCATTCATATAAGTTGATGTAAAAGGTTCGAATTTTCTAACAAATTTAGTTAAAAAGATATTACCTTTAACCTGATACCTTTAACCTTTAAGGTGATACCTTTATTGTTTTTTATGATAAGGATTTTAAATTTTAAAATCACTTTATTAAAAGGAATTTATAACTAAGTACATTCCAAAAATTAAGAAAAACCCTTGTTAAAGTATGTATAAACACATTAACCAGTAATAAAATTAACCAGTAACAGTAAATACCAGTAATAAAATTAACAGTATTTTTTAACCAGTAATAAAATAAAATAATTTAAAAAATAATCTATTATATTAACATTTACTCTTCTAAATCGTTTACAAATATTTAGCAGCTTTCAAAAGGTTAGGGCTCAAGAGATGCACACTGAACGGTGGGTAAGTAATTGGAACTCGTCAACAAAACAGTTCTGCGTCCATCAACAACGCTCTAAACCCGTTGCTCTGGCTTATGCACCCTGGTATATACAACAACACTATATGCTGAGTAACGCAAAAGGTTATGCATATTGAATTGAAAACAAGTTTAATAGATTTAGTAATTATTATATAGTCTTATAGAACATCTAAAACCTGTTTAAGCTTGGCTTCATGTGGTTAAAGCCCGTAATTAATTGAAACTTGTAAGTTCACTTAAAAAAGCAACACATTTTTATGGCTGTAACATTTAAGTGAAAACCTAAATTTTTCAGAGGACTTGGTAGACTCGAGAAAGACGTAATGGACATAAACTTGTAATTGGGTTCCATAGTCACTGTTTTTTTTTTCTTTGTGGAAAGGAAAAATACTAATTATTTGTGTATTAAAGTGGGAGAATTGGAGAACATGTACTAGTGTAGAATGTGTAGTAAATGGGAGAATTATTGTCTCTCAAGAAAATTGTTTTTCCGGGGGAGTCATTTCACTTAGCTCCTGCAGTAAACACATTCTTACCCCATCCCCAATAATAAATAAACAGTCAACTGATGAATTCTGTTTTCACTATCATAAATTGTAACAATTTTATGTTTGTTCTGCTATTAACGTCTCTACGTATTGTTTCAACCACTCATACGAAAGCGATCAGCTGAATTACCAAGCATTCTCACTTGCTTAGTTACCTGGTCGAAGTCATTAATGTTTTTCTATTTTTGTGTCTTTTGTGTCTTTCTACGCCAGTGGCATTTTTTAACGTTTTGATCGGGAACGGTCCAAACCGGGTCTTAATGTGGTTATTAGTGCCGCTATAACAGCTTTTAGCACCTGAAATCTGATGAGCTTCGAAATAATATTTGCTTGTCGTTTGAACATTTTAAGACGAAGTTTTTCAGATAATTTTCAATACTTTTTTCCAATGGGTTTACAATGTATCCAACCGGAACCCCCGGTACCGGTATCCCACCCGCTTTACTCCCGGTGCGGTGGGATATAGTTGTAATATTTTATTATTACTAGGGCCTAAAGTAACGCTTTTCGTTGGAGGCTACATTTCTGGACCTCCTCGAGGCATTAGGCAAAAGCACTGAAAAAACTACATTTATAATAGCACTCTCTAGTACCTAGTCAATAGTTATCCTTTTGTAATTGCATTTGTCTTTCTTTAAACATTGTTAGATACAATCTCGAAAGTTTTGGGGTTAATGTGTTAACAGTTTACAGTTACATCAGTTTTCGAGTTTCAAAATAAAAAATTACTTTGTAGTTTTCTGAGTGATACAGTTTATGGTTTGACTGGACATCAGAATAAACAAAGCCGTGTACAATAATGCATGATTTAAATTAATTAATTTATATAAGGTCTGAAAACAAACTAGATTTTTTTCATAAACAATTTAATGGATATCTTGAAAGTATATGGTCATACATACATACATACATACATGATCATTATGTTTTTAAAACGAGGTATAAAACTTAAATAAGTTGTTTTTCAGTTCAATCAAGTTTTTTTTTTGAATTTCTAAAATGATTCATATTTAGCAAGAGTTGAAGCGTAAGTGGGTTGACCACACCCACTATTTTTAATATTTTGTACTAATGTCAATTATTTGGAATGTTGTTAGTGGACTATCGTATATAGGCTTTGCATTTACCTTAATGATTGATCTTAATTTATTTCCCAAGAAGGTTCAATTAATACTTAATCGCACCGACTTTACAGAGAAACAAACAAGATCATGAAGATTTAAAATCTTTTTACTAGTCATATGCTTCAAGTTCCTTCAATCGTTTCATTAAGTTGTATTTTTCTTTATTTATTAACTGCGTTATTCTTTTATCTTCTCCTTCGTAGTAATCGTTTTCACCCTCCAATTCCATGTTTATTTTCATTAATGTCGCATCATCTAGGTCTTTGTAAACCCCTTCATTTAGTGCATTGATTCTCTTCAGCTCTTCATTATGTCTTCTTTCCTCTTCCTTTTTTTCTTCAGTAAGCATAGTAATATTCTCGTTATATATCTTCAAGGCCTTTAAATATTTGTCGTAGCTTCCTTTTATTCTATCTATATCTTCAGATGACGTGATCGGCGACTCATTAATTTCATCCGACTCAAGGTCACCCCTCTTCCAGTTGTTATTTTCTTTGTAAAAGTACTGCCTTTTTACCTTACTAAAAATAAAAAATTCGTCACTCGGACTTCCAATTATCAGGACTTGGTTATCTGCGTGATACGCTGTTCTGAAAGAGCCATCTTGAAGACATTTAGGTTTAAATTGCAATGGTTTATTACTATCGTTCCATAAAATGTTGATTTCTTCTATACACTGTCCGTCCACCTTGTACTGGCGACGCTCTACTTTGTATTCCTTAGTTTGCAACGCGTCAACAGCATCTGGAAAATGTACTACTATAAAACTGCACACATGATCTAATAATTAATGTCAAACAATATCAAATGTATCTTAAACTTATGAGGGTAAAAGTATCAATAAAATAAAATTACTAATATATAATATGCATTTTAAATTACTCTTTAATCAGAGCCAATCCTTATCAGGACAAGTCAAGTGTTCAAAACCCTTACGGAAATTGTGTTGTCAGTTGAATTTTGTGAATAGTTGATGCCGGCAGAACACTCTCCTCCTCTTAAAAATAAATTTCTTCAACATAATTTGAGTACTTCAAGATATAATACTGAGAGAGCACCTTAATCAGTTATCTGGTGAGTATTACTTTATGGATTATTCGTGCCCTAAATCTGCGGTTAAGAGCCCTAAAGGGGCAATTAAAACACCCATTTTAATTTTAATTTTTTGTATAAAAAATACAAAAATGTTAAGCCGCCTCCTAAGGCTGTAACTTGAAGACCGACGATTTATCAAAACAAACGAAGATTTACTAAACGCAGTATGTTGTCAAGATAATTATGCTCTCTAACGGCCGCAACCATTATCCAATTTTCTTCAAATTTCGTAGACCTGTTAGATCTAAGATCAGATTGGCAAATTAGTTAAGGAATAAACGAAAATGCCCATATCCTCATTTTAGATGAACATAATCACTAAACCTTGAATTTTTTAATGGGTAATTTAAGCCCCAAAATTGAAATTAGCCCTTTTATAAAAGCATGCTGCTCGCTGAGGCTAACTCCCTAATATGTTGTAAGAGTCCTTTGTGTAATTGATCATGTACCTTGTTTTGTAAAACACTCACAACACTAATTACTAAAACGAGTCAACGAAAAATTACTAAAGCGAGTACTCAACGCAGCACGCTGACATGACGGGGTAAATTTCAATTACAGGGCTTAAATTGTCTATTTTGGACTCAAAAACGCGAAATTTCAGACTTTAGCCCCTTCAAAATAGGGATAGAGATTTCCGATTTATTCTCCCAACTTAATAGTTGATGAAATAACAGGAATAATATATCTTCCAAATTTAAAGTAAATCGGATGATAACTGCGGCCGCTAGAGAGTAAAATCCCCTTAAGACAACGTACTGCGTACAGTGAATTCACATTATCATTCATAATTTTTTTCTACCTATAACTTTGGAAGTGGGATTACAAAAATTTTGTACTGTCTTTATATGTATATATATATATATCTGTACCTCGGAGGTAAAGGGCACTATGTCTATTTAAAAAAAAATTATTGTTGTAAAATAAATTAAATTAAATTTTATGCGGCGGACATAGTGCTGTATACCTCTTAAAATATTGATATTTATGTGACATAATTTTTTTGGTAAGGAATTTTATTAAGTAAAAGAGTAAGTAAAAACTTACACTAAACAACAAAATATACTGATGAAACATTAAAATTACGCTTGGGTTTGTCCTAGTTGTTCCTCTGTATATTTTATTCTGTGGGGCCTAAGTAAATGGATAGGGCTTACTTTACAATAGCATTATGGTAAATATGCATTTTACAGTACTTGTGTCAAAATTTAAATTTATTTTCAAAATGCTTGAAATAACGCGCTGATTCCGGAAATGATAGTTTTTTTTGTCGGTAACGGCCGGAAAACCCCGGAGAATCGGGAAAACGGTAAAAATCTTATTTTTTTAATTGGACATGTGGGCACTCAAATTAACCGGGAGAGCAAGCGGAACAAGAATACGCAAGAATTTTCAAGATCCGACCGATATTAACGGAGTTACGGCTGGAAAAGCGTCGGAAAACTGTCGGAAAAGTGAAAAAAACTTTGTCCAAAATATATCATGTTGGTACTCTAATTAACCGAAATTGCAAGCTGAATAAGAATGTGTAAGGGTATTTAGGATCTAACGGACAATAACGAAGATAAAGCAAAAAAACATCGGTGTAACAGCACTATGTCCAGCTGGTGAGCAGCACTGTTAAAACCTTTTAGAGGTAAACTGCAACAAGTCCACATGGTGCTGTATTCCTCTGAGTAAAAATGGACTTAGTGCCCATGTAAAAGGCTGTAACTTGCCACGTGATTGGTTGGGGACATAGTGCCCTATACCTCTGTGTAAAGCAAAAATAGTTATATTCAAATGTAAAATAACCTCAATTTGGCCAAAAATGGACATAGTGCCCTTTACCTCCGAGGTACAGATATATATATATATATATATATGTATATATAATTTACTACCATGTCCTCTATAGCCATTTTTTAATGGTGCTCCGAATTTTTTACTAAAACGAGTACTCAACCACAAATAGCATTAATACATCGTGCTTAATACATCGTGTTTAACAAATGGCATATTTGGTATCTGGGTACTCAAAAATTAAAATTTATCACGGTACCTTGCCTCAGAGCCCCTGTGCGCATGATACTAGCTCAATGTGTGTCCCCAAATGACGCGACCGGCTTAATAGCTTTTATACAGGGTGAGTCTTCTAAGCCGTCCACAACAGATTATAGGTGAACGGCTTAACATACAGAGATGAAACAAAACATTTCTACACTAAATCATACCCAAGGAACAACGTAAAAATATTTTTAACCCTTTTAAAATACAGGGTGTTTCATAGACCGGGGGTCACGGGTTCGGATTTTTTAATATAAACATATGTCATATTAAACATCATTTTAAAGCTCTAAGCAAGACGAAAAATTTGGTGAAAACAGAACTCAATTATCTTTATTATTTTCAAAATGGCTGCAGTTTTTGTGAAAAATATTAGTAATTACGGAACACCCTGTATCTCGAGAACTACTGAGGGTTTTTCGTTTTGTTTGAAAATTCTTAATCCTTGTAAACACAGCTTTAATTTGGTATGTAAGATGCCAACATTAGAAGTAAATTAATATTTTTTTAACATTTTATTTGTTGCAAATGTTGGTAGCACTGAAAATCAAAAATTTTAAACGGTAACTTATGTTAAATAGGATATCATTTTAAAGGTCTTGGAAAAACCTACAACTTTTCACTTTATACTCACCTCCTATCTTAAATAGTTTCCTAGTAATAAACAAAAAACTCCATTTTCCCATATAACGCCCATGTTAAATGTGTAGTACTGAAAGCATTTAAATTGGCATCCTTCAACATTGAGTACAGGAAAATTAACATGGGCATGGTAAAATTGAGTTTTTTGTTTATTATTAGAAAACCACTTAAGATAGGAGGTGATTATAAATTGAAAAGTTGTAGGTTTTTGCAAGACCTCTAAAATGATATCCTATTTAACATATGTTGCCATTTAAAATTTTTGATTTTCAGTGCTACCAACATTTACAAAAAATAAAATGTTAATAAAATATGAATTTGCTATCAATCTTGTCATCTTACATATAAAATTAAAGCCGAGTTTACAAGATTAAGAATTTTCAAACAGAATTAAAAAACCTACAGTACTTCTCGAGATACAGTGTATTCCGTAAATTCTAATATTTTTCACAAAAACTGCCGCTATTTTGAAAATAATAAGAAAATTATCTTTATTATTTTCTTACTATTTTCAATTTTATTTACTATTTTCAATTTGGAGTTCTGTTTTCACCAATTGTTTGTCTTGCTTAGAGCTTTAAAATGATGTACTATGACATATGATTTGATAATATTTAAAAATTCCGAGATTCGAACCCGTAACCCTTGGTTTTTGGAACACTCTGTATTTTAATAAGGTTAAAAATATTTTCATGTTGTTACTTGGGTATGATTTAGTGGGGAAATGTTTTGTTTCATCTTTGTATGTTAAGCCGTTCGCCTATAATCAGTTGTGGACGGCTTAGAAGACTCACCCTGTATATAATCTGAAGATATATGGGGCGACCCCGTCCAATAATTTTAATTTTGTGAGTTTGAGTGCCGGTACCAACTTTTTTTAGGCAGACTGGTTTCTTAGGAACGTTTTTTGAGAAATATTTAAAAATGCCTGCATGCCGAGGCATAATGTTGGCGTAATGTTTAGATGCCAATTGCATGCATCTAATACATCTGTATTCCAATTGCATGATAACTTGGAGGTACTTACCAGTCATATGGGTACTTTTCAATATAAACCTTGTGGTAGTTTTATATTTTCTTTGGTTAGTGGCATTACATTGACCTAAAATTTACGGCATTTTATATCTTTTACTAAGCACTTTAAAATGAAGCCTAACTTGATGGGGGTTTTGATTGAACATTTGGGGCAAACTCTCCAAAATCGCTTTTTTGGGGTCAGGGGTGGATATGAAATGTAAATAAGCAAAAAAAGCGTTTTTCGTAGGAATTCATTCACCAAATATCTTTGACCCCTATTATAACACAGCATAAAAGTGATTAAACTTGTTCGGGGCTTTTGGCACACATGGCATCGTAAAATTTTGCTCGGAAATAGCTGGTGATGGAGAAGTGTCTAGTAGTTTTAATTTATAATATTTATATTTTCTTGTAACTGAACTGAATCTAAGCAAATGGAAGACCCGGACGGCTGAAAACATATTTAACTTGATTTTCTATTTTACTCAAGCTTACCTATCTGCAGAGATTTCGGTTCATCTTTGTTCGTGATAGGTGGTTTAGTAGGTTCGTCCTTCATATCTCCGAGAATCTTGAGATTTTTTGGTTCGTCCTTGTTTGGATCAGGTGGTTTTGAAGTCTCGTCTTTCATACTTCCAAGACATTTTAATATGTCCTCCTTGCTTGCGCCTGAGAGACATGGACATGCATCTCCCACGTCAAAAGTCAAGCTAGTAGACAACTGCAATTATATGGGCGCACGTCTAATAGACTTAAAGAAACTTGCTGAAGAAATTCTTAAAACATGGAAAAAAATTGACAGAGATTCACACTTACACATTCAGTGAGTGAGTGAGATTCACACTTACACTTAGCGTGACGTTGAGCAAAGTACTTCATAAAACTAAGCTCGATAAAATCTTGCACTTCAAACACATGTCTTGAAAATGCAATGATCCACTTTCCACTCTTGTTATGAAATTAACTATTTTATGATTGAGTGGTTAGGCAAATATTTAAACGCTGGGTAGAATTTAGAGTTTTTAATAATTATGTGACATCTCTGATATCATTGTAATCCGCAAAATATTATTAAAATATCAGTTCAAGTATTAGTTTATAATGATGCATTTCTGTCATCGACATCGGGGTCTATAAATTAATATATAACGTTTATATTCAAACGAAGATATGTCCTTCCGTCGATGACACATGACGTAGTTAGAACATGGTCCGTCGGGCTGCACTTATTCGCGGTGTCGCGGGAGTGCTTTCGGTTATATATATTTTTTCATAAATGTGCAGTTGTTACTATTTATTAATTCTAGTGTTTTGTTCATATAGTCGTATTTGTCCATTACCACTGCAGTATACCATTTATTTGGATTGGTAACTATTAAACTGATAGTTTTTAATTTATTTTTCAATCTGTTTATATTTTAATAATTTCGTTGTTGTTTCCATTTTTCTATTACTTTTACAAAGTTATATGTCGCTTCGTTTCTATCTGTTGAGATTTTTTGCAGGGATTTGTTGAAACGCTAGTTCTGTTTCGATTACCAAGTTAACAACTGTATGACTGTATTTTTAGGGAATATATTAACTTAAAACATGTTCCAAAATATTTAGTTTATCGGTATCCAAGCTATTTTTCAATAGGTTTACTACTCTGGGATAGAAATTACGTTCCTAAGCCCAGTTGCAGATGACTGTCTTTGTGACTTGATCTGTAAGTTTTTTAATAGTTTTTATTTTTTCTTAATAATTTATTTGATTTTGAACTCATTATCTTCAGAAATAGTTTAAAATGTAACTGGATGAATGAAATTTGCCAGGTAAAGTTGTAGCGAATATAGTTAGTTTTTGGTTATTTCTTTTTCTTTTTATACAACAGTTTAGTTTCATTTTTTATCCACAATTTCTCGGCGTCTGTTTTGGTTTCTGGCGCTGCATAACCTTCGTAACTTAAATGACTTCGGGTAGCTTTTTTTAATTTCGAGAAGCCGAATGCGCTCCTGCGACATCACGAATCAGTGCAGCCCGACGGACCATGTCTTAACTATGTCATATATTTTTTAACTCAACCTCATATATGAACAAGTTTTGCTCAAGAAGATTGCAGTTTTCCGGCAGTCGTATTTTGAGCGTTATGAACTATTTTGGAGGTATGTATTTACTTGATCCCCACCATTTTACTTGGCCTGTTATAACGCACCACTTAGCTAGTTTAACCTTACTTTAAGTTATTTTGTTTGTGAGATCGTAATGGCGAGCGTAAAAACGTAGCCTAAACTCGAATTTTATTTCTTAAGCATTTTTATAAAAAAATTTTAAATTAAAAAGAACTTAAAGCTTTTGATAATAGCCTATTTTAAGCTGTGGCATTTTAGATATCGGGATGAATACCAAGCTTAATATGAAGATGACCGGATATTCAACATCAGCAGTGAACAAAAACGTAGAAAATCTTTCGAATATAAAATTTCTGCTTTGTTAACATTAAAACATATGACTATATTGTTTGATATTGGACGTGCTCGATATAACCATAATATATAAATATTCTTGTAGATTAACTTTAAATCTTTAGCAGCCATTTGTGACTCATTAAATTTTATTTCAAACAGATAATTATCTGGTTTGTTAAATTCTAATCTTTAATGTTCATTACAATGATCACCATCATATTTTCATCAAGATATTTTAAAACAGTGAAGAGAGAACCACTAAAGACCAAAATTGTATTACAATTATGAGTTTCTAGGCTTCAAAAACTTACCAACAGCATGAACCAACTAATAACGAACATAATTCCAGAAGCAGCAAACGCGTTTGAAAAGAGGAGGTCAATTAACGAATAAATTAGTAACAGCTGTTTGATTACTTCAATGTACGCTCCCTAACAAAAGTTTGTTTAGATGAACTATTGGTAGTGGAATAAAAATGTTATCAGCAAGCTGCCACATACTTTCTCCATTAAAGCAAGAAAATTTACAGTAAAATAAATTCACAACTATTCAACAAACCCATACAAAATTTTATCAAAATCGTTTAAAAATTTACGGAGATGTCGGTTTTTGGATAGTTGCCATAAGAATAACGTTAGACAACGTACTGCGTTTACCGCCAAACTAAAATATCAATTATCTCCGCAACCAGTTGACGTAGACTAATAATTCATAATACTGGCTACTTTATTTTTTGACGCAAAATTTAATGGTTGCAAATATATATTTTCGTCATATGGTTAATATTTTGTGAAATTTGAAAAATATGAATTTTTTAACACTCAAATGCTCATAACCTTTGAACCTGAATTTTTACAGACATGCGGGTGGTGTCGTTTTGTTTGTCATCTTAGGCACTAAAAACCACGAAGCTTTTATCAAAATCGTTAGAGCCGTTTTTGAGAAAGTTGGATTTTTTTTAGTTTTTATGGGGTAAACACCCTTAAAAATAAAAAATTTAAAAAATGAAAAAAAACGCCTGGAGATATCATGGTTTTATACCTACATGCCAAATTTCATTACAATCGGACCACTGGTGTCGAATTTAGCTTTGTTTACATACATCCACACACACACACACACACACACACACACACACACACACACACACACACACACACACACACACACACACACACACACACACACACACACACACGCACGCACGGACGGACGGACGGACAGACAGACAGACACTACTCCGAAAACCACTTTTTTGGATTCAGAGAGCACTAAAATTAATATATCCACTAATAACTCAAAATCGAACATTTTGACGAAAACTATACTTTCTCAACAGACTAAAAAACCAAATTGCATGGATTGCTAATAATATATTATTCAAACTTGTGATATGATTTGTTTCCCGGTATAATGATGTGTTCGTGATGTTGTGTATATTACTATATTCTTGATGATTACTCATCACAATAAATGTTATTAAAATGATTAGAGTATATTAGGTTTTTTTATCATCTTCAGCCGAGGCACCTCAGCCTAGGACCATCATTGATAGAAAATGTTTGTAGCTTTATCAGCCGCTTGTTTATTCCGATTATTCAAGAATAAGTTAGAGGAAAATAAGGAATAGAAAACCAACTATACGTTAGAAAAACGTACCGAAAAAACATTTCTACCATCATGTGTTCAAGAAACATTTAGTTTAAAGACAGCTATTTATAAGAAAAAATGTTTATCAATATTGTTATATTAGATTGAAAATGGTTTCTCTCAAAAATATCCAAATATAGGTACTTTTATTTTAATTCGTTTTATTGTGCTGGGTAACTTATGGACTATATTTTAGGGTAAATTTAATAAATATTGTTTATATATTCAATAACTTTTTTTAGCTTGAACAAGTTTTCTCATAACTATTTTTTTTTAATTTTCACAAGTAATCTGAAGTTTCTATTGAAATACTTGACTTTTTTATAGCTTTCAGAGTCAGGCATACAGAAATAGAACAAATGGTAACCGGACGGCCATGATTGTATTGTATCATTTGTACATCTCAAAGCTGTGAACAAATTCTTAAGGTGCAATAAAAATACGCTGTCATTGGCTTCATTAGCTTCATCCGATCCTTCAATCATCACTTCCCAGAATATGAGAACAACGGTGGCGTTTCCTGTAATCCAGCTACTTAGAGTTCACGAATTGTGGATAGTCATAAGCGATAGTTTGTGGATACAAAATTTATTAGCGATAGCGATTAACTTCATCCTATTCATTTATCCTTAAGATAATTTTTAAACTAGACCAGTTCGTGATTGATGGGCATACAACCTGTAGCCGGCAGCCGGTGAAGTGGGTGTAGAGAGTTGATTGACGCAGACCAGTATTGTTGATGAGCTCCAGTTACTTACCCACGGCTCAGTGTGCATCCCTTGAGCCCAAACTTAGGAAAGAAACAAGTTATCTTCAAAACTACGGCAGCTAATTTTTATTTTTTTTTTAAAAATTATTTAAAAATTCAACTCTTTAGCAACAATTTCCACCATTTTTTATTTTACCTGACCAAAAAATAAAAAAAGTAGCAGCCGACTACTTGTTTCATGTCATGTTTAAAAAATGAATAAAAACTTGTGAATTTTTATCATTTTTTTTATAGAACAAACATTATTTTGGTAATATGATTGATACAATTACTGTTCAAAACCTAAGGACTCTTCACATGCAAAATTTCAACCTTAAGCCTCAATGCTAAATGATATAAATTACGAGTTATTTGAAACATGAGCACTGTCAGATTTCGACGTTATATGCGTCGTTTTATGTATCTACACCTAGACAATATGGCGGGCTCATTTGCTTCATTTGCTGTAATGCAAGTAAGGTAGATATGCTCCGTCTATTTGTACTATGTGGTCGCTGGTTTATACTCTTAGTTTAACATTTATTGTGCAGTCTAAACTTTTGGGATCTATATTGTAACGTACAAATCAAAAGGCTTGTCTTGAGTTACCATATTTCTTGATACAAATATTTCAAAGTCAAAGTCAAAAACGTTTATTTATTCATCATCAATTTTTAAATTACAATATTACATCAAATTAACAAATAATTACACTGATTCAAATTTCAATAACAGAGTAAACCTATTTTCAAAGATGAATAAATATAGGGGCTTCCTACGCTTAATGCCAGTCTTGAGGCTTCCTTTTCTTAAAAAATTAAACTAAACAAAGGCTGACAAGGCTGTTGGTTAACCTAAAAACAATAAAATTTTAATATCAAATCTAAAAAATAATTGACTAAATACATAAGATTTCTGCAAAAAGGACTACAACAAAATAACGTGTAAAACTATGCAGCATATAGCAATAAATCACGACAAAAAAGTACAATACGACAATACAACCATGAGAATGATGAAAAAACATTAAATACGTTATACAATAGTTATCAAAAATACAACTTCTTATGTCTAGATAGTAACTTGTAATAAAAATTCCACATTTTCAACTGTACCTAACCATGTCTTCAAGCCGTTAGTGTACTTAGCGATAGTATTCTTTTTAGTAATACGATTTATAGTTGCATTAAACATCCTTGGAGCATTAAAGCTGTAAACATTCCTAAAAAGAGTAAGCTTAGGTCTAGGAATCGGTGCCATACTTAAGTTTCTAAAATTGTATTTTTCATCTCTAGCAAAGTCTCTATCATTGTAAAATCTAATGTAAAATAATCTTAAAATCTTCAATACATAACTATGTCTTAATGGCAGTATTCCTAATTTACAAAATGAAGGCCAAGTATGATCTGTTCTTTTTTTCTTTAATATAATTCTGATGAGAGTTTTCTGTAGGGTCACAATAGGTTGAAGGGATGAGATATATGTTCCACCCCAACAGCTCAAACCGTAATTTAATTTAGAATTTATAAGTGCGTGATAGACATATACTAAAACATTTTCAGGACAAACATTTCGTAACAAGTAAAATTTGTGTAATAAGTAAACTAATTCTTTCCTTAGTTTATTTATATGACCCTTCCAAGCAAGATTAGAGCTAATGACAAGACCAAGGTACTTCATTTCTTCCACTTTACATACTATATTACAGTTACAAACCCCGGAACAGTCAATATGATGATCAAAGAGTTCATTTTCAAAATTACTTTCATTACGTAAACCAAAGATAATGTACTTAGTTTTTTCACTTAATATTAAATAATTATGGTCAAACCAATAGCGCGATAAACTTAAATCTTCTTGCATGCATAACCCATTCAGAATATGTAAGCGCCGTATCGTCAGCAAAAGCTGTCAACGTACCTTTGAACTTTGCAGCACATAGGTCGTTAATATAAATTAAAAATAACACCGGTCCCAAAACCGAACCTTGAGGAACACCATGATTTAAATAACCCATATTACTCAATTCCCCATTAATTTTTGTACACTGAGTTCTCTGGAACAAATAGCTTTTAAACCAATTTAATGCGATTCCTCGCACCCCAGCATACCACAATTTATCAATAAGTATCTTGTGATCAACGGTGTCAAACGCTTTCGTAATATCAATAAATAATGCCGAACATGATTTGCCGTTATTTATATTTTTATAAATAGGTTCTACAAATTTTAAAAGTGCGTCTTAAGTTGACCTCCCCTCCCTAAAACCAAATTGATTGCCACAAAAAAAATTGTTACTGTTAAGGAATTTAATGAGTCTGATTTTAATTATTTTCTCAAATATTTTAGCGAATTTCTATTAATAGTTTAAAAATCTTAGTCTTGAAAACATGTTTATTCATCTAAACCACAATTTATGACATTACCTTTTGTTTTAAATAGTTTAAAAATCTTAGTCTTGAAAACATGTTTATTCATCTAAACCACAATTTATGACATTACCTTTTGTTTTAGGTAAATTTCAAGGGATACTTACATTTAAGAATTTTAAGACGTCCATCGTGGACCGTCCCCTGGGCTGGCAAAATGTCGGGAGAACGGTTTAACTTAGAAACGCCAAAAAAATTATTCTCCACTAATTTGAATGCAAAGAATTCGTAAAAAATATGTTATTTGTGATTTATCTACAGGGTGCTCCA
Organism: Flexamia atlantica; assembly: GCA_035578135.1. Classification (NCBI taxonomy): domain Eukaryota; kingdom Metazoa; phylum Arthropoda; class Insecta; order Hemiptera; family Cicadellidae; genus Flexamia; species Flexamia atlantica. The sequence continues at coordinate 32,421,203 of JAQJVK010000004.1, read as the reverse complement.
GAATAGAGGGTCATCGGTTCGAATCTCAGAATTTCCTTACGTGAACCTATAGCAAATTATTTATAATTTTAAAGGTTTTGCTAAAAACAAATGTATGAAAACAGAACTAAACTGTCTGAATCTGTTTAATAATGGCAGCCATTCTTGTTAAATTTTTCGACATTTACGAAAACCATGTACTTTCTTAACCTATGATCATAATCCAGTTCTGATTCAAAATTCTCAATCGTCATCAACTGACTCAGATTTACTATGATATGACACATGATAACGCTTCCTAATTTTAGAATTTTGGAACCTTCAGTTTTGAAAGTTTTGGTAGCCCTGAAATAAAAAATGTCACAAAGCAACATATACCAAAAAGCATATGATGTTCAAGGTCTCAAAAATTTCTACTGTTTTGTAATTTACACAAGTATTCTACCTTGTTTAGTTTTTTAGCTATTGATAAAGTACTCCATTTTTCCATATCAAGGGCATGTTACTGACACAGCAAACCTAGTAACCAAGAGTGCCCATTGGTCGCCTGCTATGGATATGCAGAGTAACTTACACTTAAATTACACTTGGGGGGAAGTGGAGTTTTTGTTCGTGACTAAAAAACTAAACAAGTTTGAATTATTGTATGAATTACAAAACTTTTAGGAAGACTTATAGCATTATATGCTTTTTGGGGTATGTTGCTATTTGACATTTTTGATGCTCAGTGCTACAAACATTACCAAAAATTTAAATTATTGCAACATTTTGAAATGATAAAATTTTATCATGAGACATATTGTAGTAAAACTGAGTTAACAAGGGCTACGAGTCAGTACTGATAACGTTTAGTAGTATGGAAAATACAGGGATGTCCATAAATACGGGAAAATTTCACAAAAATAGCCACCATTTTGAATCGGATTAAGATGATTTAGTTCTGTTTCCACCAAAATGTTTCTTTTAGCAAGACCTTTCAAAATTATATACAATTTTGTGTAGGTTCACATGAGAAAAATTTGAGGTTCGAACCCATTACCTTCATTTCTGGAACATCCAATAGATAAATCACGATGGGAATATTAAGTAGTGATTCTTAGTATGCAAATTGGTGGGGAATAGTTTTATTCGGCGTTTCTACGTTAATCTGTTCTCCCGTTATAATATTTTATGTGCAAGGGTGTTCTGTATAAATCCTAAAATTATAAACAATAAAATATATAAGTTAATTTGAGTCCCTGTGGAATGTGACGTAAGCTTAAACACTTTCTCAAACTATGAAATTACACAAAACTAAGTAAATCAATCTCCAACGTGGTATTCGATTACATAAATAGCAAAGACATCGGTACTTTTTACTTCATGGGTAGACATACAAACAACAGTCTTTATTTACATCAATGATGAAGTAAGGTGAGAAAGAATTTCAAGAGTGTAAAACAGTAAATGTGGATTCGTTTTTAACGGCACAAAATAGGAAATTTTAATTCAATATGTATTTTTACAGTAAAAATTACCAATATTTTGAAAATTCAAGAATTTTAAATGTTGGGATGAATCTGAATATGCATTTTTTGTGGTATATAAGGCAAAAGGGAAAAATAATGGAAAATATATATTTATGTTTGATTAATAAGTTTTATGATAACAATTAGCCAGAGTATGTTTACCATTATTCTGTATAAAATACAACCACACACAATTACACGTGGAGGCCGCGGTTACGTTCAAATACAGTAAATATTGATTATTTTCTTTTTACTTATTCACCTGTGTCGTTTTGAGATAATTTCCCTTTTTTACCTGACTATATTTAGATGCACTGAACCAGATCCAACAAAAACGGTGGATTTAATTACAAAATTGTTATTAACCTTCCTTGTTTCCCCTACAGTTTACAAAATCCCAATGGTGTGAATAAAAAAATATAGCGGTTATATACCTTTAAATATCCAGGAAATATTAGGATTATTTAGGGAGAACTGGCTCGAAGGCAGTTTGACCGATTGCCATAGAAATGTACAGATAAATAAATTTGCGTAGAAACCACTTTAAAGATTTTCTCTTTATTCTATCTCCGCACGGCTCTACTCTGGTACACTTAGGAATTCTCGATAGTCCTACGTTCATGTGAAGATTTGATATAAATACTGTCTAATTTTAAAGGACCATATCCGCAGGTCAGTAAGAGTTACATTGCTGGAAAATCACTTACATTTGTGAGAATTTAGTCTTCTATGAAATTTCGATTTAGGTTTTTAAGTATAATTACAAAATACAAAAATCAGAGGTAGATGCGTCGTTTATGATGTTTGCTTTTTATTTTTTTTATGGCTGGCCTAATTTACTAACGAAATATACTACCTTTGCAGCGCTTGGCGAGACCCTGTGAGCTGCCGTTTTTCGGTATGATTCGACCGGAAATCTTGAAACTATTTAATATACAGAATAATTAATCTGCAGATTCTCTATAATTATTGACATAAAAATTAGTAACGGTGATTATGTTTATTTTATGTTAACATTTTGTGGCCAGGTTTTTAAATGTTTCTTCCAAATGTTTGTTTTCGTCAGCTATCTTTTGTGTTATTTCTTTTATTTCTTTCGTATATTTATTGTTTTCGGTCGCAAATTCATCTTCTAATTTCTTCATTTTCAAATCGTGCTCCGTTTGAACCTTCGAAGAACCAGAACCACCTTTAAAGAAACTTTTAATTTTTTCTCCATTATCTCGGTTATTTTGCTTCTCCGTGAATTCTTGATAGTTCTTCTCTTCCTGCTCTTTGTCTTTAGCGATTCTTTCCAACACTTCACTGTGTCTTTTTTCCCTGTCCCTCTTTTGCTCTTCAAATATACCGATATTATATTTATACATTTGCATGTTGGTATGGTAATCGGTGTAAGCTGTCATTATTTCTTCGATCTCATCTTCCTCCTCGATTTGCGTCTGTATTGGATCACGATCATCTTTTGGTTGGCTACCTCTTATCCATTTACCGTTTTCTTTACAAATGTATTTTCTTTCTGTCGTACTAAAAACAAAAAAGTCTTCGGAGAGATTTCCGATTATCAGGACTTGGTTTTGATCGTGATACGCCACTCTGAAAGAGCCATCCTCTAAACACTTCGGGTTGAACGTCACTGGGTGTGCAACTCCATTCCACTTAATTTTGATTTCTTCAATACACTCGCCATCTTCTTTCTTGTATTGTCGACGGTTTACCTTGTAAGAATCAGCTTTCCAGGAAATAACTCCATCTGGAATAATTTACGATTAGACACAAAATATATAAAGAAAATATATATACACGGTGTTCCGAGATTAGTGTAATACTTATTTGTGTATTAAGAGAGCAAAGTATGTCATTGCCGCTCGAGAATCGTAGACATTTCTAGAGCGGAAATGACTATTTGTGCTCGTAATACACACAACATTTTCCTAACACAATTATTTAAACAGTTTAAATTTTTAACTAACCAGTAAACAAAAGGGCATTGAAGTTATGTTTCTGAAGAATGTTGTGGAGTTGTTCGTGCGCCGATCATACTTGTTTATTTTATTGGAATGAACCGGAATTTTAGGTAGAAACGGATACAATGAAATCAGCAGATTTAGAACAGGGCAGCTAGAATTTAGAATACGGTGAGTGCTGTGGGATTTCTGACCAATACAAACTGGTCTTTGGTGTTAGACGTCATACCTCTCTTGTTTGCCACCTTAAGCTATTCTACATTTCAAGTAATTCTGATTTAACTAGCGGGAATGAAATGAAAGCGGCAACGGACCGTTTTGCATATATATATATATATATATATATATATATTATTAGTAATTTATGTATTATGAGCGGAAAGACGCTTTACACACGAAATACATACTAAATTTTTCCTACAACTGCATTTTTAATTTCCAAAACGATAAATTCAAACACAGTTACTCACGTCCATTGTAGCTGAATGTGCCATTATGATTGCATAAATTCTTCATATTTATTTTCGTAAGGGTATCTAGATTTACGATGTAATAAGCTTCATGAAACTTATTTCACTAATTCACTATTATCAGGTGGAGTAAGTCCGAATTCGTCATCAATTATTACATCCACTGTAGCTGAATGCGCCAGTTTGAGGTTATAAACAAGTCAAGCCCAGACGGAAACGGTTGAGACCGCTGTAGCGCGTCGAGTAACAATGCAAAATCAGCTGGCGAGCGTGAAAGTAATCACGTGGCGAGCATGAATGACTTTTGAGCTCGCTCCAAAGACTTTCAAAGACATAATCGCTCGCTCCTCAGTAAACAGCTGTTTTACGATTGGGTTTCGGTGCCTAAACTGACACTTTACGCGCGGTTGTAGGAAAAAAAAATATATATGTGTGTGTGTGTGTGTGTGTGTGTGTGTGTGTGTGTGTGTGTGTGTGTGTGTGTGTGTAAATATATATATATATAAATAATTAAAATTCAAATGAGTACCCTGTTTTATAAATGATTTTATTCGCTCTAACGCGTTTCAACTAAAATAGTCATGATCACAGTGCTACATTTTTTAAATAACCTTATTCTATCAATTAAATAAATATTATCCTTCAATTTTATACAACTGTCAGCTGTTCATTATTCTATTCTTTAATTGTGCAGTTGGTCTTTTTATATTTATAATTTTATCGAATATGGAGTTTTTAGCGAATTTCCCCTATAGGGAATTAGCAAATTTCCCCGCAAGGAAGAAGCAATCACCGTGATCTCATGGTAAGGCCTAAGCCCGAGACCATGATAACTTTTCGTTTTAGGGCCCCCAGAAGCAAAAAACACCATTCGTTCAAATTTCTAGATATATGTATGGGTACTTTGGTATTATACGGAGGCCACTGTTTTTTAGAGAGATTGTTTTGCTGGACACCAAATATAACTACATCATTAGGAAGAACGTACTTAAATCGACTTACTGTCCAAATTTGACTTAATTATGATGAACGGTATTTGTGTTCTGCCTCCCAGAAGGCAGTGATGTTTGCTAGGATTGAGTGTTCCAAGTCGTCACCGCCGCTATCGTTCACATCCTATCGCCACCCTTACAGAGCGCGCTGCGGCGGTTATGTTAGGTTAGGTTATCATAAATATGTTATTAGGATTTCCTTTTTTATGTTACAAATCAAACAATACCAGATGAATCATACTTAGCCCGCCAAATCCCCTCCAAGTAGGCACAGGTCTGGTCGTTGACCGGAGTTCGCGCATCACCTGTCAACGGGTTTTGGCGGGCGAAAGTAAGACCCATTTGGTGTCATTCGATTCGTAACGAAATGAGGAATCTCCTACTAACATATTTATGATAACCTAACCTAACACAACCGCTGCAGCGCGCTGTATGAGGGTGGCCTCCGTAAGAAAAATCAAAGTTGTCCGCCATATTGGAAAATGGCGGCCATATTTTATTATTATTTTATTATTATATTTAAATTTCAAAGTAACTACAAAAAGCAGCGTTAAAAATTAAGGGAAGTGTCCCATAAGAAGTTCTTTGTCAGATTCATAATAAAAAAGTTAGCTATTGGTTTACTTTAGGTGAGACACCCGGTATATATATATATATATATATATATATATATATATATATATATATATATGTGTGTGTGTGTGTGTGTGTGTGTGTGTGTGTGTATGAAAACGAACGAATGGTGTTTTTTTGCTTCTGGGGCCCCAAAACGAAAAGTTATCATGATCTCGGGCTTATGTCTCGCCATGAGTCCTACGTTAACAGCTTTATCTCTACAGAGTAAATTCGCTAAAATAGTAATTTATATTTTGATTACCTAAAAAAGGAGGTGAAATCCTTATTTTAAGTTTTAACTAAATTTGATCTTAATTCTAGTATGCTAATGGCGATATAGTAATTTTTTGTCCCTGTAAATGACATTTTTATTTAAATAAATAATATTTATTTTTATTATTTTAATAGACAAATTATATATACATAAATTAAAACGAATATAGTGTTGTTGGCAACTGGAGGCGCCAAAAACGAAAACTTATCATGGTCTCGGGCTTAGATATTGTCATGAGGCATACGGTAATAGCTCATACCTGTAGGGGAAATTCGCTAAAATTATTAATAATTTTAAAACAAATCAATTGCTATCAAGAAATCTAAATATCCTGATTACCCCTATGAAAAAATTATGTCAGGTTTGATAAAAAAAATATAAGAGCCTGAATAAACCTTGATCAAAACTGATCAAATTTGCGGGGTTTTTGGGACTTTTGACTATCAAATCTGATCAGGGGTTTGTTCAGGCTGATCAAGGTTGATCAGTTTGGTTCAGGATTCATCAGGTAAGGTTGATCAAGCTTGATCAGATTAGTTCAGGTGCTCCTACAGGATTGATCAGGTTTTATCAGGTAAGGCTGATCAAGGTTGATCAGTTTCGTTCAGATACTTGGTCAGATTTGATCAGCATTATTCAGGTTTAATCATGCATGCCTGATCAGTTTTGATCAGAAAAATATGGCTTTTGGGACTTTTGACCATCAAATCTGATCAAATTTGATCAGGCAAAAATTCATCAGATTTGTTCAGAAGTGCAACTATATAACTATACCATAAAATTAAAATTTTTGTCAGATTTATGAGTTTGAATCAGAGATTTATTTTAATGTTATGTTATGTTTAATGTTTTTTGTAAAAAAATGTTATGCATTAATACGGTTTATGATAAAGTTTAATACACCAACATCCTCTTTTACAAATTAGATATATCAGTGTATAACCTTTATTCTTCTGGCCTTATATTTTTTTATAGTTTATAAAATATTTTTATTCACAGATATTGTTAACATTGTATTTATACATTTTATATAAAAGTTATGTATTTATATACATAATATTATGAATAATACATACATATGTATTATGATAAACTATACATATCTCTATACATTTTTGTTGTTGTACATGGGACTGTAAACTGATAAGGACTGATGAAAGCGTTTCGACGCTGAAACCTAGGTCTCCAAAAAACGTATTATTGGATCGTGAGGTAAGCCTTAATTAATTTAATAATGTCAAATAACGATCCAGAGGCTTTGAACCCTAATAAGTATAATTTCAAGTATTTAACGGTATAAATATAATTTCAAGTAGGCCTATTTCAAGTATTTTCAAGTATAAACAGATAACGCTCTGTTTACATTCTGTTGTACATTCAAACTGTAGGCCTATTTGAATAAAATATGTTTCTAGCCTATGATTTGTGTTTATACCTGTAATTAGCTAAGTACACAACCTATTTATGTTATATTAGGCCTACATTATAATGGAAATATTGTAAGTTGTGGGCAGATAATGGAATTTTTTTTAAACAAAAACACAGCAAATAAACAGTAACCCGATCAATACGAGTTTCATATCTGATCTTCTGCCGTTCGTTTCTAAAGCATTCACGATAAAACTTCTGATTCCAAAGAACCTGTATGAAACCTTTTGTATGAACCTGCCCCACTCTCCCCTAATCATCATAAATCTAGGCTATATAGTTTTATTACATTTATTTAGGTTGGGTATGTTTTACTTAGTGTCAGGTATTTGAATATTTGACAATAGTTTCAGTTACAGTTATTGGTTGTTATCGATGTTTCTTTCAATACCGATGGTTGTCGGAACAGTAAATCGATATAGGCCTAGTTAAACTCGCTAAGCTAATAATTTCTTTAAAATACATTTTTGGTGCGGCGTAGAATGTGTATTATACAGCAGATTAACAAATATAAACTAACCGATACCAAAAATCAGCATATTATACAGCAGAAATCTGCTGTAAGTTTATGTTATGCTGATAGTTGACATCGAATTAACCAAAATCTAAGCTCATGCGAAAACGAAAGTGATCTTCTCCCATGCTGAATTATATTGAAAAGTTAAGTTACCTACTGAACCTGAGTAAAACACATAAGTTAAACAATATTTAGTGTAAACATAACCTGTGAAGGCAGAAGATCAGATATGAAACTCATGCCCAGCAACTACCCCTTTTTAATTTGAAGTTGCTTGATACTTATAGCATAAAGATGTCTACTTACTGAGTTTTTAACCTCAAGAATGCTTTGACGATAACTAACTTGGTCTATGGTCTATTATCTTTCTATGGCCAAATAGAGCCCTCATGTCCTAACCACAACTTCACTATAATAACGTTCATGCAACTTTGATTGAATAACAATTCAAATTCTAAACCGAAAAGGATTTAAACTCAAACAAAACGTAACTACAAAGCAATTAATTTAAGCATGTAATGATAAAACAGTTTATCTCTAGGGCTTGTGAGTTTAACGTCTACACAAAAATTAATTCAAATCAAAACTAGCAAAACAACTAAACCAGTAAAAAAGGAGTAGGGCTGAGGCTGGCAGGGCTGCCACTACAACCTCTTCGAGAACGAATGTTGAGTTTGAAACTTGACATATATATAAGTTCATAATCAAGTAAATAAACTATTATATAACAATTAATTGTATTTCTAGGAATATAAATAATTGAACGTTTATTGTCTTAGGAATGTTTGCAAAAATTATATGACAAAAAATATATTTTAACGTAGACCTTTATTTATATCATCATTAAAAATAATTTTTATAGTGTATAAAAATATAAACAGTTTTAGATATTATTTTTCAATTATTATTCCATTTTTTATTATGTTTTAAGGTTTATTTAACAGGTTTTAGGCATGTAACAGACATAAATTTTAATTTTTTTATCCGCCATTTTGTATTTTTAACAAAATATTTATTATCTCCCAGGTTTTTTAATGGATATTTTTGAAAAGCGGCATGCCCCTGTATCTAGTCAAGGTTGGTTTATGAATAAATTATCAGCATGATCGAATCGTAAATTTCAAAATGGCGGCCGTTTAAAATCTTCATATTGAAATACCAAAAAATGGTACATATTACAAAAAAATAAAATGAACAATATAATATTTAGACAATTTTATTTCCATTCCAACGATACCCAAATTATGAAAATCGGTTCACAAACAACTGAGTTATAAAATAATCCTGATAATTTTATAAGCCTTATAAAATAATCCTGAAAAAATTTTAACAATCCTGTGAGGCCTGATTAAATATGCCTGATCAAGTCTGACCAAATCTTGGAGAAATTTGAACACTCCTGTCAGGCCTGATCAGTATGCCTGATCAAGTCTGACCAAATCTGATGATTGAAGTTATAACATCAGGCCTGATCAAATAGTCCAGACAAAACAGGGTTTGACCTGGAAAAAATTCCGTTTATTTTGAAACTTTGCACACTTATTTAGAAGTACCTAAGGATGAAAATACCAAAAGTCCTGGAAAATATGTGGCGAGCTCTAGTGGCAATTGATGGAAACAGGCTACTTTTTTTGGTTTTTCGTAAAAATCTCGAGAACCCTTGGTCGGAGGTGAGAACTTTAAGTGTAGAAAATAAAGCTTATTAAATTTGCTACAAAATGATGTGGTACATTTTCTTTGTACTCCTAACGGTTACCGAGTTATAGGGCGCCAAAAATTAGGATATTTTCACGATTTTCCCCTAAAAATGAGCAAAATTTTGTTTTTTTAGATTTTAACGTATGAAAATATAAATTATCTAATTTTGGTGGGCACCATTAAATTCAGCTTAAAAAACCAAACAATTTGGTATCCTGAATCATTGCTTTATGTCCGTTGGTCACCGAGATAAGGGAGGAGGTAAACACCCCTTACATTGTAATTATGTAATCCTTATGGGAAATAAAAAAAGTTCTATATCTCGCTTATTTTGCAACATATCATAAGAAAACTTGAATAGTGGCTTGATATAGTTAAGATATATCGTACTAGGCCTATAATCCCTAATTTTCACATTTACGTGTCAGCAAACCTGCATACTCCATTGTTCGTATTATTCTTATGCAGGTGAGTATGCAGGTTTGCTGACACATAAATGTGAAAATTGGGGATTATAGGCCCTAGTGTGATATATCTCTACTATATCAAGCCACAAATCAAGTATTCCTATGATATGTTGCGAAATAAGCGAGATATAGAATTTTGTTTATTTCCCATAAGGATTACATAGGTACAATGTCAGGGTGTTTACCGCCTCCATTATCTCAGTGACCAACGGACATAAAGGAATAATTCAGGATACCAAATTGTTTGGTTTTTTAAGCTGAATTTAATGGTGCACACCAAAATTAGATAATCTTTATTTTCATACGTTAAAAACAAAAAAAACAAAATTTTGCTCATTTTTAGGGGAAAATCGTGAAAATATCCTCATTTTTGGCTCTCTATAACTCGGTAACCGTTAGAAGTACAAAGAAAATGTACCACATTATTTTGTAGCAAATTTAATAAGCTTTATTTTGTACATTTAAAGTTCTCACCTCCGACCAACGGTTCTCGAGACTTTTACGAAAAACCGAAAAAAGTGCCCTGTTTCCATCAATTGCCACTAGAGCTCGCCACATATTTTCCAGGACTTTTGGTATTTTCATCCTTAGGTATTTCTAAATAAGTGTGCAAAGTTTCAAAATTAACGGAATTTTTTCCAGGTTGGGCCATTTTTTAAAGTTTTTTGACTGGACTAAAATGATCTTGAAGAAATTTGAACACTCCTGTCAGGCCTGATCAGTATTTCTGATCAGGTCTGATCAAATCTGATAATTCAAGCTGTAACATCAGGCCTGATCAAAAATTCCTGAAGAATTCGGAAAACCCAGGTCAGGCCTGATCAGGCTAGTTGATCGGTTTTGATCAACCGAGTCAGGCTTGATCAGGTTATTTGAACAAATCTGATCAAATTTGTTCATTTTTGATCCTTCTTGATCAAAAATGATTAAATTTGATCAGGTCTGATCAAGCAAATTTTCATAGGGGTAGATTGACTTCGGGTTGCCTTTTACTGCCATTAAAAAGAAATACAGTGTGTATATTCAAAAAGAACCGACATATCAGCCCAGCAACAATCTGCCCACAAAAAGGGCACGGATGGATAGGTTTTGGGTGGGTTTAACCTGCTGAACTGTATGTTTTCTTGGGGAGTGTATTGAAGTTAATTAAAGTGAGATGGAGTGCCACACGGATTGAAATCATGTTATTATCGATATATAAAAGATGTTATTTCACTCTTACCTGGTTCTGGTTCATTTTCACCTTCTCCCTTACTTTTAAACATGTCTCCTTCCTTACTTTTAAACATGTTCAAACAACTTGCAAATATATTGCCGGGATCTTTACATGCTCCTGCAACGCCAATTGTCAGGCTGATTGACATCTGAAACCATAAAGACATATCATAGATATTTCTAAAGTAAAACCTTAAAGAATCAGTATGCCTGCCCTCAAAAGGCGAGTGAAAGTTGTACTTTTATAATTATTTATATATTTTTTAACACTATTTGCTGTTTTAGCGAATTTCCCCTATAGCTATTACCGTAGATCTCATGGTAAGATCTAAGCCCGGGACCACTATAACTTTTCGTTTTGGTGCCCCTAAAAGTCAAAAACACTATTCGTTCAAATTTCTAGATATATATATTTATAGATCTATATATATATCTATATATATATATATATATGTGTCTGTAAGCACGATAGCGCTCGCAAAAATGGTCCGATTGGAATTAAATTTGGCACAGACGTGTAAAGTAGTTATTATTCGGACGAGTTCGAAAACCAGCCCGATCGGATCATCAGAAGGGGGGTTAGGGGGGAATAAACCCCAGAAAATGGGTTTTTTGAGTTTTTTACAAAGAAAAATAGAAATAATCCGATTTTTGTTTGCACCATTGAATTCAGCTAAAAAATAACAAACAATTTAGTAATTTGAATCACTGCTCTATGTCCATTGGTTACCGAGATATTGAAAGTGGTAAACACAGTACGTTGTCCCAATGTTAACCTTATGGGAAATAAGTAAAATTCTATATCTCGGTTATTTTTCAACATATCTTGATAAAACTTGGTAAATAGCTTCTTCTAGTTCAGATCTACTAAATAATGAATTAAAACCACCCAGTTTCAATATACCTGTAGCAGCAAACCTGCATACTCATTCTCCATGTTATTCTTATGGAGCCTACCAAAACATGTCAAATCTCGCTATATTGGATTGAAATATATTGTTTTGCACTTGAAATTCGCTGAGTTTGCAGGTCTGCTGCAACCGGGGTATTTTTAATGTTTATTTATTTATTCATTTATTTATTACATACGCCGAACACCATTATACAGATATATACATAAAAACAAAAGTCCACTTTGCCAGTGCAAAGCTGCTGCAGAAAAATGATGCTGCAACCACTAATACCAATGATAAATATAAGATGCTGACAATAATAAATGACAAAGATGTGATGTTCGGTTTTTTTTGTAACACAGAATCATTGCTCAAGAAAACGAAGGTATGTTAAGCAAAGTGATGACTAGAACAGGTGGGATACATATTGTGTGACAAAGAGCTCTGATTACAAGACAATATAGAAAGAGATGCTACATATATGACAGAAGTTGTGACAAACGACTACATTGGTCAACACAAACAATTGGTTGATGTATTGAATAACATTAGTTGATATATTGAATAACAAAAAAAAGATAATATCGTGAAAAACTAGGTATGTTGAACAAATTGTATATACATGAAAAAGAAGGAACACATGCTTGTGCAACACACAAGAACATTTGAGAAAAACATATCCCATAAGATAAGATCACTCCCGCACCTCTGCCCCAAGAGTAGACTCTTCTACGGAAGCATTGGAGGGTAGAACAGAAGAAATCGAGCCCAGTAGCATTTCCCAAACGTTGCAGGCGGGGCAGAATGCTGTGGTAAACGTAGACCGTCTGATGGTGATGTCTGGAGAATGGTTGGGTCCCGGAAGGCACAGGAAGTCAATTCCATGCAGCAATTCGGGACAGTCGACTAGGCCATTGACGATCTTGAAGAGGTAAATGAGATCAAGTCCCAATCTTCTAGATGACAAAGATGGGAGTTGGTACCGTCTGGCAACTTCTAGCACGTCCACGTCGCGCACTGGATGCCGTTTCTCGTCCCCAGCAGCCGAAGGAAACGCCTTTGAACTCTGTAGACATCGTAGGTTATATAAGTCCAAACAGAGGCGAGGTCACATAGACTGGATAAAGGGGCGAGGTGTAATACTGGAAGCGTGACGCAAAAATTCTTGGTTGGGTTGATGTTGAAACACAAACACGCCTGATACGGCTACTCAGTTCACCGTATGTATACTACGTGTTCAAAAAGTATGGATACTATAGAGTGACAGAGAGGCTCCATGCATCATCCGTGCCGGGCAACTGTAAAGAAGTAGGAGCAGTAGGTTGCATGAATAAGTACGTGAGCCTGCCTCATGAGCTAAGATTAGCAGACTACATGCACAGCTTGTAGAAAAAAGTTAATAAACTAGGATAGTTATAACGAGTGCAGCCAGTTTAGACCTGATGTGCAAGTTTACAGTGATTGAATTAATTTAAATCAAATTGATCAAATGCAGAGTCATGCCATGATTTTACTGTATCATAATACTCACACTGATAAACTCACAATAATAAACTAAGAAGTCCAGGGAAGTAGATTTATGATGAATCCTGAACGGTAACCTCAAAAATTAACTATTAAACACGAACAAGATAAAAACACAGTGTGATAGCAGCCATCTTGAAGACCAAAAAAGGGGGGGAAATGTTCATTTTTCAATACAATTATTTTTAATATCTTAATCCACTCAATATAAGGATACAATCTATATTATTAAAAGATTTCTGGGATTTTCCCGTCCCCGTAGTGGGTGGAGGGCAATTGTCTTTGGCTAGCACATGAAACCCTTACGCCCGGCACACTAAAAAGTAAATTCCAAACTATGACCCACCGAATTCTGAGGCCTCTTCTCTAATTAATTACTGGTATTTCTTAAATGGAATTTGTTACCATATTTTGTTTTTAAGTTATCAACCATAAAAGTTTATTAATAGTATTACCATTATAACGATTACTTCTTAAACAAAATAAGATAGAAGTACTATAGGCCAGTAAAATTGGATAAAAAAAACACATTTTCAAGAATTAATTCCCAGCAAGCTGGAAACCGTTTTAATACCTTCATTTCGCCCCAAATAATTGTAAACCGAGTTTGCACCGTCCCGTGAGGTGAGCTTACATTATAGCAGCCTAAAATAAATGAAATTTTAGCACTTTTTCAATTTTTTGCTTGTAGCTCAAAAACAGAGCACCGGATGAAAACAACCTCTTTTTATTATCAAAGAGGATTAAATTCTGCGTAAAATGAGTATATATATATATATATATATATATATATATATATATCCTTCTGACCATGAAGATGGGATAATACCCGAAACATGTTGTCAAATTAAATAAAAATTTTATAAAAAAGGGTATTTTGTTAATATTATGTTCATTTCAATCATATATATATACAAATTTGGTATAGTAGCATAGCCGATATCTCAATTAAGAAATACATATTTTTTTCATCTTATTGCAAACTTACATTTCGCGACTTTCCAAAACCACATTTAGTCCTGGAAAGTCGACACCCCATCAGACCACTGAAACCCATCAGAAAAAACCTATAGAATGAAAGTTGTAGAGTATAAAATAACACGTTACATAGGTATCTCGAGATAGCCTTAAATAAAAATTCCTCCCCATACATTTCTTATGGGAGCTTCTAAACCAAACTTTGTTGTTTTGTTTTTCTTATATCTCTGGTTCTAGTCACATTGTAAAGTTCGTTTTGGTCTTAAAAAAGATATTAGTGATTGAATGGCTTGAATTTGAAATATTAATCATTTAAATACGACCAGTCAGAGATGAGTTACAAAGCAACATACAACATAAAAGGCAGATTAAAAAAATTATTTTATTTAAAGATTTATATCTCAGGTTCTAAATAAGTCTAAATATTAGGTTTAGTTCTAAAACACTCATCTAATCTTTGGCTTTCATTTGAGCCATTGATGACGTTAATCCGACTTTGGGAAAAAGAGCTAAGCTTATTCAAAGGTAATATGATCTTCCAAATTAAAATATTTTTGTTTTGATTTCCGTATTTGATTCAAAATTTCCCAAGCATGCCGATCTGAAATCCGCCATATTCTTGTTCGGTACATCAAAGAGTACTAGAATCAATCATAACATTTTAGTCGGACCCTACTTCAAGGTCACATGGCTCGGCGATCGGACTATGTGTGGTTCTGGAAAGTCGCAAAATGTAAAAAGCAATGAGACGGAAACAATTATCTATTTCTGACTTAAGATTTCGACTATACCACTTAACCGAATTTGGATATTTATATACTCATTTTACACGGAATTTAATCGTCTTTGATATTAAAAGGACGTTGTTTGCGTCCGACGCACTATTTTTGAGCTACGAGCAAAAAACTGAAAAAGGTACTAAAATTTCATTTATTTTAGGCTGCCTTAATATTAGCTCACCTCATGGGACGGGGCAAACTTTGATTACATTTATTTGGGACCAATTGAAGGTATTAAAACCATTTCAAGCTTGCTGGGAATTAATTCCTCGAAAAATTCTTATTTGACTGGCCTACTAAACAAATATCTGATCAATTTAAAAAAACCGTTATACTTAAAAAAAAACTTACGAATAACAAGAGAGCTTGAAATCCCTGCATAATGGAAGCAGCTTATAGGCTAGGTCGAGAATGACGAATACCGAATAATTGAACAGGTGTTCAATTACAATACTCCGAGTAATTACCTGACCAACTGTTTTATCCACACAGCATACAGAATATAAAAAATTTGAAAACACGTTATTAAATGGCTAAAACATTCTTCATTTTTCGTTCAAAGTCTGTGATAAAACAGATTTGCTTTTTAAAATCTTACCAGTTTCACAAATTCTCCCTATATTCTAATTCTTTAAAGTGCAGGAATCATTTAGTTAGACTTAAATTTTGTTTCTATTTTATCTCTATAGAATCTCTATTTATTTTATGTATGTGAAGTTGTAGTTGGTCCATAGTGTGTTAGAGCAATTTTGCTTTCAACTATTCAGGGGTGCAAATTAAAATCCATCCCTAATTCAATTGGTCCTTCAATACCTGGAAAGCGTTCACAAAATTGCATCTTTACTCTGTTGTGTGTCAGGGTTTCTATAACGTAACATTTTAATTCAACTTTGGGGCTCTGTTTTACTGGGCTTCAAATTTATTTGAACAAGAATCCATTTTATGATGTTATATTCAAATAAAACGGTCTCAAGTAATGGCTGGATTTTTTATGTAATCAAATGTTAACTTGAATTTGTTTCAAGTTTGACAAACGCTGAAATTTTAAGGACATATGTTTAAACCTGCAAAATAAATATGTAAAAATGTGAGCTTTATATTTTGATAATCATTTACAATTTTATTTTCAAATATATTTATCTCCTTTGTTTATGGAATTTGCAAGTATTTAGTTCAAAGGTTTAAATACAAATCAATAAAATTAACGAGAAATTACGAATTAAATTATTTTTTGTTTTATGCGAATTATTATTTGTTTTTGCAGCATTCACAATCATTGTGATACTCATTCTACGCTCAAGATAAATACCTGGATAAATTTCATTGTTTTAATGGATAAGTCAGATTGCTGTAGAAAAATTAATCGACGTTTCTTCGTCAAGGTTTTAAGATTAGGTCCATTTTCTCGATAGTAATTGTGAATGTAGTCGATGAAAAACTAATACAATCATCTAGACGTTTGTGGATTCATTGGAGCCATGCTCTAAAATGAGCTATAGATTTATTAAAGTTTTTCATGAGGACGAGTTGCGTTTACATTGTCAATGTTTCTAGCGGCTGAAATAAAAACTTCACTGATGGTTAAGTTTTTAATGTTTTTTTTAAAGCTTTTCCCTTATGATTTGGTTTTATTATACACCTTAACTTGTCTTCGTAAGGATGAGAATATTTCAACAGCATTAGTGTTTTAAATCGTGTTACAATAACAGACATTCATGAATCTGCTTTCTACGTATGTTGTATCAAGACGGATCTACAATGTAAAGCAGTATTAGAAACTGCTTGTTTTGAACTAGATTCCTTAATTCTCTTTTAATGTGAAAATATAAACTTCGTAAGCCACCGGGAAGTTGTTCTATGGAATAAATAGATTTTAAACTGTTTGGTAAAGGACAGGAATACACCAATATTTTACTAACTACTTATCTCCAAATTATTAGATTCCAAATTATTAGACCAATCGTTCAATAGTCAAGTAACGTAGATCCTCAATCGAATAAGCGATTAGTAAACATTAGGATTTATAATATTAGTTTGTATGGAATGATTATTGTTATGTACGACATTAGAACAGAGTAAATTCGCATACGTATGCTGGAATTAAATTTGTGTATTGCGTGTGTCCATTAAATAAGGATGTTTTCTTGCCTCTAGGGACACTCAGTGGCTGCATGCAAATGGGCATGATCAACGACTTTGGGGTGAAAGATTTTAAATAGTTTTTTAGTTGGTTTACATTATTTTTTCACTAGTTAGTTTACGCCTTTGCTTAGCTCTAAAATGATGTGGACGAGTTCTGTTCTGATTGATGGAATTGTAATTTTTTTGTATCGTTGTGCTTTTGTTTTGTTTGAAGCTTTACTATTTTTTACTGCTTTTTGTTCTCTGTTTATCTGTGTTTTTGTGCAGGTCCTCTTGTCTGTTTATTACTAATCTCATTATAAGTTAGGTTCTTTTTAACTGAAACCGGGATTCGACTCCAGATCCCAAAACGACTTGTAATCTGTTTTCGCTGATCAGTAATGTCAAATCTCTCCGACAATCAAAATCAAAACTAAACTAACAGTAAAAAACAATGAATAAAAATAAACTTTAATTAGTTTGTTACTGCAGGGTATTTTCTAACTTTATCAATGACCGTATACAAGTAAAAACCATAATCATAATTACATTTATGAATTAAAATACTTTTTAGTACGTCTTACACAATACGTAACACAGTCGGCACACACGACAGTATCAAAACACTGCTGACTTTGATGATTGATGTGTCGCCGCTACAGGAGATTGTCTGGCCTATCCTACCGACAGTCCCCATCCCACATCAACGCTGCAGGCTCTGATTCTAACATAATAACGCAATTCAACCGCTAGTGTTTAAAAATATTATTAAAACATGCTTGGTAGATAGTATTATTTACTGTGGTAGATAGTATTATTAACTTTCTTCAATACTGTTAAAAGTTTTGGGTCATTCAAATTTTCTCTAAGCAATCCAATAAAAGTGGTAGAATTTCTTTTCCAGTAAATTAAGTTTTGGCTAATTTATACTTAGTCCTACCATGTTGTAAAAAGATTTTTACATATATCTCCAAAATGTAAGCCCAAGGCCGAGAAACCTTTGGATTTGGGGTCCCTAAGTAAAATCAAAAAAATTAAAAAACACAATTCTTGATTTTCTTGATCTTGATGAATTTATAACTGCAATCTCAAAATTGTTTTGATCTAGTGACTATAAAACCAAAAGTTTTATTGTCTTGTGCTTGAATTTTGAGTATGATACATGCAGTAATAGTTTTTTCCCACCAAGGGGAAATTGTATACCTTATTTACTGATAAAGAAACTCTACCACTTGTATTAGTTTGCTGATAGCTTAGAGTTCGCATAATTCAAATCTTTCAACAATCTTTCACATCTTACAATACATTTTAACACTGATAATGTTAGGACCGAGTTATTATATAGAAATCAGAGCCTGCAGCGACGACGTAGGATGGAGACTGTCAGTAGATAGGCCAGATAATCTCCTGTAGCGCCGACAGATCAATCATGGGTGTCACCAGTGCTGTGATGCCGTAGAGTGCGCCGACTGTGTTATGTTTTGTGCCAAATAGACATACTAAAGAGTATTTTAATTCATAAATGTATTTATTGTTATAGTTTTCATTTGTATACGCTCATTTATAAAGGTGGAAAATAGCGTATGGTAGCCAAATAATTAAAGTTTATTTTTCATTCATTGTTGATGATGGTGAATTTATGTATTGATTTGATTAACTATTAAACTTATAACGTTAACTAACTGAAGAACTATTTCCCAGACCAAGTTTTATACTTTGGACGAATATATATTGCATATACCAATTTGGAATATTCTATTTCTATTTAAATTTCATAAATAATTAAACAGTTACATACGGTTGAAAATATATGTTGGGTTTGGACGTCTTTAGACAAAAATTAAGTTTAGTTTTCGCAGTTCAATGCCCCTTTTTAACTGCGTCGCCCTAATGCATTTCAAGTGTCCATGCTAGACGAAAATTAGTCATCATTTAATTTAAACCTTTTTCTGTCCGTCACCAACCAAACTGAGCAAAATTGAACCTATGTAATAGGCTATTTATATTAATTATTCAATGCGACCTAACTCTTAATTCTTTTTAAGGCATTTCAGATACAATTTCATAACGCAGTGATGATGCCACATCTTCAGTGGCTTTTCCAATAATTAATAAATCATGAAAACTTTTCTCAAGCAATTTTAGTTTCAGAATTACAATAACACGTTCCTCAGAATATTTTAATAAAAGCAGTGCTTCATCAACACACATATAATGGATTAAAATATAATAATAAAAAAAAACAATATATTATATAGATTGATAAAAGTATTACCACCTTCATCATGATGCAGGGATGGCAGTTTGATTACATATACAATCAATATAGTACCTCTCACGAGACATCCAACAATTAATTATTGTTGTACCCATCAAGCGTCGCCCAATGTCGTCAACGCACTCTTCATTGGGGAGATGTATATTACTGTAAACCCGTAAAATATGCAAGTTTTGTCGGTAAATGAGTAAGGTTTGTCACTGTGTTAACTGATGACACGCTCTCTAAAAGTGGTTTTATTTTCCCCAAATTATATATACTGTTTACTGTTTATTTTGTATTTTCTGAGCTAGTAGTGAATGTATGACGTTGGGCAGACCCTGACCCTGCTAACCATTTGCTTCTATGTCATTTCAACCAAAATTATTTTAAAGCACTTGGAAACTGTTGATGACTATGTCTGCTGGAAGATGGCTACTTATTTTTAGTTTTTTTCGATTTGCTGGCGATGGCTGTCACCATTTGCTTCTGTTTTTGGTTCTGAAGACTGATTTCTTAATTAATTGGTTTGAATTTTTTCGGTACCAATTCTTATCACCGGGTGCCATACCACATGCTTACGTGTTAATCTTAATTCCATTTTCCCAGCAGAAGGCCTATTTGGGCATGGCATAGTCCAAAACATAATAATAAAAACGATACACTACTTATTGGAAAAAGTAAAGGAAATTATTTTAGAGTCATTACTTCGTTGACATAATTTATTTATTAATTATAAAGTTAAAAATCATACGGATTTCAACTAAGATTGTGCTAGGTTGAAAAATGTATTACCTTGGGTGTTACAGAAGACATTAAAGGATCAAGTTCTCACTTAACACGCACATATCACGCAAGACTTCAGTCAAATTATCGACTTTACAAGTGGAAGTGGCTTGTAGTTTAGAGTTCTACATTTAGTGAGAGTAAGTGAAATTAGGAATGATCACGGATGTGCAAACTCGTCATGGAGTAAATATTGGGAGTAATCGTGGACTTTTTTATTCATCTTACTAAGGATCATATCATTATCTTATCTTTTAAAAAGTTTGTTGATTAAGTGTCTTATCAATTTCATATCCTTTAAAATTTCGTTGAATTTTAAGTGTTATTACAAAATCACCCAAACCACCAGAGAGGACAGAGCTGGTCTAACCAACGAAACCCAACCAATTCCAGAGAAAAGAAACCTTGTCCAACTAGACAAACTAAACTAAACTCTAAAATACATTTATCCTACCCTAATGCGTCCAACACCGCCTGCGGCCAATTATATGACCAACAAAGAAGTACCAAGTGAAAATATTGGGAGTGATCACGGTGTTGTGAACTCGCCTTAGAGAAAGGAATATTGGGAATAGTCACGAACTTTTGAACTCATCTTAAACTAACTCATATTGGGAGTGAACATTGAATTACGAACACGTCTCAAAGTAGTTTTTATATTTGTTTTATTAGTAAATAAAATAAAATGTTGGCTAAAGTAAATATTCAAAACTGAGAATATTTTAATCCCATTTTTACGTTTAAGGTTTTTTTTAAGTTTTATAATCCGTCTATTTTTTGTTTTCAATTTATGTTACAATTTAAGTTTTCACGACATAGAAAGAAACAAATTATTATTTTTTAAATTGATTAAAAGTTTGTACAATTGTTTTAGAATCCGAGCTTTGTTATTGTACATGATGCAGAAAATAACCCATTTAAATATAAGGAACAAAGGCTTGCCCGCAAACGTAACGCTGACAAAACCATAAAACACTTTTTGCAAAAATGTATTACAAGTTTCTTTGGATTTTTAATTCAATCAATTCTTATGGTATAGTAAAAATGCAGCTGAAATTTACGACTATTTATTTATTCTACTTTCATATATAAGCAATTTTCCCTAGAAGCTATGAAAAATTATTATTCCTAATTATATAAAATTTAACACAAATAATATATCATGATAACTTCATTTAAATTTTTATAAAAATAAGTTAACTATAAAATCACTGTACAGTGCATTATTGATTACTGTCCTATGAGATTGGAGTGTGATTGGTAAATTTAATTAACCCACGACATGTATCGTAAGCTGCAATAGTCCAAATTACTTGATCCCATTTGAAAAGTTTAATTATTAAAAATATATTAACACAAACCAAAATATATCCCAATTACAATTTCCAACTTTTTTAAATTTCACATTCATTTATTATTTCACTTTATTCTAAATGTGTATCAACTTCTTATGCCTATAAAACCAGACATTGTGTTTTATTTCTTTTAGTTACTTAATTTTGATAAAAATCTATAAAAAATAATATCAACGTATTGAACTTTGCTGTATGTTATGCAGAAAACACGCCATGAAAATATAAAAGCAAAAATATCTATTAAAAAATAAGATATCATTGTAAAGAGTGTTAACTGTCAGATATTACTAGTTTTAGTTGTTACAAAGTGAGCCTTGCATAAGGAATTAAATGTCCAAAAACGTTTCATGTCACGAAATATTTTTCTACACTACTAATAGTTTTATTGATGAAATCACTATTTGAAAATTAAAACTATATTAAAATGAAACAAAACTGGAAAACTGGAAACTTGATAACACCCCATTCAAAGAAGATTCATTTAATAAATTAACACCTGCTTCCCATTTGAAGTCAATGTCATCAAAGGAATTTTACATATGTATCTAATTAATGTAACATTTTTCAACAAGTAATTAATTTATTTTAATTCGTAGTATGTGAAATAAAAATATTATTTGATTCACAAATATACGAGTTTAAGCTTGACTTATCCGAATTAGGATTTTACGCAGAACTACCTGCTTACACGTGAAGAGCTCTGAGGCGCCCCAAGTACAACAGCGAGTCTTGTAATTAACCATTATCCCGCCTCAAGACGTTTTGGGTCATGTAATCTGCCCTTACGCAAGGCTCACTTTGTAATAACTAAGACTAGTTGGATCCAACAGTTGACACTATTTCACAATGATGTCTTAAGGAAAAGCCTGAAAGGCAGACTCTCTCTTTTAAAACTTTGAACAATTACTTCTGAAAAATAAAATCTTGTTAATATATTACTGTTACTACAATGCAGGGCTACTTTTATTAATATTATTAAAGTAGTGAGGAACTGAGTACCCTCTATTTTTATTTTAAAAATGGTACTCAGTTCCCTACTGATTGAGTAGTAATAATATATAATGTCTTAGTAATAATATAATGCTTGAATTTAAAAAATCCTTGAAAACTTTTACCCAGTTAATTTTATTGTAAGTCTCTCAATGACAGATAGTATTGGTATTAATATTTACAAAGAGTATCTCGAATATTCTCGATTATAAGGCAAGATATTATGAAACAAATACAGTATAGTGTTGTAACCAAAAACAGTCATGCGAGGATGGTGAAGTTAAAAATCATTATACTTCTTTGACTTGAAATAGTAAAGGATCCTCTCCACGAATGGTGAAGTGATGAAACAGTAAATTTAAACTGATAACTGGCCGGTGCTCGTTTAGAGAACGGTTGTGATGAGCTAGAATACGCGATACACAAGCTTGAATATATTACTATGGTAAATAACTTCTCTCGCTAGATGACTTTCTCGGTGTATCGGACACGACTTTTATTCAGGAACGAAAAAATAGTAGTTTATGCAACGATTGTATAATGAATGCCTTTAAGCCATGAGTGAGATGTTCTAAATATCTCACGAGTGGCTTAAAGGCATAATACAATCGTTGCATACACTATTTTATCTACGACCAACAATATACGACAAAATTTCCCTCGAAGTTAAACAAAACTCATGACTTTTACTAATGATGGAATAGGTCAACTAAAATTTGAGGTTAGGCAAATAAGCAGACTGAACCATGAATCGTTGTGAAACAATCAGCTGATGGGATAAGTAAACTCAAACATCAATCGTAATGCAACAATCGGCTGATGTGCGAATTGCGTAATTGTTATTATGACACTACTTCCGTCAAATGCCGAGCTCTCATTGGTCTAGAACCAGTACTCTAAAGTGACTCCAGTACTCTAAAGTCGTCATTAGAGTATTGCTTGGTTTTTGGTGTTTTAATGTATATCATTATAATGTTTATTGTAATACCATAATTGGTGCGTATTGCAATGGTCGTAGATAAAATCTGTTTTAACACTGTATGACTGCTTTGTATAGCAAACAATCCTATTGACGTTATAATAACCCCAACCCTTATAACTTTCCTAAAGACAATAATCAAATATTAGTTTGTAAAAACCTTCTGCTACGGAGTTACGTGACTTACTATGCCATTTGTTTTGCTTTAGTGGATTCCAGGTCTGCAAACATGACTTTTTTTCTCATTTGAACAACCTGTAAATATTTCTTTGTTGGTGTGATTGCAAAGTCCATCGCATATGCAATCAGGGTTGTAATTACTAATAATCCCCTTCATCATTGTTGTCATTGAGCATGCATCGTGAGGTGTAGCCATGCATTTGTAATCATCCCCACATTACAGTGTATATCACCACGTTCAATGCAAGAGAATAATCAGTTTAGCCACAGTTTGACAAAAGCGACACATTCTGCCTACCATATGTTGTTTTAGTATAACGGTTACTTAACATACAACAACAATATTTATCGAACCTTTTTTCAATAGTCATCATAAATTGTAAATAGAACACACGGTTCAAGAAGATTTAAAGCAAACATATTACATATTAAGTATATGACAACAAATATCACCGATTAATCATTTTCCAAACTGAATTTTTTCATAACTAGAGTTTTTCCGAAGGGGTCCAACCGTTATAATGTTGAATCAAAATTCCAACAAAGCTGAATCGCATTAACAAATTTACTGATGGTTTATTCTCTTCATCTCTGAACCAAAAGTGTCGTTCGAATCTCGTCTTTACACTAGGTCAAAGACTCAATAATAATTTTCCTTATTCGAATTTGCCTTCGAAAAATTTATGATCCTTCCGTTCAAATATTCGGTTTTTATTGAAAAAAAAACAAAACAAATGTTTCATAAATTATTATTCCTAAATAACTTCAATCATGGCTTCCTTTTTTTTCTTTTTGTCGCGAGTCTGAATACCAAACGTTAATCTGTATTCAAAACCCTATTTAAAAAGGCAAGAATTACCTCTTTCATTTTTCTTATGTTATTAACTGTTTGCAAGCCAATGCTAGCGCAGCTCAACTTTAATTTAACCAACAATAAACTGTAGCTTTCGGTTAAACGTTATAATAGCACCTTTATAAATAGCGTTATAATTGCTTTCGGTTAAGCATGAGGCATTTCCCACTATTTTTGTATACTTACCATCCTGTATGTAAATACAATACAAGTTTAAATATATTTGCAACTGTTGTAAGACTTTTTTTATTTACATTCAGCGTTACAATAGTAATAATTGAATATTGTGCAAAATATTTGTGTTTAAATTTTTTTTAAACGGAGAATTATTATCCTTTGGGGACTCAGGAGTAAATATACAAATTAGAAGTGCACTTTTATTATTGTGATATAGATTATTTCAATTTAAAGGATACTTCTCCTGCTAGGCGAGCTTCCTTTAAGATCCTTGTTAGTTAATTAAGACATCAAGGATGCATTAGCCCATCGACCATGTACTTCAACCTCTAACCAGGTCTACTATCTACGCCGTGCTGTGGTTCGCTATATCATCATTATTAATTTAGGAAACTGAAAGTCGTTTACAGCATAAAAACCGCCCTTGGATAAATATTCAAACATATTTAGATAATTTAATACTCTTGGACTTATAAAATATGTTTGTAAGGTTATTTTGATAATAATGTGATCGTTACGATGAAAATACATAAACGTGTTTTTGGAAAACTTAATTGTTCTGTAAAAAGTCACTTTCGAACTAAATTTGTAATACTTTTATCCCTGTATATGTCATATGAACGTGTGAGAAAATCAATTGGTTGAACAGATAAATTTATAAGCATTCCCTCATAAGTAAGTTGTACCTGTCCAACCGATGTTAAAATAAAAATGAGTATTTTTTTAAATTTTATTAAGAATACTTGTTACATCTGAGAAGTACAAAAGATGCGTTTTTTTTTAACCAATCCCAATTTTTGTGTTGTTAGCATTTTTATAATTGACTTTGTAATATTGTACATGAAGCATATTTATAATATACAAATTTAAATAGATGTATCAAAAAATAAAGTAATATATACAAATAATATTGCTTACTCAGGCTCAATCAACCATTTATTGTTTGAGTATGTTGTAAAGTTCGAATCAAAACACAAGGTCCACGCCGTCTATAAGCCCAATGCTAAAATTTACATTAGTCTTACAACCGGTCTGGGCCTTATAATTTGAATCGGCCTATACCCAGCACGACAACTTGCTGGTTATCGACTTAGACTACAGGCGAGACTAATGGCGACCGCGAGTTCGATCACCATCATGCCTAGGAAAGTTGGAGGGGGCTTGGACAACGTTTTCTTTAACTCGTGTGAATAAACATAAACACACGTACATGCACGTTGAGTGTTTTTTTTGCTGTAAAACGAAAAAAATCAATTTTCTATAAATATTTAAGACATTGCTTTGACTACATGGAATGCACATTACATCTACGAGAGTATCATTGCAAAAGTAGGCTAACAACCGTATTATAGCCTGACCTACATGTGAATAGTCGTTTGAGTGTCTTAGGGTGTGCTATGTAAATGAAATGTGGTAAAGTCTATACCATGTATGTATTACTTTATGTAATTAGGTTTAGTCATCATTCATCTGTGTTTGTATAAATTACTTTTTTCACTTTCTTTAGAGTCATATTAGGTTGCACGACGTGTGTTTGAAACTGCTTTACACAAAAAATAAGTTAAATATATTGGTTTTTTAAGGGACTGATTTAAGACAAGGTAAACTTGAGTAGAGTCTTAGTAAAATTATATCTTCAAATAAACTGTAATTTAATATTCCTCCGTGAAAATATATACATATTTAGAGGGTATCTAAGCCAATTAATTATTGAGAGGAGCTTAAAGACAAATTATGCCAC
The DNA here is from genome assembly GCA_035578135.1 of Flexamia atlantica. Taxonomy (NCBI): domain Eukaryota; kingdom Metazoa; phylum Arthropoda; class Insecta; order Hemiptera; family Cicadellidae; genus Flexamia; species Flexamia atlantica. The sequence continues at coordinate 32,394,463 of JAQJVK010000004.1, read as the reverse complement.
AACTACTCAAACGTATTAAGCCTGATATAATTTCAAAATACTTATTAACTTAAAGCGTTACAAGCAAATGTATTGTTTATAAGGTTGTCTTTTAAGTTGTTTTAAGCTTATTAATTACAGAACTTAAGCAGAAAGTATACTACATTGTTCAGTTTTTTTTGCTTAACTTAAATTTTATGGAACACCAGTTTTGTTTTTTTCACGTCTTCTCAGTGCTGATTTTATAACAAGTACTGGTTGCAAAGAATGGTGTAACTCATTGATATAAGATACAAAAGCCGCAGCTATTTAATCCACTGCTGATACCTTGGAAAACGTGGAAGTAAAATCAAGTCAACTAATTCTTGAGACATGATTTAATGTTAATCATTTAACTCCGTCAACAGATAAAATTTGTATCTGTTGTTACGGCCGATTCGGCGTCATAGTGACATCTTCAGACATTGAATTCCGTCAATACATTTAAGTCTAAAACGTTAACATTAAGCTGTCACATATAGAACGATTCTGGGTTGATCAGGCTTCTATTTGCTCGGCCGGCCGCGAGTATGAAAACTTTAGGCCCAACTTGAATTTTTTTCGTAATTCGTGTAAAACGTATGAATTAGTTTTGCAATATTTTCCAGTTATAATTTATTATTATTTAAATATAATTATTATTTTCCAGTTTATAATTATATTTCAGTGTTTTGACTGTGCTGTTTTAGATTGCAAGACAATCCTGGAACGAATATTATATCTAAAAACAATAATTTCAACATATACTTTGACAGAAAATTATAAACTGTTCATGCACAGAAACTGATCTAAGTAGGACCTACTTTTAGTTAATTTTCAAACCTTGAACAAAATAACATGTTCTTTTAAAAATGTTTCTTTAAATCTTCTATTAAAACCATTTTAATACATATTTAGTACTCTGTGAGAGGATTAAGATCAGATTTGAAGTAAGTTGTGAGCTCTTGTGTTTTTTAGCAGACAAATGAAATACAAACGACAATAATACTTTTCAAGTAGGTCAAACGAGAGACCTGCAGCGACAAAATTGCATTACTTATGTAATCATGCAAACAGAACCAGGTCAGCAGAGGAACTTATAAGATTTAACATACAAATGTTACATTTAAGATATAAATTACTTAAGCTCGTCAATTTACAATTTTTTGGTAACAAAAATATGTGAGGAAATTATGCTTAAGTAATAAGCATGGAACATTTTTTCGTCTAGTAAAATCTTTGAAATACAATTATTTAGTAGGCCCATACAAAAATATATTTTGAAACTAAATACTAACTAAAGACCTCTCCTGATTCCCCTAAGGAAACTAAAATGTGTTCTAATAAATATCACGGGTGTAATATTGCTACTTTTTCTACTTTCTAGTTGTTAAGCCTAATTGTTTTAAATAGTAAAGTATTTATGAAATTATCAGGTAAATACTCGAATTTATTGAATTTGCATTTCCAAAAAGAAAGGTCGTAAGTTTTTTTGCGTTAAGTTTCTTAACATAACAATACATATTGTATGGATTAGTCTGGTTAGTAGATAGTGAATAGAAACCAATAGGTCTGTCTTTTTCCACCACGAAAGCCGTGCATTTATGTGGTTAATAAATAATGAATACAAACAAATATGTTTAAGTATTTTAAGGTCACACGATCTAAATTATAAATTCAATGCACTCTGGGTTGTATTTAAGACCGTTACACTTAATGACTAACCTACGATATATTTTGATTATGATTTCTAATTTGTACTCATTACCGGTGCGGAGATGCCTGTTTGATTGCATATACAATCAATGAGCCTCCCCCCCCCCCTTTACCCGTGAGACATCCAACAATTAATTAATGTTGTTGTACCTGTCAAAAGCTCACATAATTTCTGGGACCTTCCCTTACTGTGGGGAAACCGGGGCTAATTTCGTGAAATATGCTTTTGATTGTCCTAAATATAAAGTTGTGTAATTTGCGTGTAAACAGAATCAAAATTTGTTGTTTGTGAGGTTACATTAAAAATAACTTTTCGTAATATTTTAATTGCTCACTAAGAAATTTAGTATTGAATGGGGTGCGGCCTGAAATATTAGTTTGAACGCGGGACTTCGGTTTTGGGGGACCGGATTAAAATCCCGCCTATCACCAATACCTTTTTGCTTTCTATTTATGCCGTGACCAGTGACCAACTAACTGCTCCTACCCTTAAGTAAAGTGCAAAATAGTTCTGGGGTGGATCTAGAGTCCTGAGATATAATGTTGGACGGTAAAAAATGCAATATCTTACACCATTATTGTGTGAGTATGGTGACGAATCTATTAAAATGAAAAAAACTGAATCCTTATCCACAATACCCAATTTTATTAAAAATAGAAATGAATTACCTTATCTTGGCCTGTGGAATCATTTACAAGATTTTAGATTAAATACTGAAACATCAAACCTAAATCAAGAAGCGATACAAAATAAGAACTATGTAAAAAATATTTATATGAACTTCACTGAGATGCTTATAATGTTTAGATTTACGTTAACTTAAATTCATTTATTTGTTATCTGTATACATAAAAAAATTTTAAAATGAAGGGAATTTGAATCTGAATAACATTTTAATTTAATAGCATATTTTTTTAGGAGTTATATTACGTAACTCTTTATATTGAGCAAAACTTTTTTTAAAGAGAAGAATAGTTGGTTTAAGGGAAATCAGTCCTCAATTCAGTGTCCATCCTGAGAATTGAACCCGCGGCTTCTTGAGCAGAAGTTAAAAACGCCAATCAACCATTAGGCTAACAACACAGCCCGGGTTAATTTTTTTTAATTACAAACAATATTCATAGGATATTGTACAGCCGTCAAACTATTGCATCACATTTTCACTATAATTATTAAACCCTATGCAGCTTTTAGTTTTTAGCTCCAATCGTTTTGCATTAGTGTTAGAGTGTAGTCCCAGGATAAATAAACATATTAATATTCAGAGGTGCAGGTGACCCTATCAGCAATACAGTCACACCCGGGGTGACAACTCGTCTAGCCTCGTTGAGCCGTGTCTGGCTGGGCTCGTTGCTATCTTGATAACACCTGCGTTGGTGAGAAAAAACTATAGATCCACAACATTTCCAAGGCAGTAAATTATTTTACTAAATGAATTTTTTGTGAAACTATAATTACCTCGATTTTACCTAAATCCGCTAATCTTTATTGCTAGTCATAAGTGAAAATTGAAATCTACAGTTTGTCGGATTATACAGGTCAAAACGTGTAGGCAAACATGACCAAGAAAGTCAAGAGCATGAATTCAATCCAGAATTTGGAAAATTATCATTTTATTAATATGTTCATATTCACGCGTATTTATTTCCAATGGTATTGAATAAAAAATAAATTTCAATTATAAACAATAGGCCAGTATTAATAATATTTACAGTTAGGTTATGAACGTAATTTTGGAGTAATTGATGATAGCAATATTTGGATACTAAGCCTGCGAATTTGCCGCAAAAGAATGCTGGCAACTCGCGCTGAAATAAAATGAACAAAAATAACTAAGTTAACGAGAAATATTTAGTTTCATCACACTGTAATAAATATTTACTACAATTGTTTGACAGAGTTTTATTATAATGTTTACGTAATGAAAAATTGATGTATCTATTTCCTTTTAAGTAAAAAGGAAACAACAAACATTTCGTGGAACAGAAAAAAAGTATTGTGTTTAATTAATATCTAGCTATGAACATCTTACGGTTATTTCTCCTTCCATACACTAAATACATCATGGTGATATGATAATCTATCTGGTTACGAAGTCAGCATACCAAAATCTGTTTACTTTTTTATTAAAACTAAAAAAATATTACAATGTGAACATGAAAACGCTTTCCTCAGAATATCAAATAATAAAATAATTCCAGAACCCACGATATGCTTTTTCTTCCACTAAACTTCTTTCTCTTAAATGTTATGTACAGCAAAGTATTAAAATTTTAAATTTAAACAGCTAAATTTAACAGCTGCTACTTAATTTTTTTAAGCTAAGGCTGGGGGTGAAAAGTATGTTGATAAGAGGGATTTGAAATTTTCACGTTTGAAAATCGTCCTCCACCATCGGTAACAAACGTTTCAAATCTAATTTATTTTAAATTGTTTTTAATGAGAAACAACTTAAAAAACACACTTTGTATAATAAATATTATTCTAAAAATGCATTTTAGAAAGTTGCGGGAATCGGAGCTAACCTCCGCAATTAATTTCGAAGTAAAATAATTTTTTGTTCCGTCCTATTGTTTTAAGTAACACAGATTGTAATTATGTAATTATAGATTTCCAGACCCTTGATTGTAGGCCCACTTTGACGCAGGAGGGATAATTGATATAATTCGGATGAGACAAAGCCTCCAACACAGCCCAGTTACTCGCTTACCTGACTGGACTTCCTCAGATGCTGACAATTCCATGAGGAATATTTAAATTTTCTCTTTTTTAGGTAAAACTATTATTAAATTTTCAAGAATCAAGCTCAGAACACTTTATTTAGTTACTTTACTAGTCTATTGACTCATATTAGAAATGTCTATACAATATACATAACGTGATAAATTTTATAGCAATTAAATAAATCTGTAATAATTGTTATATATTGTAGAAAAAGGGGACGTTATTTCAATTACATAGTTTGAGTCACCCATAAGGATAGAAAGTATGATTAATAATGGAAAATTCGTAATCATCCTTCCAAAATTATATAAGTTGTAATAATTAGAATATTAATATGTAATAATAACTTCGTAACTAAAACTTAACCATGTAAATAGCAATTAACGCACGGATCATTGATTATTCAAGTGTGATGGAGATATATCAAACAAGTTGGATGCTGATAATTTCATACTGGTTTGAAATTCTATATGTTCCTATCATTAACCAGACTGTCGCATAGAAGCAAATGCCTTCAGACTGGGTTTATATCTAAGCTATATCAATCGCAATTTGCATAGTGGTATCAGACGAGAAGCAAAGGCCCAGGGTATCAGCTAGGCTTTGGCCAATACACTTCTATAATTGATTCTGTTCGGAGGTATTGTTGTGCAGAAGAGGATCAGATTGACAGCAGAATCGTGTTTGCTGTACAATAGTTTAATTCCTTTACATAAATTAATATTTATTTTACCTAATAGAAATATCAAATATTTTTCCCGTAAACATGAACGAGGTTGTGGTGGTTAAATAATCGATTGTTATATACTAGTTTGGAAGTAAATCATTAATTTGATTTATGGTCAGCAGTACCATTATCATAGTTAAAGTTTAATAAATATATTTTTTCATTCTTAAAAAACATATTTTTAAAATTCTAATCGTACCAAAAGGTTTAATTGAAAGAAAATCTCGATGGTTTTAAAAACAGTATTATAATTTATAATTTATCTCTTTATATAACTATCCAGATTCTATTTTAATTTGAATACAGCGCTTATACTTTTTCGGGAGAGGAGGTGCAATGCCCTTACGCACACTGAAACGCTCGTTTTCCTCTTAGTAGTGTTGGACTCCCGTTGGTTCAATGTCCCTCGGACTACTGACAAACCAACCCCTTCAACACCGAGGACACTAGCCAGGAGCTTTTTTGCACATTACTTAGGGTTAGACCTTGCGTATTATGCCACTAAGGCTTTCTCTGTGAGGGTAGATGAGGATCGAGGCCGATCAAGATCGATCTTTCACCCGAAGAATGGCCTGAACGAAATTCCTAACGCAGTTGCAGTTGCCCTCTCCCTAGAGCATTGACTTAACGATGTTCTGTGAAGTTGCGACGGCGCCGATCTCATTACTGAGCAAAGCTCGATGGGAGTGTTATTGGTCGCACTCAAAGAAAGTTTGCTCAGCCGTGTCTATTATGCCAGGATAATACAGGCAGTCCAAGGTGGCGACTTTCCCCATCCTGTGCAAATAAGCTCGGAAATACCCATGACCCAAAAGGATCTGGGTCACGAAGAAGTTGAACTCGCCGAACAAGTATTACAGTGTTCACCGTATTAGAGTGTTTTTGTAGAACGGTAATTCAAAAATTTATATGTATACAGTACTAATAAGAAAATGTTTTCGTTATATTTGCTTCTCAAGAATATTTTGGTTTGTTAATATGCATGTACATACCTTTAAAATATATATGTACAATGTCACAATAAAAAACCAAATGCATAATCATTCGTACTGTATGTCAACAGGTACTATGCAGTCCATGTATTTTTATGCATACTGTTATCGAGAAAATGTTTTATCAGGTTTCAGACAAAGTGCTTTAAACTGGTACACAAACCAAGTTCTCGCAATGATAACTTTAAGTTGAAAATGTAGTAAACTACCATAACCGTTACTCTTCGCACGCTACCTGCCTATATACCTTACCTAGATAGGCGTTTGATTAATAAATAATTACTAAACTAATCTTCGTTTCTAGGAAGAGGATGGATAGAATGTGAGGCGGCGTCTGGCGGAAAACGATGTAAGTATCTGCCGAGAGGCGGAAATGGGGCGGAACTAAGCCACGGGATTTATGAACTGAAGGGTGAAAACTGAGGAACTTTTCTTAAAACTACAATTACTCCCAAATTTATTTTTTGTTCAGAGACCTAATTGAACCGATTCGTATTTTTGAAATTTCATTATATTTTACACTTTACTTTGCTCGTTTTACGTTCCTTTTGTACCTCGTTGGGAATTCGGTATAGTATTGGATTTTTTATTCATGCTTATAAGGAGTTTTTTTTATTTATGGATGTATTTATATGTTTCTTATTGAAGAAGCCGGATTCTCGTAGACACTTGTTGTGAGTTGTGAACTTTTTGATTCATTTTCTAACAGGAACAATTTAAGAAAATAATGACTGCGATTCCCACCACTAGACTGAAGTAACATTAACAGTAACATTACATAATTGTCTTTATTTTTTATAGAAAATTTAGTACAGAATGATCAATTTACAAAACATTAAAACAATGCAAGGTCTTTGTATTCTATTAAAATAATTAATAGAATAGAGAAAGCAGGAGCACAACAGCAGTAGTGCTTCTTCATTCCACTACTGTTAATGCATTTCATACGTTAATTTACTTTCTATATTTAGTGCTTTTTGAAGTAGATTTCAAAGCAATTTAAGGAAAACATTAAATCCAAATATCAGGTCTTAGGAAGGATATACTACAAATTCTTTGCTAAACATTTTGTGTTTCACCCATAACGCTAAGCTAGGGACGCAAATTAGTTATTAGAAGTACAAAATAATTTGATAACAATCTTCAGTATGAATATGCACAAACTGTATGATCAATTATCTATTGTATTATTGAGAACTCATATTATTTCATTTACACTTTATCTAGATTTATATATACACATAGGTAAGAAAACCAATAAATTCACTTTATGAAAAAGATAATGATTTCTATTACTTTTACTATCAGATGCTAAAATCAATAGCAATATTCTTTAAACAGAAGTGTTCAGGGATAGATTATTTTTAGTTCCTCCTGGCGCCGCTAGAAATCACTTTAATTGTTTCCGTTTATTTGCCGGCAGATTAACGGCTCAAGGTGCGAACCGCACTCTTCCATGACTCGATTTACTTCTTTCCACCTTGCTGGTGATAAATGTGTTCATTATGTTTCTTCAAAGGTACTTTCAGTGGTTTACGATTTGTAAATGCATTTCCACTTCTCTTTGTTGTCCCCTCTGTTGTTATTACCCACAAATATAATTTTCTTGAAAATGTTGAAACTATTTTGAAAGCACTGTTGTTAAGATTAATTTTCAAGTGTAAGACGAAGAGTTAAAAATATTGATTAAATAAATACTTAGTATAGTAGAACAGGGCGCTTTTATGATTTTGAAGTAATCAGTCGTACTGAATAAAAGTAGGGCATTTATAACTTTATTCCTGGCCCTCACTTTTTTTCAAGCTCTTTTTTCCTCATTTTTAAGTGTATTGAAAAAAAACTTTTTTCAAACATTAAATTTGGTAGAATTAGAATTTTTTTATTGTTATATCCTAGAATGGTATTCTAGGATCATGCAAGAGTATTCCACAATCCTTAATAGTATGTGGGTAAATAAAACCTGTGGTGTGACAATAAACAAGGGGTAGCTGATGGAGTTCCGATTTTTTAATAATGTCAAAATCCATCGTTTGAACCCTTACGTGAGAAATTGGACAAAACTAGGTAGCTTACCAAACAGCAGAACAAAGTAGAGAATGAATCAATAATATTTCGCCTCAACAGATATTTTCAAGTGAAGTTCTACAAAAATGTTCATTCGATCTGGGTTCATAAAAATAAATATCCCCGTTGAAGCAGACCTACATACTCATCAGCAAACTTCAGATGCTTAAATAAATTAATTAAACGTAGCCAAATACTAAGTAAAATCGACTTGCCTCAAAATGAGCATGTAAAAAAATTGTCAATAGGAATAACAAGGTGAGTTTACCGGTGTTCTCTCACGGAAATGTAAATTTAATGCCATAATAGAATTGATTTCTTTATAAGCCTCCTATACCAAAAGTTATGAGGATACGTCAAGATAAAAGTAAGATACATAATTTTATTTATTTTCGGCGAGGTTAACATTGAGAGGTGAGTAGCAGATTTTCTGTCACTAAAATGTATGAATAGGGGACTATCATACATAAAATGATTATTGATAAGAAACTCACCTTTATAAAAACTAAACTTAGCTGATTTTTTATGAGTATGATTCGTGTTCCCACAATCCCTAAATTGTTGGAAAAGCAACATGTTATCATGCAGTTTTTTTTTAATTTTGCTAAACATCTTATCGTGTTTTCATTTAGAATTAACAATTCAAAACGTAGTCAGAGGTTATATTTCTTATATTTAACAGGAGAGATTATCAGAGGCTTCACGGATCATTCTAATCACATATTTGGACCGAACTAAACTAATTACCTTATCCCATATCTCCTGCCAATTGATATCTAGCCAATCAATTAAATAATTTTCGAATTTAGTCCGGTCAACTTATTTTTCTCAGTTAGTATAAATTTATTGCCTTATTTAGTCCAGGATTCAAGAATAATGAAACCGTTCTATTGTTTATTACGAATTATGTTATTCTATGAACTATCGACGTACTCCAAGTATCCTGGAAATAAAATTCTTCGGAAAGTTCTCCAAAGATAACATTATTTCAATTACTTATTTTCCTCGGATGTTACTTGCGCTCGAGGGAGAACAAGCGGCGCGGAGGCGGGGCCGCGCTGCGTAAGAAGCTGTTTAGCGCCGGAAATGAGTCAGAAACGGGCCGAGGATTTATGAAGAGCCTCTCCGGGGTAAGTCATAAATACTGTTTACCCCTTACACAACAACTAACGCAAAGCTCTGAAGTAGAGAATGAGTCGGTCGTACTGTGACTTTTACACTCTGTGTGTTGGCAGTATTTATATATCTATGTGTGACGTGTAGCCCCTTCATGAGCACACATTAGAGTGATATGGTTGTATTTGGGAGTTTTATATGACGGTTATATCGTTTTCCTTTCAGCATGTAAAACTGTGATGTTTGTAATCAAAAATATAATCACAATAAGACGAGGAAAATACAGTTTATTTCTAATCTATATATTTATTTTTACTCTATTAGAATAAGTAATATATGGTTTTACTGTTTTATACAACTTCTGTTAAAAACCATGTAGTACATACCAAACCAAAATTATATTATATCTCTATACTAGTGCATATTTACAGATGACGCTAAATAGGCATGTGATGGTTTAGCTATTGCATTTCTACTGCAATTTGCAAATTTTTAACTATTTCAAGAACTTAATCTTTATCACTTCAGAAATATATTCTCTTTAACCACCCTTAAACAGCTCTATTAACCTATTACATGTACTAAGAGTAATAAAACCAATTGAATATGCATCTAAAATGTTGACATGGACGACATTGGTTGGCTTTAAATTCAACTTATCTACCAGGGTTTGTGCAGCTAGCTTTCCTTTTATTTGTATTGGTTTGCTATATATAGAATACAAAATAACCCGGATATATGGATTTGTATTCAGGCAGGTGAGCAAACTGTATCAGAAATACAGTCACACTCCTGACTGAAAACTCATCTGACCTGCCTCGTTTTATATTGCTTTCCTTCATGTTATGTTATGAAGATGTATTAAAAAATACAATCACGCTAAATTGAGTGTTTTTCTGTTCTTATTTTCTGAAACAAAATTTTGTAGTAGTTCGTATATTTCTTTACATTTTAAGGTAAAATGTAACTTTGATAAAAATCTGTCCGATATACAGCTGGACAAAGGGAAAATTTATAAGTTCAATCGAGGCGTGCTGTGAATTTTGTAATCACAAGCTAGTGCTGAGAAGTTTTCACAAACTTTTCGCCTCGTATTTTTGAGGCGAAGTATAGGATATTCAGACTAAGCTAACGGCTTAGTCAAGGAAAAGCCAGATTGTAAAACCCAACCACACTGTATACTTACCTCCTTACTTATAATATTATTGAATGAATATAAATAGTGCTCAAAAGCAACATATTTTTACAACAAGCTGAAACTAAATGTGATCTGCTTTGAGGTCAATGGCGAATCTTTACGTTTCATTTTGATTTTACAAGAAGTGCGCATGAAGAGTACTTTAGGATTCCTAGAGTGAAAATCACAGTTAAAGTTTTAAACATGCATACACATTTAGGCCTGTTACATTGAGACAATCTAAATGTTCATTGTTAGTAATAAAGCTATGCTATTAAACTTAATTTAAACATATTATAAGTTTACCATGGGTTTTCAAACAATATGGCAAGGTCTGATAATGTTCATGATCGTAAGGAATCTAATAAAATATAATAATAATCTTGTTTTATTTAATTTAAATAAATAAGAGCCATTTTTTATAAAAATATTTAAAGTTTTGTTGGTCAAAACAATTTACGTCTAACATGGATACTTGCAATTCTATCATCGAAACCTTATCAACATCTCATTTGCAGGTATTTGTATTGGCTGTCTTAGCACCTAACATAAGGCTCACTCGATACTGCATTGTTCTTTCGAAATATAATAATTTAGAAAAGTGCGATGCGTTACCTAACCATGTTAATAATAAGGAAGACCTCTTATGTTGTAACAATGTTGTACTACGAGGCCTTCAAAAATTTATCCCCAGATTTGAAGTAATTTTAATCACAAATTTCTCCTCCCCATAGGGCAACGAATATGTGTATTTTTGTGGCAGACTAATTTACAATACAAAATCATCGTCGGTAGGATTATGTTGGCTTTACATTTGGACTGAATTAGATCAGAATCAGTCACGTTTGATAACAATCAAACTTCTGATCAGCCACGTTACGTTCATATAATCTACCACGTTAGTAGTCTATGATACTCTCCACTACGTATTCCAATCACGTATTGTGTTTGGAATAAATAAATCAAATCTCAGGTACTTTTTTCCTCTATTTGTCCTCTAACCACCATATTCGAAGTATAAGTTGTAAGATCAGCTCTTATTTACACTTTTCAAATTTTCAAACTTATTTTTGTAGTGTTTTTTCATCTCAGAAAACGACTTTTCCAGTCGGGTTTCTGGATGCAGTTATTTTCAATCTATTTTATTCGGGTATTTTCGTTTCCCCAAGGACGCAGTCGGAAACGGATGCAAAGCATTAGTAGCCATGTCGGCTTATTTCCACGACTTTATTAAATATATTAAATTAAATTGATTAGTATTTTTATCATAGCATGTATGTTTTATGTATTTTTCTACAAAATTACGTATAAAATGCATAAAAAGTAAGATTTTTATCTAATAAGAAAATATTAGGGTTCGTTGGCGTATCGTATTCACAATTATTTGTGGAATTTATTGAATTTTGATTTATTGATTATACATTCAGACGTGTATTATGTATGTAAAGTAGTGCATTTTAATTCAAAAAAATAATTTGATTAAATTCATATCGTTGTCCTTACAATCAGTAGGTAAAATATGATGTGATGTCATTCATTATAACGTTTTCGCTATATTCATAGCGCTTAATTAAGTATTTAGCAAACATTTAACAAAGCCGTAAACGAGACAGCTTGGTGGGGTGAGAAAAAAAATGAGAACTGAAAAAAATAACAATGCAATGACTGGAAATAAATAATCACTGAAGAGATCAACCTAACCTTAAAGTAATAGGAGAAACGTATAACCCTAATGCCAACGAAAAACTTTAAAAGTTTAATATAATGTAAAAAGTTTAATGATATACTAGTGGCTTGAAGGGGCTCAAAGCTCCTAATGAGGGAAAATTCAAACAATCCTTATTTATTATACTACAAAATACCTCATGGAAAACTGAATCGATCTTGTATTAATATCTAGCCTACCACATAGTTTTCAATCAAATATAAGCATCATACATGTTTTATGTAAACAAAGCAGACTTTTAGATCACAATGCTTTTTAAATGACAGATATTTTACGTTATTTCTCGTTTTCTGGTGAATTTCAAGCAATTTCATTATTTTTCCCGCCATCACGGAATTGAGACCGCTCCCACCCTTCTACGACTTGCCAGACGCCCACAATTTAAACGCAAAGAATCGCCTTACGAAATTAAATATATGATTGCTATTTAACTTTAAAGACTAAGATTTGGGATATGAATATTAATGTTATTCAACGCGTTCAAGTAAGTGATCACACAATAGTAATAAACTTTGACAGTTACAAGCAAAAAAAGGGTTGAAGGTAAGGGTAGATATATAATTTTGTAGCTAAGAGGTGATGTATTTGTGTGACCCTATATTTGATAACCTCTGAGCATACATAAAAAATGCATTAATGTAAGTAGGTAGGAAAATAAGTACCTTGTATTTTTCACTCGCCTGTAGGTAGGTAGGTGTTCGGCCATGATGATTAAAAAAATATCAAATTTTTAGTACTATACTGTATTTTTTAAAGACATGTTGAAAAAAATGCTGAGAACATTGTTTTATATAATTCTTATTTTAATTATAATAGTTTTATTGATTAAAAAAAATGTATCACTAGTACCGCAAGTTCTTTAATAGCCGAGGAGCAGCGATCAGAATGTTCGATAAGACGGATCACTAACTTGGACAACTAATGAAATCATTCCAGATCAGCTGGCCGCTTCAACTGAGCTTCCGTAATATAAACCACTTCCCGTCGAAGGATAATATCGGAGAGCTCGATGTAACTGATTAAATGTTCCCATATCATTTTAAATTTTACTTTAAGATTTACTTCAATAGTTGTAGAGTGTTTATCAGTAAACCAATACCTTGTTTACTTCTAATATTTTTTTCAATACTATTTTCATTTGAAATAAATATAAAATGTTTTATACCATTTGATTAAGTTCCTTGTCATGAACATTAATACCTAAAAATATTTAGTAGTATTATGTAAAAAAAGGTCGAGATCCAAAGTATTTATGGTTTTAAAATATGAAACATTATTTTATAGTGTGCCTCTAAATATCAAATGTACAAAAATGTTGTGGATCATTGGGCTTATTGGGCTAGTATTTCATATTTTACATTTTTCAATCAACCGATTGACCACGTAAAAACCAACCAACCAACCTTACTAACCTTACTTTTACCAACCTTTTTTTGCGGTCCCTATTCGTTTACCAACCTTATTTTTTTATAATTCTATGTATATAAATTTTCAAAAAAATTTGATTTTACTGCACAGTAAATATGTAAACGAACCATTTTCACGTATTTGGAGAATGACAATTTAATTCATATACAGGGTGAATCTTCTAAACCGTCTACAACAGATTGTAGACGAACGGTTTGATATCAAAAGACGGGACAAAACCTTACCTAAATATTTTAAGCAAGGAAAAGAGTAATAATATTTTTAACCTTTTTAAAATACAGGGTTTTCCAAAATTGGAGAGGACTACCAACTTTAAAACAAAATAAAATATACTGTCAAAAACATTAATTTTCTAAATGTTGGCATGTCCTATATCAAATTAAAGCTCAGTGTAAGAGGATTAATAATTTTTAAACAGAACAAAAATATGTTTTGTGGTTCTCGAGATACAGGGAATTCATAAATACAAACATTTTCAAGAAAATGGCCACCATTTTGAAATGAATAAAGATAAATGCGTTGTGTTTTCACCAAATTGTCTGTCTTGTGCAAAGCTTTAAATCGACCATAATATGACGAATGTTTAAATTTGGAAATCTTGAGATTCGAACCCATGACCTCCGGTTTTTGGAATACCCTTTATTTTAAAAAGGTTAAAAATAGTTTAATTTGTTCCTTGAGTATGAATTAGTGGGGAAAGGTTTTGTTTCGTATTGTATGTCAAGCCGTTCGTCTACAGTCTGTTGTGGACGGCTTAGAAGATTCACCCTGTATAAATGGAATTTTTAATAAAATTAAGATTAGGAATAGTCAAAAAAGTTATTTTAGAAAATTTAAAGTAGTGAAATAAAAATTACTATCGTCGTTAAAATCATGTTTCTATTATATATGATCCATACGAAAATAAAAAGACATTAAGGTATAAAACCTCATCTGGTTTAAAACTAATATATAATTACATACTACAAAAAAACTTTAACATGAGATCTATGTCAGTAAATATATACAACACTTCTCGTAAATCTAAATTCGAAAGCTTATATTCTTTCTACGAACCTGTTTAACCTGCAAGTGATATTTGCAGAAAACATATCTGTGACACTCCCGGGAGTAAATATGGTGTTGTATCTACTCATAGGAGTGAATTAAAAGTTACGCGTGGTTGAGTATCACTATTGCAGAATCGGCTAACTTTAACGTCCTCAAGACGACCCAAGTTGTGCAGACCCAATAATGCGGTTTGCCATCTTCTAGCGACAACTCAACTGCCCACACATACTCCACACTTACACGGGAAAACTGTCACTTGCTCAAGGTGAAGTGAGGTATCAATTGCTAGAGGTAAGTACGCTGTTAATTTTGAAGTTCATTCTTTTCTACTTTTTTTTGTTTATGATATTTAAAATACACAAAAAGTGTGTAAATTTTGTGTTTGGTTATATTCCCTCGTGTTCTCTCGTGTTCTAACATTCTCTCGTGTTTTCAACTGTCATCGCATTTTAACGTTGATTTCTTTTTAATATTACCCTTGGTGGGTAACACGAATGCAAATTATTAAATGAAATAAACAAATGCTTTATTACAATCTATAAAATGTAACTAATAGTTTAGTTTTTCATTTAATTTTTGCCTGTGGCAACATTTAATCTGCTCAATGTTCATAATCACCTTAATAATCTGTGAACATAACGGTTAGTAAAATGAAATGCTTTTTTTGAAACAATTCGATTTAATTTCATTTACAATTTTACTGATATGTGCATAGCGTAAGCTTAAGATAAGAAATACATATATTTTGTTTCAATTTTTTTTTATTACATATCAAATCCTTAGTTTTATATTACCCAAGTAATGCTTTGATTTATTCATAGTTTGCCTCCTGGATTGAAAATTGACTACTAATTAATTTATTAGTAATGCTTTGAAGCAAAATAATAAAAACAGAAACTACAAAATTGTAAAATCCAACACTTTATCATGTTTAACACAGAAATCATATATCCATTTTACTTATTAATAAAATCAATCCCGAATAAAACATATGTTTTACTTATCAATGCGAGGCAAATGCAATTTTATAATAGTCACAAAACTCGAAAAGTATTTATATGGCAAACAAACAATGATAAACAGTCATTACGTGGATCGGTATGGATGTAAACATCCAGTAAACATATTTCCAGAAAATGTTTTCTCACAGTTTAGTTCTCACGGGAGCGCGTCACACATATCCGCGCTAACCAGACCAAATCTGTCTAAAGAGCCTAACGAGAGAAGTAGCTCAAAGTGCGGTCCCACGATTCCGTCCAAACAGACCGTCAGTTAGCAGGACGACCTGGTCAGTTATGAAAAGAGAGGAAACTGTGAATTGTAGGAGGTTATACACGGTTTTCGAAAAATGTGGGGCAATGATAATCGTAGTGATTCCTTGGGTCAAAATAAGAAAAAAGTTTATATAGAACTATGTCCTATCTCGTTTAGTTTAGTGTCTGTCTGTATGTATGTGTTTTTTACAAAATAATTCATAACACCTTACGGTTTGAGTTGCAGCCTTGAGATTGTGCACAAATGTTTATCTTATTAGTCGCTATCTTTCATTAAAATATTAATAAAAAATCTTTTACCGTTCAAAGTGGCTGTTATTTTAAATATTTGGCAGCAAATTTCCCGATATTTAAATATTTAGAATAGCTGACATTTTGAAATGGTTAAGGATTTTTTATTAATGTATTGTACAAATATAGAAACTAATAAGATAGAAATTTTTGTACAATCTCAACGCTTTAACTCAAATCATTAAGGAGTAATGATCTACTTTGTAAAAAACACATACAGACAGACAGCCGCTGAACTAAACGAGATAGGACATATGTCTGTACAAATTGTTTCTGTTATTTCGACCCAAGTTATCACTACGTAAATTATTTCCCAACATTTTTCGGACACCCTGTATAAAATGGGTTCAAAGCAGGATTTACTAGTTTGTATTAGGGAAAAGCAAAGTTTAAAGTTAGTTATTTTAAAGTTATA
The DNA here is from genome assembly GCA_035578135.1 of Flexamia atlantica. Taxonomy (NCBI): domain Eukaryota; kingdom Metazoa; phylum Arthropoda; class Insecta; order Hemiptera; family Cicadellidae; genus Flexamia; species Flexamia atlantica. The sequence continues at coordinate 32,377,765 of JAQJVK010000004.1, read as the reverse complement.
ATTTTCAGTTGCAACTTTCAAAACATGGTGAAACTTTTTCTCTCGTTAAGTTTTGAAAACCTTAAGAAAGTAAAATAGTAATAGGTAAGTTTTCCTGTATTTTTATATACTCGTCATCAAATAATAACAATTATTTTTCCAAGCTACAATTAGTTTACAAAACTGCTGATTTTCTATACCAGTCGCTTTGCGTATTAGCTTGGGACAAAATGTATTACCATAATATACATGAAGAGGTAATTTGGCGTTTCAATTAGGCCAAATAGGTTGTTCGTATTAAACATAGCAAATAATAAAATATTCAAACATATAGTTGAATATGTATTGAGGTATGCTCTTAATACAAACCAAAAATACAAATGCAAAATATAAAAAATAATAAATTTTTAAATATGCAGTTAGCAATTCATTATTACATGTAAAATTTCATAATTTTTAAGAAAATATACTTCTTTATACAATTAATTTAGTTTATTTTTAGTAGCTCCTCGATTAACCTATTTAAGTAAACATAGTTCAATTATTTTAGAATTTTGTTACTTAAAGATAAGCTTGTTACTCTAAAATTAATGTAAAAAGCAAATAAAAACGATCTAATACAACCAAGATCAAAATTACAACCCGGAAAACCTGAATGTTTCAATTCCTAATCAAGTTAATTTATGGGCAATGTATAATTGGATGAAAAACTAAAGTGGTTCCTAATCCAATTGGTTCACATCAAAGGTTGGGCTCCTATAAACAAACACTCGGTTTTAATCAGACTTCGGTTGCTTTTAGAATATAAATGAAGACTTCAGTAAATAACAAATGAAATTGGGTATTTGGCACTTTTGTTTATAAAGGACATCGATCGCATTAGAAAGTTGGGGAAACCGATTTGAATACTGTTTTATGAGATATATATGTGAAAAGGTTATGTGACATACATTCCCTAACTTCCTTACATAGTTTGCTCGATAAAGAAAACTTTCACTTTGTTATCTTTCCTGACAATACCGAATGATTCATAATGAATAAACAGATTTTAAGAACAATAATTCATCATTAAAATGTGTGCACAAATGAGTATTTAGAAATGGTCCCAATTGTTACCAACGTATCACACAATATTGAATTTTATCATACTACTTATCATTCTCTAGCTCCGCAGTTGACTTAAGAAATGCATAATTGTAACCAAATATCAAGATTAACACACTTAGCTCAAAGTTCTCTTCACGAGTTGTTACTATTGCTTTAAGTCTACTGTTTATATTTTTATTTGGATTTTTGCGGACATTTGCCATCAGTGATTAGTGAACAAGTCACGACAACGTCGCGACGACGACGTTGCGTCGCAGTTCACGACGTCGTGAACAAGTTTCACGACGTTTCGGGATCTGGAATCTGATCCCATCTTCAGGTGGAAGAAAACCTAGAACCTGACAAGATTAGTAAAACATAGCCAGGAAAACCTAGACAAAACACAGCTAAAACAGAGCACTGTAAAAGCAGTCACAAAAACACTATGCTGAACTTTCACTTTCTTTTCAGCATAGTGTTTTTGTGACTGCTTTTACAGTTCTCTGTTTTAGCTGTGTTTTGTCCAGGGTTTCCTGGCTATGTAATGTCCTAATCTTGTCATGTTCTAGGTTTTCTTCCACCTGAAGATGGGATCAGATTCCAGATCCCGAAACGTAGTGAAACTTGTTTTTTACTAACCAGTGACCAGTGACGGATGGAAAATGTCCGCAAAAATCCAAATCAAAATATAAAACCACCATAACAAACAATGAATTTCAAACAAAGAATCTACTGTTTATTAAAGATGCACTAGTTGCTTGAAAAGGCACCTAAATAAATAACAAATCTCTACTAGTTATTGTACATTCAATTCGTCAAGAGTCAGAGTTACTACTTTGCAACTAAACTATGCATTTTCCACAACAAATTCCTTTTATATTTCTCATATTATTTTTCGAAACATTCGTACAAACTTTCCCGAATTAAATCTGTTTGAATCACCCTCTCTTAATGTATTTAAAGTTCGTGTAAAAAAATGGCTACTAAGTTTAAGTATCGACGAAGCAGACCGGATTATTACGGCGGGTTACCGGCGCGCCAGACCTGACCCTTGACTTGACTGACCTTTGACCATGACCACCTCCGGCCGGCTCATGCTCCGACTTCGTCCTAGCCACTCTATTACTTTTATATCAAACCATTAAAATAAAGAAGCACAAACCGTAACCTAGTTTTAAAATCATTTTTCTCCATTATTTTTTCTAAAAACAACAAATTTCCTAATTATAACTTCATTAATTATATATATTTTTTTAAATAATAATTTCCAATAAAGAGGTCAAACTTACGATATTTTTGTACTGCAACGCAGCAGACGCACAGGCATTTGCCTATGTCTGCTGATTCCATAAGACCATTCCTTTTTTCTTAGCAGCCTATAAAATTGTAATAAAACTCTTAATTTATTTTTTGCATTTGGTATAGATTTATGGTTTTATTTTTGTGGATTGTATTTGTACAGCTGTTTATTTTCTTGGAATAAACGTTTCATTCATTCATTCATTCATTCAATATTTTCTAGTTAACTGGCTTTTAAATAAAACACTTTCAATATCTAGCATATGGCTTCGAATTAAGTATCGGTACCACATTTTTTATCCTATAAAGTAGCTTTTTTACCGAAGCAGACGTTTTTAGATCCTAACTTTTTTAAATGACGGATAAATTAGTTATTTCTCATTTTCTGGTAAACTTTAGTTTACATGTTAGCATTTAGTTTATATGTGTTTTGTCATAGAAAAATGTTAAGTCAAGTTATTGCCATTTGTTTTATTTTATATACTTAAATATTAATAAAGCCTCCAAACAGGCTAAGCCTTGAAGGAAAGTAATATTTTTCAAATGCACGCAGAAAGGTTACAGCTTGGTGTCTTATATTTTAAGTTTTTCATGTTATTTTAAACCTGTATCTTTGTTTTTGTATTTATATGCAGGAATTGTATTATGATACGTGTAATTTGAGAAATAAACGTTTTTTCTTTAAAAAAAACTTTAGGCAATTTCATTATGTTTCTCAAGTTCCTGGGATAAAGATCTTTAATTTAAGCTCTCGCCTATCATCCTGCGACTTGCCAAACGCCCACAATTTCTGCGCAAAAATTTCCCATCCGTAATTACATACAGATAACTCTTAATTTACAAGTGTTAAAACTGAAATTTGCTTATTTAAGTTTTGTGTTTGAAGTAAACATACCAGAATAGGATAGTTTTTGGTTTATTTTAAGGGATGGATTTAATTATTGCTTACAAGTCGTTTGCGTAGCTGATAGACAATATAGATAAGTTTTTATATGCTACATATGTTTTTTATATATTTTATATGTTTTACAAATTGAGGTGTTTTCGAACATTTTTTTAAACCTACTTATATATAACATATGCTACGTTATTTTTATAAAAGGCGTAATTGTTGTTTCTCTTCGTGTTTTTTCTTATTATTTAAAAAAACCGGTGTAGTAAGGAAACTTTGACATGAGTGTGACATGAGCAAGAATCTAATCCACGAAAGGTCTCCAGAGATTTCAAAACACCATGTACAACTTCATTGTATCTCTAATAAAAAATAAATGAATGGTAAACCATCATATCTCGTTAACAATATTTAAATTTTACATTTTATGCTGTTCATATTTTTTCCAAGGTACAACAAAAAAAAATCGTTCAACCGCTTGATGTATTGAAATGTATGCAAATCTATCTAGAATAACCTGGGGACCCGGAAATGTTCACTCTCACCGCTTGGCCCTTTTAGTATTTGCCCTATTAACCTAACTAAAATCGATAAAAAAAGTTAAAACTCAAGGTAAAATATGCATAATTGGTTAGCGACAAATACAAGTGTGGAATTATAGGCCTAATATTTAGTAAGAGATATGTTTTGAAATTGTAATTTAAAATAGTCATATTAAATTAAATTTAAAATTACGTCCCGAATTCCGGATCTACTTTGGACAATAAACAAGCAAGTATTATGATACTAAAAGCATATTTTATATTCTATACATGCTTATACTGGTTCTAAGTTAAATCTAATGCATATTTCATCGGAAAAGTTTAAATTGAGTACTAATCTAAAACCTTTATTCCTTTATACAGAGAATTACGTTAGTTGAAGTCATACTCTATCTGGCTTGACTGTAATACCATAATTATTACTAATGTATGATCCATATTTCTGACTAAGAACAGATCTACTTTAATCGAATATTAGTATTTTTTAAGCTAAATTTGTTTTTATATTGACGTTAATTTAAAAAACGAATCTTTATAAGCTGTAATTCATGGATTTTTGCAAAGGAATCTCTATAACAACATGATACAGAAATCATAATAACGTTGAAAGTGCTTTGTAATTCCATATAATCTTCAAAACGAGACTTAGCCCAAACGTTTTTAAGGATGGTTTCCCCATAGATTATATTTATAAGTCTAACACATGTTAAGTATATGAAGTCCACAAAATCCTTATTACAAGCTTGAATTACCATTAAATCCTACTTTTCTTCAATTCATCTTACGATTAGAACCGTCGGCTGTAAACAATCATAGAACCTAAATTTTTAGCCAGGAAACCTTTTTTATTAGCCTTAACATCATACATTTACTCAACAAACTAGGATAAAAATGTATCCAAGTATTTAATATATTTTAGTATAGAATTTGAGTTTCCAGGGGGCCGCGTGCTCCCATACTCTCAGGTGAAACCATAAAGCCTTCCGTCTCAGAACCGGCTTATTTCCTCCTCCCTTCCTGCTTGACGATGCCCTGTTAAATATTTCCCATAATTTACCATGAAAACCTTGAACCTATCAAACACAGCCACAAATCAAAAAGTAAAAAAAGTGTTTTTTTCTAAAGTAAAGTTTTTTTTTAGAGAGGAGCTTTTAATTACTTGCCAAATCTTATTAACTTAGTGTGTAAAAACTTATTAAACTTACAAGATTATGCCAATAGATAGAAATAACATGAGTGGTTGGAATGAAAGAAGAAATTAAAATCGCTAACTAAATCTATAAAAAGTCTTCGTTAAAAAATCTGCTCAAAATCATTAAAACAGCTTAAACGTTTCTAGCCTTTGTTGTTTCCATTATGTGAACACGTTTCAATATTGTTTGTATATCCTATCCTTCAAATAATAGCATACCTACTTATAATTAGATTCCTTAGAAATATATATCAATAATCATGTCTGCATTTTATTCTGACGAAAAAAAACAGCTCCGCCCTTTTAATCACTTTTTAAATATACAGTACAAGATGTACTATAATATTTGTTCGTAATTCGGTCTCTACAAATACAAACGATTGCTTTGGAATTCGAAGGCAGTGTCGTGTGATTTAGGGGCCAGATAATTGCCCGGTATGTATTCCACACTTCATCGCCTGTTCTTTGCATCCTAATGATAGTCCTCTTTTTCGGTTCGCACCCCGTCCACGCCACTAATCATAGTAATATACTGAACTTTTGTAATTCATTGGGAACCCTGCCATTCGAAGGTTCGAAGGGGAATTTTCAGCTTTTCAATTATCCGAAATTATCAACGTAAATAGTAATTAGAGGGAAGTAAATTTAAACAATTTCAAGTTTTTGCTGGTTAAATAGCACGTTGAAAACAGACAACGCTGAGCATAAATTAAAGTTGGACTCCCGTTTTGTCAATGGGTGAAAACGGGGGGGGGGAGCTCCAGCAATATTTCTTAGCTATAATAAGTTATTGCTTACTATGAAGCCACTTAAGGAATCTAATGTGTAATACTCCAACTTTATTAAAATTCTTCGTCTCATATTTGAGAAATTGTATTTTACGCGTTTCTTCTTTTTACTAGACATCATTTTATATCACGGTAAATGATCCATACGGTCATTGTCCTACGATTGATCCCGGACCGTGTACTAAATTTTATCTGTCTACATTGTGAGAAAAGTTAATTATTATTGAATTTACACCTTGTTTACGTAATACCTAGTGCCCATTGTAAATTGGTTTGCTTGTTATATATAGGTATGCTAGCAAGGATTTTCAATAATTCTTCACATTGTTTAAAATGAAACGGAAATTGTTATTTGTTATTCGTTTTTACGGGCTGGGTAAAATAGTTTTAGCAGATAAACGTCTAAAAGACTTAGGACTATAATACCTTAAGAGGCTTGAGTACTCCATACAAGTTCCCATTCGAAATTGTAAACAGTTTAGTAAATAAATAAATAATTACCAGGAGGAATAAATTAGTTGAAAAATCGTTTTACTCAACATATTCCATTAATTAAATAAAAAATTGTTAAACTATGGAATGCAGTTTTACATAACCTTACATAATAAGTTAACGAGTCGTGATACAATACTAAAATTTAAATTAATAAGGGTAAATATTTTATGCTTCATACAACTCTGATATCCCTCCACCTTAATAATTCTAATTTGAAATCTGGTTTAGTGCTATAATGATTTTTTAATTTCAAAAATATAGATTTTTCTCGTTTAATATTCCTGAAGTGATTCCATATATTTAGTATAGGTTCACAAGTTTAAATTGGAAACAATCGAAAACTTGAAAAAATATGTGTCGTTGAACTGAATTTATAAGTAAATAAATAAATACTTGAATCTGTTAAGAATCTTACAATTTTTGGAAATTTTATCTAAAGGATTTAGTTGTTAGTTAAATAATATTACGATTTATTTAAGCGTATTATTTACTATAATTTATTGAAGCTAAGTTCTTTCATTAATAACCTTGATACTGACCAAAACAGGACCTTCATTTCAATAAATTCATCCGAGGAAAGGAAAAATAATTCTAAATTATCGTTTAATAAGTTGAAATTAGTAACTATAGAGAGGAAAATGTAGGAAAATAATCGAATGCAAAGATATCTTCTCACTTGTACTAGAGACATACAAACCAATTACATAAACGCTCACATAGATTACTGATCATAAAACAAGATAATCTTTCAAGCCCAGCATAAAATTGACCTTGAGTCTTCGTGGTCATCTTGCGACACTCTCTGCCAGGTAGGTTTACACCGGCAAACCCTAGAAGCCGAAGAGCGAGTTTTTGCCTCGCCTCTCGTCACGGAGGTCCCCAGTTGGCCAGCGGCTCCCCTCTAAATCAGGCCCAGATCTGATTTCCGCACAGATATCTATTCTTCTCCCCACCGATGTTAATTAAGATAGTGAGATTATTGTAGGAGCTGTGTTATTATCTAAATTAAAAGTAGCGAACACATCGCGTGCATTGGATTCGAGACGGTTCGAATGTATCTGGATGTTATTGAGCCTAAAATTAGATTTGGGGTTTTAAGTGGTAGGCTGCTTCAGCGATATGGATTTGAATACACGCTAGACATTCCACGATTGAAGAGTTTGAAAAGTATGGTTATTGATTTAAATAACTAGGTAGGAACGATTGCCGAAATTAAATTTGCTGTAATGTTCGAACCGTGTTGATGAAATCGATTACATCCTTTTTCAACATAATTTTAATATTTTAACAAGAAATATACGGTTTTGTTTAATTTAAGTTAATGACAAGTGTCACTTTTATTTTATTGGTTAATTAAAACCCCAACTCTGTCTACTTTCACTATTTTATGTTCCCTTCTAGGGAAACTGTAGGCATAGACATATTACTTGTGATTATATTTATACAGGATATGAACATATCCTGATGTTACATATATGAACATATATGATGTTTTCATTTGATGTAAATTTTTCTATTGCCTTAAGGATACGTTCAAATCCATATCGCTAAAGCAGCCTACTACTTAAAACCCCAAATCTAATTTTAGGCTCAATAATATCCAGATACATAATCCAGGTTATAAATAAAAAAAACATATATGATTTTTAACATTTTGAAATAATTCTGACTAAAGGTAAGATATGAAATAAAAAAGCCTGAATTTAATTATAAACTGGGGCAATATTTTGAATTTCTTCAGGAAGATAGATAAAATAATCAAAGAACAAATTAATTAATTGGATCTCAATACGATAGTTTATTCCACGTGTACTGATCCATAAGGAATGCAATTATAAGTTTATTCCACAATGTGGTCAGAAATGTTTCTTTCATATGAAAAACATTGTTTAGTGACTATCAATTGGCATTAATAACAATTTTATTTTATTTTTACCTTGTTTGCTGGTGCTGGAGGCTTTGAAAAAATACAATGAGTCGTTTGTGTTTATAAGAAACAATTACCTCTAATTATGGTTTATATACCTGTTCCAAAAATTTGACGACTCAGCCTAGGCTCAAATGATTCCCTGAAATTTAAATCTTATTTCAACTGCATAGGCAACAATCTCTGGCAGAAAATCTAAATTTTTGAAATTCAATAGAGCCAACGCCTTGCATGAGATATAGGCCAATATATATTCACACCAATTATACAACAAGGTTCTCATGGACAAGAGAACGAAATGAAAGAAATAACGCAGGTGAAAAAATATTTGACTAAATACGTAGGGGCCAAGTTTAATTAAAGAGTAGCTTGTCAGATGAAACCCAACTGAGGGCACCCTGCGTGTTGATAAGTGTAAACAATATTTTACATGGGTCTAATCACAGGGCTCTCAATACCCGGCCCCCTTCTATCTTTGTCGGAATATCTTTCTCTCTCTTCCCAAAGGTTTGTCTCGAGAGGGCAGCAGGTTTGATTCTAGTATAGAAAATAGATTCACACATACATATATAATAACAATACTAAATGTTGTATTCAGGTCTAGTAAAAAAGTGCATGTTATTTGTATATGAAGACCATTTCTTTTATTAATAAGCTTAATTAATTTCTTTCGTCTATAAATTGTCTCGTATACTCTATTTTACTGGTTTTTCAACCTCTGTTAAAATAACTGGCTGGTTTTGAATTCAGTACTCATATATTAACGAGATGACCGAAAACCCTTACTCTAACGATTAACTTAGCTTACATTCTCAACGAAACAAAAAGTAATTCAATTCAGTTCAAAATTCTATATCAAAAATAAATACAAACAATATTATGACAATAAAAATACAAAAAATATTTGGAATCATTTCCCCGGATAGACTGTTACATCTGTGTTCGGGGAAAAAGTTCAGTATCAGTTGTCTATTCACTGTCACTATATGATACCACTAGTCCATAACAAAATTTACAAAGTTGCTTGATTACAGCAAACTAATACGAAGACATGCTTATATAACTAAAACAATTATGTAGATAAATGCTTATATAACTAAAACAATTATGTAGATAACTTCATAAGTTACAACCATTTACGATGTTAATTTGGAAAATTAGTTAATAGGGCTATAGAAAAAAATGTTTCTACTTTTGAATTTAGACCCATGTAATCATTGAGATAATGCAATCTCAATATTTATGACTCTATCTGCAAGGTGTATTTCTAATTTACCGTTCATTACTTTAAAAAGATTTCCCAGTTTACAGAAATCGGTAAAGCTTGGCGGTTGAGCTGGTTGTATTAAGAACTACTGGCGTGGGTTGTGGTGAACCACTGGGGGCTCCAAAGTTGTTTTAAGATCTGAGACCAGCAAAAGCTTTTAGAGGGCAACGTCCACAAGTTGGCGCTCCGCAAGTACTTGATACGCTGCATGTTGGTTAGTTAAGTATTTGTTAGCCACATCCGTTCAAGAATTTCATCTCTCCTCCTTTCTTATCAAATCTAATGCATCCACCCAATAACCTAAACCATAATTATATTAGTTTCGTGATATTGTCTACAACTAATGTATAGCCTATTAATAACAAATTATTCACTAAGTTAGACACTAAGATAGCTAAATTTCACTAACGACCACCAATTTATTTGTCGCATTTAAATATTGGAGAACTGTAAGACTTTTGAATAGGTTTAAGAGTTTATTTTAAATAACTTCTTCATTAGCATGATATGTGTTTTTCTATGTACTGGATACCTATATATAAAAGACGTCTTACAATACAAAATCAAAACATATTTACACTTACACTGTACTCATACATCAGACGGTAAATACACATAAATGATGAAAATGGCGATCGATTTCGCCATTTTCTCCATTATGATGGTTACAACAATCACCATCATCGAAAGATTTTGTCTCTTCTCCTTTCTTGTCTTATCAAATATATCTATCCATTAACCTATACCCTAGTGCATTGGACCTGATAAGGATTGGTGTAACTAATTGAAATCGATCGCCATTTTCATCTTTAATGGATATTTGCCGTCTTAAATATAAGTACAGTATAAGTGTAAATATATTTTAAGCGTTTTAAGACGCCTGTTTTACATCCAGAGTTTATTTTATCATAAATTCTTAAATATAAATGCTTAGGTATTAGAAGCATTATACAAAAAAACATAATAATCTTAGATTCTTAAGAATATTTATTTTACATTTTCACATTACTATAAATAAATCATCTTTAATTTAGACAAATAATAGTATATTTCATTACAAGGACCTAAAGTGACGCTTTTCGTTCAAGGTCAAGTGTTACGACCGAGGCTGTAAGCCGAGGTTGAAAAATGACCGAGTAACGAAAAGCAACTTTAGGTCCGTGTGATGAACTATATTTTTCGTTATATTGCTCAATACAATACGTAAACTACTTAAGAAAACCAAAATGTTACAGCTTGTTTACCTTTAAAGATGCCTTCAAAAGATGCCACCGTCTTGTTCTTGCTATTTGAAGCAATCAGCTGATTGTCTGTTTCATTTGTGTAGGGTAGACTGACAACAATGAACAACTATCGACGTATCGAACGCATGTAATAATCGATTGGTGAAATGAGCGAGTTTCACAAATTGATTAAACTGACAACAATGAATGTTTCGATAATAACGATGAATGTTTCGATTATTTGTAATCGAATGAATATTGTTCGATTATTACGACGTACTCGGCACTTTTTGACTTTTATAGTCCTAGGACTATAAAGAGTCAGCTGGTATCGAGTACATCAGCTTTTAATTCCTAGGAATAAAAAGGGAGTATTTAGGTCCGGAAAACATGCATTAAAATATCTGTTTTTGAAGCAGTATAACGAAAAAAATATTTCTTTAAAAAACTATTGACTATATGTGTCTGAAGTTTTTTTCTTCTTAAAAATATTATTTTTAAAGAAACACATTATTGGAAACGTGAAAAGTAATTTACAACAGATACCTAAGAAACATTAAAATATTTTACATTTTTCTTCTTATTTTTTGACATTAACCTTCTCATTAATCACAAAAAATGTAATAAGAATTTGATAGCGAAGCTGAGAAGAGCTTTTTAACAGAGTCGACCCCCTCAGACAACAGAGCACGTCTCCCAGCAACAATTAAATGAGACAGAGTCAGCTGTTCCTGATTCAACTTTCGGATCCGGTAAATTGCTGCAGCCAGACAGCTGTGGCGGTCATTACGTAATGAATTTAACAACCGGTGATGTCACATGGGTGACGTAATGACATGACACATTTGGCAGGCTGATGCTCATGCGGTGGAATCGGGTTTTGTCACAACCCCGTCAATATATATGGCGCATTTACTATACTTCAAATAAAGCAACTCATGTATTATGCGCTAAATAGTTTTCCTTTTTGATAATTATCACTATAAAAGGAGCTAAAATGCGTAAATAAACTAGTTCATATATGTAATATGCAGTATAAAATTATTTTTTAGCAATGTACTTTCACGTTTTTATGTATTTCTGGCTTTAAATTTTAACAAACTTTGAATGGTTGTTGAGTTAAATTATGAACTTGGAGCCAAGTTGATATTTCCGTCACATGTAATAGGCTAACGTAAAGTAAAAATCAAAATGCCTATGAATTTTTAAACGAACATTTATTATTTCGGTTTTGTATCTCGTCTCGCATTCAAACTCAATAATTATTGTTTGAAATTATACACATGTAAATATCTTGTAGAATCCACTGTTCAGGTCGCATTTAAATATATGGGAATGTAAAGATATCGTACACTTTTTCATTAGGTATGATTTTCAAACACAATTTTGGCAGTCAAAATTTGTGGGATAAATTGTAATACATATATTTAATTTTATATAATCCCAAATGTATTAATGATCTACAAAATTTAGGGGGGAAACACGTTACTATTTACAATTTAATTTGTTCATGGTAATCAGTTACAGGTTTCAAAATAATAGAATCAAGATTAATAATTGCGTAATGTATCACATGTTCTCTAAGCCTCTTATTATTATATTTCGCTCTTGACACTAAAACCCGATCCCTATAATATTCCCTATTATCTAATTGCACCTTATAAAACTTAAAATGTAACCAACTATCTCTTTCTTAACCGTTTTCCTTCCTTCTAAGGCTTACTGCTAACTCCAGTGGTCGCCACAAATGGTGTTGACACGCATGCAAGTGCCATACCAAGTATATGTATCAGAGGACCTTGAGGTGAGGCTAGGTGATTTGTACATTGATCACAGGCACCTTGGGTGAGGCTAGGTGATTTGTTCAGCGCCGCCCACGGCGAGGTTAATTGCTGGTCGCCTTAACGTATCGTGTGATCTGCCCCCGTCACTCGCTGGGGTCAGTGTAGATGCGCCTCTGGGGAAACGTGTCTCATGGTTACTCCGTGGAAAATGGAGTGGAATGTCGAACTATGCAATGTAGTGAAGTAGATGTGGTAATGAAACAGAATAAGGTGTGACTGTCTATCCGTTTTTCATTCAAGCTGGTTGTAAGTTGAAACAATACAAGCTGGTAATTCCTTACCAAATGTTTTTCTTGTAACCGGTTGCTACGTGTATCGTTGTTCTAAATTTGACTCAAATCACATTTTTACCCTGTACTTAGTTGTCATTCATATGTATTATCTTTTAATCAGAGACCATTTTTAACGGCATCCTCTGGTCAATTACAATTTTTAACTATTAAACTTTTTTATCCTTTACTCAGTTGCCATTCATATGTATTATCTTTTAATCAGACACCATTTTTATTACCATCCTCTAGTGAATTATAATTTATAACTTAATATACCGGTAAACTAATAAGTAAGTCGTATTAATACTTGCTAACACGTTGTCATTGTAATTGTTAAGAAGTTATCGATTATCGTTCTACCTTACATATTGAGTGATGCTTTAAAGGTATCGATGTAAGGAGGAACCAATCGATGATTTGCATCAAAGTAATTATTTAGGTTATTAGTCACACCTACAAAATTATACCTATAAGGACTATGTCATTTTACCTAAGGTATCGTGTGATAGTATCGATGTCAGGAGGAACCAATTGAGGTGTGAGAGGACATAGAGATTTCATTTACATATAAGGTGTTCCTGCAGAAATTCACATCTTTATGGAGAAATCGAATGATGCTTTCTCAGTATCGATTTCAGAGAAACCCAATTAAGTTGTGAGAGAGATCGCACCAATTTCATGCACATATAAGATGCTCCTGCAAATTTTAATTCATATCTTTGCAAAGTAATTGGTTGTCTATTACCCCAGTTATCGAGTAATATTTTCTCAGTACCGATATAAGGGGAACTAATCTATGAGAGGGATCACCCTGATTTCTTTTTCATGTAATATGAACCTATTATTCATATCTTATATTGATCGAATAATACTTTGTAGCCTTCGATATCAGCAGACGCCAAGCGATGCGCGAGAGGAATCGCACCGTTTTCATTTGCATAATATGTTATTGTAAACTGTTACTCAAATCTTTTCAAAATAATCGATTATCGTTCTACCACTGCTATTGAGTAATACTTTCTCAATATCGATAACAGGAAAACCAACCAATATATGTGAGGGATTTCACCGATGTCATAGACATACACAATGTAAGTGTAGATTGTAATTCACATTTTTCAAAGTATTAGGTTGTTGTTCTACGTCAGTTATCGAGGTATACTTTCCCATCATCGGTACCCGAATAACCAACCTATATATGAGAGAGGTCGTACCGATTTAATTTACATCAAATATGTACCTGTAATTAAAATCGTTAAACATTAACCAAATATCGTCCTACCCAAGCAATCGAACAATGCATTCTCAGGATTTACTCGTGGTTTTTTTTAGTTAGAGAGCTAACCAAAGTATGAAAGGAATCTACCGATATCACTCACAAATTACATGTAGAGTAGGATTCACCTAAGTTGGCCAAAGCATGTACTAATCATCTCATCAAAAATGTTTATACAAGTCACATTGAAAACATTGTTGGTTCCACATGGAATTTGTTTACATTTTCTCCGAACTGTCAAATTGCCACGTTGCGTTTGTTTACAATATTGTTTTGTTGTCATTCATGGCAATCTTATAGGATATTGAATGTTTAAAAAAATCGCCTATTTTTAGAATTTTCTATTTTTATTGAACTTTTTTACATAGCGGTAAAGTTCAATTTTATTCTATTTCTTGATTTACATTTATTTTAGTTTGTTTAGCTGCTTGTTTACTTTTTACTGGACCAATTTAGATAAGCTTAGAACAAAATATGAGACAAGTCAGATGCTGACTTGCAGCAAGTAGTAAGGGCTAATCATAAACAAATTTATTTTTCTTTGTAAAGAATATTTGAAAATAAAATCTTAGACTATTAATCATGCCGCATCCATGACACAACCTCTCCGTTTTAATATATATTTAATTTGAAAAAAGCCCAAGAGTAATATTGTTGCGCAAGAGAACTTCCTTGTGCAATATTGCATCAGAACTTTCGCTTTACTCCAAGTTTTATGCTAAAACAGAAATGTTAGTTAGAAATGTTTTTAGCACAGCTGGATTTTATGCTTAAGTTCGTAAGAAGATAATAGTTTGTTTACTTTCGTTTTGGCCAACTTACGTGAATCCTACTGAACCTGTTATTTACACCTTTACGAAGTAACCGGTTGACGTTCTACCCCAGTTATCGAGTGATACTTTCTCAGTATCGATGAAGAGGAACCAATCGATGTATGGGGAGGATCGCGCCGATGTCACGCGCCTCGGTCACGGTCACGGTTCGATGCGCTGGGTAACCAAGACGGCGACCGGCTCCAATCGGCCCACTAACGGACGTCCATTGTCTAAGCGTAACCAGCCCGACGGATCGACGGATCCAGGCCTTCTTCTTAACTAGTAGGTGTGTCTCGGTAGCAGGAAAGAAGCGGGTTCGATTAGCGATACATTGTGGGCTTGTTTATAGACACATTGTAGACACAGTAGTTTTGTTCAGGCAGATTTGATAAAACAAAAGCGATGAGTGCGGTGCTGTTTAACAGTGGGCTTAGAAGCTACTGGTTTCTAGGTTGTGGTATTGAGAAAAACTAAAAGTGTTTCAACTCACTCTCAATACTTGAAATGTATATAAAAACTTACTTTGAAATAGTCAACGTATATTGTGAAATCGCCTCGGATCGCGAAGAATATTTTGGTGAAAACACTGTCGAATATTTTAGTGTTTGTATTAAATATGTTTTGAAAAGCATTTTAAAACTTTAAAGAAAAACAACCCGCTCAGATATTTAGCAATCTTGAGGGATAAACCACTCCGTTGTTAATGAGCAAACTAATATCATCTACTTAGTCCAGTTCTTCATATCGAAACTAATGGAATTAATGCTTAGAAAATTAATATGACTTCGTTTACGTTTTAAACGATTATTGAAAGAGTTACACATATAAATTGTGAAAATAGCATAATTTAAAAAGTGTTCCAAAAGCTGACAATTAAGGGGCGGCTATTGTCTGAGATGATGATGTGATAAGAAATTACTATCCATTGCGTGCCAAGCGCAAGCATACCATTACAGATTATATTTCCAAGAGCTAAAACATTTTATTCAAGAAGATAAGATGTAAAAACAGGTAAAATGTTTTCATAATAAGTAAAAATAGGTTAAACTAGACCTTTTTCAATCTTGCATCTGTTAAAACTGAGTGAAGCAGTAAACTATTTGAATAAAACATTTCACAGTTTTACAGTAGTCTAACGGTTTTGTGATAACCCAGTAACACCAACATAATCTTAAATGCTTTCTAACTGAAAATTTTACCAATTTTACGTCTGGAGGTCACCAATGCAATGGCCCTGTGGAATTTCAATAGCAGATGATTTGTGTGTTTCCTCTGCGCGTTTGTTTACGGTCAATAATTAACCCAGTCGCCTCGCCGCGCAATTCGCTACCGAGTCGCGCATGCGCACTTAAACACGCGCAAAATTGGCATATAGAGTTGTGTAATGATAGCTGCAACCCGCTCTGTGATTTCGCGCTGATGAATTATTACAGCGGACAAACTGGTCGCACTGGTGCGGAAAATCACCGTATGGAAATCAGCGATAAGTTTGAACGTATTTTCGTTTTAAACGTGTCAGAAAAGGTCATGAATGTGACAAAACATCGGTTCTAAATTTCAATAATCGAAGAACTGAGGTGTTATGTCAACGTTATGCATCTTATTCATTAGATAAACTTTATGGACAGTGTCAGTGGCACCTGACAGTGATGATTTATTGTTTTTATACGATTAGAGATGAACGATTGTTAGATAAAAAATTACTTAAACCGCTATTTCTTCCTCATTCGGCTATATAATTGTTTTAAATCTGTTTCCGAAAATTCAAAGCTTACATGTGTCGCATTGAGGGTTGTTAAATTATAAAATGCAGTTGTTAAGAAGTAATAAAATGACTATTATGAATCGGAAAGTTCCAAGTATGTACAGGTAAAATTTAAAAGCCAACTAACCTATTTTTTATTTAATAGGAAGAATTAGAAGCTGTATAAAAACATAACAGGCATTACTCAAGTCAAGTATTTCACATTTGTAAACAACGCACACTGATAGCTTGTATTTTAACATAGTGATACTAACATGGAGGTTTTCTTGCCTCCGTGTTTGGTTTTTGAGATTAATAAAATAAGTTGTGTCTTGCTTAATAGTGGAAAGGGCTTAAGAATCTTTTTTCTCTTAACACTCCGAAATTAATGTTTTCCAATCGACTGAATATTGCTGTTAGTAACAGTGGTCGACTCGCGACTACTCCAGCGGGGGGTAATTACAACCAAGTGACTACTGTTTCCAGCCCGTAGTATTTCTCATTGCATTATTCAACCTTAGCTGCTTGTGGTTTCATTACAAGATTCCAACTACCCGTTTGTTTCTAGACCGTGTATGCAATTCTGAGGAAAATGTTTCTTCATAACAGTTTATATTTTGTGTTACACATATTTTTCCAATAATTAACAGCTGACTAATGTTGACAATTTACTTTTTACACCATATTTATTTTGTAATAATGAGTTTTTTAGTTTAGGCTCCAATAATAAATGCACCTTATTAACATTCTTATACGTACCCTTAGGTTTTTGTCATAAATTTACATTTCTACTGTCTGAAAAATATTCTTTTTAATGAATTAAACCCCAAAAAGACATAACCCATAGTTTGGTATGTTTGATTTTCTTAAAAATGAAATTCAACACACCTATATAAATAACGGGGGTTTCCTTTCAAGAAGAATTTCCTAGGACCAAAATTTTAAATTAAAGCTTTTCAAGGTTTTTCCTTAATGGATTATGAAAGATTAAAACTGTATTCTGATTCGTCTGATTTAGAAAGATCCGCAGAGCCTTGATTGATCAAAGAAGTCTACAACGGTTTCTCAACTCGGCGCAGAGTTAAAATAACTCCAATCACCCCAAAACTATTGTTACAATTTGCTCTTGTCTGCAACGTTGTAGTTCAAAACGTTTATTTAATCAACCTTATGTGTAATTTTCCTGGCCGTTGAGTAAAAAAATGTATTTGAACAAAACATAGTGAAAGACATAATACAATTAAGGTTTTTACAATAAAAATTTACCACCTTGAAAATTGTTTCAGTGGCAAAGTTGCTATTTTTCATTTTACACATAAATTCATGAAAAAAGGTAAGATTTAATGCGAAAGATCTGAATTTTGGTATTCTGTACATTACTAAGAAACTTCAGTGATGGAAATTCCATAGTTTTATCAGTAGTTTATTTCTACCGTCTGTTAATTTATTCATGATGTTTTTACTTATTATGAAATCCGATAAGCTTTTATTACTAAAAAATGTGTTTTTACTTTCACCCTGATTATGTTTTAGTAAGCGCCAAAGAAGGTTCTTAGGTATCTTGTAGGGTAACTCAAGCAAATTTCCCCCTTAAAGATATAAGTCAGATACTATAACCAATTTTCTTTGTAAGGTTCTCCACATAACAAAAACGCCATTTTTTTCATTTTACAACATTCTTATTTGTTATGATGCCTATTATGAAAGTAATATAAAATATTGATTTAATGTAAGCCTACTTTACACTATTTTTTCGTTAATTCATAAGCGATCGAGAGTGCAAGATAAATACCCAATATTCAGCTAAGCATCTGTGAGACACTTTTCCATCCTCCTTAGGGGTTCCTTAAGATACCGAACTAGCAAAGGCTTTTAGTAAAATTCGCCGAACTCCCCAACTGTAATTCAATAGTACACTATAAAAAACATTTCAATTATTAAATGCACTCATAAATAACCAAATTTATGAAATATTACGTATAATTTAGTGTTTGTTGTTTAATGTATCTTTGAGAAGAGAACCAAATGTTATCTTATAAATACGTTGACTTTATGTTTAATTACTATGCTTAATATTATGGGTAAATATAAAATATTTATCCGAGTCCATAAAATTATAGACGATTATAACAGTAATTGGTAAACTTAATTTGCATAGAGACTCTTTACAACTGATTTAAAACAAAACAAAAAATTATTTAATAAAGATTATAAGAATCATTACTTAGGTTTAAGCAAAGAAAATAGTAACCTACTTTAAATTCACTCTTTTTTTGTTTTAATATTTTAAAAATGTATTTGCATTGTTACACACTACTACAAAATGAACCAATACGTTTGAATTTGTCATTGCCGCTCGGTTTACTGACGGAATTAGGAACAGAAACTTTACTTCCTTCACTAAAATATCAAACTTTTTATATTAGCCTTTTAAAATCATAAGTAATAGTGTAATTTTATAAAAAAGTTATTGTTAAAAATTGATAAGCATTATTATTAATGATGGAAACAAAACTATGGATAAATTTCTTGTTCATCGTGATTGGTTAGAGTTTTTTTAAAGTCTGTCTACTACAAAAACACTAAGACTAATGCACCAATGGATATTCGTGGGCAAAACCATAAGGAAGTGGGCCCTACTGTTTAGCACAGTTTAACCAGGGTTGGCCCGCACGTCTCGCTACGGTTTAAAATGTCGTTTTATTCGCTCTTCCGTTCCGCAGTTGGTTGATTGTTGAAAACTGTAAAAAGTGGAATAAAGAAACAGTATTATGCTACTGGTATTATGCTGCTGGTTTTGCAGGGCGAGTGTTGTATTTTTCATATGATTATGGTAAAACTAACCGAGCGAGGTTAATCATAACGTAATTGCATAAACTACAACGTTTCTCAGTTCGTCAAACCTAATATACTGTACAATAAACTAATATTTAATGTGGTATCGTTGCTATCAGCTGTTTACTTTCGTATGTATCTAGTCAGAAGTGTGCCTCAAATTTATCGTGTTGTTATCAGTAAAGAGTAACTCGCCAACAATAATGAGGAACAGAAATAGCTTTAACAGATTTATTTATCAAATTTCGTCGAATACTTGGTTTAGGGCTAGGAAAAAGTGCGGTTACCCCCATCTAACTTCTTAACGTGTCGTAGCAGGAAAACCAAACTCGGTATACCTTTAAAACATAGATAAAGAGCTTTTCAGATGATGTCGTGTCTTTGCCCTCGTCCCAAAATGAAGTTTTCGGTAGCGGCCCAAAATTTGTAAAAGTAAACCCTTATCAAGGGATACCCTCATTTTAAAAAGGTTGTCAAAATATATACAGCGGCGCAGATTGCAGCATGGTTTTCTGCACATACGTATTTTTATGTATATATAAATATCACACCCATAACCTAAATGACGGACATTTCAAAATTTTAGATGGGCAAACTATCTTAAGCGTGATACTCCGTTTTATTATGTAATAGGGTTAAAGTTAGAAAACCGAACTCGGAGAGATAGAAAAGTGGAATTTTGTTAGATTTGCGACTTCGCCCCTTGCTCCGAGATGGGGTATTTTGGGGACAGTCCCAAATTCTCAAATATAAACCCTATCGAGTGAACCCTTATTTTAAAGGGTATGTCAAGAAAAGTACAATGGTGCAAACCCGAGGTCTATATGATATATCTAACTAAAAAATTATGCTTTAAATTTTTAAAAGGATAAAATTTGTGCTTTTAACCGATTTAAATGTTGAAAAAACCACAATAATGAGGACATGGTATCTTTGTAGTTTTGTATCAAGTTATAGAAAAATATGTTTCTACAAAAAATCAAAGGTTGCTGGATTAACAGTAGGAATCACGGAAATGGCATTTTACATGAATTACCTATAATTACACTGTCACTTAATTACAACACGTCAATATTATCATTCCATTTGAAATTCCTACAGTTACAAAACATGTATTCAGATTAAACTAACTCATTAATTACCATCAGTTTAGCTTGCACGGTGTAAACTGTTAATTCTCATCATCACAGAGAAGGAAAATCATTAGCTGATTTGAAGATTGTATGTGATAGTAATTATTTACCTGACAATCTGAACATACACAAAAAACTTTACCCTTAGTATTAACTCTAAATAACTTAAGCGAGGACTTGTATATGAGAATATTGCATAATGAATGGGCATTTAATACAAGAACAGGTACGATAACGTATACTTTTTTTTCTATTTCGTCATTCCTCGGAATACACGTCTCCTCAATAACCAAAAATAAATTTAGTAACTATAATATAACTTACCAAACAATATTTCAAACACATGTCTTTGTTTCTTTCAAACATTGTAGCTCTGAATATTTAACATTTTTGGGTGGAGTTAGCTTTGAAGTTGGCTACGGAAACACGAGAACCGGATCGGAAACAATATTCCCAACAAAGGGAGTTGCTACACAAGGCGCACCTTTCATCAAGTTACTCCCAACATCTACAACACAGCCAACTTTTGATAATGTTCTGGTGTTCTCATCCTACTGGCTACAACGTCAAAAGTCCAGGGGCTGTAAAACTAACATCAAACATTATGTTGATGAGTACCAGATTGTGTGAAAACGCATAAAAACAAACTACGAATTCGTAAATTACGATTATGGAAACATTTACGAACGTTTACTAAAACAATTACATTAAAAAATTTTCGAATTTATTTTCAACGAAGAAAATTTTATACGTTAACATCTTTATACTCCATACAATAAATTACGATTAAATTAAAAACGAGTGTGTCTTTATTTGGCTTGGCTCACTTTTTTGATCCGATGTTAGTGTATTCAATCCATACAGCTGTATCTGTTCTAAAGTTTTCATACAGTTAGTTGATAATTGATATGATCGTACAGGTTCACTCGTAAGCTGATAGTCATGTACTGTATATTTTTCTTTCGGAGCTACTTTTCCTCTCTAAGGGAATTTCACTTAACTCACGAGAAGTAAGATGCGACGACGAATACTACAATATCTATGGTTTGTTATTCAAATTGCCTTAAGAACCTTAAGCGTAGAATAATATGAGTTTTATTTTATTCTTTCGGAGCTACTTTGCCTCTCTAGGGGAATATTACTTATTTCATGCGTGAGGTGCAGCAAAGAATACTAGGAGAGGGGGGCAATTCCTAATTCCTACAGTTTGTAATTAGAAATATTAGTCTTTCCTTAAGCGTAGAAGGATATAAGTTTTATTATTTACGTAACGCCTCATTCTCTACTTTGAAGAGTTCAAAATTATAATTTTTTTCATTGTACACCATGCCAGTAGCAGTTTTCTGTAAGCTACGTAATGAGGATTTTTATTAAAAGAAAGTAAAATACAACCTTAACCAAGCGAAATTCCAACTCGTTCTCAGTAATTTTAAATTGTTAATTTTGATATATGAATCCATATCCCAAAAAATTATCATTACAAATTTTTTCTGTACATTCCTTTTAGTATTGTATTTAAATCTCAATGATGTTTTTTTTCATTTTCTGTACCTAACATTTGTCCTTTATAGGCTTTCTCTATATAGGAATGTCTCTCATTTTTCTTCAAAAACAAGCATTTTTTCAATTTCCGCAATAGTAACTACTACAGTCTCCGACATTCCACTTCCTTAACTATTCCACAACACAACACCACATTTTTTGAGAAGCAGTCATTTTTCAGCATAATTAAACTTTTCAATTCCCTCCCCCTTTCATTAAAATCTGAATTAAATGAAATCAGGTTCAGAAGGAGGTTGCGACATTTGTTAGTGACTGAGGAGTACTACAGTGTCCAAGATTTTTTGAATGATGAAAATAAAGAATTATTTTAGAAAACATAAGAATCAAATGTATAAAAGTGCACTGTATTTTTAGTTTATTTTATGTAAATATGTTTGACTATTGTCCATGCTTTGTACAAGTTTACGACAATAAACACTCTTGATTCTTGATTCTTGATTCTAGAGGTTGTGCAGGTAACAATAACGCACGGAAGTTAAACACTGTGGCAGTCCATCGTTGTGGTGATAACCGACAATACACCACTTGTTGCACCCACGATCTTTTCTCATGCTATCTCCATCTTCTTATCGAGAGGGCTCTTTTTGAATAGATTTATACTTCCTTCTTAACCTTCGAGAAAAGACTAAAACATTTTCAACGAAAACAAATAAGTATCGGAAAATCAATATGATCATATATGTTTTGATTTTGACTCTACATCACCAACGATCCATTTCAAATATAAGATTTTCATTTATTCAAATAGGAAGAATACAGCCTACATTTCTTTAAATTTGAAATTTTTTTGTATACTGATATGAAAAGTAACAATTTCTGAAAGTAAAAGTCTAGAATAAAGAGTTTAGCGTGTGTTCGATTATGGTATACTTCAACACTAAAATAGATTAAGATATGTTTTTATTACATAACTAAATATAAAATAGTTATATTGAAAGAATTGTTATTGTGTATGATTAAATGTTATGTAATTTAATTTTGCAAGTCCTTAGCTGACAGTTTGAAAAAAAAAACATTATGACAAAAACAGTCTCTCAAAGTATATTCTTTATTTTAAAAAAAATTACAGTGGCGTAGGTTCCAATTTTTTTTTCATACAACCCGTAAGTAACGAGTTGTTTTAAAATAATTTTACAAAGCCCATAATATCTTAAAATAAATGTTTCAAATCAATTGAGATCAAAGGTTTTATTGCGATTTAACAATGCATATTTATTATTCATTCATCAATTTCATATCCCTCAGCCAATACCGGTGAGCAAACAGTGGACAAAAAGCTTGTCGATGGTCAAGCTAGTGTCAATAATGCGACACTGTTAAGAGCATTCAGCCACAAATCAAAGGTGGCTTTAAACTTGTCACGGATCGTAATGGACCCATCATGGACCGTGGTAATGGACCAGAATGGATTCTCACACAGATTGTGGCGCTCACATCAGCGTATTCAATCATGATTATGAATACACGGCATGTATAATTCTTACCAACCTTCACACCCTGATGAGTAATACTGCTTGAGTTATTACGAATGGTCGCAATAAACCTTTAGTATTTTAGTGGCATTGAGAGAGAATATTTTGTAAGATAGAGTGTAAATGTATTTTAAGTTATTTAAGCATTTTCATTTTTACTTCGTGTACCTATATTAATTCTGAAGCAACATTTCTTAAGGGCATGTAAGCTTATGTCGTAAAAGCTGGTTTAAGAAGGAAGTATTATATTAGAACTTTACAACACAAAAATACGTTGATGTTTCCCTTGACCCATAAAATGTTATATTTTGGATTATTAATTTAAAATAAAGTTTAAATTGTTATAATTAAATTTTTTTTGTATCATAACTATTTATGCTCACCTCAGACTATTTGATGATTTGTTCATGACTAAATTGACTGGATCTAAATAAAAAACGTCTTACAACACTTAAAAATATATTTATACTTATCTGTATTTACATAAAATATGGTAAATATACAAATATGGTGGAAAACGGCGATCGATTTCGATTGGTCACACCAATCATCATCAGGCCCATTGGGAGTCTCTCATTGGGCCTGATGATGATTGGTGTGACCAATCGAAATCGATCGCCATTTTCCACCATATTTGTATATTTACCATCTTGTATGTAAATACAGTATAAGTGTAAATATATTTAAGTGTTGTAAGACGTTTTTTATTCACATCCAGTGAGTACAACAACACGTATCATGGTAATCAAGAAATTATTGAATAAATAAAAAAAATACTATTTCAACTAACAGTCATATAAGTCACAAAACCGTATTTCTACAAATGACATCTCGGAAGTTAGTTTTTTATAGGTATTCTTAAAGCCGGAAATTGCAGTTAGCCGAGAAGACGACCGCTTTGCTTTGTCACGCTATTCACCGAGTTCACAAGTCAATGACCTGCCTAAGCAAAGTCATTGTGATTTTGAAAATTGTTAGAAGAATGAGACGCAAACATTGTCTCCTTCGATTGTATATCTTCGAACACTACTTATATTATTGAATAATTCAATGTGAGAAAACATAATCATTTTATAACAAAATGTTTATGTAGTTTCTTAGCCTCTTCCAAAATTAATACTTTTTTAAATCAATATTTATTTCTGTTCTATAGCAAACCTTTTCATGGTTTTTACCTTTTTGGCCTCAGCAAAAAACGAGGTTTTGAGTCTTAATAAGTTCAAAAAAGTTTGTTTCTTGAGAAGTTTGACTTTATTGCGATTAAAATGTACCATTTTGTAGTTATGACGTGAAAAATAATGTTCATTTATTTTTATCTCCCAACAGACGACCACCAACAACTCTTTTTTATAGATTACACTAACTGACTAATAAAAAAAATAATTAGGAACAGGTGAAATGTATGATTAAGAATATAAGAAACCAGTCTTTGACGATCAAATACTTTATTTTACAAAATAGTCTAACGAATACACACAGTTTCATATTAATAAAAATTAGGTTTCATATTTAATATTGTGAATTTCAAAGGGTTCATAAGGTTTTAAGTACAACTCTCATCTAACCAATCACCAAACGTAAGTATGCAATATCTTTATAACATTCACTTTTAATTATGAACCTTGTGTGAATTTCTTCAACAAATGTACTTAAAAAAGGACTAATTTTTAACAACAGAAGCTAACCAACTATTTTAGTACAGTAAAAGATATGTCTGGAAAAATCAGCCCTACAATGAATTTTTGTATATAGGTCATCTTTACCCTCAAGAACCCGATGAGTCCATGAAAATTCAAGAGGTGAAAGATCGCTATTGAGGGGGGGGGGGAATACTTGTATTATTTGTAGGTGCAATAACTCTGAAAAAAAAACAGTGTAGGAGCCTATAACAATTCATCATTACAGTTACATTTTCAAAATTAAATAAAAAATTGTGTCATGGATGTATTTGCATATGTAGCCACGATGAAAACATCAATTAATTTTGAAATCACTTTTTGGACAAAAGGTTTTGTCTTGATTGCGAAATTACAACTTTAATACTGAGCATTTTTTATGTTTTAGGAACCTTTCTAATGATCAAGCTCTTAATGGTTAAATCTAGCTTTTCTATAAATACACTATTAATTGCTTGAAATCGCTTTTGGCGAATGTCCCTTATGTCCTGCCCACTGTGTATTTACCCGACCCACATCACTAATGGTAGCCTTCGTCCACCTGCAAAATATTCATGATAAGAAAATTCCAAACTGCTCTGCTTGGATTGCATATACGTTATAGACTATGTTGTCAAGGCCAAGATATCACTTAATCACTTAATCACTTTTTAAGACAGGTACCTCATGGAGGACGTTACCCTGAATATGACTGAAGGATGAGTGTGATGATCGTGATGATAGTGGCGTGATCTTGTAGCCTTGTTACTGACTAAGGTTGGCATGTTCCTTAGACAGGATTGTTAATTAATAGCCCAACAACCAATGGCAGCTGGCTCCAGAAACAACCCTTCAAAAAGCTACTAACTTTTCTCGGGATCGATCCGGCTACCTACAAGTTTGTAGGCGGGCACTATAACCACTGCACCAACCAGCCCACTATAAAGGTTAAGTAGTTCAGACATGCAGTGTGTACAGTTTCCGATCACGGTTTTATCCATAACAGGGACAATGACGAACCTTGACTCGCTACTGGCCATATTCTGTCTAAGACAATACCTGGAGAGCATATTTGGAAGTATAATAACTTCCTCTATGCTCTTAAGCAACTGCAGGAATTTCATACATTAATCGTCACGTTTACTGGAACCTTGACCTTTGTTAGAGGACTTATTTGTTTCTAGGGGAAAAACTGATGTCGGTGTAAAATCGAAAGCATGCTTTAATATTTGGTAAATGAGAGCATTCCTATCTCATTAAAACTCAAAAAGTAATACAAAATTTACGTATTCATCACATTTTATGAATATTATAGTGAAATTTAGTATTTTCTATTTTCCCAGGATTTTAATTTCACTCATTTTACGATCAGTAAAGAAAAAAGGTCTGTAAGAATTAAACTACCTGATGGAACGGAATGGAAGATTTTCATGGATATGACAAAAACGATTATGTAATGCACATCTATTACATGTCTTTAGTTTTTAGATGTATTTTGCTAGGGTATTAAAGGCTGAATAAATTTCTTAAAGGTATATCTCTTAGAATCTATTTCCCACAGCGGCTTTTCTGGTCAGAAACAGGCGAAAGGGAGCCAACGGTGAGGAAATTAGCCCCCAAGGGGAGGCCAACATATATCTGTCCGGCAGACGCTAACGGCTGTTAGGGGGAACTCACCCTAATGGTCGAATGCGAAACCACCCATTGGAATGGTGGTTGCGAAATGTATTGCAAATGATATTTATTGATTTATGGTTTCGACGTCTACATATTCCATGATGAAAAATCATGATAATATCTTTTAAAATACCGTGATTGTTTGAACCGTTAGCTTTGTTTATTTATGACCTGATGATAATTTTGTTAACCGTGGTTATATTTGATTCACTAGGTTATATCGCAAAATATAAAATGATTAAGAAACTTAAAATGTTTAAAAAACCAGCACCTGGAGAGCATGTTTGGAAGCATAATAGCGGAAAACTATTTAGCTTAAAGTATAGCTAAAATATTGCTCCGTTGGTAAAGCCATACTTTCTTATTCATAGTAGATGACATTTTTTGTATACATAGAAATTAAGTCCTAGCATTTCGTTTTCTTAGACAACGTTTTATTAATTACTAGCTGATGGTGTCCCGCTTCTTTGGACAAAAGGTAACAAATATTTGAAAATACCATCGGCTGTTCAGCCCCTTTCTTTGTATTAGTGTTGTTAGGGAAAACTTAAATTTGTTTCGATAAAAAAAATTTTAGCTGGCAAGTTTGAGCAAGTATTTTCGATAAAAATCACGATTAATAGGGACTTCTTTAAGTTACGAATATCCAGCAATAATTAAATCTACACGCTCAATAACTCAAATAACTAATTGAACAAAAATATGTTCCCCGCATTTCTCGTATTTACACCTCTTTTACCTTTTTTCATATCCGTAGATAATGGTCTTTCAAAGACATACCAGGTTAATATTAACTGTTTCATTTGATTTAAAATCTGAAAATTTCAAAACTTGGAGGCCACTGTGGCAGAGTCTTAAGGAGTTGGGACAACATGGTAAGGGTTCAATACAAATTTTAAGCGAATTTATTTAGTTGGAACATGTTCAAAGCCAAATATAAAGAAGATTTTTTAGTTAAAAGAACGAAATGTTGCCATGTATATTAACGTTTCGAGTGTATTTGAAGTTATTTTGCTCGAAATAAATCTCAACGTTCGATATGAAACCTAGAACAACTAAGTAAATTTTCTGGGGTTATATTTTTAAGCTATGAGATATTGTTGTAGCTCCTTAGGACTCTATCTTAGTAGCCTCGAAAATAATAGAAATTTCCAATGACAATTAGTTGGGAAAATGTATATAAGAATCGTGCATATTTATGAGGAAACATATATCCAGTTCTATAAGAGCTGCAGAGGTATAAAATTCACTGAAATTATAGGGCATGAAATCCGTTTTTAATGATCGATTATAAGGTATTTTTTGAATTTCTGATTTCAAGATATACTAAAAATTCTTAAACATTTCGTAAAACGTTCAATATTTATCATTACCCACCTAATTAGCAAAAATAATCAGAAGCTGCAAAATGTTTGGTGCACAGTTTTAAATTGATATTTATAGGTACTACTAATGATACATGTTAGGATACTAACAGCGTATGTAAAATCTACCCGTTGGTTTGCGGTTATAATGTACTATGACTTGCCTAATAAAGGTAGACTACACTGTGAGGCAACGCCACTGTTGGCTCGGTATCGACTGATGAAACTGTATGATTTATGAAGCGAATGCAATTTCCTGATAGCTCCTGCATAGCTTGAATTTTACATACACCTCTCGTTGTAGAAGTAAATTCATGGCAATGTCAAATTTAAGATTAATTGTGTTGAAATAAATTAACATCAAACCTCATAGATGATATCCGTTTCTTCTGTTATATGTCGGATTTATGAACGTTCAATTAAACATTGAATATAAAAATTATCTAAATACTTTAAAATCATACAATTCGATATCCGTATGAATATTGTATCATTAAAAATTTCAGTCAAAGTGATATCATCGATCGCTTGATTTACTCCGGAACCCAAACCCCCTGTTGTGTCCCTAAAGTCTGATTGGCTGCATCACTTTTGGGCGGTTTTTAAACTATGAGGCTTATTGACGTTTTTTTAGTTCCTATTTTCATTTTGTTATTGCAATTTTATTTATGGAAATAAAATCTGGAGGGATGAAAAGTGATCTAGCTATTTACTTAATACAAAAAATGATAAGTTACTTTTTTAAGTAATAGAAAGTTCATGATAGTTGAAAAGATTACTTTTAAACAGAAAAAATTGGGTCCCACGTAATGAGGTGGTATGTGTGGTCTTACCGGTTTTATTAGGGAGACCCCTTGGTAAATATTTTTGTCCGTCTATTTATGAGAATTCGTCTAGATAATTATTTCAACCCGTTAAGAAACCCGATTAGAAACGTTTCATTAAAATAAAGGAAATTTAATAAAGTCATCCTCAAAATGCATTTGCTTAGAAACTTTGAGCGTGTCATTCTGAGCAGACCAGAAACATTATTTCAGAACTAAATACATTTTTGTTGGGAATCACAGTGACATAACATGCATAAAATTATCTCTAGGGTTCAAGCAGTGAGGTAACAAGTTACTCAAGAGCTGCATTGGGTAGATACATGAACTGTTGCTCCAGCAGCTGACACCAAGACAGAGGAAGGGCCATAGATCTACCAAATCATTCCGGCAACCCTGACAAATCGGAAATCATTGTCGAAAGACGGAGTGGGGAAAGTGTTGGTTTTTCTCGCCTCTGTTTACCCTGCGACTGCTCAATTTGGGTCACTATTTTATATGTGAGAGAAGCACAGATAAAACCTAAAGGAAAAATAATTATTTAACAAAAAAGAGGTTAAGTTTGTTTTTATTAACTTATATATTTCTGATGAATATATGTAAATCTAATGAGTAGTCATCATGATAATTTTAAAGTCAAAGTTGCTAACTTACTAAAGCAGCTAATGTTACAAAGTTATTTTTACTTAATTATCATTAACTTATCACTTCTTATCATTAAGTGACCATTAACTCATTTGTAATTTATAAGCTGTTAAAAGCTGTTGGAAGCTTGCTTGGTCCCCAGTTCAAAGTGTTCCTTTAATTGTAAGTGGATAGCTGATTTTATACTTTGGAGTGTTACGTTCATAAAATTTCCCTAAGGTCTATGAATTGAGGGCTTCTGAATGTTAGACGTTATTTTCGTAGTAGGATGTAAACAACTGGAAAATATACTACATTATTTATTTTTCGTCTGTGTTAAAATAAATAATATGCCCATTCAATTCAAAACTGAATACCCCTGTGAATGCAAAAGAACACCGCTTGTCTACGCTAACCTCCCTTCAAATTAATTCTATTGAGTCTGACTGTAGGCCTATCATTTGGGATTCAAACCATTATTATCTAATTTTATTTCATTTCATAGTTCGCCGTCGCGTGTTAACAATTAAGCAAATTTTATGTTCGGATCATATGATTGAAAATATATAGTCTAGAATCGATAGGCAATATCTTTACCTCGGCAAATGTAAAGATTCACATGAATACAACTTGAATCTGCCAGGAAATTACATTCGCCCCGTAAATCATGTGGTGACAGTAGTCGATATTCCCCCTGACTCTGTTGATGACGCTTGCCATTGGTCAATACAGGGACCCTGAGCCTACTGGATCTTTCTAATAGTTTTCCTTATTAGTCTTCAACACCATTGGTTCTTTTTTCAGAACTCAAACAGTTTCCCCTTCCATTTTAAAAACCGGTACTGTCACATAGTAATACAGCGTCACCGATTGGCTCTGTTTGTTTTTAATATATGTATTACAATTTAGTCGATCGTACAAGGTATCATACTGATGTATTTATACCTTTATATTTACTATATCAAAACTAAGACTAAAAGAAAGATATAGCATTGATAAAAAGAACGTTTTACTCGACAGTACAAAATTCCTTCAGGAACTTACTCAGTTCCTCGTGTTGTCAAACATTAAATTTATTTATTACTTTTCAGAGTAAAAATTAAAATATACCACTCAGTAATTGTACGTAATATTAAATTAATATATTTTTTCAACAATCTTTAACAATACCTTGATTACAAAAAGTGTTCAGGACAGCAAATAGCTTTAAGTATCCTTTGTCGTCAATTCATATGACTCCTTCTGTGACACTTAACCGGTTCCCAGGTCGGTGTTCCTCTCTATCCTCAGCACAATGATAAAATTTGATAAGGCCACTAAGCACATGAGAAATATCCTTTTTTCCTGTAGTTTACAATCATAATACGTCTTAAAACTCTATGCTTTTACATTTCACTTGACTACAGTAGATTTACATAGACCACTATTAATTATTGGAAATTTAATTCAATCTATACGTTTTTCTATGGGGTATTTTATAATTAATATTTACTGCGATCCGAAGGGTAGGAAATTTATTTATATTATTTAATGTAAGAAAAATTGCAATATACTTTAAATATCACATATGTAAACTTTATTTTCTGATAAAACATCTCTGAAAACGAAGTTGTAAATCAAATTAAAAACCACGGTGATAATGACTACAAAACCAGGACACGCAGAACTGGCCAAAAATGATTTGTGGTTGAATACAGAGGGGAAAAAACTGTCATCGGCACCACCGCGGGGAAATATAGAGGTCCGCGCCGCGCCGCGCCGTCTATCGCTGGCAGTAAACAATGGTGCCGATATCAGTGTGGCTCCCATTCTAATTTATTAAAACGTTAAAATTATTTAACTGTTACTTAGAAATAACTTAAAATGAGGATGAGATTTAATGCAGGATAGTAAAGTATGATTATTCTTTAATTTTTTTTCACCGTTAAGTGTTAGTTGTTATTTTTTGAAGTGGTTAACAGCTGATAAGATACGTTATGAAGAGGGCCTACATATTTTCAGTAAAATAAAATGAATTCATTTGAACAAATTTATGTATTTAAATTGAGCAAATAGTTTTTGGTTATTTGGTACATTAATTTGTAATAAGTAAAAAATCAAAGGCCTAAAGAAGTTACCTAACAAAAACTGTAAGTTATTTTTAGATTCGATAGAATAGAACATTTATACATGATTTTAAATCAAGCTTTTGTTTATTTATTGTCTAATTACATAAAAACAAAGCATAAACCTCCTTCATGCACGTTTTATAGTTCAGGTTAAAACAAAGAAATAAAATATATCATACTAGCGAAGTTGATGATAACGTACTTTACTATTTTCTTGATTAATAATACTTTACTTTTTTTATTTTGAACAAGTGAAGTTTTCTATGAAGTATGGAGACATAATATAAATAGCATAAAATTCTTTCTTGAAAATTTGGAAATTTCCAGATTAGCCATTATTACAGTTGAACGCACAAATTAAAAGTGAACTAAAAATAAAAGGCAATCTCTAGTATTTTTTCCTTTTGTACAGCATAACTCGTCTGATTAATAACTGATTTGATAAAGCACGAAAGCATTTGTCTGTTTGTTTATTGTTAGAAATATATTTACCATAAAACTTTCTCCATTAAACCTCCGAGCCGCAATGCCTACGCTAGTGCGTGCGGCACGCTCCTAAAATTAGTTAATTGTTTTTTTTTACTTAACTTAAAATTTTACAAAAAATGTAAATAACAGATTTTTTATTGCATTATTTATTTAAAATGCATAAACCAATTTTTAATCGTCTAGTATTTTGTTAATTTATTAATTTTGCAGATAATTATTTGCTGGCTTTAGAGAAATTACTTTAGGGATACAAAAATCATTTTATGTAGATCTTACATGGCTTATGAACAGTTCCCACCAAAAACTTATGAAACTAATCTTTTGATTTTCATTTAGATTCATGAGGTCATTCGAATAGTACAGTTTTATAACTTAATGACTGATAGATTGATAAATATGAAACAATCATAAATACAAAAATGAACAAGGAAAGTACTATTATTAAATATAATTTTATAATAAGTCATTTTAAAAACAGCAGAGAGTTTGTGCATATATTCATTGTTGAAGATGAAACATGATATTTAGCTATCAACCGAGTAACAAAGAGTTCTTGACCACAGTTGCCAAACTATTTGGCCAACAAAGTTGTAATAGATTCAACATTGGTTTAGTTGAGACAAGACTTGAAGGCGAATCAATGAATACTTAGTAGAAACTAAAATCCTAGTAAGGGATACGACGGTGACTTTGCGGTTTTATGTGTCTGTATTATTCTTCTAAAATTATAACTTAGAAAATACATTTTTACTTTTAACCCTTTTAAAACTTTAGTAATTTTTACCCAAACACAACTCTAAAATGTGCACTATGACTTTAGAACAAATCACTAAAATAAAAAAGGGAGGACTATATTGATCGCATTGTATATTATGCCGTAAGTTCCTTCCATTAAGCCTTAGTCTTATAAAGACGATTTTTACGAGGAAACATTTATTGAAGATAGCTGTTTATTGAACTCAATGTAACGAACAATGTGTCAATTTAATTGGGGTGTACCCCAATATATTGTAGCAGATATTACAAAAACAGGTTGACTACCAACCGTCATTACCACTGTGTACAGCCTGTGATGCATGTTGGTAGTGAGTGTGTTAGAATGTTGTGCCATGAAGAAGGCAAGGACAAGCTAAAATTCAAGGAGGATTTCCAATATACATAAGTAAAGAAAATAAACAAACAAAAATGAACTCATCCAATTTATCAAACGGAAACGCCAATTCAATATGATGTATGAAAGAAAATTAAATATATCAATACCAATATTTACTTCTTAGACTTCAAAAATTAAATAAACCGTTCAGACAGTTCTCTAATAAATAAAAAATAATAAAAAGAAGAATACTTTGTTTTGAAAAAAATAAAATCCATAATGTCTCATAAATATTTTGCGGAGTAAATGAAATATTTGGAGTGGTTCACGGAAGGTACCTTGTATAGCGAACCACAGGCAGACTCGTTCAAAGGAGCCAACAAATTAGACAAAGCGCCAGCAGGTAATTAAACCACAAACATCCGAGTGTGAATAATTCAAACAGAAATATTAGTGGAGCAAAGACAACCACACGGGGAAATATTACACTAAATGTTTCCTTGATTGTTTCGCACAAGAAGATTACCTCTCCCTTTATCCTGGTTTAGTTTTTATAAAAATAATATTGTATTGTGCCTTCTAACTGTTCATTCGGAGTAGTATAACACATCCAAATCACGTTTTTCATTAAAAAAATTACCTAAAGATATTTACTTTACAGTTTTGGTTGTTCGTATTTACATTCAGTCATAAAATCGGTTATTTAATGTTTGTATTATTATATGCAATGTATTAGTAATTATGTTGTAAAGAAAAGAAAACTCTCTGTACATGTTTGTGTTATTTTTAGTCGATTGTATTTTTCATTCATTTTGTATGTTATAAACCAATTTTAATGAAAACATTGGAGTTACTGGCAACATGAGAGAGAACACTGTTTGCTCCCCTTTACAACGGCAGTAAGATTCTGATAAGCATTCATGGTTCGGCTTCAGAGCACGTAGTTGTTTACAACCCGGAACAACTAAACTTGAGTTGAATCTATTACAACTTAGTTAGCCAGCTACACGAGATATATTTTACATCATAAGATTTTATTACGAAGATTTAAATCTTCAATTTTATTGAAAGAATAATTAATACCGTTAAACATCAAAGTTAAATAACTTTGTTGTGTAACAAAAAAGTATTCAACAAAAGTTATACAACAAAATCAACACCATAAATTTTTGGTTACTCAGGAAATTATTTAGGTACCCTGGTATGGATCTTAAAGAGTGTAAAAGAGTGGGAAAATCTCATTGCGGCACTCTTGTCATTCGGAAATCCATTGGTAAAGAGGATTACAGATTTTCAGTCCCTGACATATATCTCCTGTCTTCGGTTTTTGGGATTCACCTCAATTCTTTATTTATTTAAAGTAAATATTATTGTTCATAAAAGTAAAAGTGTCCAATATAATGTAAAACACCATCAGTCATGATGTAATTAGTTTAGCATTGAATTTGGTAATTTCATTTTAAATGGGGCTGAGTAACTGGAACAATAAAAAAAATTGATTTTTCGTTAGGGGACTTTTTTTAGCCAAAAATGACATTTTCATATTTTTATTTTTAAAAATTGACCATTTCTTTCCTTTTTAGAAAATATAGAACACTATATATACTTTATGAATATTTCATATGGTAGAAATATATTAAAAGTTATGTTACAGGCATTTTTGAGTGATTTCTGCCCTGGCCAAAAAGTGACTCCATTTTAAATTTGCGATTTCCGAAAATCGTGTTTTTGTGTAGTTAGGTACAATTATGTGAAAAAGCTATTAAATTGAAATTTTCTAAGTGATTTATGAATAAAATAGGAGACTACCATAGCAGATTTATCACGGTAAGTCAAATGTAATTCTAAATTTTAGTTTAAATATTTTCTTAAAGTTTTAATTTTAAAAACATAACAAATAAACATTGCAAACAATATTATTTGTGTAGGTAGATTTATTTTTTGGCAAACATTGTAGGCCAGTGTGTTCTTAACATTGAGTAAAAATTGCAACTAACCATTGTTTAATTATAGGTACCTAAAAAATGTTTGCATCTCATATAATTAACATGGGATAGCAAAAGGTCCCCTTGAAACGTGACATTAAAATGAGTTTAGCTCTATATAAATATTGACTATAGTGGTAAGTTTTATATCTGCTTAAGAATTGAGAAAGAGAACCATTTTCAAGTATTATATTTTTTTTTGCTAAATAAATATTTTTTGTAATCGGCATCAACTTAAATTTAAAATTTAATGTGAAAGCCTATTTTTATTGACGCAACTTTTAACTTCATAAGCTATTCTAAAAACTATAAATTTTCATCTATGAATGTTTTGTAATGTCTACATACAGGACAATCTTATTTCACACTTTGTTGCTTCCATTATCCACCCTAAGATAAGACAAACTGAGTAAAGCGGGGTAAGGCTCATAAATTGTTGAGTACAGGGCTCATTTACCCTCCCTTTCCCTTACCCTAACTACGTATAAAGCTTATGCACATTCTTGTTGACATTATCGTTCGGGAAAAAACAAATAATTTATAATAAAGTTGCTTTATTTCAAAGTAACTTAAAGTAATTTAAAGTAACTAATGCTATCAGTCTGAAAACCAACTTCTTAACACACTTTATATATAGAATAAAATATATTTGTGTTCGATGACACAGTCCGATTTAATCTACTCGTTAGCACCACATGCTGTACCACAGTAGATGTGACGGCGGTAGTCAAACTTTTAAAGCTTTATAAGCTAATTTCATTAGCTACCGAGGCGGTAGCTCAGAGGTAAGGCGCTAGCTTCACGTTTCAAACGTCGCTGGTTCGATCCCAGCGGCGGGCGACTCCTGTTCCATCACGAGCGGTCACCTCTGGCTGGCCTATGTGACTATTGCCGCTACGTTACCTCGCTGTCTTTAGATCGCCGCACAGGCTTATTGGCCCATGGCGACGGGCAGTTGAGGTTTTTTTAAAAGAAAGAAAGAAAGAAAGATTTCATTGAATATCTGCCTTGTTTTACTATTTGAATAAACAACACAGTCACAGCCTCAAAGCTTTACATTCACAGAAAAGAAAACACAGCTTCCATATTTTAGTTGATGTATTACTTCTTGGATGTCACGTATGTTCTTATGTACTTTTAATTCGATCAGCTTTTTACTATTTCAAAGGATAACTTTTTAACTATAAGCTAATTGTACATCGGAAAGTTAAGAGGATTGTCTGGAATATTTTTAAACTACTGTGTTGTGCAGCATGCGTCAAGCACATTTATTCATGAGTTTCTTCAAAATTGCATATTTCGATCATTTTCAATTTTCGATATTTTTTGTATTATTTCACATGTGATATATGCTCTGTAACTTTTTACTTTTTTGTACACTGTGATATTTTTTCATTTTTCTAATATTCTATTTGCCTATTTTTAAGTTCATAATTGTTTATGATGAGTTTTTGTTTTGGTTTTGATTTTTAACATAACGGATGTTCACAAAAATCTATGAAAACTTTCTCTTGTATTTGCATACTTTTATAACAACCTATAATAAATTGTTTATGTATATATTTGTTTCTTTTAAACTTAATTACTTCACGATCACTTCTTGTATCACATTTAATGAGGGTTACTGAATATTTTTTTTTTTTTTTTGGGTAGGAGGTGGAATGCGTTTACGCACACTGAGGGGCTCGTTGTCCCCTCAGTAGTGTCGGACTCCCACGAGCTCGATGTCCCGTGAACTACCGACTAAACCACCTCCCTCGGCACCGAGGACACTAGCCTGGAACTGTTTCACACATTACTTCGGGCTAGGCCTTTGATATTACGCCGCTAGGGCAACCTCCGTGGGGAAATGCTGAGGATTAAGGCCGATCGAGGTCGACCTTTTTCGCCCGAAGAATGGCCTGGACGTAGTGCTTGACACAGTTCCAGTTGCCCTCTCCCTGGAGCATAGCTCCAACGATGTTGTTTGGGCTGACGATCACGCCGATCTCAGATGAAAGCGAGGCTCGGCGGACGTGCCAACGGTCGCACTGAAAGAAGGTGTGCTCGGACGTATCTGGGATGCCGGGGCAATACAGACAGTCCGGGCTGGCGACTTTGCCCATCCGGTGCAGATAGGCTCGGAAGTACCCGTGTCCAGAAAGAAACTGGGTCACGTAGTAATCGACCTCGCCGTGCTGCCGCTCCACCCATGGTCGGACGGAAGGTATGAGCTGGAAGGTCCAACGTCCCCTCGGCTCGGCTTCCCAGTCGCGCTGCCAGGAGTCGAAGCTGCGATCGCGCTCTTCCCTGGCAGCTGTTTCCCGGCCCACTTCAGGCCTCCTCCGGTAAATCGCCTGCCTCTCCCTCGCGAGGAAGAGGACGGGGATGACTCCGGCGATCACCGTCACAGCAGGCTCGGAGACTGTGCGGTAGGCCGAAGCGACCCGCAGAGCTCCTCGGCGCTGGACTCGGGCAAGCCGGTCTCGGAAGACTCGCTTCTCGAGTGCGTGAGCCCATACCTCCGCCCCGTACAGCATGACTGACTGGACGGCAGTCATGAGCAGACGGCGCTTGCAGGAACGAGGACCGCCGACATTGGGCATAAGCCTACCAAGGGCAGCGACACCCTTAGCGGCTTTGTCGGTGGCGCGCTGGATCTGCTCGCCGAAAGACAGTCTACTGTCGACCATGACTCCCAGGTACTTTGCAGCAGGCTTAGTCTCGAGTGTGACGTCACCTATCTGCACCGGGAACACGGTGTTTATCCTCTTTTTGGTGAGGACGACGATCTCCGTCTTACTGATAGCCAGGGAAAAGCCGTGATCTCGCATCCACCCGTTGACCTTGGCCATTACAACGCTGAGCCTCAGTTTTGTCTGCTCGACGTTCCTCGCAGCGATCAAGGCAGCGACGTCGTCAGCATAGCCAACGAGGCGGGTCTCATCGGGCATGTCTAGCCTCAGCAAGCTGTCGTAGGACACGTTCCAGAGATCTGGTCCGAGAATGGACCCCTGCGCAGCCCCGGAAGTGATGGGAATGCGCCGCTGACCTTCGGTCGTGTCGTACAACAGAACGCGGTCTGACAAATACGCTTCTATCATACGCAGGAGGTAGGAGGGAACTTGGAACGTATGCTTAAGCGCCCACAGCATATCGCTCCACCTGGCGGAGTTAAAAGCGTTCTTCACGTCGAGCGTGACGAGAAGGACCACGCGGCGCGACCAATGGTTGTGGTCCTCCGCCCTCCGCACTGCCTCAACTACCTCCTGAATAGCGTCGATGGTAGAGCGACCGGATCTGAAGCCGTACTGCTGCGGGGATAAGTCCCCCGCAGAGACGATGGCCTCGGTCAGCCTGACGCGCAGGAGCTTCTCAAGCACTTTCCCGGCCGTGTCGAGCATACACAGGGGTCGGAAAGAAGAAGGGGTCCCCGGTGTGCTCTTCGCCTTCGGGATAAGAACAAG
This sequence comes from Flexamia atlantica, assembly GCA_035578135.1. Classification (NCBI taxonomy): domain Eukaryota; kingdom Metazoa; phylum Arthropoda; class Insecta; order Hemiptera; family Cicadellidae; genus Flexamia; species Flexamia atlantica. The sequence goes on along the minus strand of JAQJVK010000004.1, from coordinate 32,338,856 downwards.
GCGGGCAACCTTCCACGAAGAAAAGAAAACGCCTTCCGCCAGACACGCGTTGAACATATCGAGCAGAAGCCTTGGATTCACCTCCGCAGCGAGCTTGAGCACCTCCGCCGGAATGCCATCGGGACCGGGCGCTCTTCTGGGTCGTAGGGATCGGACGGCAGCGGTGAGTTCCTCTTCCCGGAAAACTGGGAAGGCGCCTACCTCTCCGAATTCCCTGACTGGCCGAACTGGGTGGCTGGGAAACAGTGTGTCGACGACGGCGGCCATGGCTTGTGGTTCCATGACCGCAGGTGGTGAGCGAGCCCCTAGCTTCTGGGTTACAAGTTTGTAGAGGGTTACTGAATATTTAATCTTTCAGACAGTTAAGTACCATCTACATTTCTGTTATTTTATCAGTCGTTCAAAATAATTGGCGTTTGATGACTATCGTAAATTCTTTAACTCCTCACAATATTCGACTCCCATTTTATTACACTCTCTACCATCAAGAAGGAATATTGCCAGACAAAAATGTCTAATGCATTACCTGGAGATTATAGTTTTTTTTTTCTAAATTAAATTGATTAATCAACAAAAACATCAATATAACTGGTCCCTACGAAATGCCTTTTAAACATTAACTGAAGGAAATAAGTAAAATGCGACATAATAATAGCCAAGTTCCAAATTCGCTATTAAACGGTTTACCACTGAAAAGTAACTATAACTTTATTTACAATCAGGCTGATATTGTAAATTGTACAGATATAGTAGAACGTGTAAGGTTTTTACTGTGATTTTTTAAGATGTTATACTGACAACATTAATACACTCGTCTAACTGTAGGTTACATATATCAAAATACAACGAGTTAATCAAAGTCAAAGTCAAAGTCAAAATTATTTTATTCTCAAAAATAGAACATACATAATAATACATTTTAACAAAGGAGAAAGGTCCCCGCATAGGTACAACCTGTGCGCGGGGGCCGAATCCTACATCAGTCTATCTTGATGGCGGACTAAATTGAATTAATGATTGATTAAATAATAAATAAACTAAAAATTAACAAGAACTTAACTGGACTGGCATTACTTATGAAACTAACTTATGAATCTTATGACATTCTGATATGAATCATGAAACTTATAATTGTGTGGAGGAAAATAATAAATAATATTAAATAAATATATAAATAGTGCTACGTTGAAAAGAATTTTTCTTCATGCCAATGGATGCTCTTAGCAACAGACAAACATTAACATTATACAACCTTATACAAACTTATATTCGTTCTGACATGTACAGACATACTACAAGCACGCACACTATCTCACCCAAGACCATTCTTACGTTCATGCACACAAACTAACCTTAAAGCGTGTGTGACAACCCCATAAACTCTCCGAATCTCCTATTACCCTTCAAACCCCCTGTTGAGTCATGTGCTAGTAAAAAAATAACAAATAATAATGACGATTCCCGAAATTCAAACACAAAAAAATGACAACATTATTTGCCAATATATTTGACTATGTGGCGTAAATTGAAGTAACCAAGCCCATGGCGGCTCCCCTTCCAATCATAACGAGCCAGTTGACTATTCTATTTTTATAAACTCCTAAACTTGATCCTTCTAAAACCTTTAAAACCTTTAAACCTTTAAAACCTTTTTCCTGCTGAACCTTTTTAGCTGGCAATCGTTGATGGATTAAGTGAGCCAGATAATACGGATTTGTGTGATTTACGGTCTTCATGATTCTTGGGGTTATAATTCCAGCATACGTTTGATGACGGGTCGGATATGGATGATTACTTTTAGACAGAAAAGTATGCTTCCTTTTATGGCTGAATAAGAGTACTGATTTAATGAAGAGTTGCCTTACATCCAACACTTTAAATAAATCAAATAAGCTGTCACTTGAAAATCTAAGAGATTTTTGAAGAGCTGCTTTAATGATAGATTTTTGAGTTATTTGAAGCGGATGAATTACATAATCAAAAGAGCCTCCCGAAATCAAAATACCGAACTAAATTATTGACTGGACATAAGCATAGTATACATTTTTAATGCGAATTTCATCAAGCACGCGAGACAAAATTGCGAACATGTAAATGAATTTCCTTAGTTTGTTATTTACAAACTGAGTGTGTACAGCCCAGGTCAATCTATTGTCAAACATAATACCTAAGTACTTATACTTCTCAACTCGTTCAATAGTATCACAACTGCAGATATTAAGATTTGTACAGATGTGAAATGTCAAATTGTTGTAGACGCTCGAAGGGAAACCGTCATGTGCTTAGTTTTATTTACGTTAACTGTTAACTTATTGTAGTCAAACCAACGCTTAACAGTGAGCAGTCCACGCCCCGCATGGCTGTAACCTCTTCCCATGTGGCGCCCTCGAAGAGGAGGGCTGTGTCATCCCCATACAAATACATTGATCCGTTTGTTAACTGAAGTTTCCCTAAATTATTGACATAGATCAAAAATAATAATGGTCCAAGTGTGCTGCCTTGAATAATCCCATAGCCAATGTCTCTTTTTTCACTATCATTACCATTTACTGAAACGAGTTGCTGTCTGTTTTATAAATAACTTCTAAACCAATTGAGCTCTTTATCTTGGATTCTCATACAAGAAAGCTTTTTTAAGAGTAGATTTCTATCCAATGAGTCAAATGCTTTAGCTAAATCAATAAAGACTAATAAAATACATCTGTTTTTTGCAATGAAGTCGTGTAGTGTTTTTGTAACACTAAACAGAGCATCATCAGTAGTCAAATTTTTTCTAAAACCAAATTACTTTCCTACTACTAATCTATTTTCGAATAGATATTGTGAAAGTTGTTTCTCAACGCATTTCTCTAATATTTTGGATAAAATACTGAGTAAAGAGATAGGCCTATGGTTACAGTTAACCCCCTTTACCCCACCTTTATAAATTGGAATAACTTTTGCTACTTTAAAAATCTCTGGAAATACTCCTTGAGTAATGCTATTGTTAATAATGTGTAAAAGGGGATTTTTTAAAAGTTGAAAGTCATTTTTGATGATGTCAGCCAAGATCCCATCTATTCCTGGCGCAGACCCTCCTCTTAGCCCGCGAACACACGCAGCTAGCTGCCCCTCCGTGACAGGTTCAAGGATGAATCGCGTCCCCTCATCTAACTCCTCATCGTCAAACACGGGACCCGGCGCCGGCGACGGGGCCGGGACACGACTGGCGAGTTCCGCGCCAACATTGAAAAAATATTAATTTAACCGATTAGCTATTTCGGCTTCACCACTTTCTCCCTTACCTACAACGACTTTTTCAAACATTTCGACGATGAGCGACATTTCCGGTTCATCGTTGAACGGAAATGACGATTTTTTCTTATTTTGACCAGATAGTTCATTGATATGCTTCCACATTAATTTAGGATTACCGATCGACTCATTTACTGCTTTTTTATAATATCCAGTTTCTGCCGTTCTTAAGAGTGTCCCTAATAAATTATGATAGTATTTAAACTGCTCTATTAAAATTGTATTGAACGGTTGATTTTTTACCCGCCTACTCAATCTGTCTCTGTGACGTATTGAAGTTATAAGTCCACGAGTTATCCAGGGTTTTAGGTTTGTCATTTTGTGTGAAGTATTAACAGTTTTTGAAGAAGCCTTTAAAATCTCCTGGATTCTTGTTACTAATAAATTTGCCGAATCATTTACATTAACACAACCCAACACCGAAAGCCAACTTTGTTCACTAAGCAAGCTTGCAGCACTGTTATTGTCTACTTTAGTTTTATTTTTATTAGGATTAAAACGATAGTTCGAATTTGACTTTTTACCCAACCATTCGGCGGTAATAATGAAGTGCTCAGTGATTGAGGTTCTGACTACAGTTGAAGAAATATTTTCTGTGCTTCGCAAATCAACAAAACAGTGGTCTACACTACTTTTGAAAAATTCGGAGACGCGCGGAGGTTTATCAGTAACAGCAACATAACGCTCGGCGAGCAGTATCCTACCGTCCTCCAGAATACAACAGTTACCATCCCCTAGTATCCAGTGAACGCGATCCCGGGGCCGATCCCCGCAGTATCGCTCAAGATCATTGATAAAAATCTCCAGATCCCTGTCACCGGAGGGGCTGCGGTACACAGCCAGGACCGTGAACCGCTCACTGCCAAGCGTCAGATCCAACTTTAATGAAGTAGCACCGTGCAGGTCCACTGCACAACAAACAACGTGAATTTTTTTACTAACATAACATATGACTCCATCATTTTGATTCCTTTTATGCTTGTTGCAATAAATATCATAACCGTCCAACTAAGTAAACAATCCATCTCCTTTCTCAAGCCAAGCTTCAGTTAAGATAATTATGTCCCATTTAACATTGCTTGAATTTAAAACTACCAGAAATTCGTCAAAGTTTTTCCTATAACTACGTATATTCATCATTGTAATATTCATGCCATTTGTATCATTTATTAACTGTAGTAATGTCGTCCAGTTCCCTACAGTTAACCTTTCTAAGATCATCGACATTATTTAGAATATCCAAATTCATGAGTTGCAATAAAAAAAAAATTTATTAATAAAATGAAAAAAATATAAATTAAATGACAAGCTTACACAAGAAACACAAGCAAGACAATCTCCGCATCTACTACCCTCCCGTTCCCACCTGATAAGAAATTAAACAATTAAAACATGACAGAGAGTACTAGAGTGAAACCCATATACTTCCCCATAATCGTTTTCTCTCCCAATACTCTGCCCTAAACAGACCCTACATGCATACATCCACGAACTCGCATACATCGCATACGCTATCCAGTCATACTGTAACAGAAATGGTTACTCCACTGTGCCCAACGCATCGATAGCAATCACGATGTAAAATAGAAAATAAAAATAACTCAAGTTAGATGCCGTGAACAGGCTACCCAAATTTCATCCACGCAATTTCACAAAAAGTGAACAGCATGTGCTAATTATAACTGAAATGGTTGTTGATAATGTGTATTTCCAAACGAATCTTTCAGAGTGAATTTGGTAGTAATATAAAAAATATAACATATTATTTAAATACTCATCTATAATTACTAGCCATAAGTATCCCATTTATGTTTCAAAAACTATTGCTTAACTTCAAAAGTGACGTTAAAAAATAAGAAATCATAATAATACAACGAAACATCTACAACTTATCTCTAATTGTCAATGAATAAGCGCTCTTTGTTCGTATGAATAAGCAGCTAAAGTTCGATATTGAGATAAAACTATTTATGAAATAAAAACACGTTTTTTAATTAACTAAAATACTATTTGATTTTTAACAACAAAAGTTTTCAAATTCTGAAATTCATTTAAGAATCAAACTGAACATTATGTGAATGGAATGAAAAGAAAATTATAACAAGTGAATTAATAGACATTTTATGGCTGCGAAATATTATTATCTACAACTCAATTACTATCAAACAAAGAGAAATAGAGTATGTGAAAAAATATTCCTAAACAAAGAGATGATACTTCGAATTTTTTAAACGAGATAATGTTTCTGATATATTACGAAACAATCATTGTACAGTTATTTGCTACCTTTTTGTGTATTTAACAATAAATAAACCCGTTATAAGCTATATCTCTTTCTGGTTTTAAAATGTTACATTACCCTTTCATTTAATGAGATATCACATAATATCCAGATAGAAAAAAAAGTATTTTTCGATTGGCAACCAGTTATTTGACTCTATTATAAAATATAACGAAAAATAGCCTATTTATTTTACGTGTAAAACTAACTGCTTAGAATAGCAAAAACAAAGAAATTAATTGATGAGACCAACGAGATAATCTAAAATATTTTATTTACAGTATGTTAAATAATCTTGCACTCTGCATTAATATTGTGTATAAATCTTTGTCAGAATTAAGCTAGAAAAATGCAGTGAAAGACACTAACATCCAAAAATTGATCTCTACTTTTATTGTTATTGTTACTATTACCACGAAGAATAATAGTATTCTATATTCTGTCTTCATTATCATGGTGAGTATTATGTTAGCAAAAACTATTTGTATTATTTATATTGATTTACTAAAAAATAAGTTCTTCAGAATCAAGAAAAACAAACTAAAAACATTCTCTGGAGGTTTCCCATACTTCTAATACATTAATATTAGCCTACCAGTTTTTCCAAGTCGTTCATAGCACTCACATGGATGCCGCGGCCTCCCTCGGTCTTCCTCACCAACACCCTGCTGTCCATGGTCCAGGCGTTGAGCAGCTACCCCTCCCGGACTAGTTGGTGAGCTCGGTAGAGGAGTTGCTTGTTGTAGGCAGTCAAGAGAGCAAAGATGAACACCTTCCTGGGTCCAGTCTAGGGTTGACATCTCTGGTTGTGATTCTCTTCTCGCGAGCAGCGGCGAGCCAGGATTCGCGGACAGATCGCGAGACAAAAGCTGCGATGATGGCGGGCGGTCCTCCGTGTCTCGGAGCCTGGAGCCGATGTGCCACAGAGATGTCCCCGCGGTTCCATGGAAGGCCTAGGGCACTGGCGACACTCTCAAGGATGGCGTAGATGTTCTCACCATTGGTCTCCTTTATTCCTTTAATTTCAATGTTATGGCGTCTCGAGTATTGTTGGAGATCTAGTAGCTCGGTTGTTAATGATTTTACTTCTTTTTTCATATTCTCGTTGTCTGCCTTACTAGCCTCACACATAACACGTAGATTATGGTTCTCCTCCTCCAACGCTGTAATTCTCGTCTGAGACTTCTCAATCATAGATCTGAGGCCCCCAATGTTTTCTTCCACTCCAGTAAATAATCTCCTCGTCTCGTCCATATTACTGGCGATATCATTTCGCAGTTTTTGAAGTACTCCCATAATTGCATTGTCACCTCCCTCGGTGTCCGAGTTGCTGACAGTAGACCCAGAGTCCACGATGCACGAGTCGCATCGCCACGTGGCCTTGCCGCCGCGCTTGCTCCAAGCCTCGGCTCATTTCACCCCACAGCAGCCTAGATGATATATGTTGTTACACTGCGAACACTTGGAACCAACCTTTTTGTCCTCAATAACAGCCGAGCACCTATTGCAATTGTCAGACATGTTGAACTCAGAACTAGTTTACACACGATATTGAATGTCAGCACAGTCAATAAACGTCTAAGAGAATTAATTATCGTGATTTAAATCCCGCACTCCGATTTAGATACGCACACTTAAGTAATTAAATTGAACATAAATAAGAGTAACGCATGCAAATTTACATTGCACACACGCAGAGTTCAGGCAGAGACGGGTCGGCAGCGGAGCGCGTTATCTGGACATCCGCACCGGTCGAGCGACTGATAAGGAATGATATTAAAAATGATATAAAAATATAAGTAAGTTAATGAATATACTGATAAGTTAATGAAACGTACTTAAATTAAGTACGGTATCCTTTGTTTCTCTACGAGTATTAAGTAATTAATATTATCATTTCTATGTCAAAACAACTTTCCCAATTCATATAATTCGTTTATTTCTATTCTACGTGGGCTAATCTACGTTTAAAAGTCCACGGATTTATTGCAAAGTTTTAATGATAGGAGAGAAAAATTGAAATCGTATAATTAATGTGGAACGATGATTATATGATTTCATATACCCTACACCATCTTTTGATTGATGTTCACCCTAAAATATTTTTGTACTGTAAATAAAACCCTTTTTTATTAGAACCGTTATTACTACATTATTTTCAAAACAACCAATTATTTTACGGGCAAAATGTTTTTCGCTCATGGATATTTATTCTGAAACGGGGGTTTCTGCTACGAGGGATCAATTGGAACTGGTCACATGATTCAGGAAATCCGGTTTCACTCTTACTTTTAAATAACTGGGAAGAAAAGTCCTCCTTTTAATAACAGTTTTGCAATGGATATTGTACAAATGAAGCTAATGTTGATTCGCCCTTTATTTTTTATTCAAAACTCTTGCTAAAGACTATTTTAAAACTAAAACTCTTGATAAAGATTACGATCATGAGTCATAATAAATTTTTTAAAGAATCTTTCAATATTCTATAACTACGCTCTAAATTATTAAAAAACTATTAAATTATTAAGTTATAAAATTGTAAAACCTAGTTTATTAAAATGATTTAAACCAAAAACCATTAGTAACAAAAAATTCATGAACATTAAAATTACTTACCACTCTGTTTTAATAATATTCATTAGCCAGAGAATAGTAGAATAAGGCATTATTAAAGAGATATTTTTAAACTTGTATCATGAAATATAAAATCTTTTGCGGTGTACTCAGCAGAAATAATCCATGTAGATGTTATCAGAAGTGAACATTTTCAGATTCTAAACCCCACTTGTTTTTATTAAAATTGGATATAAAATCTTTAAACACACATAAAACATTATCGTTAGATTTACAGAATCAAGTAAAATGTTCATAAGTCGTTTCCTCTTCCCCTTCGCTATTACCGATTGTTTCAGCGTGGTCCTGGATGTTTGTGGTTTAATTATCTGCTTTCTGCTGTGCCTCATTTGTCTGCTCCTTTGTACTTGATTGTTTGAAGTATTCAAAACACAGCTTCAAGACCTACCAGGGATATTAATTTTGCCAAAAGTTAGATAGAGTGAAATAATTCCTGCCGTTATTTCGTATTAACTTTAAATCAACACGTTGATGCGTTACTAAATTATGTTTCATGATAATTAATAGTTAAATACAAATAAATATGAAAATAATGCAGCTTAATACAATATCAGGTTGATATTTCTCGGCCGAGGTAAAAGGACATGGTAAATGAGACTGCAAAACAAAAAATACTGCAGAAACCAATTTAATAAGCGTAGTTTGGGTACGAAATTAATATTTTTAAAATATAGCAACCGAGGGTTTAGAATGTTTTTTTAAACCACGTGTACAATAAAATAAATTATTTTAGATTATATAAAATATAAAAGATAGAAAATGGCTCTTTAGAAATTCCCGTTTTTGGTCAGTGTCTCAGATTTCTCTAACATACTTAATGCAGCAATAATTAATTGCACTTTTATAGGATAGAACATAATCCTACATGTATGTTTTATATTCAATACCTTATATAACCTTTACTTATATTAACTGTCCAAACCACACAAAACAATTAAATAAGCGGTTGATGACTAAACTTAATAAACTAATATTTACAAATGGTAGCCAAATTATGCCATTAACAACCACCTTGTGGCGAACAGAAAACTCTTGACATTACTCCTTATCATTTCATACTCGGCTAGTACTATCTTTAGAGTGAAAGTGAAAACTTGAGAATTTACGGCACAGAAAATAAATTATCAAAAGTAATCAGTCCGCATTTGATGATTTTTTAAAGTTGTACATTGCATAATATGATTAAGTTGGATATTTATTATTCTTTGAGTGTGCAAAGCCGGAAAAAAGCATAAAATTTACAAGAAATGTTCATATTCGTCCACCTTTTTCTCAGCCACACGTTTAATATTTTACAAATATTTTAATGTAATCATGTATAAAAGTATCATAGACGAGAGAGCACCCCAATAATACTTCCCTTTAAAAAAGTATCAGTTCACTATTTGTAACATGATTCATTATTGTTTTATTAATTCAAATGCATACGAAACATTTACACTGAACTGTCGAGCAACACCCAAAATCTTTTTTTTCTGAAGGAATGCTGATGAAAAAGGCGTATTCTATGCACGTTTTAACTTTAATTAATTGTAAATCCACGAGGGGAATACACATCATTCAATTAAAAGCCAAAGCTCAGGACGCAAAATGTAATCCAAGGATTTGCTGACTTGTTCCTTTGTTTTACAGCGGTTTCATTTTATTTTAAAACGTAAAAGTCAAATTATTTTTCTTGTATTCCTTGTGCAAAAATTAAGCTCTGGATAAAAATTGTTCTTTTTGGTTTGCATTATCGATGAAATACAATTTATGACCTCTACCTGGATATAAAAACTTAAAATATAATCATATAGTAAATTAATATATTATGCCGTTAAATAGTAGCAAAGCCACTAACAAATTTAAAATGCTAATATTAACTAGTGTATTTAAATGAAATGAACGTATTTTAATGTTAACTTGCACGTAGAATAATGTAGGTTGTTAAAATAAATACAAGCTACCAAAACTTTTGCCATTAAACTAAAGCCACCAAGGAAAACAGCCATTATCCTGCAGTAAGCTTCCGATTAAAAAGTAGATTAGTGACTTAGACACGAACTTATCTTTACTTAATACATTTCCTTAGTGATTATTTTAATATTTTTCATAATCAATATTGTGATACAAGTAGTAATGGTCACTCACTGAAAATTTAGTGTTTACTTTAAATAATACAACATTTTAAATTTAAAATCTGATACCATATTACATAAATCAAACGTTATATTATATAACAGAAATATGAAATAAACGGATATTACCTAAGTCTAAAAAATGCCTCATTTCATGTTTATTTGTGCATTGTTCAATCTTAATAAAAATGGGTTGCGTTAAAAAAACATCCTGTAGTTTATGCAAGGATTTTATATTCAACGCATGTAAGGTTGAATTCAATCCTTACACACTTGATCTACGACCGATAAAATTCAATAGAATTACACTGGAGCTAAACAAAACTCACAATTTTCTCTCGTGATTGAATTAGTCAAGTTAAGTTACATGTTTGCACATAAAAAACTAAAACATGATTCGAAGTAGGAAAACTACCTGATGTGCGAATTGCGTAATTTCGTCAAATGCCGAGCTCTCATTAATCTAGAGTCTGTATCTTAAATTGACTCAATTGTAATCACGAATGCTTATTTTAATTAGGTTAAATATCTTAACTTAAATGATGATACTTGTAATATCATTATTGGTGCTTATTGCAACGGTCCTAGAAAAACTGAAAACATAATATTACTAAACAAACTGAAAATACATCTCTTGAACCTCTTGTCCTGATGTTCGTCTAACCACGCTGGTAGAATAGAAACTTATATTCTTTAATTTAAGTTTGCTTTTGCAAATAAATGGCTCATAAAGCACCCAAAAACGCTGCTTCCCATAAATTCCTACCAAAAATAGGCCGCTTGAAATTAATACCTCGCTTTTAGATAGAGGACGTGTCCAGATTTTCGCACGTGTGTTGTGCGTAAAAATTAAATGGCATAACTAAAAATTCTTTCCTAACTTTATGCTCTAGATTTTAATTTCCGTTTTTAATATTTTTTCTTAGAATTAATAATTTTTAAATACTTTTATTTTAGTTTCGATGAGATTCTACCCTCCACCAACGTACGTTTTTGAAATAAGTATCCGACTCGAGCTTTCCTTCTGTTTATACTACCCAAGTAAGTAAAAGTTGTTTTCCAAAAGTTCAAAAGCCAGAATAACTGTGGTGGTTGCCTAACATCAATCTTAACTTTTGCACCTTGTTCAGTGAACATTTAGCCTTTCATATCACGGATGTTGAATTTAATATTTCGCAAAATAAGATATACATGTAACTACTTTTAATTTATGTCCTTGCAACGTGGTTTTCCATAAAATTTATGTAAATAACATGACAGTGGTTTTGACTCGTAATAACATTTGGCGAATTTTAAAGCCTAGATCATTGAATAGAATTATTCATTTCCTAATTTTACCATGGGTCTTTCATTCTTGTTCGCTAAAGGGAAGTTTCTAGCACTGACATGGTATATTTAAAATGTTATCCTCTTACTTTAAATGTAAGTTATTGTCTATTTATTTAATATATAATCGTTGAGTTTCTCTTAAACAAAATATGATTTTCATAAAACGAAATTAAATTAAAATATCAATAAACAGTGTTAAACATGTGGCTCGATCACATAAGTAAAGCAACCCCAGCCGATCATAAAGTTATTCAAACCCAAATTTTCACCGCAAATAATTAAAATATGGACCAAGGTAAATTGATGGAATGACTAGAGATAGTAAATAAAGAAACAACTTGTGAATTCAGGGTATCACAGAGTGTTCAGAGCAGAGGATCACATAGTGTTAAAGAGGATATTCCAATATACAGCATTACCACGATATAGGCAAAGCACAATATTGTGTTAAGACTATGGTAAACATGTATATATAACACGGTGAATCACTGCTTAATTTGATCCTCTATTCGTCCACTATAGCTAAAAATAATTTTAACTAAGCATAACTAAACATCACACATAACGTGGCCCACTTGTATTTTTAAATCTATAATGTACTTGAATGTATAAGTAAATATATTAAGATAGAAATTTTAACATATTTTTTTCTTGAAAATTTTTATGTATTACAATTATTATAAGTGGTAAAACTTGCGATAGAATATGTGTATCCTAATAAAATGATAATTTTTTCGATCATCGTTCTAGATATATATCTTTTTAGTTCTACTAATACCTCAAAATCAACGATATGTAGCCGAATGCAACTTTGTAACTTACCATAGTATTTTATTTTTAATGTTGTGCTAGCACCATCACAATTTTTGATACTAAAAAAATCCACTCGAAAGTTTTACTTGCTCTTTTTTATTTATAGGTACTGTGGCTAAATGCGTTGCGGTAATTTGAAAAATTCTAAAGAAGGCGTTCCTTTGCTAGAACCTCTTATTTCAGGGACGTCCCTTACCTCAGGAGACACTAATAAGTCTTATGGATGCTTTCAAATTTCCGAGTCTTCTACTTAGTTTGCATATGAGATGAAACCCAGAAATTTTAAAGCATCTGTGGAAAACTCATTCAGAAACTATAATCTGTGTCCGATGGCTTTTCTTATTGTACAGTAACAATGGATGACCGCATATTCATGATTACTAATTACACTCACCTTGTTCTACATCATTTGAAGAAGAACACCTAACAAAAGTTTAGTTTTTGTAACCGACTATACAGGTAATGAGAATAAATTGTTATTTCGTCATGTTTTTATTTCACCAACGCCTTTTTACTACACAACCACTGCTATTTTAGTCATATCTGTTTATATGTAATTAAATTTCCATTATTTCTTTTTGTCACCACATTTCAGTTTTGCCCCTTTATGGAAACAAGCTACAATACTGTTTAGTAGAATTATCATCAGTCAATTTCCCATAGATAAATCACAACTGTCTTCCTGCAATATTTTTATTTTTAAAAGAATTTCATTCTAGAAATTCTTAAACATCCAACTTGAATTATCGTCACTCTCCCATTCAAAGTTTTTAAGTAATGATTATGTCATGAATAAAATGATTCTGAAAACAAATTTAAAGAAAATACAGTGTAAATTAATAGTTTGCAGCAATTTACAGCAAACTAAGATTGATGAATGGAATTGTTTGGCTCAAACAATAACAAGAAGTTAAGCTACAAAGGGAATCAGCTTTGGAAACGGTCTTGCTTTGGCTACAGCAATCTAAGCAATATAACACTGATTAAACAAACAATTCAGCTAGTTGTGGATAGTGCTACCAAGATTTCAACTAATATTATTCTTTGATACAAGGGAGGGCAATGAAAGTATTTAAAATTCTTGGATAAAACCCTTTGAGTAATTTATATTTATTTAATTTATTAGTTCTTTACTTAAACGCATTAACTGGTCAAGTTTGACCTCAATTTCTTTTCTTTATACGGAATGACATTAAAAACCTATATGTATACATACTTTCCCTTAGGTATTTTTTACGTTTGGTTATTGCTGTACAAACGGAGGGTACTAAAATAATATTGGGAATTGCAGAGATTTCTCAGATTTTGTTATAATTGTCTTAACAACAACAATAGAACTCGAGCCTCTTGAACTTGAGTCCAAGATGCTAACCGTCAGGCAAGGTAAACACCCACCAACTTTTTGGATCTTATTTAAGCAGCATTAAGATGTCACAACCTAATAAGAAACACCTGAAAATAAAAAAAATTTAAATAAACCGGCTTTGATAATGATTACAAACAAGGACACGCAGAGCTGGCCGAAAAATGATTTGTGGTTGAATACAGAGGGGAAAAACTGTCAGCGACACCACAACCGAAAAATATAGAGGTCCGCGTTGTCCATCGCACGGCCATAAAGATAACCTATATGGTTATGACTGGACCACCGAAACATTATTTTCCCAAGTTTATACATGTTTTATTGTCATGTTTAAAAATAATCTTTTGTTTGACATTTGTTTAGTATTGTAAAACAAAAATTAATTCAAACAAAGGTAAGAACAAAGTATATGTTCAAAAAATATTATTCTACGATTGTGGTCACGTGTTATCCAAACGTGTGGGATGAAAAGTAATTTAATTCATAACAGGGATTTTGTTTCATTTGAAAGATTTTTGAGTATTTCAGAAAGAAACAATCACAATGTCCATCAGAGCAAGGTACAGTTAACAGCATGAAGTAGGTACATAGCTCTGAAATATTGTATATTTTTATTTTTCTTTTAGGATAAATTTTGTTATGGGTGGTAAAAATTAATAGGCTGTAAAGAACCTCCTCCATTTACTTTTAAAATGTGCGTTTTCATGATAGCTAAATCCTTTATGGACTCATCTTTTGAGCATTTTTTATGATATATTAAAAAAATAAGCATTTATAAAAGTTTATAGTTTATATCGTTATTGTAGTGATCCAGTATATGATAGTAATAAATGAAGAAGCCCTTAAAATATTTTGCTATTAATAAAAAAAATTAATCTCTTTATATAAATGCATTTTTTACAATATATTTAATACTCGTATCTTTCCTGAACTTCATTGGCAAATTAATACCGAAACAGCCAGTATTGCCTAGTCATTATCCCATTAAGATACATAAAGATAAATTTGGAATGACAATTTCATTCGCATCGTATATGGAAATGCAATAGCTGAGACTTACATAATATTTCGTTTGATAGTAAAACTAAGAAAAACAAAAACTATAATAACCAATCAGTATGAAACACAAATAAAAAAACCCACTGAATAATGTATTTTTAAAATACTTATTAAAAAGGGCGGAGCTTTCGATTGGAAAATATATAATTAATATAATGCCACTTCATTAAATTAAAATTACATAAATTAGTAGTTTTTGCCATTTTGAGGTTTTTTGCTTTTTATTTAATTTTTCCTTCAATAATCTAGCACTCCAAACTTTTTATTTTTTAAGCATTTTTTGTGACATCAAAGGTAAAAAACACTACGACGTTTATCGCATCGTTATAGATAAACGTTCATACCTACAAAATATAGTGTCTAATGGAAATATATGTACGCAACTGGAAGAAATATTCCAATTAATTTTACAACAGCCTGCAATAAGCAATGTACTTGAAAAATCAATATTTATTAATACCTGACATATGAGACACTAGTTATTCCTTTTATTGGAATTAAAAGGTTTTCAGCTATGATTTCTGAAGGAATAAACAATAATTTAATTCATCTTATAAGCTATAAGGTAGATGGGAGATGCCTGTATCACGTGTATCACAATAGAAAAAGTTGTGATGCAGAAGTTTACAAGCTACAACAATAGTGGAGGTTGCCTCGCATCAATCTTAACTTTTTTACCTTGTTCGGCGAACATTTGGCCTCTCATACTTCAATTATTCATGTAGAGCATTTTAGTTATGAACGTATACTGCAGAAAAAAAACTGCCAATGCTGCTAATTCCGGGGAATATAATACTTTACTTTCGTGATATCTGCAATGTCCATTCATTCAACTTCCTTTGACATTTTTTAAAATAAAAAAAACTTCATGCCCGAATTATTAACTTTTACATTTTTTTAAGTTTCTTAAAATTTATCTTTCCTAAGTACGTACAACATGAAGATACAACTGATCTTAATCAGGAAAGGTATATTATATATTTGTTTCTCAATGACATAGTTTTTTATGGTAACCTAAAATTCACAACTTAATTCATATTCGATTCCACTTAAATGTATTAGTATAAATTTCATAAAGAAAACATGATCTTTTCCGCTAGATTACTTTGGTAATTTTTTGCCTTAAAAATTGGCTGGCCTTGTATAATTTTGAGTAATAATTGAATACAAACCATTTATATAGTTTGTCCATTAAAAAAATGATGTATTTGAATCAAATATTAAGATTCAAGTATGAGAATGCAAGGGAAGTATCCGAATAAGACATTGTACCGAAAGATTTATTAACCCTCCCTAGCTCAACACAGTTTGTCTTATCTCCGGCCAGATAATGGGCGCAACCGAGGGTGTAATGAGACTGTCCTGTAAGTAGCTTTTACATGAGTTTGTTTCAAGAATTCTACGCAACTTGTTCCACGAAAAAACACTAAAACTCACTAAAACATTCATATTATTATATATAAATAAATATATTTGTATTATATTTTTTATTTAAATTTATTAGTTTTTGTTGTTTTATTTACTAAATCAGAGACGAAAAATTAGAAAATATTTAACAGTATTTCCTTTAAAATATAACGTTTATTCTTGCATAAAACGAACCCAGAAATATAAAAAAGGAAATTAATCGTATTTATGCATAAGTTGTTGCATTGCCAATTAGAATGAATCATCAATTTACTGCAGATCAATTACTTTGCCTCATTAAGTATTTGTCAGGTATACAGCCTACTAGGATAAACTAAAGAAAAATTAAACCGGTTATGTGATTGTTAACTTAATCAACCTTAATATAAACATAGTAAGTAATAAAATATGACTTGATACCTGTGCAATTATGACACTATTCTGTACAGGTATGACATGATACCTATACAATGAATGTCTATGTAGTTAAATCAATCTAATTTTCATGCTCTGGGGGCCTGAAGATTATTTTTTCCACCAATGAAGAAAAAATAGTTGGTGTCGAGATTATCATTCTGCTGCTCTTATTTGACGTTAGACTAACAAAAAATGTAGCAGGCTTTCAGCTGATTGTGTCACATTGTAGAAGCTATATCGGAAAAAATACTTTTTTAAATTCGAACAAGTTGGCAAAAAATGTGACCCGCCATGGGAATAGGGACCTTATCTTCCCAGACAAAGTTTTACAGGACAGCAAGTTTTAGAGGATAGGGTAAAAAAACACATTTTCTGATTTTTATTGTTTCTTACTGCTTTTCTGTATCCAAACAATATCTTACACCTGAATTTAACTTTTAAAATGGTTAAATTAATTTTTTCCGAAACCCTTGCAATCTGGAGAAAGGGAACCTCGACTTCCCCGATGCTATTACAACACTTTGAAGTTAAGAAAATCCGAGCGTTCTGTGAGGAATAAATGCAGGACTTGCAAAGCCTTAATCCAGGAATCACATCATGATAATGTACAAGATCTTCCAAAAGAAGTAGTCGACGACGTAGCTCCTGGTCCAAGTGAAGTTTCAAAACAAACAATAAATATACTAGAAGGTCGACAAATAAAACAGTAAAACCGCAGGCACTGCGGCATTATGAAATATAATGTCATATTTTGTTTAAAAAATGTTTAATAAATTCTTATTTGAGTATAAAATTAAAATTAACTTTAGTTTTTATTATGTAACAAGACATTTTGTCTTTAAAACGTTGTGTTTTTTTCACTACTCCCATCTGTTTCAGCAACATTTGACAAAAAATACAGACAACGGACACATATTCAATGGTGGATGTATATTGAGCTTTACATTTCTGACAAAATGATATATAAAGCATAACCAATGAAGTAAGTAGCAACAAAAAAATTCAAGTTAGAAATTTGCAGAACTTTAGACCTCGATTTCCTAAAATTGAGCATTTCAAATTCAAAAACCTATAACTCGGCATTATTTTAGATATCTTGAAAATTCTTTCACAATTTTTTTTGTGTTTAATATAGATTAAAGATATACTAATAACTCAATTTCTAAAAAATGGAAGTTGAGGTCCATGGAAGTTTGGGTCCCTTGGCAGGTCACAAATATACTTGGCAGGGCTTTTCGAAACCCTCCCAAAATGAGGAAAGATAATAAATATGAGTTCGGGCAAAACGTTTAACTTTTAGCTTCACTAGTGTTGAAATATACTATTTCCACACGTAATACAAATTGCAAGTTTTTCATACGGTGAGCGCATATTAAACGTTATACACTATATTTTACACGTTAAACACTACATGTGTCGAGTAAGAGGAACAGCTGTTGTTGAAAACATCCAAAGTTTTGGCCATTAAACTGAAACCCACAGGGAAAACAACCGTTAGCCTGGAGTAAGCTTCCTCTTATAAGATAATATTACTCCTAACAACTTCGGTTTACAAAGTATAATTTTTCTTTATGCAATCGCATGGATTATTTCATATAAATGTTTTACAAATCTTCAACCATGAATATACTTAACGAACCACGTCCATTATTATTGCTGCGCTAAATGGTAATTTTTAAATATATAAAGTATCCGTGGTAATTGAAACAGTTATTTAGGGTTATACAAATCAATACGTTGGTTTGGTTATGGATAAAACAAATCTGTACTTACAAAAAGGTGTTATTTTCTATGTATAGTATAGGGACAACCAAATATAGATAGACTCCCTATAGAATGTTAGTAGTGTCCTTTGAATTGAAATTTACTAGTTGTTAATAGTACAATGACGATTATTATTGTGTTAATGGGCATTATTATTATATTCAATTCCATTTAAACTCTTTTTCAATTTTGGATCAGGCTCTGGCAAACGGTGTATTGAGATACTAAGCCTGGTTCACGAAATCTCTGATTGCAATTAATCTTATTTTGTTCAACTCCTTCTTTTTTATAAGCGCACTCTTCAAAAATTATAAGCGTTTTATTTTTAAATTCTAATAAATAAAAGCTTTTAAAACTTAAGTCATATTATTTTTATTATTGGTGGTTACACTAACCCACAGTGCAATGATAGAGACAATTCAGCATTGTGTCCAGGTTAATATTCAATTGTATTGTACAACGTACGGCAATTGTCGATAAATCTATATTCTGTATCATGTGGTTAATGTTATCCTAGTATTGTAAACTAAACTGTAAACTATTGTAATACTAAATTATTAATGTTATTATAGAAATTTCTATCTTGTGCAATAGTAAGGTAGATTTTTTTAGCTCTTTGTTTTGCAATGAAAAATAAAAGCAAATTTCAAATAATATTTTTTTGTTACTAGAAAGATTACTAGCTCAATTGACTAAGCTATTCTTAAACAGTCTGAAATAACATTAAATGAAATACTATATTCGTTAGATTTGAGTAATCAGATTTTTATTTTTTTTAAAGATTAGTATAAAATTAAAAATATTGAATCATATTTCGGGGCGGTCGATTTTCACGATAGCTCATTTATCCGTTTTTTTTCAATTCTGTACTTTTTCATTTTATTATCCTATGAATTTTTCCGTTCTGAGTTCACAAAATACAATGTCACGCACAAATTAGTTGAAGGATAATATCAGATTTTAGTGTTGTTTGTAGAAGGCGCCATTTTATAAGATAATGATAAGAAGAATGAAAGTAAAATCGTTGTTTAGGATCCTGTGATTAGCCATTAGGATCGTAAAAGCGGGTTTACGAGGAAAGTTCGCTCTTAATAGCAAGACTTGGCCCGACCAATTTTACAGTCTGCAATAATTTTTTGTAAACATATAAAACATGTCTTAAATCAAAATATAATAACAATTTACTATATGATTTTATAGTTATTATTTATTTGCAATGTAAAAAAGTGGGTTTGTATGCTTCCCAATGGTTTTCAATCTCAGAAGTTAATACGATATTACTATTATTATTAAAGCATTGATGAATATCAGTGTGGCCCTGTAATTTCTTATTTCAAATGAGTGTCATTTTTATAGTTAAGATGCTGCAGCCCACCAACAACATCTTGAATTCATTTTTTAAGACATAAGATTTTTTCTAATTTAAAAAATTATATAATGTAAAGACATACCACTGGCCACTTAAAATTACATGCTGATAGCTATATGGAAGCATTTACAATTATTACTATAATGCTTCCCTAAATATGTCTAATATTTTTTGTGCCTTGTATGAAAGAGAATGATTTGGATGATTTTTAAGTCTTAGGCTACTGATTTGAAGGCGACAACTTTAATATGGTGGCAAAATTAATCTAAGGGTTATATCTTCTTATAAATGTCTTTAGAATAATCTTACCACAATTTTAAATGTGTCGCCTTCAAATCAGTAGTCTAAGACATAAAAATCATCCAAACCATTCTATTTCATACAAGGTACAAAAACCGACCCATTTCTCAACTCATCCGCACGATCGATTCTAAATCAGTATGGCGAAACTGGAGGTTATCTCGGTTTACATAAATATCAAACATATTAATGACAGTAAGTATTATTTACCCGCGGTGTGGTGCGACTCCCCGTGTGCATTCCATCCCGGCCACAACTTCTATCGTTACACCGACGGCGCGGCGGTCAGTGTCACCACAAACTGCCTCGTGCGGTCCCTGTCACCGCTGTAACCGAATACTGTATTTATTCGAAAGAAATCGAATCCGACAATATAAAGTAACAAATAATTCTGTACCGGTGTTTATTTTCTTCAGTTAACTTTGGTTTCCAGTTCTCAGAAACTATGAGTATTATTTTTCCTTTCTTTTGTTCTGGTAGTTTTTGTATGAATAAACTTTTATTTATTCATTTCAATGAAATTAATCATAAAGAGAAGAAATTGTGGGAAATAGCCAGGATTCCAGGAACGAAATTTCTTGGGCGTTGGGCTTTGTAGTATGTAGATATAGTTTGCACTGCGGACTCTCTCTATTTCACACATAATAAATATCATATGTTTTGATAATCATCTAAAAATCAGGTTTGTTTTACCTTAACCTGTCCTTACCTCTGACATTTTGTGAATGTCTTGCTTATTAAGTTAAGATTGCTTAAAAAAATTGGTTTACTTTTATCGTATTTAAGTAAGCAAAATTGTTACGACGATAGAGTAGACCTGGAAACCGACAACACGATCCTGATCAACGGCTACCGAATGATGAAAACAAGGTCATTACCAACCTAAAATGCGGACTATTCGAACCGGACCTGTAGACATTGATGTATTGCGTACCAAACCCACGGTGCGCCACCAACCCGCTGGTGTCAACAACGACGAAAACAAGTGTTTTTGTTTAATGTCTCTTTGAGAGTAAAATCAGTGGAAACCATTCAACATTTGTTATCCCAAAGTCATTCAGGTAGCATTAAGGCGATTCCCAATGCCGTTTCCTCCAACTTCTGCCATGAAGAACGAGGGGCTGATGATAGAACTCTGCAGTGTTGGCCCTCTGTTGACTGGATACATGGATGGGACTAATCGAGATTACATGGCCAGCGATTTGGTAAGAATGGCAAACAAAAATACCCCTGAGGAAGATGTAGTGTAGAGTACTCTATTTCTCAAATAGACAATAATACACAACATTTTACAGTACATAGGAGCATTATCCATCGAAGCTGTGCAGGAAAAGTTCAAAAGACCACATGAACCCAGTACTGAACCAGGGCGATAGGGTTCAGGGGATTAGGGCTCAGTGTGGATCAGTGTGGGAGATCTTGGAACCCTATGATTATTCTTGATTCAGAGATAACCAGGTAGATATTCGATCGAATAAATGTCAAGTCTATTTTCTATTAATACATCAGTTGCTTATGGTTTCGATGACTGTGATTGAATGTTGTCTATACATCCAATTTAATGTAAAATTTAACCACGTGTATTTTTGAAATATTTACAGTGCTTAAACTAAGTTAAAACACAGACACTATTGAAATAAATATGGTTCATGGATAAACCAGAATGATTCATTTTTGATTTTTTTAGTTTAAGGCTTGTTAAAAATAAAATGTTTATTTAAATGTTATTTAAGAAAAAACATGAACGATTTATTCAGAGCGATCGGAGATAGAACTGTTCCATGTAAAGTATTATTTCTTATTTACCTATTTAATTAATAGAAAATCCCAAATTTTATTCCTATATCAGAAAATAATCCTAAAACGTTCTTAACAAAAAATTAATTAAAGTGATATCAAGTAACCGTAAGCAGCAAAATAAAAATGTCGTTTCTAAGGTTTTTTTAAACTTGAGGAAATGTATAAATGATTTGAATCTTATTATAACAATCAAAAGTGCCTACTAACGAGTTAATTTAAAATGAAGTATTATAAAAAGCGGTCGGGCGGTTGTACTTGCTTGTATAGACCTTCCAAAATGTACAGGTTAAGTACACATGGAGTTAATAATTTAACTTATAACAACAAACAAATCATGTTTCAAGTTTTGAGTTTGAATAACTGACCCCCAAAGACTGAACGATGAGAATAGTAACACAAGCGCAAAAATATGTTTTAACGTTACAAAAAAGTCATACCACTTCAAACGATGTGTTTAAAGTCATTCCAATGACAAAGTAAGGAAGATGTAGACGCGCCTTAAGTGGTTTACAGTAATCCAGGCTGATTATGTTGTTTCTGCAGCTTAACTGTAACTTCTTGCTGTGATAAGCCACTAGAGCTGAGTTCGTTTATGTACCTTGCTTTTCAATAAATATACTTCGTTTAGCGGGATATTTCAGTAAAAGGTCTGAATATAATATGTGTTAATCTGTTATATCGATGTAATCGGCAGAATAACGCGTTTTATGAGCAAAATGAAAAACTCTTATCATCCCTCTTTATATGTTTTAATATATTTAATTTAAACTTAATTTTGCTACGGACTTTCAGTAGGCCTTTATTATTTGTTTAAGATTTAATTTTTAATATTTTTTGTTGATTCTTTAGGTGAAGAACTTCTATATAATCAAGTAATGATCATAAACACCTACATAACAAACTTCTAACATTTGGATATAAGATACGTAGTTTTTCCAATGTAGGCCCTATCATTTCACTAAACAAACATCTACAGAAAACCCATCTTTGTAAACTTTTACGATTGCACATTTAAGACGTATTTAGTAGAAAACGAAATTGAAAAAGAATGTTAATAATAGAAATAACACATGGTTGAATTGTTGGACTTTTGTGACTTTGTGATTGAACAAAAATATTATGTTCAATTAGCATTCTCTTTCCATTCCTAGAGAACAAAACCAAATGTTTGAACTACATTGTTATACAGTGAAATACAAATGTTTTGTACCAAATGCTTTGTTGAAAGTTTATGTTTTGGAGCCTAAACGACAACAATCACTAAAAGGCCATAGCCTATTCAGATCATTAAAACGACCTTATTACGAAATCGGTCCACTTACAAAGTTTAATCTTCCTCAACTCAAATACCACATATAGCATTTTATTTTTCCTAAACTATTAAATATTATAAACAAAATAATAATTATGTTTTATGCTTTCGACCGAAAACCTTGTAAGATTTGCAATTTGCGAATACAATGACATGAAAGATAAGCTAATCATGAAGTTGTTTTAGTTCCATGTGTAATTCATAAAATTAATGATAAAACAATGTTTTTCATTCGCTTTTGGCAGTGACGTGGTTACTAACTGATTTGAAACATGAAATAATTAGATTTTGCAACAGCATTTGTTTACTGGCATGGTCACAGTATATCTCAAATATTAAAAAGAGTAAAGGGTTATGTCCAAACAATTAGGCTTTAAACATTTCAAGATGAAGCCAATTCTCGTTATTCTGAGCTTGGTTCTGCAGACTATTCCTGGAATTATTGTTGTCGTCTCGTAATGGGGTATCTTGATATCAACCCACGTGTAAGACACAGAGAATCTTTTCTGTTAAAAAATGTATAATAGATTTTATATTTTTTTAATTTTACGTGAATGTAAATTGAAATTTAAATGTTCTCCCCTTTAACGATATTACATTAGATTTTATATTTGTAACTCCATTAAGGAGGACAATTTGCTTAGGATAACGATTTTTAGACAACTTTATTACATAAGATTTTTAATCTTATAAAATATTTTTCCAATTAGAGTAATATTAATCAATCATTTTAAGTTGCATTCCATTCAATTAAAGTTCTGTTATTTTTAAGCAGCTTCAATTGTAATGTTTGAACTAGTTTCCACAGCATAAAAGAGTAAATTAAAATGTTGACGTATACTTGAAGAAGTGCTCTATATATAAAAAAGTGGTTATATAGTAAAGTATATTTTTATATTGAGCCAGTCTGAGAAGCAATAGTTGAAAAAACTGAATGCATCCAAACAAAACAATAAAAATCAAAAAATCAAAATTTTTCAATAATCTCGTTAAACATTAAAATTGCTTACACAAGATATTTATAATGATTAAATATAGAACCTGTTTCATCAGAATTCAATTATAAAATTAAAATTTGCACTTAGTCTGATTGCATTTGATGTATAGCAAATAATCTTAATCTTACAAATAAAATCTCTAATCCAAAAACATATTAAATTTCGTAATTACGTCGGGCTTCATATAAATTACTTTGAAAATGTTCAGCTTGCAGACAGTATTCAAACTGGACTCGACACATCTTTATTTTATTGTCACATTCACACGTCTAGATCAGTGTTAGCAAATCTCGCTTTTCGTTTCAAAGGTATGCTCTTAATCTTATATATGATTCAATCTCTGCTGTAAAACACAATAACATCTCCATTTAAGAAATGTCAATTCTTTGAACTATTCGATATTTTATCGCTTTTAACCTATACAGTCTTGAACTTGCCTGATGATTTTGGGCCGTTTGACTAGTTTCAACGACATAACTGATGTTTGATGCAGGTACTATATATATGTGAACAGCGGCCACATAGTACAAATAGACGGAGCATGACTCGTAACTTGAAGCCATAAATGTGCTTCTAGCCCCTAAGAATAGAAAAAGCAAACTCCGTAAAAAATTATAAATGTGGTATCAAATTAAAGGTCTGAATCTTAGAATTACTATAGTACCGAATATAAATGGCTTACAGCAGTACACGCATCGTAAACTCTGATGATCTAGAAGCTTGTCCTTAAACTGTTTTAGAGAAGCTGCCACCATGGAATACACCTGTAACGTTTCTATGTTGTGTAAACTGCTTCTAAACGATTTGTGATTGTGGTACTATAGTAATTGTTATATTGAGACCTTTAATTTTATACCAAATATGTATTTCTTTGGTCGACTATATTTTTGTTAACAGCAGTTTAGGATTAACTTTGTTTTTATGCAGGCGTCGCACGGATAAATTCTCGGTACTTTGGTATTATACGGAGGCCACTATTTTTAGAGAGGGCTTTTTAATTGTATACCAAAAATACAACTAAAAATATAACTAGTTGTATAAAATATAACTACATAATTGGAGAGGAAATACTTTGATTGACTTAACGTCCAAATTTGACATTATTACGATGAGCGGTCTTTGTGTTCTGCCTCCCAGAAGGCAGCGATGTCGGCAGGTAAAGCGTCACCGCCGCGCCGCGCCGCTAGCGGCAACACCTACCTGATCGCCACCCTTATACAGCGCGCTGCGGCGGTTATGTTAGGTTAGGTTATCAAAAATTTGTTAGTAGGACTTTCCTTGTTTCATTACAAATCAAACGATACCGGATGAGTTATACTTTCGCCCGCCAAATCCTGTAGGAAAGTGATGCACACACTCCGGTCAGAAACCTGACCTAGGCCTACTTGGAGGGGATTTGGCGGGCGAAGGTATCTCGACTCATCTGGTATCGTTCGATTCGTAACGAAACGAGGAAAGTCCTACTAACATATTTATGATAACCTAACCTAACATAACCGCCACAGCGCGCTGTATAGGGGTGGCCTCCGTATAATACCAAAGTACCAAATTCTCTCACGAAAACTAATTATCAATCAAACTACAGCAACTATTTTTTCAAAAAAATATAATTATAAAAATTTAACTCTTTAGCAACAATTTCTACCAGTTTTATTTTACCTTACCAAAAAATAACAAAGTAGCAGCTGACCACTTTTTTCATGTCAAATTTTTAAGTTAAATAGACACTTATTTTTCATTTTTCTAAATAGAAAAAAATATATTTGAAATATAATGAATACTATACCGTTGAAAACTGAAGAACTTCTCACATACAAAATATCAACCTTTTGCCTCAATACTAAATGCTACTCAATACTAAATAGTATAAACTACGAGTTGTTTGAATCGAAAGCACCGACAGATGAGGCGGTTCTAAACGCCGCCGTTTCATGCTTCTACACCTAGACAATATGGCGACCTCTGCTCTATTTGCTGTAATGGTAGTAAGGTAGGCATGTTCCGTCTATTTGTACTATGTGGTCGCAGAGTGTGAACGACTAGACTTTTCGATGATAGAGACATCGACTAGTGATCAGTCAATAGTAAAAAGTAGTCGATGTTCCCATTACTGACCCACTGTGCCCGTGCCCTTGACAACAACGCCAGGAGTCCGCGGTAGAGGTGGGGTAGTCGAATAGTCGACTATTCGATTATTTTAACTAGTCGATATTTCTAGTCGATTATTTTAACTAGTCAATATGTTAAGTTTCTACCGAATAATTGGTAACTTAACCGATTATTGTTGTTTTTTACCGGTTTTTGCTCGTTCGACTAGTTAGATCGACTAGACTAGACGATGTTTTAATCGACTAATGTGAACGAATAGACTAGTCAATGTTTAAAAGTAATCGATTAGTAACTAGTCGGTAGTGAAAAGCAGCCGATGTTCCCATCACTAGTCCGCGGAGTCGCGGAGAGAGTACGGAAGGCGCCAGCTTGACTGACCTTGATAATTTACAATCAGCTGTTAGCTACCTGACTGCGGCGAGATATCTTGTAGGCACGTATGTTTATGGCGAATAAACGGGGGAATGCATTTGAAAGTTGTCCTATCCGTTGTCCTATCCGTTAGAATGTTTACTGTGTTTCTGTTTATATTTATCTTTATTTTGAAACGTTGTTATAAAATTAATAGTGCTATAAAAATAAATAAGTTTAGTTTATTTAAACTTTAAGGTCATTGACTTGACACTAACCATTAAACCTCCTTACCGTAACAAATTGTTCACTCGAATGTTATTGAAATAGGTCTTCGCAGAGTATTACGGAAGTACATTACTTAATATGTTAAATTGTTTTGTTGTATACAAAAAAAAACTTCCTGGTCAATTGGTAAGATAATTATTTTATTAACTAGCCTGGTATTTCTTTTGCCAATACTGTATATCATTTTAAACTGGTTCAAACAGCTACCAAAATATGATATTTTCCTTAACAGTATTTTCTTTAAAGTCCCAGGAAACACACAGGAGGCTCCAGGTTTCATTAGTTACTAGTGACAGCAAATACAAACATGAAAACCCATTATCTTCCGAGCTTTTAACATTATTGTTTCTCAACTTGCAGTACTGATGCGTTTCACACATTCATTCACTGGTTTTTACTACGACGCAAAGTCATATGTGTCGCTCAACACAATTTCATTCATAAGTCATTCTGGTTCGCTTCGATGAACACAACAGTTTACAACCACGGTATGGTTAGCAGGCACTCCCTTGGCGATGGAAGAACAATGCCGTGGTAGGTGGGCTTAACCCACACCTTGACCTTCTGTACAATGAAACGTTTAAGAAGAGCAGGTGTGGTGAGCTAGATAACACCAGGTGATGAAACACAATTTTTATTTTTTGGACTGACGAATAGATATATAGAATAAATCACCTATGTGTTTCTAAATGTCTTGTGAATGTGTTCAGTACAAGCTTCCTGTGAAAAAATTTCATAAAACAATGAATTATAAAGATTGGCTCTAAGGTCAAACTCATATGATGTATATAAAATTCTTAGATAAAATAAAGAAGCAAATTACTCTATGAAAATGAATAAATCATACTACTGAATTGCTCAAACTGATCAGGTTCTATCTGCAGCTGTGTATGGGTTTTTTGAAACCTATACTAATGGGTCCTCAAACAGCACCGACTTAATGTTTCTGTTATTTGAAACATTAAATTTATTGATGTAATACCTGCCAACTGTTTTATAGATGAATAATAATGAATAGACGTGCTGTGGACATTGAGGTTCCCGTTCAAAATAAGTCCAACATAAAAAATGTCTCGCATGATAAAAATAATAGGTATTTTATAATGTAATAAAATTAAATCACCAGGTAATCTTAGTTTAATGTTGTATCGTACGTGTAGGTATAATAACTTTGTAAGGTTAAAGTTATCTGATGTTTTATTATGCCCTGAAAAGGTTTTTTTATATGTTTTTCTGTCTTTTAACCAAAAATTTTCCTTACGGTAACTCTTTGGTTCCGGTTCCTTATTTGGTTTATTTGGTTCGTTGACTAGGTTTCGTACCCTTTTTTTAAGTTTCTTTTTAAGGTCTTTTTGGAAGTAGTTATGATCCTCCTTTAACTTTCTGCTCTCCTCTTCAATACTCCTGTTACTCCATCCTTACTATGTGAGGCAGTTTACTTCTATTTCAAATAAAGAATTAGAACTGACGAATACCAGTCCGGTAAAGAATTGAGATTGTTTTGGCTGGTAATTTATCACGTTTGTCTTTTATGGGGTTTACTATATACGATAATTCGTGTGTTAATTGATTTTAATAAAATGTTACTGTTCAATACTAACCTTCATAATAATAAAAATAAACGTTACTGTGCTTTATGTACATATACAGTTGGCTGATTTATTTCCTATTCCTTTTCTCGTTAGTGTATATAAAACAAATTCAAACTATGGTTTGTTTTTTCGTTAACGAGTTTTCAAAAGTAACTGTCATATATCTATTACAGAACCAATAATCAGAAAAGATCTAAAGATGGGACATTTTTTGTTACATAATATCAATCCTACAAAATTACTACTCAAGCTTAAGTTAAACTATTTGCTGCCATAAGTCTAGGATAATTTCAAGTATAACCTACCAATGTCAATATTATTAATTCTTGAAACCAATTAAAAACTACGTTCGTAGTCTCGCACTAAAACGTTTTGTTTTATTTTCAAATGAAACAGTGGACGATATTTAGATATTTGTGGCTTGAAAGCTGGATGGAATGTTGTACCCATTGAAGAGTTATCGGTTTTTGGCTAAAAATCTTATAGATTTTCGAGTGAAAAAAAAAATCAGATTGACTTATTTTGGAATAAATAAGTAGTAATCGAAATATTGAGTAAACGTTTTTTATTTAAACACAGCGTCCTTGAACTTAAAACCGGTAAAAGTTGTAGGTGGTTTGATTTGATATTCAGACAATAAATCAGAATTAACTCATAATTTTGATAAGTAAAAGCAGACACTGTGTAATTGCTAAAGTCTGACTGTTATACAAAAGATAGCGCCATTATGCTTGGTCTGCGTACCAAGTTTATTGCCACTAACATTGGAGATCCATGAACTCAAGAATTTATGAGTTTAAGTTGTGTTATTTGCGGCGTAAGTATTCATCTAGGAAATAACATTATCAACTTAAATAATGACCCCATAAAACACACAATGTTATCATTTCGTGAGCTTTCTTCCAGTCGTTTATTTCGTTGAGTATCCACTGCCTAGACTTCAACCGTGGTTAATAATAAAACTAAAAAAGATATTAAGGTCATAAATAAAAGTTAGGAACGCTAGGTTAAATTTTGATTTGAGTTATTATGATGACAAATTAACTAACATTATGTATCCTTGGATCTTTTCCGTTATGTGTCAGCAATCCTAAAATATTTACTATAACGTTGTAATGAAACAAATACCTCATACCTTTATTCTGGAGGCCAATAGGCGACAATATCACTGATAATATGTTGAAATAAGTCTTGATCCTTATTCCGACGACGCCACAAATATTCACACAAATATGAGTCAATCAAAGAGCGCCGCATATTATTCCGAACACTGAACATTATTTCGAAGTTTTGCAAGCCACCTGTTACTTTCTACCGTTTGTGTTTGGGCACCGGAGGTTAGGTTAGGTTAGGTTAACATAACCTAAAATATACAGGTTAGGTTAGGTTAGGTTATGTTAGATTAACTTAACCTAACCTAACTGCTGAAAAAAATTAATACTAAAAACTAACCTAACCTAACTACTAAAAAATACTAATCTGACCATTATGTAGTGAATTCCGCTCTGTTTTGCGTCAATGTAAACTCCTAGAAAATAACGGAAAAGATCCGTATCCTTTTCTAATATGATTAAAAAGTAAATTTAAATAGAATATTTTGGTTTCCTTTGAAAAATAATTTATACAACTATAATTAGTAAAAACATAACAAAAAGAGAAAAATGCTTAACTATTAAATAATTTTAACTTTCTATTTAGGAAATGATAATAATTTTATTATAAGTAAGACGTTTTACATTTTTATCATGGAAACAAACTATTTTCTAAAAGTAAATACTATTTCATAGCCAAATAGCTTAACAAAATTTTTCTTTCAAAAGCACAACGATACATTTACATAAAAGCTAAAAGGTCAAGCAATAAAGGCATTAAAAACTAAGGAATGGTTTTAAAAGATACCTTAACTGTTAAGTTTTAAAAGGTTTGATAGATTGTACAGTGCGTCAAGTACATATTATGAAGTCTTCATTCTAGAAAAATGAATTTTTCAATGCATTTAATTTATTAATTTATCCTCGAGTTAAGATAGTATTCACCAATTATTAATATTTTAAATAAAGACTTTTAATTTAGCTTCGTTGAGTCGCATGGCCACAGCGTAATGTTTTTTTTAATGTAAAAGTATACTTAATACATTTTTCCTCTGCGACCATTTTTCCTCTGCACTGTATGTTAAAAAACTGACAAAACGGTTCCGAAGTTCAAAATCTTACTCATTACTGCATTATTTTATCTGCAGTTACCAAAAAAAGTCGACTACAGGTGCATATTTTATTTTTTCAACGTTTACTGCAACGTTAAATCGTTCCTAAAGGTTACTCAATAGCATTATTTACTGTATAGTTAGTGATACATTCGGTAATTTGGTTACAGCTGCATTGCGTCACGTGACTGCCAGTAAACTGATAACGATCGTCAAATTAAATTATGTTGCCAATAAAGCTCAAATCACAGTTGTATTTAATGTTGCGACACTCCGACTGGCTTTGATAACAGTGCCTAATGATCGTAAATCGTCGTTTTAAACATTTATCTCCGCTATCAAATTACATTCTCAAACAAAACCAGTCTTATTGTGGTGAATCTTGAGTTTACGTTTTGTTTACTTCTTGTTTCAAAAATATATTTTGTTTCTTTGAAAAAAATATAGATTGATAATTTGTTTAGGGATGTAAGAATAATGAACATTAGAGGATTATAAACGTATAAGCAGTGAAATAAAAAAAATTTTTCAGCATTACAATTTAGTTTAGGTTTAATACAAAGTGCGATACACACATTTATGACGTATGTCTACAACTTTAGATGATTTCACTCGATAAATTTTGCTATTAGGATTAATACATAGGTTATTGATTGTGTCCTATGCATTGATTTCTTAATGAAATTAAAATGTATATATTTTTTACTTACAATAATTATTTATTGTTTGTAACCAAATGAAAGGAAGAGAAGACTATAAACATCAAAAATATTCATTTCCAATATGAAAGTGAATTCGATATCGTAGACGACATAAATGTATTAACAAATTTCAAATTATATTTAATTTCTTTTAAGTGTTAAAAGCAACTGGACATATTTACATTCGTCTTTACTGGCTAATTTTATACCACATTTAATTCGAAAATGTACGGGAATCACAGACTTTGACTAAACACGAAATTTATGCCAACATCTAAATCATAATCGGTTTAGAGATTACAACGGAGGTAATACCATTTACATTTGCCGCTTCTCCGCCCGGGCAGAACAACGACTCGCCCCCGAGTGACGAGGGTCCGCAGAGATTGACAAACAATGGTCACCGTCAACGTCGCCGCCACTGAGCACATCGCTGCTCGCCATCAATGTTTGGGCTTATTTACATAATATGTCCAATATTATTATATACACAATTGAATCACTACTTTCCAACCCACGAGTTTTGTTATAAACAAAAACGTACCCTCTTAACTTTAAAAAAGTCGACTTGAATACGATTTTGTAAGAAACTAAAAAAAAATCATATTTTGTTAACCGACTGTGCACAGCAATGACAATCTTATATCGATGAAAAACAATGAAAGGGGATCTCAAGGGAATCTGGGAAAACTATTATCCTCCCTTATGATACATTTCGCTAGGATTTATAAAGAGTTACTTCGATTTGTGACTTTTCAATTAACACCTCCTTCATTTTTCCTAACCTCCATGTCTTAACAATACTCGCCCCTTAAAAACAAATTAGCCCGCCACAACCAAAAAAGAAATGCCAAAACCAACTACCCCCTGAACTACATTACATTACATTACGTTGCTTGAAAGGGCGACCTACCCAGGTATAGGTATTTTCAGATGAGTGAAAGATGATTGTGGCGCAATCTTGTAGTCCTGGTACTGACTAAGGCCTACATGATAAATTATTGACAATTTCCAAACTATTGGCCTGAGCATTTGAAAACTGTTTAATTGATTTTGTCTTGTAACTTTCAATATCCAAACCCCCCCCCCCGCCGGTCGAACGTGGTAACGATCGGAAATACCTGGTGTGGTAACTTTGTAAGTAAGGAAATAAACAAATTTTGCTATGTGACTACTAATTTTGCTATGTGGCTATTTGCTTATGTATCAAAATCCCTCTCCAATGGACTCACAGTAGGGGCCTGGGGATGGAGCCCCCAGCGAGCCGAAGGTGAGTAGTAAATTTACATTTACATTTGTAAAACGGCGTTAATTTGTTTTTCCTTTTGTTTGGATCGAGACTTAGTAAGATCGAGAGCTGTACTAGGAATGAAATGCGTACAAACCACGCAATGTTTTGTGGTTATTTACATAATATGTTTGGACATATTATGTAAATAATTAATTTTGTGTACATAACAATATCGGTATTGTTATGTTCACAAAATTAATTATTACTTTCCAACCTACGAGTTTTGCTACAATGAAAAAGTACCCTCTGAACTTAAAAAAATCTACAAAATCGATTACGATTTTGTAATCAGAAACTAAACATCAATCGTATATTGTTATCCGACAGTGCACAGCAATAGCAATTTTCAATTTCATCCATCTCTTTTATCGATGAAAAACAATGAAAGGGGATCTCAGGGGAATCTGGGAAAACTATTATAGTCTTTGAATGAACTCCAAAAATAATAGTATACGTTAACTCAATGAGGATGCCAACGATAAATTCAAACTTCATGAAGCGAAATTTAAAGATTACTATTAATAGAGACTGATGAGTTAACTAGTAGCCAGTTTAGTTAATTTCCTCCCATAACAGCTATGTACCACTTAATTCTGCGCAGTGACTGAATGAACATCAAACTCATTACGAGAAAGCCATTCGATTACTTCGCACAATTAAGCACTAATCATTGTTTTGTTTAATGTAGTCTCTTTCAAATAAAACTGTTATACAATTACAAACTTGACAAAGTGAAACTGCAATTGTAGCTATTTTGATAGGCACTTATAGTTAGATTGTGGATAAAATAAAGTGTAACACCAGAGGTCCTCAGGGGTAGTTGACTTCAACTACACGGGTGTGGCGGCCCCGAGGTTCCCTAGCCAACCCCAGTTCCCTTCTCTTCTGTTCTGGGTTCTATGACCAGCATTCCTCCTCTTTTTGCTGGTTGTCTTTTCTCTTCTCTTTCCTATTGAAGAACTCTTCTTCCCTCTTCCTTTCCGTTTGTTTCTTCTGTTTCAGCCTAGCCCCAGTAGTTTCAAGCAAACCGTGCTGAAGGGGTGAATGCCACCGGGCTCTACAATTCGGTGGTGCTAACGGAGCCTCCAGGATACCGGGCGACCTGGAGTATGCAGCCTTACCCGGGCATGCGGGGCTGCTCGGGCGGACCTTCACTTCCCTAGCTTCTCGTGGGAACCACATGGAGCGTTTGGAAACCCCCTACCAGAACCAAAACCTGAAGCAACCCTTGAGGTTACTTTGCAAAAAAATCCCATCCCGGCCCCATCAGGGCTGGACCAAGCTCTCTCTTCGGATGCCCCAAGAACTCAGGAGGTTCTGGAGCATTTCGTGGAGAAGGCAGAGGACTCCGCCCTCCAATTTCAGGAGGATATGGAGGACAAGCTGCTGCTGAGCCCCAAAACACCCGCTTCAACGGGAAACCTTGACGAAGAGTTCAACAATCTCAAAGTCAAGCGTCCTAATCTCTCTACCAAGCAAAGAAGAGAGATGCTAGCATTGGAAAAAAGCTCTTAAGCCTCGTTGAGGGCACAGACCTAGGGCTGCCAATCTAGCAGACTAGGGGAGCACAATAAGCTTCAGTTGACGTGCTGGGACCTTTTGAGTCTATCCCCACTACCCAATCAATCGAGTGTAACACCTTAACAAATATAAAAATACATGTAAATAGAGGTTCTTTAATGGGATCCGCCACTATCTCCGACTGATTTTTTTAAATTTTCCGTAATTTTTCAAAAGTGATGTTCTTAGATTCAGCATTCAATAGTGAACATGTGTGTGCAATTTTATGCCAACCGGAATATTTTTTCATTATAAAATTTATATAAGTGTAAAACAATACGAGAATCACCCAGGCGAATCCTAGTGTGAAAGAAAAGACTTATAAAACTTTGAGAGCCGTTTTCTCGGAATTGTGTTTTTCCATGTTTTGTTCAACAAAAGTTTGAATAACTATGTAAGTACTGTAATAAAATTTTTACCACATCATCTTAATACTATTCGAAAGATTGTGGTGTATAGGAATCACAATACAAGCAGATTTAATATAAAGTGTAATAATATTTATTGAAACCCCCGTTTTTCCCCGTTATAAAAATGTGATATTGAAAATATGCTCACCACATTATTGTTTTTTGAGTTACCATGGTTTCTATACACCAGTTTTTTCCTTTTTATGTTATGTAAGGAATAAAATGGTAGCTTGTTTTGCAATTAGTTGAGTAGTAAAAAAGTTATTCAAAGAAATAAAATATACGAAAAATTGGTAAAAAAACTTAAAAAAGGACCGATACCATGAAATTTGATTTACATATATCCTATATTTCACATCAAATTTTCTAATTAGCCATGTACTCATAAAAAATACTAAAGTCATGAAAAAGTCAAAAATTAAAAAAGTTGGAGATAGTGGCGGATCCCCTTAAATGAAAATTGTCCGACGTGATAATGACAGTGGAATGATTTTTAAGTGTCTTTGCCATCATTGATAAAGTTTGGACTCAAAACACAGAAGTTCCATTAATTTAAAATATTTAAAATGTTGCTACTAATAAATAAAGCTATACCATGTTTTCGGGATTTCGCAGGTATTTCATGTCCAGAGCTTTGTTTAAAATGGGTGGGACTTCAATTTCCGACAAGCAAACAAATCAAATCCAAAATCTATTGATGTACAAACAGATAATAGTGAAAAGGTTTTCACTTAGTTTTAATTGAGGACGTTTGTACCTTACACAGCCCCGTGAGGTCTATCGTTCATAACTTGAACGAACAAAGGCACAAACAAATCAAAATCCAACATCTATTAATGTACAAACAGATAATAGTAAAAAGGTTTTCACTTAGTTTTAATGGAGGAAGTTTGTACCTTACTCAGCCCCGTGAGGTCCATCGTTCATAACTTTCTGAATGTAGCTGTAAGTGTTCGCTTAAGAAAAAATCCGATTTAATTAAGGCAACTGTTAAAAAGAAAAGTGTGATATATTTCAATCTGACTCCGTTGCTTGATAGGCATTCGAAATTGTTTTAAACATATCGGTAGTACCCATATATGTACCTGCAAGACCGTGTTCAGTTAGTCCCTTAATTTAGATTTTAGTGTATCTTGGTGTATAAAAAAGGATGAATTAAGATTTTTCAACTTCATTTATATGATATTAAATAGGTTTTATGGTAGAGTGATACATTAATCTGATACAAATGTCGCCAGATTGACCCTGATAAAAATCTGAACAGACTTCCCACAAGGTGATGATCTGAACCAAGCAGTCCAGAATTAATGATTGTCTTTTTTACAGAATCAGCTGGTCTTCGTGATACTAATATCATTGTGCAGCTACACAAACGTCACACCCGTTATTCACTCACGATTCATCCTTACGTTTGAACACTTAGCCCCAACAGTGTCCTCATTTATAAAATGCTCTTTAGCTAAATACTGAATCCTTAAGACTATCAGCATTTGACTAAATCGGGTCCAACAAAGGTTATATAATAGGTTATAAAACATTACTTCTTGGTTTGCAGTTTACTTAAAATATTGTGATATATTTATGTAATATTACAAAAAGTTTCACATAATTTATGACAATTTTGTGAAACGCTAGTGCGAGGAGGCTACCGTTTCACGTTGTGGAGGCTGCCCGGCGTTGAGTTGTGCTGAGTGCTGAGTCACTAATGGTCAGCAGAAGATTTACTGAGTCCTCCTCAGCACTGGGAGACCACTAATGTGTCCCTTGTATGCTTCCCAGCTATTCCTGCCTCTAGATAAAAAAACGTTTGGTATGAATTGTGTTTCAATTGGTTTTAGTCATGCAAATGGTTATCAAGTAATATAAAAACGTTATATTTTAATTTGAGGAATAAATCTAGAATCAATAAATATGTTTAAGGAATTTGCTGCTTGGTTAAAATTAAATTGAAAATGTAATTAATAACTTAATATAATACACACTAAGGAAGTCTCTAAAACCTATTTAAACTGATGCATTCTTTTGTATTTCTTAAATTATTCATTGGGGGTTGGGCAGTATTAACCATCGTATTTAATATTATGAATAATGATTTAAATGCGATATTTAAATATTTAAATATTGTTCTTGCATTTATTGCAGCTACATTTCATTAAATGACAGTCATTACTCTAATGAACATGCAAAAAGTACGAAGCAGTCACTTCAGCCTCTACGTAATCAGGCATACAAACAATGGCATTACAAATAATTAGGAGGTCAATTCATATTACAGACATTAGATTTCTTATAATTTGAATGCTTTACTCTTTCTTTTTTTTCTTTCATCATTCTCTGGTGAGACAGGTACCTAGTGGAGGACGTTACCCTGAGTATGAGTGAAGGATGAGTGTGATGATCGTGATGATAGTGGCGCGATCTTGTGGCCTTGTTACTGACCAAGGTTGGCACGTTCCTTCGACAGGACTGCTAATTAATAGCCCAAATAGTGAAATGCTATTTGGATTTCACGCTGATATTCCTACGAATATAAAAGTGGGGATGTTATATATTTTGCGAGCTTCAAAAAATGGTTTAATACGCTACGAATATCAATTGATGTATTTATTCTCTGAATTTAGAGATTGAA
Organism: Flexamia atlantica; assembly: GCA_035578135.1. Lineage (NCBI taxonomy): Eukaryota > Metazoa > Arthropoda > Insecta > Hemiptera > Cicadellidae > Flexamia > Flexamia atlantica. The sequence continues at coordinate 32,301,465 of JAQJVK010000004.1, read as the reverse complement.
TAAATCAATTATAATACGATCTAAAGCTCTTAGATAAATATAAATTCTGAACGATCGTACTTAATCAAATGTTAAAAAGTAATAAATGTTTTTTAACAATTCTCCATGCCCAGAGATTAAATATACCTCTTATAATACAATCTAATATATCTAGATAAATATAAACTCTGAATTGTCGAATTTATTCAAATGTTAATAACCAACAAATATTTTCTTTGTCAAAACAATGCTCCATTGCATACAATTATTTCTTTACAATTGCTTTATTCCAGTTTTTTTTTGTTCTTCTGCATGGTGGATGAAAATATAAATCATGGAAACTCAGAACATGGGGCTATTTTGATAGTAACTTGCCTACTTACTACATTAATATCTAATGCTTATGGTTATTCGATGCCTTTTACGCGTATTGCTTGATATGATTTATTATGGAATGGGCCTCTAAAAGCGTAATTGTATATTCACTACCACTATGGCTTCTCTCGTCATGCAAATATATTACAAACAATTAAATATCAAACATTGGCATTAACGACTTTGTTGTATGAATTGCTGAAGAGTCTTCCTAGATTGTCTTTTAATTATTTAAGATCATTTTTGCTATACAAATTTCATATTTTCTTTTTAAAATGAGTAGTACTTTTGCATCGCTTTAGAATTCTTTCTTGTTCATGTTCATTTTAATTTTATTCTGAGCATTTGTCTTTGTGACAAAATATACAGAAATGTGAAGATAAAAATTAATATAAAAATACCTCATATTTCATGGATCTAAAAAAATTGATTATTCGTTAAGTAGTAAAAATGTCAACTAAGCTCCATAATTTCCTTAAGCTGTATACAATGTAATTGACATTTTTTGGACTAAATAGTTGATATTGTTAGAAAAATACTATGTAACCAAAACAAACAAAGAATGTGAAAAACAGAAAATCCAGGTATTTAGTGATTTTTTTCATAAGGTTTGTATGATAGTTGTTGCTTAAATAACAATAATGTAATGTTACCAGGAATGACATTATGTACGAGGGCATGGTGCGGGGTGGAACGTTAAACGGATTAACGGAGTTATTCAATTATTTCGCGTGATTAAACATGAATCAGTGTTGTGTTTAATGTTCGTTCTTGTTCATTACAAGAAATCTTACAGCAACCTTACTGTTTAGGTGAAGAGGTTGGAAATTGTGTGGATAAACAATAGTAAGCTTTGAAGTCTTAAAAACGACATTTATAGTAAAGGGAGCTGAAATGAGTTTAAATTAAATATTTTGTTTTACTAAAGATTTTACGTCGAGTATAAATAATTGTATTACCTTTTGTATTCTACCGGTGTTAATATATACAAAATGATTATTCTAATCCAAAGTTTTTAGTTTTAAATGAATTGGGATTACATTTTATGATTCAGTATACTATATAAAAATGCCTGAAATCTCTTTTTGTGCATTTCCTTTAAGATGTTTGGAGCTTATTTCACGCTGGCCAACTTCAAATTCCTTTTTTTTAACTGAGCAATCTATAATAAAGTTGAGGAGAGGGTCGTCTGTAAATAATACAAAAAATGTATTATTCATGATACAAATTTTTGAAATTTATTTTATAATTGATTCATCAAAATTGTTTATAATAATAACTTTAAAAGCTATGTAATATTAAAAAATTACTCCTTTTCTTAATTATTTTTAAAATTACTACCATTATTATCTCTTAAATAAATTTCTGTATTAACGAACCATCGCATCACTGTACAAGCAAGCCTCTCTCTCTCGTGGAAGAAACAACATGTAAGTTAGATGATTACAACAGTAGCGTGATATAAAACATGCAGCAATAAACTAGGTAAGACGCCATCGTAAAACACTCTTTGTCCGACAAACCACAACAAAGTCTTATCTTGGAATAATAGATGCGCGAAGACTCGTGAACAATAAATATGAGTTATGTACGCAAAGGGACAATTCTCATTAATTATGGTGGTGATGTAAGAAGTTAGAAGTTGTTAAAGGAATTTTAATTTATTACTCATGCATTTTTAAGCCTTCAATCCACTCACATTTCTTAAAGTTATTCACTTTTTTATTATTCATTTAACATAACATAACAGTAATATATTAATTTAATTTTCTTGCTTTTAAACATTAAGAATCATATTGCCTCAAAGCATCAGTTTAATTATTTAAAATGAATTTTAATCTGGATTTAGTGTTGTCAAAAAACCTCACATAGCATACATAATATTATACTTAATATTATACATTATAGAAAACCGCAGGCATCAAGTAAACTCAGAATACTAAACAAAATTTCTAATTAACAAATTAAAACCCAAATTTCTGTAGCTAAAAACTTTAAAAAAACACAAAAACTTAAGAGCTTTAAATCAGAAATATTAAAATATTCCACATTAGTTAAATATAGACTATTGTTTATTGTTCGAACGAAGTGAGTTATACTCGACTTGAAAATCAATCTTTGTGAACTAACTACTCTTTTATTATTTGATGAAAATTCGTGAAATTTGAACTACATCATATTTATACCCCGAATATTGTTTTAATCTATAAATAAGTAGTTAATTATACGTTTAAATTTTTATTTTCTTAGTTAATAGCATTCATTTAGTTTTACCGCACTTCGTTCGACCTATATGCGACATATACATATAGGAGCGTACTCCTAGTAATAAAATTATTAATTTTTATTAAGATTCCTTAGATGACTCATGATTTGTTTTTTGTCTGCCAAAAATTGCCTTTGGGCAGTCGAATTTAATGATTCGTCTTTTTAGGCCAGATTTGCAACTTCTAATACTTCTCAATTTCTGATACTTTTTGCAACTTGTAGAAAAAATTAAAACTTGTCAATATTATTTTAAATTTAGCTGGTGGTAGTTTTTAAATTAAACTATTAATTATCATTCAGTAGCATATTTTCCCGGAAATAGAATCTTTAAGCCAACATACTGATACAAATAAAACTCCACTAATCACAGTTTAGAACCCTTCATTAAGCGTTGTTATACAAATAGTAGATGTTCGCCAAAACACTGTGGTTATTCAATAAATAAAAAATTGAGAGTAAGTAAGCATTAATACATTAGTTTAAAAGCGTAAACTACAATAATCCTGGACTTCTGTAAACAAGTTAATTAGTAATGAGTTTATTGAATTATGTAAGGTAATTGATCACGATCGCTTTTGTTATTTCAACCATTGTTTTGTTCTCCACATACGCGACTGAGCAATTATTATTTTTTTATGAATGTGTACAAAAACCCATTTCTCAATATAAATATATTTGGCTGAAAACTTGAAACGATGACCTAATTAACTAATTGAACAATTTTAAAGTTTATTTTTTTAAATTTTCTCGTTTTTATTGGAAGATGTTGGGAAATGACACGAACAATAACTGTTTAACAATGGCGATTGCAATTATGAATAAAAATTGACTAAAGGAGGCATTGCTGTAAGGTTGAAAATTTCGGAGTGTTTTAAGGAGTTCCACTTGAAAGTTAGCTGTTTAGAGGTATAAGCTTAATGAAATGTCGCACTGTGTAATAAATTGTGTAAAGGTTTAGTAAAACTAAGTTAAAGTATTTTTTTTATTAAAGAAATAGTTAAGATTTTTTTCTCTAAAATAGTTTTTTTATAATTGGCAACCTCAAACGAATTGTTTAGAAGTATGGAAAACTCATTTGAAGTGCCTTGAATAAAATATCACCTTTTAAACTCCTTGTCATAATTAGTAAATTAATGATTAAAATTATAGTCAGGGCCATAAACTAAGTTCCCCAGCTATTTGTGCTGAGGATTAAAAGATTCGTGTGGGTGTTCCTAAGTGAACCCACGCTTTAGACTGCTCAGTAAACATTATCTTTGAAAATGTACATGTTTGTTGCACCAAGAGACGTTTTGATGCTAAGAACGAAATAACGTTTAGAGTGTTATTACATTACCTAGTAAAAGAAAATGTTAATTATTTTCCTGCCTTTGAAATTTAAATTGTATATATTAAAAAAGGTGAATGTTGTCTTACAGTATGCGTTTTCTTGAAAATTCACTAAAAAATCTTTGAGTGAAGGCGAAAGAAAGTTTCCTGTAAAATAAATAATAATGAAAATGTAAACAGTTGCAATATTTTTTTTAATTAAATGTCTCGTTCACATAATAATACTAAGACCAACCAGACGCAAGAGCGCCAATAACATTAACAAACTAAATTTAGTTACGATGAACAACTAATTTTTTAAACTACGTTTGTAAAAAACGATATGTGAGTACAATCAAAAACTGTTTCACATCATCTATAGGATTTACAATGTGGTTTGAAATTTTTAGATTAAAGGTATTTTTTGTTTGTTTGTTGTTCATTCAAACGTATTACTAATGTTCACGTGAATACGTTTAAATCGATATTACTTTAACTCAAAATAAAAACTTATTTGCCGAAAAACGTATTAGTCGTTATAAAGTATTTTTTGTGTATTTTGATCAAGTGATTTTGTAAACTTATATTATTGTGGAAAACGTTATTTGTGATTTCAAGGGTATTTTTATTGAAGAAATTAATTAAAAACTGCTCAAGTACACGAGTTATTTTCCCCCTATACATTGTATCCATCAACAAACTCATTCTACGCGGACGTCACCTAAACTTAAAACTTATTAATCTCATTGGATTTAAGGAGATGTTATAACAGTTCCGTAATGATAACAACGAATATAAATTGTAACTTCATGTTAGGGAATCCTGTGTCGTTATTGCTCCTTTCTTGTTAATGGTTAAGCGTAAAATTTTCAGCAGTTTCACACCAAGTCTATTTAATTCATATTTGATTCTAATTTGGTTTGCATTCATATTTTATTTTTTTCTTATTGAAAAATAACAATATATTTCAATAAGGTGCACCTTTGATGTAAATAATATTTACATGGCAAAAACTAATATAATCTTAAAGCTCATCACTTAGGCTACTGTTCGATAACTTAAAATTCTCACCAAGGCTCAAGCTTAACTTTTGTTTGCGTCTCCCCAATGTCAGACTTGGTTAATTTGATTTATCCTTTAAACAGAATAAGATAAGTTAGTTTTTACTATTAATTCGAAGATATTTTTGTCATTAGTTGTTAACGCTGTATACAATTAGCATGAAAAAAACTGTATGCTTGTATGATAAACAATAATTTTTTATGTCTAAACTAAAATTGAAATAAATCTATAAACATTTTAATAAAAAAATGCGGTAATAAAACAAGTTGTTTTTGTCAAGCTCGTGTTTTTCACACAACAATTAACAAATTTAACTTGTTAATCAAATGGTTGCAAAACACGAATACAAGGCGCTTATAATAAGCCGGCCAGCGGTAACACATCCCACCTCGTTTAGCCCGCGGGGCTCCGTAGCTTTTTATAAGACACGTGCGGTGTTAAAATTCAAATTCCCTTCTTTTCAACACTTGCTTCGTAAAAATATGCGGGAGAGGCGAGTATAAAGAAGAAATATAGATAGTAATTCAAACCAATTTTGTGGTTAAGCTCGGGAAGAAATATTATAGGCCGACATTATAGTTCGGTTGTTAGTTTTGTATGTGGAGAACACGTAAAGGCTAGCCGAAGGTGTTATGGTGGTTGGGTAGGTGGGGGGGGGGGGTTATAATCACTGTAAGTGGGACAGCCCAGCACCTGCGAGGCCGGCGCCTGCCACCTGCCCGCCTGGGGGAAGGGGTTCGAATCTGGCCAAAAATCTCGTCCTTGCCCCAAATGGAGCCACTTTCACGTTTTCAGCTTGTTTTGGCCAAATGTCACTTTCAGAATTTTGTATTTTTCATATACTTGTGGGCTGGTTAGTTAAAAATAATTATTCTTTTAATTGTGTGTGTTTTTTTAGTTTATTTTAAATTGCTGGTGTATTGACTAGTGTTTTGTGTTACATTATCAGAGTTGTAATTTAACTTTCATTATGGACTTCTTTGATGTTCAAAATTAAATAAACTGTTTGTACTGTAATGGCCATTAAAATACCTTCATGGGCGTGTACTTACATATATATTTTTCCCATGAAATAAATATCAATAAAATTTGAAAACTAATAATTATAACATTGATGATAGTTGTAATTAAAAAGGATTCAATAATATAGCGATTCACCCCCTGCTCGTTGATTATATGACTGTCAATTTAATTTCACGCACGAGCAAGTAACGGCTAGTACAAACGGTTTGTTTTAAGTAATGTCAGATACTTTTTACAATATTTTCATGGGAATTTTTGTCGGTAGTAAAGGTTTTTTTATGTTCATCGGAATCTTTTAGATATCTTTCAATAATCTTTGTTATGTTATCGGTCATTTATTCTAACCCATTCCTGACGTAAACTTGAAAGTCATTTGACTTTCAGCCTATAATAAGTATACACATAGAATTCGTTAGTTGGTATCGATGCTTAAAACTACAATGGCAAAAGAAAATAAATCCTGTTGAATTTTCCGATATACCTATGGATTGGATCATATTCTGAATCACAAATCGAGTAACTTGTATTTACTATCAGTGGAAATAGGACTTTTCATAGTAATGACGAATTGTGGGCACTCTAAATGATAACAAAAATTCACCATCCCAAACAATCAATAAAAAATTAAATAGTAATTAAAGAGATCATAATTTTATACCTAGAAAAATGTAAATTTGAACCATTCACGATTCTCTTTCCAGTTCTATGTAGATTACAATAAGAGGTCAAATGAACCAAAGAAAAGTTATGCAGACTAAGAAATCAGAGTCCTCAACTCGTAAAGTGGAAGCTATCGACCAAATCAAGCCTGACTTTAAGTCGTTCATGCAAGTAAAGTAGCCGCCAAACTTTCTTGGAACTTTTTAAAACTTATATTAGCCGTTTATAATAACCCCACCAGGACTTATGTAGGTCACTCGAGTTGGATCTTTGGAATAATAATCATGTCAAGTACAGTCTGTTGTAGTCGTTTTCATTGACGTAGAATGGATGCTTTTAATTTTATTGTATTCAAACTCAAATAACAAATTTGTTATCATCGACATTATGATAACTGTATCCAACACTTATGTACATAAGTATTTTAATTATGTTTAACAGGCCCTATTTTCCAAAACTGTTTTAATCATTCTAATAGCTTAATTGGTATATATTGTTGTATTAATAAGTTTTGTTATTCATGATGTAATGGAGTCGAATTATAATATTCTCTTTGATTTCGGTTATATGTATCGAATCGAAGTATGTTCGAGTAAGATTTTTAACATCGATTATAACGGTGGAGACGGATTAGAAAGCAAAGATTCACCGATGTTTGCCAGTATTTTTCTGTAAGAACGAAGAGTGTAATCATCGTTTACGCTCACAGATACCCTTACCGGGTCGGGTTTCGCGTCGTGTGTGTTATACACCCGACACCGTGGCTGAGGGCGGTGGATCGGTCAGCGCTAGGGCTAGGTCACCCTCCGGCGACCACGCTTGCCATCTGGCCCGGCCTACCCTGCACTGATTGCAGCATTCGGCTGTCTGCCCATCACCGACACACTGATTAACAGGTAGAAAGAACTTCCGGGGGTGTATTCAATATTACACCCCCGGGGGGAGGGGGGGTTATTTTTTTCGGATGGGTGAGAGTGCTGTATGATACTTCTTTATATCTCGACATGATTTACTCTCGGCAAGTGAATGGACTAATTATCGAGTAAGTTACCACAGAGAGAGAGCGAATAGTGCAATAATATACGCGTGAAAACCCCTAAAAACGACGTTAAATCTAGGAAAGAAAAATCTCCTTCATATTAATAGATGCTTTGTTTGAAATGTATTGTTAGTGATGGTGATTTTATTTTACATTTTGATTTTTTCGGACATTTGCCATCATTGATTAGTAAAAAGATACAAGTTTCACGACGTTTCGGAATCTGGAATCTGATCCTGTCTTCAGGTGGAAAAAGAACAAAACAAGATTAGTAAAACACAGCCAGCATAACCTGGACAAAAAACACTGCTAAACAGAAAACTGTAAAAGCAGTCAAAAAAACGCTGATAAGAAAACAAGAACACAATACGACACAGAAATCGCACGTGTCACAAGTATCAAGAATCTCCAATCAGGAGGCACCACGTCCTCACCCAATCAGGGCAGAGCTATGACTGTTTTGTTACTTAGTAACTGAGTTGTTTTTTTTACTAATCAATGATGGCAAAAATCTAAATAAAAATATTTTATAGATTTTCTTATTAGTCGCTAAAAGCTTGGATTTACGATGTAACTGTTACTAAAAGCTAGTTGCCCTATAATGTTATAAATATTTGTTTACTATAAAACACTCTAGGAATGTAATATACATTTATTTTTGGCCAGTTTCATAAAAATCCAAACTATAAACTAATGTTTAAACCAATGAACCTCTTGCCTTTCATTCAATAAACACTGTACAAATTTCTCCGACTGCTCACAATGTATTCAAAGTGAGGAGTCGAAAATAGAGACAGTTTTTTACAAGTATCACAAAGGAGGAATTAGAAATTGCCTACGTGACACGTAATGTACTTTCAAGTTCCCAGAATTTCGCCATCTCCCAGATCGTGTAAGCGCACTGTTGTGTCGGCAGACGCATGTTATAGCGAGGGAAGTCGGCAGAGAGTCAGAGAGGTAAATTAGCGTCGACAGTTCTGGGTAAATCCGCTTTTAACGAACACTTGAAATGAGCGAGGATTTCAAAACAAAGAATGCCTGATTGGGATTATTCAGTTTTTGTTTTGCTTTCAGCTTGATTCTTATACCTATGGTTTTGACTGCATTGAGTTGTCTATCACATTTCGTTTACTAAATACTTTTCTAGTAATATCTAAATATAAATACAGAAAATGTTTTTAGACTATATATTTTTTTTGTCTAATTTCTATTAAATGGAATAAAACCCAAACCCAAATAATACATTAAACCCCGAAATAGATTAAAGTACCCTTCTATAATACGACTGAGTTTACTCAACATTTTGATAAAAAATATTCAGCTTTTCACAGATGATTTTAACTTTACCATGGAATACTCTTCTCTAAATAATTTTTATTTATTTGAAGTTGAATGATCATGTTTGTAAAACATTTGCATCTTTTAAGTTGCACGTTTCAAAGTTAGTGAACAACAACTAAAAGTAGACAACACACACTAATTATTTATATTTCCTTCATTAATCTCTTTGTCAAGAGGTTTTCTTCTTGAAAGTTTTATTTTTATTTTTCCGTTATATAATACCTTATTAGGTTTTTAGCCAGGAAAAACTTACATAACATAAAACAGTCATCATTGTGTTTTACATAGTTATTTACACGTCTGGATTAATTAATTATTCGTTGACAAATCAACGATTGACTTATTACTTCCCAATACTCGTTTGAACAGCAACGCCTCGGTTCCAACTACAAACAACATTTGACCTCAAAATAAATACCACCGATAAATACGATATTTCCAAATACCGGGGAATCACGTTGGAGAAAACGTGATAATATTTGTTGAAGCACACAGCCGTGTTTTCACAAGCCTTGAAAACACTTTATTGTGTGCTTTCAGCAATGTTAAATCCACCTTCTAACAGCTAAGTAAATCCGAAATAATTTTTTAACGGGCGTGTTGTGCGCCGCAATCGGATCAGAGGAGAGTAGAGAAAACATCGCAGCAGCTGCCGTGGCTGTCGTGTGTTTGGCCGGGTTCCGCCACAAACAACCTGCTGCACTCTTATTATGGTTCTATTTTTGATTATTGTTGACGAGAGTGCAATTTCACATGTAAAACAGTGGCACTTTTGAAATCCATGAATCAGTCCCCGCACTGTAAGTGTTATGATATTACCACAAGCTTGATGTTCTGCTGCAAAAGAACCTCCTACACTTTTATTATGGTTCTATTTTTAAATTATTGTTGACGAGAGTGAAATTAATTGCACGTCTAAGGCTGTTGCACTGAAATCCATGAATCTCGTCCATGCACTGAAAGTGATTTATCAGCAGAAGTCTTGTGTTCTGCCACAAAGAAACTACTGCACTCTTATTATAGACCTATATTTTAAATTGTATAAACGGCGAGTGCTGTTACACAAGTAAACCTGTGGCACTAATGAAATTCTTGAATCTCATCCCTGCGCTGTAAAGTGTTATATTATTACCTGGAACATACTGCACTCTCATTATGGATCTACTATAAAATTATTGTTGAGAGCGCATTTGCACATGTAAAACAGTGGCACAAATGGATCCATGAATATCGCCCCTGCACGGTAACCACTGTATCATTACCAGAAGTCTGGTGTTCTGCTACAAAGAACCCACTGTACTCTTACTATGGTTTTATTTTTGAATTATCGTTGACAAGAGTGCAATTGCGCATGTAAAACAGATGGACTATTGCAACTATGAATCTCGTCTCTGCGCTGCTAGTGTATTATTGGTGAAAAGTAATGTTTCCTAATTTGAGCTTTCAGGTGAAATCCATGTTACATAATCACACTTTTACGTTTTTCATGTTAATGCGTTTCGATAGTTGTAACCTGGCTGAAGTCGTTGTTAGAATTAATCTTAGTAAAGTTTCTTATTTGTCTTTAAAATATCCAAACTATCTATTTTAATATTTTGTTGAAATGTTCAAGTGTCTTTAAACATATGGTTGATCCTTTCAAAACAGAATTCCTTTAATAAGTACAGTAACGCAATTTGACGTGCTTGCATCGTGAAATGCAGGTTGCTACATAGAACGATTGCGGTTGTTATATCTGGCTACTAATGAGTCATTCCTCAATCAATGAATCGGTTTTACTAATCAATTTATGAAAAAGGTATAATTTTATTTTACTCTTAAATGTTTCTTTATCCTACTAATTTCTGTATATATTGTATCCCAATCTAAATAAATCAAACACTTCAACTGGATTATTTGAGACAACTACTATAAGCGTTTTTTCCTGTTATTATTCTCAGTATCGCAGTCCCGCATTGACGCTGTATTTAGGAAAACTTAGTCAGTGATATCGTTTTTAATTTTAGGATAAAATTAATACACTTATTCTACCTCCCACAGTCATTAATTTTTGCTATAGCGTACATTGTGACGTTATTTAAAATATTTAAAATATCCAAACATCCACAAATCCAACAAATTCTCAAACAATTCTAATTCTTAGGCCCATTCTATACGAACGACAAATACGTCGCGCTAATGCCGCCAACGCCCAGTAGTGAAAAACGACCTTCTATATGGACGCTACTGTCGTCGCGCTATGCGGAGCTTTTGCTGTCGTGCTATCCTTCCAACCTTCTATACGGACGGCAATGTCGTCGCGCTTACCAAGGTCATACCAGTTTTGCGTAGGCTCAAGTACGAGTGGGTGATGAACAAGGGGTGGTTTACTACGGTCTATGCTTAGGCCTAATATACCTAATACACTGTACAATAACTGTTCCGCCGTTGTACAAATAAAGAAATAAACAAGAAATATGTTTATCCTCTCTTTTAATTTTCACTGACCCATAACTTAATTTTTACATCAGGCCTAGCTTTATTTTGTAACAGTTTGCTAAAGAATGTTTGATTATTGGATTTTTATTACATTAGATTACTCTGTTACAACTTATCTAGCTTCTTGCAATCGTTCAACACTATGCTTTTATTTGTTTGTTTGAATAGTCTTTAGACTTAACGTCATAAATTGGTGGGTGTTTCTCTATATCAAAAATAAACTTTTCAGTGTCGAACATTGTTGAGTCGAATGTCACTATCTCACAAAGTAGATTCACAACGAGAACGATGGGCTTCCCTCTAGGACGTTGGCGGCAATTGCGTCCGTATAGAAGGAACCTCGCGGCAATGCCGTCGCGTTAATAGCGTTCGTTGCAGGGCAGGTCGCGTTGAAAGCGTCAACGCCGAGTGAGCAGGGCTACCGCGCGCGGCAATAGCGCCCGTATAGATGCTACACATTAACTCCATTTACCTGCAAACCGAAAATTACCGCGACGCTAGTAACGCGACGCATTTGTCGTTCGTATAGAATGGGCCATAATTCCCTCCTCCGAAACCACCAAATCAGTGCATCAACTGGTGGCTTTCATCTTCGTCCGAGCCAGGTAGATGCAAGGTGCTCTCGCCCGTCCTTGGAGCCAGCCTCCATAAACAAGTGTCTCGGTGAGCACCTGCCGCCCCCCCCCCCCCCGGCCACGAGAAAGCTGGTTCACGCTCACAATCTCCGCAGGGACGGCGGGACGTCATGATCTACCGGGCCGGCCAGCAGCGATGCCACTCGTTATATTGCACCAGGTGCAACTCTTGCAGTCGACACTTGCCTGGCTGAGCAGCCCTGCGGGTACATTCGCTGCCAAGAATGTAATTGTTCATTGGATTGAAACTAAAATGTTACATTATTAAATCTTTTCTCTCTGTCAGTAGTCAAACCAATGTATTTCTCATCGGCGTTTAATTAACTTAATGGTCTCTTCTAATTCAATCACTACAATGAATTTTATAGTTGTTATTGAGGCAAATATCAAGTTTTGAAATTCTGAGAAGTACAGAAAATGTGTGTTTGTATTTTAGTAATAAGTAAATCAAGTTCTTTGGATAGTAAATGGCCAGCTATTTTGATTTATTTACGATGTGTCACAGATTTCATGAAAAAAATGTTTTCTGAGCATCAGTAAATTAAAATTATATTTAAGGACACAAAAGGAGCGTCTAAACTTAGATTACAGTATATTAGTTTCTATAGTATCAATATTGTCTTTAACAAGTAAAACCCCCAGGCCACCCTGCTTCATCAGTTCAATAGTCAGTAGGTATGCTGAAACGTCGTAAAGATGGCATCTGTAATTTCAAAAGATCGGCTAATTTACAAAAATGGAATAACAAACGGAAAATCCAGACCTCGAAGTAAAACCATTCTCTTGAAAAATCCCCGAGGATCCAAAAAATCCCTCGACAGGGATAAAAATCCCAAGAAAAACCTCCGCACATTGCACTCACTTCTCTTGCACTTGCAGCTGCACATGCACAGCCTCCGGCGGCGACTGGCCTTGCATTGTGACGTCACGTGTCGTGTGCGCTGCGGGCTTATCACCATTATCAGGCCCGTGATATATATGGGGGCAGGTATGGGAACCGCGGTTATTAAATCACTCCCGCCGGACACATGGGGTTCGCTCCTGATCCGCTTCGTCGCGACCTCGGTAAATCGCCTCGGAGTGAGTTATGGGAGTGTTAATTGCGGAGGTTATTGAGGGACAGTAACGTTCTCTGGCGGGGGACAGCAATGACGGTCCCCGTTCTCTGGACACTAATGACGGTCAAGTTACTGGGGGGGGGGGGCTTGTTACAAGCGCAGGGTGAGAGGGGAAAACTATGAGTAGCGTTAATGTAATGACCTCGCACATTCAGACAACGTATTGCAGTGGTTCGGAATGGTGAAAGAGCAAAAAAGCTATGGTAAAGGGATATGAATTTAGAAAACGATACGGGAAAGGTCAAGTTAAGGAAATAAACGAGGGAAGAATAATATTTAAGATTGGAGGCGTTGTTGTGGTACTGATTTGGAGAATGAGAACTTGTGGAGGGTAAAACAAAGAAAACGCAAGAAAAGTTAAGCTATAAAGTTTGTAAATTCCGTTCTATACAATTGATTACGGTAAATATAGATATGGAAGTGGAGACCTAACAACCTGAAATTTGAAAAAACCAGGTCCGTTTCGGATTAGTCATTATTTTGGATCAAGTGCAATCGTTTCCAAGAAAAAACAAAATTATAAAATGCATTGTGTAAACCTATAAAATATGTAAATACATGACATCGGTAAATACGCGAGAATGTTTTTTGCAGCCGTTCAAATATTTTACAAAAACTTTCTTAGAGAAGCTTCCGCCGTTTTCCCACGATAAAGACGCGCGATCGACTTTTGCAAGGTTATACTTCTGCCGCCGACACGTGAACTCGCAAACGATAAATACGCGCGATGAAATTCAACAGCAATTTACTAAAACATGTTCCCTCCACCTCGATCAGTGAGTAAGCACAGTCAAATGTCATGACTGTGTTCATATTTTTCCGAGCTACTCATAAAAGTTTACTACGATTATAAGAGTTTTGTATGTTTGTTGTATTTCGCGTGTTAGAAAACACGCATGGACGTCTTCCGCAAGGTAAGCCCTTCTCCATGGTTTTTATGTCTAACGCGATTAGGTTTAGAAACGTTCTCGTACTATGTGGAATTTACGGATCAAGTAAATGTAGTTTATTTGGATTCCACCGGTAAAACTTGAAATTACTAAATGTTTGAATGTTATAGACCTTCAGTTTACATTATAAATCATAAACTAACAAATATGCTTGTTTACAATATAAATCTACAATTACTCAGGTATATGTATTTTTTGCCATACATAAATGGATTTCAATCTATAAGAACTATGTTTAAAATAACTGGCATATTTTGTATTCTTTTAAATCAACTGTTTAGTATATTTCTATGTTTACATCAGGTGCTTATGATTAATAAGTATTTTAATTATAAGAATATCTCCATTTGTCATCTCCAACAAGTTTGATATAAATGCACAAAAATCGTGTTAGATTTAAAAGTTTATGAAACATGTTTCAGCCAACCTCAAAATCCTGTTTTAAAGTTAACCAACGCTATTATTTCCATCATAAAGAGAAAGTATGTAAAAAAATACGTGAAAAAATATAACAAACAGGTAATTATGAAAAAAATTGTCACACTTACTTTGGGAAGAAACTTCTCTTTTCGCAAAACGATTTCATAAACTTTTAAAAGTATATAACGAAATGTTTTAACATGTTGTAAGTGTGAGAATGAATTACCCCATCCGCAAACATGGCCGACGCAGTGTCGAGATTACTCAAAACACGTTAATGTGATGTTGTAATATGTATTGTTTTAATCTGCAGCACAATCTTACTTTCATTGTAAGGTACTCCCTGATGGATCGAGATAATGGAAAGGTTTTAAGATTACCTTAGCAGAAAAATTAAGCTTAATTCTCTTTTATACATATTATTTGGTAATTACTGCTTGAATTCCTCATTAATGATCATCCATATTGTTCATTATAACAGTAAAAAAATTATTATTTTACTATACGAACGGTTTGTATTTGAATTATTATATCCAAAGATAGGCAACGTCAGTAAGTGACTTACTTTTTAAATGTTTGAAACTTCTTCATTGCCTTAATAAAAATTTGCAAAGTGAAAAAACGGATTTGTTAGTTAAATGATACTGTTGTTAGCGAATTTCCCCCTATAGGGAAGTAACTATTACCGTACGCGGCAAGGTGAGACTGAAGTGTGGGACCACCGTAACTTTTCATTTTGAGGTCCCTAAGACCCCGAAAACATCGTTAGTTAATTTATATATATATATATATATATATATCAGTCCGTAGGCGAGATAACTTTTGTAAAAAAGTTCGATCTAAATGAAATCTGGAGTATTCATTTATAGCAATATTCATGACTTTAAGTTCGAAAACCAGCAAGATCGGTACACTCCAAGGCGGGGTTTTTACTAAATAAAATTTATTTTCAAGATTTAACATATTTATATTAATTTTATGTAAATTTAATGGTCAAAATTGAATTCAGCTTAAAAAATAAACAATTTAGCATTTGAATTATTACTCTACATCAATCGGTTACTGAGATATTGTAACTGTAAAATGCAGTACATTGTCTTTTGTTTTTCCCTGAAGGGACATAAACTATCCAAATTCTGGTATTTATACCCAAATTTTTCATTAAATTCCCCTAAAATGGGATTTAAAAAAATTATAATACAAACCAAATGATTGATTTAATTTGTTCATGTGATGGTTTGATTTGTTTTTATTCCTGGGTTCTGAGTAGATTGATAATATTATCTTTGCTGACATTTATGTACTATAACAAGTATAAATTTATTAAAAATCATCAGAATATGAATTATTATTAAGACATAAGATTATGAATGGTAAAATGGACCTTATTTAGAATAATATTTACACAAATATATTTACACATATTTGGGATAAATATCCAAAACAACAACGTCCCTAACTTATGTAGAATATGCCCACATATAAACAATAAATCGTTTAGAAATTAAATGATTATGCAAGTTTGCTGCAACAAGTGTATTTAAATTTTAAGATAAATAAATCATATGTTTGGATTTAATTTTTTAATGTGATTATTTTATTTGTTTTTATTTTGACTGATTTTAAATCATTGATTGTATGTTTGCTTACATTTTATACTATGATAAGGATACACTTATAAAAAAATATTAAACTAATAATCATAAGAATAACAAAAAGCCTATTGCTGGAATGGATACCGATGTGATTCCTATGATAATTTTTCTCATATCATAATCTCTTGAATTGATGTATAATATACTTTTTGCATTAAATACATAAAATGTTTGAAACATATTCCTTGACATAAGTTAAATAAGGTCCCATATAAAAATTAATTCTTTAGAAATTATCTGAGTACGTAGGTTTGCTGCGACGGGGGTGTTTTCTTCTTATCTCAATTGGAAACGGAATTTGCAATGTGCTATAAATTAAATACATAAACTGCAAGTTTTTACGAAATTATTAATTTATTTTTGAGCTCAAAGAATCGGTCATTTAATGATAGATTAAAAATCTTTTGATTTAAAGTTTATTTAAAAATTAAATATGCAAGTGTTTTTGACTGTATTTTATTTAAAACAAATGAAGTTCCTAAATTGTTTTATCGATTAGGTTTTACTGACTTGTAAAATAAAACGATTTTGTAAGGCTATTTCAAAAGGCAATTGTTTTGTGAATAGGACTCACTATATGGAACGAGAAAATGTTCAGGCTAAAATACATTCGTATGTAAGCCCAGTTCAAAGGGAAAATCGGTTCATAGAATCAGGAAAAAGTTCATTTAATTAAAATCCAGATCAGTCAATCGAGGTTTTATATACTGGATTCAATTATCTGTGAAAAAGCTAAAACAAAAATTAATTAATTACCAGGAAATTGATTTTTTACCAAGAAGTCAATTATTTATAACTGCTTGCATAAAATTTAGTTGTAGGGTAATGATCTTATAATGTGATGTAATTATTCATATTATGTGTCTTATGTAATTTTGGGTTTGTTATAGTGCCCTGATTTGTGGCTTCAAAAATTTTTTTTACAAATTGTCACTTCAAAAATCTAAATACTTATTATTAAAATGTGTTATAACATGTTTGGTAAGTACAATTTGTTTTAAATGGATTATAAGAACCAATACTCAATTAAATATTATAAATAAATAGAAAAGCAATGGGATAAACGGTGAAGTCTAATTAATAGAAGAAATATATTTCAACCTGATATTATATATACGTTTACAGTATCACCAAAAATATTTCCTTTCAACAGTTTAACGAACAAAACAGAACAAGTCGTCTATGAAAGTTATTAAAAAGGTTAAAAAACTTTAATAAAAATTAAACTGACTTTCAAATCAAGAGAACAAAATACATAAATGGTAAGATACCTTAAATCCACCTCCGTTAAAACACAAGGAGCTGTGATTGACTGAACCCAGCTCAGATGGCTTATTACAGCGAGTTCAGCAAAGCTTCGGCAACAACATCATCAGCGTGGATTACTGTAAACCGCTTAAGACGCGTCTACATCTTACTTACCTAAGTCAAGGCGTGCAGGAAAACTACTTTACAACATGTTCATAGAACACGGAAGTCCTCTGCTCTTTTCCTTCCTGCTCATAATCAATAACTTCCGAAGAAATTCAAAACCCTTCTGAAGAGAAGTTGTGGACAAAACCTCTATAAGGATTGTTTAGTCTAAAATTGGTAATAAGGGTTGCATTTCTCCTTATCTTAATATAGTATGATTATTTTAGGCTCTTAAAAGAAAGAATAACTGTGATTTATTAAAGATTAATTGTGTTTCTGTTACTTCTACTGACAATCTGTAGCCAAAACAATTGCTATATTATAGTAAAACGAAATATAGAAATAAATATTTTTCAACTAGAGCAGACAATTAATTGTATTGAAATTGAATTTGTAATCGTGAGCGATTAAAAAAAAAATTAGCATTGGAAGTATCCTAAATATAATATCCTGGAGGACGAATAAAAAATAGTCTACATTTAGAAGTATGGAGCAAAACAAACTGAAAAAATTCAAAAACCCATTCAGATATTTTTAAATTATTTGTTTTTAAAACAATAAAATAAACTATTCTTCAATGTACTTATGAAACGCTCAACTATTTACATTACATCCTGATATTAAATTGTAAAAAGACATGGGACCAAATACTACTAGGTAAAAATCAAAACTACATCTTTTAAATTATTACGAGTGATGTTCTCATGTGTCAAACACACCCCAACATCAAGTTTTTTTCTTTAAATTATAATTAAGTTCAAGCTTATTAAACTAGCATTAAGTTTTTTCCCTCACTATCGAACGACGGTAACAAGATTATTGGCGCAGGGCGTGTCGCTACGTGCTAGCGCGTAGCCATACCAGCGCGTAGTCTCGCTACGTGCTCTGCTCGGCTGCGCGACGTGACGAGGCGACACGTTCGCTGCCATTGTCACCGTGCACTCACAAACATCAACGATAGAAAATCTTAGAATATCAGTCACATATACTCGTTAGTTTATAAAATTATAAGGACAAAATCAACTGTTATCCCATAGTCACGGAATTATTTGTACTAGTGGCTTGAAGGGACTAAAAGCCCCTAATAAAGGTAAATTTAAACATTCCTTATTTATTTTATACCGAAATACCTTCGTAGCAAACTTTATTTTAGATGTACCGTATGTTAATATCTTGGACACAGTTTTCAATCAATTTTCACCATCACATATTTTAAGTAGACAAAGCAGACGTTTTTTGATGTCCAAGATATTTTACGTTTTTTTATGATGAATTTGAAGCAATTTCAGTATTTTACCCGCCATCACAGAATAGAGACCTTTATTTTGAACCCTCTTCCATCTTTCTTCGACTTGCCAGATGCTCACAATTTTGACGCAAAAATCGCCTTTCGAAATTAAATATATGATGTTTCTTCAAAAGTAGTGGTATAGCATAGAGTGACATGTTATTAGTATTACTAATTTAATGTGGAAAATTACTTACAGCTTCTTATCCACATCATTCTAATGAATAATTTCGTTAAATTTATTTATTTATTTATTTATTATTATTTATTCTATAACAAAAGAGCCTTCTATTTGAAACGTCATAAGCCAAATTAAGTTTTTTATAAAATTACTCACATTTCATAATTTTACCTTTAATTTTACAATGGCGATGGGAAAGCTTTAAAACCAGAACTATTTTTACTTTACTGCTATGTTTATAGAACCGAAAACTATCACAAAAAGCTAATATTAGCAGAACTACATTGTAATTAAAAACTTCACCAAACGACTCGTCTGCAAGATTTCCATTTGTTATCGACACCTGGATTATCAAACCACTAATATTTTGGCAGGGAATCATTGGTGAAACTTTAGAATCCAACTCCACTGTTAAAGTCTAAGTTAAAAATTGATATTTTTCTATATTTACAATCTAAATTATAACCAAAACAACATATGATATTATCATCGAAACGATGAAACAACATCTATATAAAGAATAGATGTTTTTCCGCATGATAGTTAAGTAAATAAACAATAATACTAACATGTGTAATCGAATAAAACATGAAAGATAAAAAATGATTATAATTACTGTGTAAGTACATTAACTTTAGCTGCAGAAACATTGAGAAAATACACTTTGCACAACACTTCGGTACTACCACAGAGAAGGAGCAAAGTACTACTGACGCATACAATTGCGTAGCGTAGGGTATAATAAAAGGAAGGACATGCGTTCGACTCCTATACGAGTCGGACATGTCCTTCCTTTTATTAAAGGCCTATCGTAAAAAATATAAATAAATACCCCCGTCGCAGCAAACCTGCGTACTCAGCGAATTTCTAAAGAATTATTTTTTATATGGGAGCTTAGTTAATTTATGTAAGAGAAAATGTTTCAGACACCTCATGTAATTATTGCAAAAAGTATATTATATAATAATTGAAGAGCTTACGATATAAAGTAAATAATAATGGGAATCACTTCGGTATCCACTCCAATAATACGCTTTTTGTTATTCTTATAATTATTAGTCTAATATTTTTTTATAAGTGTATTCTTGTTATAGTATAAAAATGTAAGCAAACATACAATCAATATCTAAAATCAGTCAAAATCAAAACAAATAAAATAATCATATAAACAAATTAAATACAAACATATGATTCATCTTAAAATTTATAAAAGCTTGTTGCAGCAAACTTGCATACTCAGTTAATTTTTAAAGGATTTATTTTTTATATGTGGGCATATTCTACATTAGTTAGGGAAGTTGTTGTTTTGAATATTTAATTTTGTTTAAATATTAATTTAAATAAGTAAATTTCATCATTCATGTCCTTATTTCTCAACAATTATTCATATTCTAATAATTTTTAATAAATGTATACTTGTTATAGTACATAAAAGTTAGGAAACATGTTATCAATCTACTCAGATCCAAGGAATAAAAACAAATCAATCATCACATGAACAAATTAAATTCAATCATATGGTTTGTAAAATAATTTTTTTTAATCCCATTTTTGGGGAATTCAATGACAAAATGTAGGTATTTATACCAGAATTTGGATAGTTCTTGTCCCTTCAGGGGACAATGTACTGCATTTAGCAGATCCAATATCTCAGTAACCGATTGATGTAGAGTAATCATTCAAAATGCTATATTGTTTATTTTTTTAAGCTGAATTCAATTTTGACACTTAAATTTACAAAAAATTAATATAAAGATATTAAATCCTAAAAATATATTTTATTTTGTCAAAAAACCCTCCTTAGAGTTAACTTATCGCGCTGGTTTTCGAACTCGAAGTAATA
This sequence comes from Flexamia atlantica, assembly GCA_035578135.1. Lineage (NCBI taxonomy): Eukaryota > Metazoa > Arthropoda > Insecta > Hemiptera > Cicadellidae > Flexamia > Flexamia atlantica. Next base: position 32,280,429 of record JAQJVK010000004.1, on the reverse strand, counting down.
AATGTCACTCTCGACGTATGTACCAAATTTCATCGTGATCGGACCTTCTTAACAAAAGTTATCGCGCCTACGGACAGGTATATATATATATATCCTTATATATATATATATGAAAATGAATGAACGGTGTTTTTGGGGTCTGGGGACATCAAAATGAAAAGTTACGGTGGTCCCGTGCTTAAGTCTTACCATGCCGCCTACGGTAATAGCTACTTCCCTATAGGGGGAAATTCGCTAAAACTGGATCCGTTGGACCAGGTAACGCACGTTGCTGATTAAATGCAAGGTTCGTGACTTGAGTAAACTCATGGCTCCACATATAAGTTATCTACAATGTTACTCGACGACATATTGGAATTTTCGAACCATTTACAAACATCCACGTTGGTTACACTGCCAAATATATCCATCACTTCTATCATATTTCAGCCCTAGAGTCATCGTAACACGTCATTAAACTGAAATTAGCTGACAAAACAAATTTTTGCAATCTAAGAATGACTTTCTAACTCTAGGTTTGTTTGTTTCTCTAATTGCAATAAACTAACTGAAAACCAACATTTTAACAAACCGTTGTTAACTAAATTGTTCATTTTAAATGAGTTTCACATTAAAAACAATCGAACGTTATTCATCAAAGGAAATCAATTATAAAATCGAAAAATATCAATTTTTAACTTAAATTTTAACGGTGAAGACGGATTATAAAGTTTAGCCGAACCATTGTATTCGTAAATTTGAATAATTTGGTCCATATACGTAGTGGTTTATTGAATTTAAGACTATGTAAGTTTAAATCCTGTGAGAAAACCGACTGTTATATTTTGTTGTGTATTTGCAGTAGCCTTTGGGATAAAGATCAATCGTAACAAAAAAACCCAACAAACACCCCCAACAGCTGAACAGCTATTTTTGGTTTTTTGGTTTATATGTTAAAATAACATATAATTCTTAATTTTGTTCGGAAGGAAATATTGAAACAAAAACTAGATCTGTATTATATTGTGTTTAATTTTATTTCAGACATATTTTATTTATTGTTTGTTTGACTATTCATTATGATAAGATCAAGCTTTGTATTCGATGTAAAAAGCATAGACAAATTTATTCATTGTGAAAGAGCCTCCAGAACTGACGTTTACAACAAAAATGGTTCACAAACCTGTATCCGTCGCAGTTCTTTCAAATCCTTTGGTGGATGACCCGGGTTTCGGTCTGTTTCAGATCATAGTCATATGATGCTCGAGTACATCCTGACCGCGCAACACTGTATATAACTAGGCCTAGTCGCGCGCCGTGTTTTCATTGTTTTTAACGTTTTTAATGTTTCAAATGTGTTGTGTCGTGTTTGTGTAATGCTTGTGGCAACGAAATCAAAATAATGGATTTTAATTTCCCTGTATAAGGATATGACTATGATCTGAAACAGACCGAAACCTGGGTCATCCACCAAAGGATTTAAAAGAACTGCGACGGATACAGGTTTGGGAACCATTTTTGTTGCATAGACAAGTTAACAATGAACTATTTATCACCTGGAGAAAAACCTTAACTCCTTAATGAGTTTTCTCCTTCACCAATCGCAATTAACCTAGTTCTAAGATTCTAAAGAGTGACAAACTAGACAAAGTTGTAGTTGAATGGCGCAGTGAAGGGTCTTTGGAACAGTATAGACTTGTGGAGTTACATCAAACCTCTGTGTTCTGCCTCCATAACATTGCTACGCCAAAGAGAAAGAAGATATCTTCTTTTTCCGTGGGTACACATACATTGCTCTATTGCATTGTATAATGGGGTCTAATGTTGTTCTGCTGCTTGAGGTAAATATTGATTCTGTTCACATTCATTGTTAACCGTTTCAACGATCGGTTTTATATTTGAAACATCAGATGTTGAGGTGCTGCTGTACATAAACGTCACGTCACGTCACGTCCACATACAGCCAATTCGGCGATTCCGGAGTGGTTGTTATTCATATTCTCATTCGCACTGTACGCAACGTCCTCATTCGCATCCGCTCGTCAGGATGCGACATCCAAAGTCACGGGGAAAATGTACCAAATAAGTGCCTCTGGCGTTTTAAATAAATACAGTGCGTCTGGCGTAAATAGATTACAGATATATATATATATATATATATATATATATATATATAGATCGCACTATCATTGTGGCGACTTTACACAACACCTACAGTATGACAACCGCCTCGAGGAGTTATGTATATTTAGATTGTTATATAGAAATACTCTAACTTACACTCAAGAAACAACATTATCAACTCACAATTCAAGTTTTTTTGTTACCTGTAAGGAAACCACAGAGACATCATTGTGACGACTTTACATGAAACAAACAAAATGGCATCCAGTAATATACATTACATTAAACTATCGTTGTGAACCCCACTCAAAATATTTACCATCACTGTGGCGACATACAGCGTTGCCAGTTTTCACTCTAGCCTTTATAAATAAATAAATTGTTCACTGAGGCAAAATGACGACCTGCCATTCCACTATCACTGAGGCATTCTGTTTTTTTTCTAATTCAGTAAAAGGGAATAGGATTATTTTGCTTATTCTCCAAATTCCTATTAAACGTTAGCCTTGAAATCTTTAGTACTATATTGTTTATTTCATCACGCGTCATGCAAGTGACCTATTCTGGGGCAAAATGACGGAGTTTAACATGGAAACAGTAAATCTCAAGGCCCGAAATGGGACTTTGGTGACGAATAGAGACCAAATGCCAAACTGGAATAGCTGAAGCTTTGCGACAATTAAAGGTTTTGAGGTTATGTGAAGCAATCTTATTAAGGAGTAAGAAGCAGCCAACTAAAATTCCGAACTGTCGACCGCAAACTTTACGAGATAAACTCATTGTTCTAGGAGAAAAACTTAAAAAAATTGATAAAAATTAAATTTGAAAAATAAAAATATTTAGAATTGATCATCTTTGAAAGTTTTATTCTGCATTAAGTTCTAGAGATTAAATTTCCCTTACTTTCTTGTAAGTTCGTACCATTTCTGTGGTCGCTCTCCACAGTACGGGGCCTTAGAGGCCTCGTATGTCAGGCTTGAGTAATTTCATGAAAGCTGAGTGTCTCGGCACATGATCCCAACACGGTTAAGATGGATCAGAAACTAACGATGAAATTTGGTTTATAACTAACATAGTGGCAGACTTAGGAGGGGGGGGGGGCTATAGGGGCTGCAGCCTAGATCAACAAATTTTCAGAGGCGGCAGATAAAAAAAATTAACAGCAACAATGAATTCATAATACATTGTTACAAAAAAAATCACTTGGAAAACAAACTTGTGGTACAGGAGGATTAGCTTACAATGCCATCCTCCTGTTAAAATGGTGAACGGGCTGTTAAAATGGTGTTTATGCCTGAAGTAGAACGGCAGCAACGGTAATCACTGATCGCACCGCGCCCGCCGTCCTCCGTCCTGTCCCGAGGACGACGCGACTCGATCCGGCCAAGGCGGCAGGCACGAATTAACCAAGTCCAATAATACAAATAAAAATTCTTTATAAGACATTTTTTTATTAGAATTCCATCATAAACTATTTTTTGATTAAATGTAATCGTAATACAGTAATTCTTTATACTATGTAGCCTAGAAATTATATTTTTAAATTTATTCAATCGGTATTATTTTACATCGTATTCCATTTTTCTATGATTGACTAGAGTTTATGTTTAAAAGCTAGGCTTAAGTCAAGATACAACAAAGAAATAATGTATGGTATTTCGTTTTGTCAATTTAGGCGACGATGGCGGTCTGTGATCGCGTTACAAAACTGGAATGTGTTGAGGAAGGGTTTACAATTTCTCTTTATTTCATTTCTACATAGCCTATTACGCAGCTACTTTTAACATATTATTCAAATTTTTGTTTGTCTTTAGTATCACACGATCTCGATCTTGCCGGAAGTCCGTACGGAAGTCCGGACGGCAAATTTCCAAATCCACCCCTGGTTACACAAATACATATAGGGGTACATTGCAATACAATACATTGCAAGATTCGATACTACTCAAACATCTGGCCACTTCCATTTAGGAAAGTGAAAAGTCGTTTAAGTAGCGTTGAAGCTTGCAAGGGTATGGATTGACAGAGAATGGATGAAAAATGTACCAAAAGTACGTTCAAATATAAAGCTAAGGTTTTATTCCTAATCTCTTACAAAATTCTGGTCATCTTACTCTCGAGGGTAACTATGAGAATAATAATAGATGATACACGGCAGATTTTCAGTGTATCTGGCAAAATTTAAAAAGTATCTGGTTACTGAGGGAACACTCTTGATAGCTCCCAATGAAACTTGTGTATATTCAGTTTTTCTACAGGAGCGTTAGTCGAATTATAATTTATTAAAGTTTAAATACGCATTATTAATGGGCTTAAAAGTGTACCAAGTGTCTGAAAATGAGTGATGTAATTCATTCCGAACATTATTCCGAAGATAAGAAAAAAATGTAGGTATTTTCTTTATTATTTTACTTGCCATCATACCATTGCAAGCTTCAATTACTTAAACATCAGTTCACTTTCCTGTACTAAAAAAAAATACCAGCTCTTTAAGTTATATGTTGAAGCTTGCAACTATACGAATTTCTGTATATCAGCCAAATTGAAGAAGATTCGAATATCAAAATCACTGATTCTTCTTACCTTTGTAGGGAACATTGTCCAAAGAAACTATCAGATTTTAACGAAAGTCTGGCGGTCATGGCTGTTGGATTAAAACATTCATCGCTATAATTATAATTTATATGGTACTTCACTCAATATTAAATAATTTATACGTGATCTGGGCATTGTCTTCAATTTGAAATGTAAGTTCAAGGTAATTATAGATTCCATCTGTAAGAGTAACGTTCTGGTTTTTTATTAGGCGATCAGGAAATTTTGTAAAAAATATCAATTCAATAAAACCTTTTAATGTTTCAGTAATACAATATAGGCTAGAGGCTGCTTCGGTGATGGTATTTCCATCGTAAGTAACAAATTAAAAATAGTGAAACTGTTCAAAAACTCAGGTCCCGGACCCACAAGCTGTTCATCCCCCAATTTTCTCGCACTGACGTTAGTGTCAAAACTTCTCTCAATACGTAAAACTTGATCACAGATGGCTGTGTTGAAATTGTATAATAGACTTTCATTAATTGATAATTTAGATATTTTTTGTTCATCTATCAAGACTTTCCGTTCAGTTGCAAAAGAATAAGTAAACTCTGTAATGTAATAATTCCTCGTTAATGTTCTGTTTGGAAAAAATATCAAATTAAAAAGTATTATTAATGTTTTTGTTGAATTTATATAATTATTGTAAATTATACTTGATTTACCTTGACATAAATTATTGTTAGCATTTCTTAGGTAGTGTTTTCTTGGATTAGTTAAGCATGTTTAAGATTGCAAGAAACGTTGTAAGACTAGAACCCCATCGGTTTAGTCTCGTTTAAGTCAGACCCATCCCCCTCTCACCTCATTTAGCCAACACTCAGAAAGAAAATCTATAATATTTAAAAGCGTATTAAATGAATGTAAATTAACCAGCATATTATTAAAGTTACTTATTTCTATATTACTATAACATATTAAGCTATCGGTAGGATTAGTATTTCCCAAACCAAAAAAATACGAATATTGTTCATCAGCATTTAGCTCAATATGTTGACTTTGAGAATGATATTGACGTCGCAGTTTCCAAAACAATCACCGTCCTCCATGTACGTACTGAATACTGCCCGGTAGAAAAAATCTAAATCACAATAACTTCAACTGAAACCAATTTATTTTTCAACTTATTTTATAACTTTCTGTTATATATTTTATAACTTTCTGTTATATATTTTATAAATTTGTGTTATTAAAATGACGTTTTAACCAAATAATTTACTGCTTTCAAAAGTTATGCATTTTAATGCTTAACACTCCCCGCTATGTTCCCCTCCCTTCGTTTTCGACCACCCGGAAAATAGGCGAAATAACTTCTTTAGTATCACCACAGTCCACTTTACAATAATCAGCAAAAATACCGCGTAATGCTCTCATGCATGCTCGAAACCCTCAGCTCCTAGAACCGAGGGACATACGCGTCCGAGAGAACCAGTGTTGCCAAGTTTTCCGGTCGCAGTATTACACCAAATGCCGTATATTGAAATATACACTCAGCGACACTAGCGCACCCACGGTCATTACATGAACTATTAATATACGTTTTAGGCGCAATATGACGACCAAAATAAAATTTCTAAGTCATCCTCATACGTATCTGCAGGTCAAAAGGAGATGAAATAACCCAAGTGTGCATATGACGACCATATACGGTCGTCATAAGCACCGGTCGCCACTTTGCATACACTTTTCCTTATGTACGGTTGCCACAATGATAGTTGGGTGAACATATATATATATATATATATATATATATATAATATATTTTATTTTCTTATTTTTACACGCCTAATAAAATACAACTTGTAAACTTCAGGTTTGCTACTCCTGTAACGATTGCTATTGACACCTGTATATTCGTTATCCTTGCATTTTCAAGGTGATACATTTTACTGACATTGACTATATATTATAAGCGAAAATCATCAGAACGAAATAATTATTATGCATGTCATCAATGTAAACCTTGAACACAAAAAAAAAATACTTTTGACAACTTTCAGTATAAAATTTGCTAACTACTAACAGCCAAATGGCCGAATAGACGATGGTAGAGGTTGTTATATACATACACGTCACGTCACGTCACGTCCCCATCCGGGCGATCCGGCCGTGTATGCTCCAATTCGATTCCGGCTGTGACGTGAAGTGACGTGTATGTGTAGCCGGTTCCATTCGCCTCGAAAAGTGACGTGACGAGTATGCATAGCCTCGCCATATTACAGTTGTCATATGACATTAACCGTCTTCTTAATTTTGCATTCAGGTAGCGGACTCATCTTTGGACATTGAAGATAGTCTGCTATTGGAAATAATTACAAAAACTGTGAATTATTCAAAACGGTTATATTTTATTTTACAATCAATATCTTTTAAAGTTTATAAGTAATTTGAAATAAGCATATTGTTTGTTTTTAATTCACGGGGTACCGGCCCGCCAAAAGACAGTGATGACTGGTTAAGCTTCGCCATTCGACAACATTCTGACAACTGCCCACGCTCACTCAAATCAACCTGATTACCAAGTTCTGCTCTGCGGTTACAAGTTTGATCGCCTTCACTTGAAGGTTCGGCTGAACCCCCTCTGGCCTCTGGACCGCATTTAACTCTGGTAGGTCTCACGGGAATGTCTGTCAATGGATGTTTTTCTTCAACATTCGTCTACTAGTGCGAACAAATATTGCAATTAGCGTAATTGTTTCACGTTTCTTGAGCCTAAAAATTGAGATTGATTAGGTGGGGGTTGTTATACCAGATAATTAGTGACGTTCTACTACAAGTTTGTAGTTCAACAGGGATTTATATAAAATAACAATGTGTCAAAGGAATTCTGAAACTATGGGGCACGGTATTAAACGTTATTATCCCACATAGAAAGTCGTAAACTATGTTTTGAAGCTTCCCACAACGAGCTAGAAAAAATGACCTCAACCATCCGAATAATATTTGTTATTGTTTTCTTTATACATGAGCTTGCGTGTTTAAAATTTACATTTCAAATAAACCTAACGACCTTCAATTGAAGTGAGATGAGGACTCCTTGTATGTCCTGATGATGGTTCACCAGAACCAAAAATATCGTCACAGCAACCTTTTTGGATTACTTGAAGCAGGTAATTTAAACCACAAGTAGTCTACCGTAATCGAGGGCTTGAAAACTAAAAAAAACATCTGGAAAATATTATAACTAGAGATAGAACAATTATTAACCCCCCTCCGAAAACACAATAAATCATAACCCATATTGAGCGCAGTCGGATTTCCTAACGGCGCGGAATTCGATGATACATATTTCTCAAGGAAGCAAACAAGACTGGGAAATGTTCCATTGATGTACGGCCAGGCGGGCGCGCGGCGCGGCGGGTGGCGCAGGGGGTGGGGGGGAGTGAGGGGGGCGGAGGGGTGGCGGGAGGTGGTGGGGGTGGTCGCACGCAGGTCGCGCGCCAGTCGTGCTCCCAGGCTCGCAGCGAACGCATCTCCGTGCACCACGCGCGACGCGAGTGACAGTGTACCCAGTGTGTGAGTGGCAGTGCAGTACACTAGTGTGGATACTGTGCTAGTGTGGACGGAAGGCACAGTGTGTAGTGAGGGGGCTTGACAGTGGTAGCGTTCCCCCGACACGGTCTGCTGCCCTCAGATCGATGGTGGACTTCTGCCTCTAGTTAGTGCTATATGGATTAAACTTGGATTACCCTGCAGGTAAGACTTTGGGTTGTGTGTTTTGTTTGGGGGTGTCTCCGTATAATCGATGTTGCTGCGATATATCTTGACCTTTTTTTGTATATAGATTTGAAAATATATAGAGAATAACATAAATATTAGGGTCGCCACTTATATGAGGGAGCTGTTCCTGAGTCAACGTTTTACATGAAATCTCCATTTATACCATTGTGAAAGCAGGCTACGTTACTACGAACTAAAAACAAATAACAACCAAATAATAACAAAAATGAAATAAAAATTAAACTCTAACCAACAGGGAAACAGTAATGTTTAACGTTTGTTTTGTGATATTATCCTTTACCATTGTCACCCATATAACCTAACAGTGTATCACGGCACCATGCATTATCAGTCGTTCGTTACATGTATGTGGCAATTTCATTGCATTATTAAGGCAAATTGTATTGCCCCAGCAGATGTAAATAATCATATTTTAAAAACTAACATTAATACATAATTAATTAGGATTTAATAGTTTGTATATAGTATGTCAAAACATTTAGGGTATATCATATATTCAAAATAAATTGTTTACCAAGAAATTAAATGGAAGGTGACAATTATAAACACTGAAGTAACAAACAACTAATAAAATACTAAGGGACCAACAATAAAATGAAAAACAATATTTATAAAACTTTATTATACTTCTCACATCAATAATAATATTAGACAATAGACAATCTTTATTGATCCGTTACACATTACTAGAATGTAATAGGACATGTCAATACATTGCAATTATACTTAATAAAAACACCAATGAGTAAAATATTACACAAATACTTCATAGACAATATATAACTGTAAGTTCTACTCACTATTAGTCACTATCCACGTGTTTCTTTAAAAAGTAAAATAGGGCTCCATAAAATAATACTACTAATTTAACCTTAACCTCTTTATATTTCGGGATTTTTAAGCATATTAATTACTTAATTATTAAATAATTTTATCAATATTGACACGGGCTTGTTTCTATTTATTTACTTTCTAACACGATAACATTATTAAATCCAACGTGAAACTGAGGTGACTTTAATATACGGCGGCAAACACTCGCTACCCCTTACAAACTACTAGGCCGTTCCGTCTTCAGTTTCGAGAAGAGGCATTAACTCGCTCCAAGTCATAAATTCCCAGCCATTAAAGTGAACGTAGGGGATGAGCCGGGCGTCGCAGCAGCTTCTACACGAGTAAACCGTAGTAAAATAGCGCTTGACGAGGTTTATGGCCTTTAGGGTATTTAATGGGGAGTTCAACAGTCGGATATTAAATTGACCTATTTAAGTAAGATAAGATCTTGTTATGTGCAAAAGCATTCGGCCGTAAAGTTGTAGTTTCCCGGTGTAATTTACGCCTGAGAAGGTCTTAATGCGGTCTCGTGTGTTCTTACTCGTGTGCGAAAAATGAGTGTATAGACGTAGCTTTTTGTCAATCTTTAAAATTGTCTTCTCATTTTTATTTTAAAGTTTAAAACCAAGTAGTTTTATTTCTCAAAAATCAGTTTAATATGGAATATGCAAATTAGTTGATTCCAAGTGAGCAGAATAAATAACTGAAATAATTATAGGGTGGTAAAATGAGCATTGTAATCAATACAAATTAGATGATTCCAAGTGAGCAGAATAGATAACTGAAATAAATACAGGGTGGTAAAATGAGCATTATTATCAATAGTGGGTCTTAAATAACAATTAATTATTTTTATAAATCTTAAAAATAAAATTTGCAACGGACGGATATAGTTATACTAGGCTAAGCCATTATTTTCGCTGATTTCGGTTTTGGTTGAGGATGATTTTTTTTATTCTTTAGTATCCCTTACGTGTGACGGAAAGTATTAAATAATTAACTAAAGAAGTCTACATATATTTTATAAATTAGAGCATAGCTTATATTTTCTTCTCGGTATAAAACATTTGTTTCGTTAATGCCAGTCATTTCTAATTAATTTGAGTTTAGGTACGCTAAAATACTGTAGCAACGTTGGAGCGATTATAAAATACTTGGTTCACTTAATTAAATGTTGATTATCGTCAAAATTCTAGTTACCCGGTTCGTACATGAAGACCTTGTTTAAAACAGCCAACGTAAATCTTTATACAAATGTAACTTTGTGCTTAATTTTATATAGGCCATTGCTCGGATAATATCAGTAGAGTTGCATTGTTTGATTTAAAATCATTTTGTTAGAAGTACGGTTTTATTTTGACTTAACTTCAGCCAATAATAAGTTAGGCCCTAGATAAAATTAAAAACTTACCAAATTTGGTAGTACAGCCTTTAGATGTCAAAATAATTTTGTACTTTTGAGACCGGTTTCGGTTTTGTCAAGAACCATCCTCAGTCATGCAATAATAATAATAATTAATAATTGTATTAATAAGTTATAGTAATTAATTAAACAAAATAGCCAAGGTATCGTTCCTACTTTTTCCTTGTACGCTATTAAAAATAACAATTGTAATCTGAAATGTAGTTAATTAATTCCAGTTTGAATATTTTCGGAAATAATAGATTTTAATAAACATCCTTGATTAAATTTATTCGGTATATAGACTAACTACTCATAATTTACCGCCAAAAAGGACTGCCAATAATGATTATTTTTAATAATTAAAACTTACAAACAAGAATAGTTTCTAAAAACGGTTTAATTTTTCATCAACATCTAAAATAATCGACGACGCGGAACGACTAGATGTGATGGATCGATACATTATAACGAACAATTGACCAGTGGCTGGAACTCTGCATTGGTGTTGTCCGTGGACAAACACGTGGGCAAACACGGACAAGCAAATACTCATTTACAAATGGCTAGAGCAGTGTAACAGTGCTAGTTGTGTGCTCGGTTGAATAAATATAACGCATTATTCGAGGGCATGCCTTAGTGCGCCGAGCGCTGTGGCATGTTCCCCCGCGGGCTCGCCTCTTTGCTCCAATATTTACCATGGCTTAATGGAACGATATTCCGTGCGCCTGGGACACATTGCCAAATCGATTTAAACCCATCTTCGTCTTGAGATATGCGGTTAAAGTGTAGACGTTGGGAGAAATAAATTATATGCTCGCAATGTTAAATCTATATACTGTAGTTTCAATTATTCATTTAAAGGAAAAAGTTGTGAAAACACTTATTGGTTTTGGGAATGTGGAGCCTTTGTATTTTCAGCATTTTTGTTGTTTTATAATATAATCAAAGGAAGGTAAATTAGTGGACACATTATAATTAACAATAAATGTTTTAACATTAGTTTATTAACTGGAAAACTAATTAACATGCAAAAACTTGTGCGTGAGTGTTACAATGTGTCTCATTCAAAATATACCTCCTTTCGTATAGGCCAGTTTTAAAATTTTAATACAAGGTCTATAGGAATTGAACAACAAATGTACTACAAGTAAAAATAATAAACGTAATAAATATTAAATTATCGTGGTTTAGAACCAGAAAAATCGACGCTGTCGCTACGATTTCATGTAGGTATATTTTAATTAAATCTTATTACAAATGCCTAACTAAATGAAAAACTATGAAAAATAAAAGTGTAGGCCTAGTCTAGGTTTTTGTGTTTAGGATTCATCCCCATAAAGGTAGGCGCAGGCTTGATAAATAACACGTCTGGCGTTGGACATTATCTGAAGGCGCTCTCAAGCGAAAATATTCATTATTCTCGCCATGGCTTTATTTTACCTTAAACCTCTCTCCAACTAGTAAATACTGCACCTTTTTTCTCTTTGTTGGCTGTGTCGGAAGTGGATCGTTATTATTTCCGGCTATTATTGTCAAATAAGGTATCTTTAGGCTATTTCTCCACAGCGTTTCAATTTTTACAGTAGGCCTACATAATACAATATTATTTTTAATCTATTTAGGCCTATTAGTTTTATTTTTCATATAATACTTACCGCATATTAAAGTAATTAATTTTTACCATGAGGCAATAAACAGTTTTTCATTTAGCTTTTTGACAGTTTTCGTTCAGTATCAACAACAGATTTTGTAGTGGTGCTTGGTTTCCAAAAAAATCTTAAAAGAAGGCGATCAATCAAGTCACACCATACTCATTATTTATTAGATTTTTCATTAATTTAGAACTACGACATATAAAATGCAATTTTATGAACACATTCCAAACGGGGAGGTAACAGCCTGATCGAGAGCGACATTAGACGTCGACGTAATGACGGAGATCATTATTCACCGGGCGATTGGCGACGATCTCGCCCTGATTGACGGGTCTGCGAGCGGGGAAGAATGGATTCTTCCCCCGTCCATGGTGGCCGCAGTTGCAACGATATACTGCAGAACCTCGGTAATGAGAAGATTACAAAAAACTTCGATAAGTGCACTTTTCAAGCCTCCTTGACATTGTAATCTATAATAATTAAATATTAGACATTTATTGTAAATTAAATTGATTTTATTTCAATTCTAAACTGTAATAATAACTGTTTGTTTAAATTCATCATCAAAACAAAGTTAAGAAAATGGTCAGCTGTATTTCACAGATAAAACATAGTCATACTTTTTGTCTTTATAAAAAAACCGCAATAAGAAGAGTCCATTGATAACAGACCGTCTACATAATCCCCTTGAGAGTCTTGTTATCAATGTTCTTCTAGACATGCGTTTTGTGTAAATGGAAATTGTGTTAGATCTAGTTCAGCTACCGCATTAACCGTTGACCATTTTACTTCCTTGAAGTGCCTTTTCCTTGAAATATTTAAAGTTTAATTTATAAGTGTATTTACTCAGCAAGTGTGTTAAATTTTGTACGTTTCATACCACAGGCTACTTATCAGGCTTAACCTATAGGCTTATACCGAAAATGTCCAGTTTCGATATTTTTACAAGAGTCCTTAGCCCTTTTCAATTTGTACGGCGAACCATAATATATAAAAACCGTGTACAGGTCTACTAAAATATTCAACCAATTAAGTCAATATTTAAGGTAGAGAAGTGGTTCTTGAAATGCGTTGTGTTCTTAGATGACCCAATATGGTCGTTCTAAATAGAGGTGATATAAAAAAATGCAAAAACCTTTAAAGAAAATAGTGTTTTCCTACAATATAGCTTGCTGATGTAGTAAAAATGTATCTGAATTTGTAATCAGTAACAAATTTGGCATGTTATAATTCATAAAAAATGAAAACCGTGGTGGTCTGAATGGTTGAATTAATTTTTAAGTTCGGTTTTCATTTTGTCCGATGATAGAGTTTGATTGGAGTTCCTAGACGGGGGCTCCGCGCCGGCGCCGGCGCCAAGCCCCGGGGACACGGGTATCAAGAGGCAGGAGGTCCGCGGCCCGGATCCTACGGGGGTGCAGGATCCTTCCGGGAAGTAACACTTATCTTGGAATATGGTGTTATTGTGGGGCGATACTGTACCTTGCAAACAATATTCAGTAAAAATGAAAATCACATTAACTTTAGCTAGGCCTATTTGTTATTTTAAAAATGTATGAAGCTTAATGTTAAACAATTAAGGTATAGTCCTAATCCCACCCGCATTGATAGTAAAAGTTGATACTAAACAATGTATTAAGCCTACTGTTAATTAAGTTATAGGCCTAATGCCACCCAAGTTGGTAGTAACGTACTTATTTATTATTTTTTGCCCTTATTTTGCCTATTAATAACAATCTTATTCATTTCAGATTATTAGTTTATAATATACCATTAAAAACCATGAACGTTTGGAACTAACCTTTTTTTTAGAATATAAAACGGTTTGATTTTAAAACTTAATGTTATTAAAATTTTACTCTGGCGATAGAAAATTAATTGAATCAATGTTTAAAATATAACTTACGGTGATCAATGGAGGTTTAATCAAATAAAAGAACCAACATCACCAAATCAAACAAAATGTTAAAACTTTCACTTCCAATAAGATTTTTTTTCAACTTCAAACGCAACGGCTTCCCCACGACGCAATACCGAATTTGAAAGGTTTCAGCAGTTTTAATTAGAACCACTTTCAAAGCGAACCGAACAACCGATGCCAACAGAGATATTCCAACAGTCGCGAGTCGGCGCGGCGCCGCGCCGGCCGTGCAAACAGCACTGGACTCCGTGTTTCTATAATAATCGCTCCTCCGGCTTTTTGTTCGGCGATCGTTTTAATTAAAGTTTATTCTTTGAAGGGAATAACGATCGAAAAAGTTCCGCCCTCCGAGCGAGAGAGGAATCTCCCGCCAATTATGCGGAGGAAGCCACGGCGATCACCGGAAGTCGGGGATCTTTGCCTCCGTTTCCGGCCAGGTGACTGACTCGGCACTTGACGGCGATTAGCTGGAGATTTTACACCCCCTCCTCCACTCCTCTCGACGGTGATTTTGTCATTTTATCCATCCGGAAAACCGAGACTGTTGAAGACCGCGCTTTCGAAGTTTCCCTGTTTCCGGTTGTGTGTAAGGAAGATAAAAGCTCGAAAATGTATACATTTTTATTATGTAGTCTATAATTAAGTGAAAATAAGTATTTTTTTACTTAAGGATGTAGTCTATGTCATATTTTATTCTAGTGCATAAGGTCTACAATAAATCTACGTTAGGCAAGCTATTGAAATATGAAAAACTCTCAAGGAACACAAAAAAGTACATTGAACATAAAATATTAAAGAGGATGTCGGTAGAAGTTTTAAAAAAGTTTACGATACAAATGTTGTTCACCCTTGTTTGTGCTTAACAAGCAGATATTTATTTATTTACTTTTTCTTTTTAAATGTCCATCTAAGCAACAGATGAAATAGGTACATAGTCTAAAAATCGTATGTCCTGTGCTTTTCGTTGTACATCAAAGTTTTATAATATTGCAAACCAACATTTGAAGTGCAGAAAACGATATAAATCAATATTTTATATATTAACAGCTGATCGTGAGGAAAAGTGGCATGATGCATCTACGATCACGTAATAAAAGCAATCATATTCATTCAAATCGTATGAACGTGATGATTTAATTCCCAGTTTTCATTCCTCAACCGCATTTTTCGCTTGGTATAACCACACCCCGACGTTAGTATCCCGTGTGGGTGTGGGGTGCGTTTTATGAACGATTTCGGCCGTGAAATCCAATATATTCGCGCTTTGAGGGAATTTGACCATCAAAGTCATTAAAGTTGTGTTGAAACTGTCAGTGAAATTAAAGGTAAAAAAGATTAAATAAAAGATGGATTAAACAACCGGAGGGGATTTATTGTAAGCGTTTTCAACTATAACTTTTACCTCGAGAGTAACTAAATAACTAAGTTTTAAATTAAGTATTTAGATTGATCTCAGGTACGGAATATCTGCATGCACTGAGCCAAGCCTTTGTTTATTTTTTTAATAATATACACAAAAGGAAATCTATGACCAACTTAAAGCATTTGTAGATAAATTGGCGCTTTATGGAGTAGGAGGATGGGATTGTTACTCTTTGTCATGATTTACTCGCGAGATTAAAGAGTAACTCTTGATTCAAATTCAAAATGAATACTGAAAACCAATATGAATGAATCATCGTCATCCGATCACCAAAAACCCCTCGATACTCAACCAATTATTGTCTTGCCAATCAGTACGAATATTACTCGCTCTTTTCCCTTTTGTTTTCCATCCTTTCACTAAACTCTAAATTGAAACCTTTTGATCTGACAAATTAATTAATTGCGAGTCGGATTTATTTGGAAACAATGTGAGAAGTGATGATGAGAACTTCGAAGCAACAGAGCAGTTCATGGGAATACGCGGCGTGTGCAGTACGGGTGCGCCTTTGATGTTGCCGATATGCAACCAGCACGCAGCCCTGTGTGGCGGGATGCTCGTCTGCTGTTGAAGGCGTTTGCCACAACAAAAGCCACGTTAATTAATAATATCGCTTACCTTCGTTATACTTTGAGCTAGAAGATTGTTAACAGATAATATGTTAACGTGCTTCAATTACCTTTTTACCTGTATAGTTTAACTATTTTGTGATTAATTAATGTTTAAATTATTATGGTATTTAAAGTGTTTCGTAGATTAAAATTTTATCTATAATTAATTTAGTTAGGATAAAAAATATTCTTAATACACGTATTTATTCATCTAAATGAAGTATAAGAACAAACCAAAATTAATAAATAGATATCTATCACGCTATTGGGCTTAACCAGCTTCCCTTACATTGTTTTTACAAATAAATAAACTCATTCAGCTCGACGATATTATTAATTATTTTCATATGTAAAATTATGTATAAGTATGATCTTATTTTACTTTTGTTTTCGCAAAATGCCTCTTTTAGAATATGATTCTCTTCTGAAGGCTGAGGTTGCAAAATAAGTGATTGCTAAAAAACAATAAGCATAAACTAAATATCTGAGGTAGGCAAACCATTTCAAAGAGCTCCAGTATAAAGCAATTTATTTATGAGTGAAAGTTTCTTGTACAACAGGAAAAGCTCTAAACGTTGGTCAATACCATGTGTAAATTAAAACAGGAAAAGTCTTTCAGTTGGAATCAGTTGAAAGTTAAGGCTATTGTGAACTGTCCATTTATGCAGTTGCCGTTTTTTTTTAAATATACGTTTAATTTATGGAACGTTGTCACATCTGAGTTTAGTTTTCAAATCAACAGTAATAAAGGCCAATCATGTTGTTTTTTATTCCAACCAACGTAGTTTCTCCCGTAAAAATACAAACTCAACGACTTTGCAAACCTAAAGTGTTAAAATTAAATAATTGTAGTTTATGCAACGATTGTATAATGAATGTCTTTAAGCCACGAGTGAGATGTAAGTTAGGACACGAGCGAAGCGAGTGTTCTAAATATCTCACGAGTGGCTTAAAGGCATAATACAATCGTTGCATACACTATTTTATCTACGACCAACAATATACAACAAAATTTCCCCGAAGTTAAACAAAACTCATGACTTTTAATAATGATGGAATAGGTCAACTAAAATTTGAGGTTAGGCAAATAAGCAGACTGAACCATGAATCGTTGTGGAATAATCAGCTGATGGGATAAGTAAACTCAAACATGAATCGTAATGCAACAATCAGCTGATGTGCGAATTGCGTAATTGTTATTATGACACTACTTCCGTCAAATGCCGAGCTCTCATTGGTCTAGAACCAGTACTCTAAAGTGACTCCAGTACTCTAAAGTCGTCATTAGAGTACTGCTTGGTTTTTGGTTTTTTAATGTATATCATTATAATGTTTATTGTAATACCATAATTGGTGCTTATTGCAATGGTCGTAGATAAAATATTTTAATGCTCTTTTAAAAGTAAACTCCCTTTAAGTAATAAGCTTATTTATGCTTGATTTTTAAATTTTATTTATTTTTTACTTATGAATTAACATTTTTGTGAGTGCTGAAGTTTGTTATTCACGGGACTTAATGCTTGACGTCTGATCTGAGGATTATAATGCCAGTTTTTATGGGTTTTAGTTACATGCATTTGTTTAACTAAAACAGGTCTACTTCCGTCACTGTAACAATATTTTCTTTTCTTAATTACATTAACACCAATCGAATCTTTTTAAATTTGAGTGACTCTGTAGAACTGTGAATCACTTCACTTTGATACCACTCCACCGACTCCCTTAGTCAGCAATGGAAGTTGAAAGTCGTTTTAAAATGGGTGATTTAATGTTTTACTCGGTCGCCCGGGGAACGATTCCGCGACCCGAGTTTAAGTTAACGCAGGCAAAGTTTACAGGCAATAAGAATTCCCATCACGGCGCGCCTCGAGCCGCGGTTCCCATATAGTAAATCACCGCTTTCACATTTAACCCATTCCCTAAATGTATTTTCCACAAAGGAGAGTTTAAGGGATGTAAGCCCAAAGTAGACGAGAGAAGAGATGGATCGGCTACCGTAGTGTGGAATTTATTGTGTAGAGCGCGCCTTTAGGATTTTCTGCGTCGCTAACCACGGCGGGATCAAAACTTAAGCGTGTTCGGTTTAAATATTAATTTTGACATGGGAGTGTAGTTGCAATTCACTTAGGTTTTCAACTTGTATGCATGCTTTTGCCATTTCATAATATACGTTTTGTACCTACAAAAATTACGCAAATAACCGATCCTTGTAATACTAGTGAATTCAATAAACCGCGCATCGAGAACAATAATTTATTTTTTATTGCTCGAATAATACGAACACGGTTACCACGGTTGATACGAACTCTCGGAAGCCAAAGAAAACAACAACAAATGGGACAAGTAACAACGTAGCAAATTATTACTTGAGATACATGTAGAATTTACGGTGAAAATGACATCAGTCCAATTAATTAAGAATATTCCATCGGTAAGAAACTTGCAGTTAATTTGTATGTTTTTAAATAATAATCCCTGACTAATACACCCAAACTCTTAAAAAAAATCGTAAATGCATTTTCATCAGAATAATATTTTACTAATAGGAAATGGGTAAAGTTTATAAAACATAAATTTATTATTTCCTGAATTCTACCTTGTATAAAAGAAAAATGTTCGCAAGCTCAACTCCTGAACTGAGAAAAACTTGGAAACTACCTGAAAATAACGGGAGTATCTTAACCCATTCGTTAGTTAAGTGAATCTTAGGAGTCCGGGTGGTGGGGGGGGGGGGTGGAGAGAGGGAGGGGGGGGGGTAAAAGGTGAGCAGCATACAGAAATAATTAGCGACTGGGGGCTACGCGGGCAGCATCCAACCTCGGCACCCGCGGCGGCCGGCAACTTGGCCGAGAAATTGAGTTTTGTCGAAAAGTTTCTGTCCTAATGAATGTACCTGTTACCAGTCAGCCCACCACTTATAGTATAATTTGATTTACATTACTTCACTTTCTTGGAGTCGCAATTTTAAGCATCGCGAAAACATTGTATTAGTATTGATTTATTATGCTGGGTACTTTCTCTTTTTTTAATAGGATGGATGAAGGAATTGAGTATTTTATTGCTGAGTATAGAGGAAACTATAAAACAAAAATATCAAGAATGTCTTATCAAGAATATTTGACAAAATTCGATAAGTTTGTTGAATATTGAGAAAAATAACAGAACCACAAAAACAAATCTTGCTATTATTTGCAATGTTTGATTATGATTGTTATTTAAATACTCTTAGTCCTACGTGCACTATCCTACGTGAAAAAACAAGAAATAACTTGTATAAACTAAAACTGTGTTATACAAATTTTATTAAATTCTCCAGAAACATTCTCCAAAAATATGAAAGAAACCCATCTCCTGGGGCGCAATATACAACAATGTAGCTTCTGATACAGGCATCCAATATTCACCAGATGCGTTTAAGTCGGTGTTAGGAATGTTTACAAAACACCTAAATCTACCCTTCAACCTCGCCTCAAACATTACATTACCAAGCCATTTCCTAAGCATCACTTATAGAGAACTATTTTAACTTGGGATTTTTTTTTAATGTTAACGTTTCTATAGTTTTCACGTTTTAAAGATTATTCGTGTATGTTATTTCAGGATATAAATTACTCCATATCAATATACTGTTGAATTATTTGGTTTTAAAATAGTCCAATCTGAAAGAAATATATTTTAATACAATGTAAAACTTCTACTACATATGTTACTGGCCAGTAAATTTATCACTGCGTATGATAAATTTATAGTCCTAACAAATGCTGGTCGAATTCGTGATGCTAATAAGGTATTTACTTTTTAAAGCCTCATAAAAAGGTTCTTTTGCTTATTAAAAACTAGTTTTTGTGGAGAACAATTAAGGAACTGATTTTAAATTCCTAAGTTTTAAAAATATTCTTAGTCCGACTCATAAACCGAGCCCTAAGTTGAACCCTAGGCATCTTTTGTTACCGCATGGATAAATCATGAGCAGTAGCATGCAAAAAGTTTGAAAAAGTAAGTGTAAACAACTATGCTGTGTTCTTGCTAGATAAACATAGCAAAAAAAAATTATTCATACATTTGTTCTCATAGATTTAAAAAAATGACGCAGCAAACCGTACGGCTGTCAGATCGTTTTCACGTAATTGAAATGTTTGCCAATGTAATTTGTTTGTTTTTCCAGGCAAGTTTTCTCTCCGGAGAACATTTGGAAAGCAAACAAATTAAATTTGGCGGAAGTGCTCGAAATTGAACGTTGAAACCGCATTAGTTTAATCCTCGCCTTATCTGCGATGAATTGATAAAAATACCATTTGTTTCAAACTTTATGCTACTCCATATTCTTTCATATTTTCTTAGGTCTATTCTATTCACTCTACATGAACATGTAGGCCTTTTTAAAGTAAAGCATACGTTTAAATTATTTTTATTACTATTAAATGTTTTAAGGAACTACTAGTAGTAGGACTAAAGTAAATGTTTGACAATTCTATTCCTCAAACTGTTTATTATTTATTATTTAATGCCATTTTCAGTTGCTATAAGTAGTAAATGTTAACCATTTTCAAAGCTGTGGTCTTAGTTATCAATAACTAAAGATGAAAAACTTGATCAGCAGTTTTTTACGCCCATTAAAACTGACTATGTGCAAGATGTAATCACTGAATTCTGCAATGAAGGCAAATTCTCGTCATCAGAGATTGTTGAAATTTTCGTTTTACTAATTTTGCAATAGTGCAACATTATTGTTTCATGATTACAACTAAAAATAAATTGTTTTTAAAGCAGATATAGGCTATATTAAACTTTTGTTCTTGTGTTCTTGTATTTTAAGGCTACAGATAAAATAGCAATGTTTGATATTTACGCAAATCATTCTATAGTTTCGACTAGTTGCATTTGAAGAAGTAAGGTATGATAAGGCCTATGCCGCTGAAGGATTGCTTTAAACTTACAAAAATAAAAGGTCGAATTAAAATTTCTGCCTTATTAACGCTTACTTAATAAACTGAATAAAAAAAATACAAGTTCAGAAAAGGACCCCATTCGGTTTGGTGGGCTAATTTTATTCTTCTCTTCGCATTAATGTATGTTTCATTACCCGCGGGGTTTGTCCCAAAAGGGGAGTTTCGGGGGGTTGTGGTCTCGGGTTGGGGAGGGGGGGGGGGGGGGGGGGGGAGGATGAGCGCCCGACGGTGATACACGGCTGATCTTAGGCGTGAAATTATATTTGCATTGTAGAGCAGCGCAAAAAGCCCGTCTGCGTCAGGGCTCGTTGCCCCCCCCCACAACTAACCCTCCTCATTTATTATATTGCGGTTTACCAGCATTTAAATTGTGTTTTCTACTCGTGAACAACAGATTTTCCCGGAAAAGCCATTTGTGAAAAGACGAGGGATTTCTTTGCTTAGCGGCATTAACTCGGTGTGATTGAGATGAAGATTAGCCTTTGAAACAGAAGTTTCATTATTTTTTTTGTATAGAGGTTAATCATAAACCATTTTTGTCCCTTGTAATATTAGCCACTTCATTTCACGCCTATTACCTAACTGTTCATTGCAGATACTGTTAGCTGTATATCCTTTTTAACAAGTCATTGGCTACACCCTAGTCATTAACTTGAGCGTGAAAGCACATTTTCTAGAAAAAAATTAATCAGCAAATACTTTAGAGAGGTTTTAATAATGTTTAATTAACTCACTGACATTTCATAGAGATAATCTGTTAAAACGTAAAACGTTGTTCCATGGGTAGCTTTTAATATTCGGAAATATAATTATATTATTTATTATTTCTGAGAATGTAAATTTAATGATTCTTTTTTAAATATTTACAACAAATAGTAACAATTAACCGTTTGATTTAATGTAGTCCTTTTCAAACATGTTCTTTGCTTTTATTTCTGGTAATGATGCGTATGAACACGTACTTGGATTTTCAACAATCATTTATCCCTATTGCAGTGTTCGTTATTAAATTTTCCTTACAGCTTTTCAACATTCTCTTAGTTATTGTTCCTATCTTACTGTATATCTAATCATCATCATTATCGTATTCCAATTATGGTTATTAATATCTTATCAAAGTATAATTTTGTCTTTGCAATAACATTAAGATTACGCGGTCTTTCTTTTGATAATGTAGGCCTAATTGTATGTTCATGTCATATCCTCATCTTCCAAATATTACAGTTCCTACCAAACTTGTTGATCACTGTAGTCTTTTTCCCCGTAGGGTTTAAGTGAAACTTCTAAGTAGAAGTTTGTTTTGTAAAACTTAATTATATTTTTAAAACCCCCATAAAATCTAGAAATTTATGATAAATAATTATCAATCACATAACATTTTCTCAGTGCATCATTTCTTCCCCTCTCTAACATAACCTACAGTCGATTTCCAGGGCCGCAGCCACGATTGATAAAAGCCACAGTTTCTAGACTGCTGCATAATTTGTAACCGCGCGGGACAGTGGGCCGTATTTGCCGTGTATTGTGCACTTTGCGGCTGCTGTATTGCCGTATTGCTGCCGCGCGCCGACCGACCGTCGATCTATTATTCTAACGTGTTTAACGATCAACAAGTTACCTAATATACAATTCCCGGTATAATATATTCGATGCAGGTAACACCGGAAATCAATTAACCCACTGACAGACTGATAGGTCAGTTGAGGTCATTGAACGCTAATGTGCAACCATTGCACATTAGCTTATTAGCGACCATTGCAATGATTTATTTATTTGCTGATATTCTATCTGTATACTCTGTACATTCTGTGAATTTATATTCTGTATATTCTATTTGTTTTTTATTCTTAAATAAATGTGATCGACTATCTGAATTAAATATGAAGGGACTAGTGGTATTAAATGCAAGAGAATAAAATCAGTTTCAAAGTTCATTATTTTTTACGGTGTATGCGTAACTTAGCGTTGATGTTTCATAATTCAACATAATATTTCAAACATGTAAAAACCCCACACTTTAACTAAAATATACCCTCGTGGCAGCAGACGTGCATACTCAGCGAATTTTAAACGCTCAAATCAATAGTTTGAATTAACCATTGTATGAAGCATTGTCATCGTATGTTATACAAAAGAATAACAGAACGCATGTATCTTCTTCAGGTTTTGGTGGAATTGAGTGGTATGAAGTCATTATCCATCAATTCATCAGACCTTACCTGTAAGAAGCCATTTAATACATAAAAAATTAAGGAGTAAGTCGAAATTTGTTACCTCCCATTATGAGGACATTAGGGAAATGTGCTGTTGCACTGTGTTAGGCAGTTATGTTAAATATATAGAGTAATTGTTAAACATAATAGTTAATTAACTATATATGTTAATTATATAGAGTAATTGTTAAATATAGTAAATTGTTTCTTTCATGGATGATTTCAATGGTTACAACAAAAATTGTATCGTTTTTAGTTTTACCAAAAAAAAAAAACACATTTGGTGGATTGTCTTTACTTATCCCTTCTTCAAATCAGATCGGGCTGGTTTTAGAAGTCTTCCAAGTATTACGTATTTGTATTTAATTTAATTAAGATCGGCCTATTTTTCGTAAGTTATTATGCACATATTGTAAATATGAAATTAAGGAATGGCCACTGGGGACCTCAAAGCGAATATTAATTTATATTTTTCCGAGGTTAGATCTTACACCGAGACCTCCTCCCCTTAGATAGCTTCTTCCCTGTAGGGGAAATTCGGTAAAACAGACAAAATATGTTCCCCAGAATCTACCTACGGAAATTACTTGCAACACTAATTTCTTGTATTTAATCACGGAAATACGTAACGATTTATTTCGGTTACTGCGCATGACATATCCACATAACACGTAAAACAAATTAAAACCCTTTCACTTTAATTAAATAAAATGAACAAATGTCTCTCAGATAACAACATCCCCATTTTGTCAGCAGCATTTATGATCACTTTCTTCCACAAAAGGCTCTCTGCACTGACAAACAGAATCTGGAATTCCATCAATATATCAATGTTTGGTTTTAATTAACCATAAATTGGCAAATGAAGCGGGCTGTTTCTCGGAACGTGGAATATAACGGCGGATGAAGGGTGGGGGGGGAGGGTCTAATCATACAAAGAGATTGTTAAGTGATGAGGTGATATTGTGGGAGGGACCTGCTGTGTTTGCATACTGACACACAAAACACGCTCGCTCTCACACATGCGTAATCAATAGCCCTGCCATTGATACAAGCTGACCCACTTGACACAACCCGGCCAGCGGCGAAGAGATTGTGTGGGTTGTGCTTTTCTAGATTAATAAGTTATAAAGTGAGATGTAGCCATTGAAATGGTATGTCGTACGTGTTTTTAGACACTATTCCATATTGCATGCTGATATGTTTAGAAGAAAATATTGATCTTTGTTTTCTTTTTCAAATTTAAAGTAAAATCTTTATAAATACATGACTTTATCTGAGATAGTAAGGCTCAACATTAAAATCTTAAGACATATAAAATATATAGACGCTATAATTGATTTTCGTGGGTAGTTTACATGACTGGTTAGAAAGAAAAACTAGTCTCATGACGTTTTTCAGGTATGGGAAAGAACCTATAATGTTAAAAATTTCTACAGACAGCCTTGGGAATCAAACGGAGTTTTGAATGCTTTCACTGTTCCTTGAATTAGCCGTGTTTGTATCCAGGTCCGTCGGCTGTTTGTATATTGATCTGATTATGATATTACAGGTTCTTTCCCACTTAGAGATACGTCTTGAAACTGTAGTGAAACTTGTTTTAATCAGTGAGTGATAACAAAACCTCAGTTTTTTTTAAATTTAAAACATAAATTACAGAATTATATAAGTGTTATTATTAATCATGAAATTAGGGATATAAATTGGTTTGGAAATAGTTGCGATGAAAATAGTTTTGTCTCAAACACACCATCATTGTGTGTGTTATGCGATGGTCCCTCATTAGCGTGCTGTGGATCAAATTTTTGTTGAAAGTTACATGATAGTGCCATAAAATGTTGTAGTGTACTGTTCCAATTGAAGTCCTTGTAACTTTCGGTGAGAAAAATAGAGGAATAAATCCTGAAAACTGGTGTAACGCTGCTCCGACGCTGGCATGCATGCCAACTGCATGCTCTTTATGCATGCATGCTTGCACCTCATACACAATTTATACTTTTCATATAGTTTGCTGTGTAAACCAGAGCCGTATAATCTCAGGGGGTTTACGATTTTCCATGACGTGTAGTTATGAACTTTTTTCTTTTGGTTTTATTACATTCAATTAATTTTTCCCTCTCTTTTTTTAAACGCATATTGTAGATTGTTTTCACAATGAATTAGACTGATAGTACGAAAAAACAATATTATTTGTAGTAAACTGCAATTTGTAAATGGTACATTAAAAACTTTTGAGCAAACGTTAATGTCAAATATATTTTCCTTACAAGTAATAAATACCACGTGCATAGAATCTTTAACCTCTATGACTCTGTCTCGAATCAGTAGTTGCAGATAGTGCAAATCTTGCTTACAATACATTTAATTTAAAGTTACTCGTACTACATTTTAAGAAAGAAAAATACTCGTATTCATTGTACCTGTAAGCCAAATGGAACTAAATAGAACAAATCTAATTTAATCTCCTTTTTACAGCTATTACTACCTATTTACCTATTACTTCACAAAAAATAAATGATTGTGAATAAAAATATTCGTTATCACAAAACAGCGCCTCTTTCAACATCTGCTCGCCAAGGAGCAGAGTGACACTTGAAGAGGAATCTCTTAAAAAGAATTATTGTTTGAACCCATTAGCGACTCCTCTGTTAATGGAAGCCGAGATTTAATTATGAGAAAACGACTCAAATATAACTTGAAAATGGAACGACTGTCGAAATCTCCAGATTTGCGGTGGAGGGGAGGAGATTATAGATTATCTCCCGAGCTTTTTATCCACAACGTCTGTTAGAAATATGGTTTCAATGTCCGGAATACTTGTTTCCCATTACGCCCGGTTTTTTCGTCGGCGTCAAAGAAAAGAGGCACATGTGGCGGGGCAGGAAGCGGAAAAACTCCTCTCTAACGTTGCGATCAAAAAGTCCCCCCTCTCGGCGGTGTGTGAAGTTATTAATGGCGTAATTACGTAATCACTCTGAAGGCGCCGGGACTTTACTGGTAATGAGTTGCATTTATTCCCTTTACCTAAACACAAATTACTTTTCCTCGGTAAATGAAAACCGGCGAACGATGGAACGCGGGGTTTCTTTCGTGCAGTTTTTGTCGGATGCTGCGCAGCAAAGGTTTCATGGAAGCGATGAAACTTCGTGTTGGAATAATCATAATTATCGGTTGAGGTATTTTAGGCCAATAAAATTAAGATTGTGCCTGGACAAAATTCCCGGAAAGCTGGAAATCGTTTTAATCTTTCCGTTTTACATCCAAGTATATGAATTCGAAGTTTGTCCCATTTTTCCTACCGACCTGGGACCACAAAAATATCAGAGTTTTGGGCCATTTTTTATTCTTTTGCAAATAAGTAAAAAACCGTTTATTCTACAAGAATTGTAGAAGACAAAATCCTGCGTTTATTGAGTACCTTCTGATAAAGATATTTTGAATAGTAATTGATTTATGGTAAGTTAAATAAAGGGTTTTGGCGAATTCCTCTTTTAGGGAAAGAACTATTACTGTAGGTCTCATGGTAAGACCTAAGCCCGAGACCATGGTAACTTTTAGTTTTGGGGCCCTCAGAAGCTAAAAACACCATTCGTTCGAATTTTCATAAATATATATATACCTATATATACGTATATAAATATATATATCTATATATTTGTTAGCTCGATAACTCTCGTAAAAATGGTCCAATCTTCTTGAAATTCGGCACAGACTTGTAAAATAGTAATTATTTTGACGAGTTAAAAATTCAGCTGGATCGGACCATTGGAAGGGGGGGTTATGGGTAATAATTCCCTAAAAATGGAGTTTTTCGGATTTTTCATGCAGAAAAATCGAAATAATCTGATTTTGGTTTACACCATTGGACTCAGCTCGAAAAAACAAATAAATTAGTATTTTGCATCATTGCTCTATGTCCATTGGTTCCCGAGATACTGAAAGTGGTAAACACAGTACGTTGTCCCAATGTTAACCTTATGGGAAATAAATAAAATTGTACATCTCGCTTATTCGTCAACATATCCTAATAAAACTTGGTATATGGTTTCATCTAGTTAGTTAAGGTCTAATTGATTATGGCATAAAATCTACAAATTTATATAATCCTGAGGCAGCAAACCTACGTACTCACTTTCCCAATGTTAACCTTATGGGAAATCAATAAAATTGTATAGTCTGCTTATTTCCAATATATCTTAATAAAACTAGTTATGTGGCTTTATCTAGTTAAGGTTCACTTGATTATAGTCTAAAATCCCCAATTTATAGATTCCTGAGGCAGCAAATCTGCGTACTCATCTCCACAATGTTGACCTTTGGAAGAAAAATAAACGTGTGTAGCTTGCTTGTTTCTCAGCATATCTCGTTGAAACTCAGTACCATGTGGCTCAATATAGTTTGGATATTTTGGATTATATTCTAAAATCTGCTATTTTTACATTTTCCTTGTCAGGAAACCTACATACTCACTTATACCATGTTATTCTTATGGAGAATATGTTTGCATGCTTATTTACGGACATAATTTGATTTTATTTGGTACGAGGCTTTATCTAAAACACTTATTTGAACATTTTGAATCCGTTGAGTATGCAGGTCTGCTGCAACAGGGGTATTTTTCATGTTTTATCATCAATTGTGAAAACTTGTAAGATTTTTATGTTTTAATTTCGTTTTCTGGTATTATTGGCATCACTGTATTCAACATAATAGCATGGTATAAGTGAGTATGCAGGTTTCCTGACAAGGAAAATGTAAAAATAGCAGATTTTAGAGTATAATCCAAAATATCCAAACTATATTGAGCCACATGGTACTGAGTTTCAACGAGATATGCTGAGAAACAAGCAAGCTACACACGTTTATTTTTCTTCCAAAGGTCAACATTGTGGAGATGAGTACGCAGATTTGTTGCCTCAGGAATCTATAAAATTGGGGATTTTAGACTATAATCAAGTGGACCTTAACTAGATAAAGCCACATAACTAGTTTTATTAAGATATATTGGAAATAAGCAGACTATACAATTTTATTGATTTCCCATAAGGTTAACATTGGGAAAGTGAGTACGTAGGTTTGCTGCCTCAGGATTATATAAATTTGTAGATTTTATGCCATAGTCAATTAGACCTTAACTAACTAGATGAAGCCATATACCAAGTTTTATTAGGATATGTTGACGAATAAGTGAGATGTACAATTTTATTTATTTCCCATAAGGTTAACATTGGGACAACGTACTGTGTTTACCACTTTCAGTATCTCGGGAACCAATGGACATAGAGCAATGATGCAAAATACTAATTTATTTGTTTTTTCGAGCTGAGTCCAATGGTGTAAACCAAAATCAGATTATTTCGATTTTTCTACATGAAAAATCCGAAAAACTCCATTTTTAGGGAATTATTACCCATAACCCCCCCTTCCAATGGTCCGATCCGGCTGAATTTTTAACTCGTCAAAATAATTACTATTTTACAAGTCTGTGCCGAATTTCAAGAAGATTGGACCATTTTTACGAGAGTTATCGAGCTAACAAATATATAGATATATATATTTATATACGTATATATAGGTATATATATATTTATGAAAATTCGAACGAATGGTGTTTTTAGCTTCTGAGGGCCCCAAAACTAAAAGTTACCATGGTCTCGGGCTTAGGTCTTACCATGAGACCTACAGTAATAGCTCTTTCCCTAAAAGAGGAATTCGCCAAAACCCTTTATTTAACTTACCATAAATCAATTACTATTCAAAATATCTTTATCAGAAGGTACTCAATAAACGCAGAATTTTGTCCTCTTCAATTCTTGTACTTAAACTTTTTATGTAGAATAAACGGTTTTTTACTTATTTGCAAAAGAATAAAAAATGGCCCAAAACTCTGATATTTTTGTGGTCCCAGGTCGGAAGCACACCAGGAAAAATGGGACAAACTTCGAATTCATATACTTGGATGTGAAACGGAAAGATTAAGGCGATTTCCAGCTTTCCGGGAATTTTGTCCAGGCATGACCAATTTTTGATCTAATTTTACTGGCCTATTTTGTTTCATTTCATGTTTATTTAGCCCGCAATGTACGTGGGGTACTTTGGTATTATACGGAGGCCACTATTTTTAGAGAGGGGTTTTTAACATAACAGCCGCAGCGCGCTCTATAGGGGTGGCCTCCGTATAATACCAAAGTACCTACGTGGTAGGTTCATTGTTAAATGAAACGGTCGAAAATCAAACGGAATTCAAACGGAAAATTAACGGAACTAAGATTTTGTTAATGGTTCAAAAGTTTGGTGGATTATTTGTTATTTTGTTCGGTTCTTAATTCTTGTAAAACATTTACTCAAACTTGAATAACCTTAAAAACTCAGATTGAGAGGAAACAGAACCTGTAAGGCATCGACAAGAAGCTATACTGAAAAGACTTCATCATAATGTTTTTTGTCAAAGTTACGATTATATTATTCTGTAAAAGCAAAAAGTCGAACATAAATCACGTAAATGTTAAACTTGTGTTTTTAAGTCAATCTTAAAATCAATTTGTGCAAAAATAACAAAACAAAACGATTTTGTCAGTGAAAAAATTGCAATCTCATACCTCCGTTCACTACCTCCAATGTTGCCCAGCCCAGTTGGCCAGTTCATAGGCCAGTTACATGCGTCCGAAAATGTGGTTCTCCATCATATTCCATTAACTTACATCCCAATACGGGGTTTATCCGAACTTCAATTTCCACCGGCGGCCCACCGATTAACGCAATAATTATCCACCTCCATCCACGATGATGAAGTCGGGAACGAATCCACCACTATCACCCACGGATAATTAAATCCCGTCAATTTATAACGACGTATTTAACGATTTCGATAATCCTATCGCGTCAGGTTCGATCTGGAACCGCCGAAAATCCGGAGTTTTAATCAACTTCGACAATGCGGCCATTACGGAAGCCTGTCCACAATGGACGAGTTAATAAGGTTTTATTCCGATAATTAAACCGGAGCCCTCATTACCGGCGATCGTGATCTATATATTAGCGGAACGAGACCACATGGACCACATGGGTCGCGCTTCCATCTTCGTTCCCGCTCCACGGCCCGCCCGCGCCCGAACCGCTATTTAGTTTTTGGATTGAAACGTGGACGAAAACGTGTAATTAGAAGGTTTAGATCACCATTAAGAAATGCGAACCTGCCTGCGTTACGCAGCGTGATTATAGTCTTCGACCGGATAATCGGGGGGCGACTCGAGTGCCCGACCGGATAATCGGGGGGCGACTCTAGTGCTTCGGATTTGAATAATTCAATAATGATAATTACGCGTTTGTTGAAAGCACAATTATTTTTTGTCGAATATTTCTTTGCGAAGTGTCGGCGATGAGTGTTTCAAATATGGGATACTATCTGATTAACCCGGTTTTACCCGTCGAAAAAAGAGAAAACTTTTCTTTGACTCCGATTTAATGTTTTAATTTATCATAATTTTTCAGGTTGCCATGACAACTTCATAGGCTCCCCTATAGTTAAACATTGAAACTCTGAGGCAATATAGGGCGTAGCCCTAAAGAAATGTAGCAAAATCCTTTCTTAGTGGATGCCTACGCCCTTGGAAGAATGTCCATGCAAATTTTCAAGGTTCTAGGTCAAGTAGTATGGACTGTATACGATTATACGAGTGGTATTTGACAAAAATAGATGTAGTATCGAAGGGTGTATTTATGGAAATAACGAATCCGAAATCATGTGTTTTATTTTTTACCTTAACCTTTCATTTCTTTTTCATGATACTACATTTGTTACAACTTGAATGTGCTGAATATTTGGTAGTGAAATGTTTCCCAATAAATTTCAACACCCTGTCATATTTAATTAAAATCATCCGGATCGCCGTCGATTGAACATCAAAGTTGGCTCAATAATCAGAACTAATTGAGTTACTGGTCCGGTCTTGATTTAGAGGAATCCGAGCCTAATGAGAAAGTATCGGGAAAGGGAATAGAATTGCAAATTATTTTTATCGATTTGGCCTCTCGAGCGCTGACGGGACTGCGGTAAAATTTCATTAGCTTCTATAGTTACGGGGAGGGACTTGATTAAAAATATCCGCGGAAGAATATTTGTAAGAGAAAATTCCTACTGAGCGGCGGGTGGGTCGTTCCTTCGCTGATCCGGAATATTGAATTTTGTCGTTCTTATTTAACTGAAGATTTATTTTTTTGGGGAAGTAACAAATGAAATTGAACCGAAGAATTTAATCGTTTGATACTCTAAGGAGAAAGTATCGGGTTTTATGAAATTGAATTTTATTACTTTAGACTTTTATTCATTCTCTTCAAAACTGAAAAAGCAAGTTAAAGTATTCATTGGTAACCATTATGCAATGTAAGAGTTAATGTGATAATACCAAATCGATATTGAACCATGTGAAATTAATATTTTTTAAATATAAGATAGTTTTAGAACATCAAGTATACTTAAATGAGAGGTTATCAAGAAAAAAATACGAGAGAGAAGTAAAAAAAATTATCAAAGCATTAAAGGAAGAATTTGATCAACCTTAGGACTGATAACCCAGCAAAAGTCGATAACGAATCGTAAGGTCGGAGTCATTACGAAAGTAGAGGAATCCCGAGCTGATTAGGCACCGAACGTTTCAAAAACCCACTTTAATCACAGAACGAGGCTTCGTTTGAAAAGATTCCCGGGGGAGAGACTCGTATCAAGTCCCCTCCTTCAGTTTTGTTTTAGGCCTCTTGAAAACTTAAGGCCCGAGTGGTGAAATAATTATGCGTGAAGCCGAGGGTGGCTGCCGGGTGAGTCAGCTGCTGGGAGCCGCGCTTGTTTAATGTTTTTTTAGATAATGTCTCCACCGCCCGGGCTCGGGCTCGGGCTCGGGGCAGATAAAGGAAATAATCACCGGAGCGCGGAGCGCCGCTTTGTTACGCGTCTTCCCCACTCTTCTTAGTCGTTAGATTTTAATTGGCGATGCATCTGATTAGTGAATGACATAAAAACAATAAATAGCATACAATAAAATGGCTTGTAATTGTTAACGATCACAGTATTGGAACAAAGACTGCGTGGGATAAAATGCATGTTTTATTACTTTTAGATAAAATTCCTGAAAACAGTTTTATGTTGGAAGATTAGACGAGAGATTTAATTGTAAAGTGATGATGGTTGATTCCAGAATTTGATTGCTTTTTTGCGAACTTTAAATTATGATTATAAAATTGTGGATAACACCTGATTTTAAAAAAACACATTTGCTTGAAACCTGAACCAAAACTTTTAATATTTTCTTTGTTTATATCAACTTTGAAAAAAATATCCTGTTATTTGGAAATAGAGGGTCTTTTTATTGATGTTACTCTCTTGCTGAATTAAAAGCTTTTTAATTCTAATTTATGATTCTAATTTTTTCGAAGGTCACAAAATGGATATTAAATTATGGAAGTTATACTTAAATCAAGATTCAAAGACCAAAGAGAAATACATTTACAAAACGTAATTTATTAATTTACACGAGAGGAAGCTACGTTCTATTACCATGTCAATCAGCATTTTCTTATTCTTGCGGGTCTATCAAGGTATGAAAGGAAGTATAGGCCTAGGCTTATTAGAATAGGCTTATTATAAATGGATAAGTGGTTTCGAATGTTTCGATTTACCCACGGAATGTAAAGACTGCACCGCCAAGTAGTAAAAAGTGACTAAAAATGTTAACAGGCTAACGAAGAAAAAGGCCACTAGAAATTTCGGTGACTATTTCAAAGGTTTGGTCACTCCATTATTTCGTTAACACCCTAAATATTTTCTAAGCCAAAGATAAATCACCGAGCTAAAAAACTCCGCGCCATTGGGGCTGGAGATGCAATCTTTATTGTGGCTTTCATTGTAAAAGAAAGCTGTTGTTTGCGACCAGCCTACCATTAATTATGACTTTTTCTCTACAACGGAAACATAAAAATGGAAAATCTCAAACAAGCCGGTTTTGTTTTTGCAACGTCTGGCACGGGGTAATGGTGCATGAAGCGAACGAGAGGGCGAAAGGGGGAGGGGGGGACATGTTAACATTGATTGTACTACTTTATGATTCATACAAACTCTGGCACGATCGTATGAACGACATCGCCCTGGCGGCTTGACCGATCGATACCCGTGACTAAAAGTCAATAATTAACTTTCGAACGTTGATGTCTTTACGGACCAAAAATACGTCAGTCTTTTATTCGGATGTACGGTGAAAATAAACAATTCCAGGGTCAAGGCAATAACCATTTTAGATGATATAATTTGTGATGTTTAGTTAAACGCAATATTTGAAAATTCAATTAAAATGATTTTTATTTTTAGTGTAAGAGACCAGGCAAGCTTTTTTACCCACAGCAGCAGTATATATATTTGCCATGACGTAGACGAGTTTTATAATGTAATTCAACACCAAGGTTAAATATGTCATTATTATTAGTTAAAACTTGTATTATTAGTCGTATTATTAGTTATACTTGATGAAATATTAAATGCAGAGTTTTAACTAAATGGAATTTCCTGATGAATGCTTTGACAAGAAAAAGCACATGCTTGAACGGGAAATAACGTTTATAATATTTACTCAGAGGAATGAGTTTTAATAATTTGTTCTAATAACAGTTTGCGATTTCTTCTTTCATGCATGTTTTGTCAGATGGTGTAAGATCAAATAAGTGTACGAGCACTACTGTAAAGGTCCGAGAAGACCTGGTGACGAGGAGAGGAGAGGGTTGGATATGTGATGAGTCATGAGCGAGCCATGTGTTACACCTCCCCTCTTAAGTGACCGCCCTACAGGGACAGTGGTTAAAAACCAACTCATCACTGATGACGTTCTTTCATAAATTTCTTATCTCCAGTTAAATATTAAAATTACCTTTTTACTCAATCGAAATGTTTAATTTATATTTGAAGTTAAGCCTAGACTTCTACATATCTTGGGTGATAAAAAAATTTGAAATGTTTCAATTGAGGGAATTTAAAGCCCAAATTACCGAGAATTTATGAGAAAATCTCAAGTCTGACACCCATCATAACCTTACTTCGATAGAAGGTTTCGGTAAGGGGAAAAATATTACTTATTATGAAAATTTCCCTATGGACACAAATACAGGAAAAAATGAACGAACGTTGTTTTTGGGCTCTTGGAACCTCAAAACGAAAATACCCCCGTTGCAGCAGACCTGCACACTCAGCGAATTTCAAGTGCAAAACAACATATTTCGATCCAACATAGCGAGATTTGACATGTTTTTGTAAGCTCCATAAGAATAACATGGGGAATGAGTATGCACGTTTGCTGCTACGGGTATATTAAAACTGGGTGGTTTTAATTCAATATTTAGTAGATCTGAACTAGAAGAAGCCATTTACAATGTTTTACCAAGATATGTTGAGAAATAAGCGAGATATAGAATTTGACTTATTTCCCATAAGGTTAACATTGGGACAACGTACTGTGTTTACCACTTTCAATATCTCGGTAACTAATGGATATAGAGCTATGATTCAGAATACTAAATTGTTTGTTTTTTTAGGCTAAATTCAATGGTGCCAATAAAAATTCGAAAAATTTTATTTTTCTATGTAAAAATCTCAAAAACCCCATTTTTGGGGGGGGGGGTTACCCCCCTTTACCCCCCCTTCCGGTAGTCCGATTGGGCTGGTTCACGAACTCGTCCGAATAATTACTACTTTACACATCCATGCCAAATTTCATTATAAGATCGGACAATTTTTACGCGAGTTATCGTGCTTAAAGACACACACACACACACACACACACACACACACACACACACACACACACACACACACACACACACACACACACACACACACACACACACACACACACACACACACACACATATACACGGTGTTTTTTTTAAAACGCAACCCATTTTTAAGATTGAATAATGCACATATGAATGTGTAATGAGGATTGTTTATTGCTCTTTACATTTTATACAGCCTATTATTTAAGTTTGATCACATTTAAGTTACATTATGTGCTCAAACAGTCCGTCATTGGCATTTGTATAAAGTTATGCTCTCTCCATCAAATTCCCGAACATGTGTTGCAAGGTACCTCTTTGAATTTCTTGCATTAAATTTGCTATGTTTGTTTTGAAGTGCTGAATATATCGTGAATTGTTTTCATAGAATAATACTACTTAACATGTCTGTGGCAAATTTCATTCAGATCGGACCATTTTTACGCGAGTTATAGTGCTTAAAGACACACACATTAAAAACGCAACCCAAAACTTGATTTTATCGGTGAAGGATTATTTCCCCCCAATATCCCTGATTTGACGCCACTATATTTTTATTTTCTTTGGGGATACATACAAAGTAAGGCCTAAAAAACAAGTCACAACATATTCAGTACCCCAAAAGAAACAAAACAAATGCAATGCAAAGAGGTACCCAGCAACACGTGTTCGGGAATTTGATAGAGAGAGCATAACTTCATACAAATGCCCCTGGCGGATTTTTTGAGCACATAAAGTTAACTAAATGTTATAAAATTAAAATAATAGAGTGTAAAAAACGTAAAGAACCATAAAACAATACTTATTTCATATTTATATGTGAATTATTCAATCTTAAAAATGGGTTGCGTTTAAAAAAAAACACCCTGTACATATATATTTAATAAAATGAACGAATAGTGTTTTAACAGCTTCTTCCCTATAGGGGAAATTCGCTGAAATAACATGGTCCCGGGCTTAAGTCTCACCATGCCGCCTACGGTAATAGCTTCTTCCCTATAGGGGAAATTCGCTAAAAGGCTGATACATTTATTTTATTTCCGATTATTTGTTTACCTAAAAGATGATGAGCAGCGCGTCCCCAGTAAGTACGTATAATTAAGAAGAACTGCGTTCCTTTGGATTTTTGTGAAACGACATGATTCCCCCTGAAAAAACAGCATGATATTATAAAGTAAAATATGGATTGTAGATGGACGCCGTTAAATGCAGTTTACACATTTTGAAATTTCAACCTAATATTACAATTCTCAGAAAACACTGAAATTCGTTTCTTTGCGAAAAGGATTTAATTAAGCCGGGGATGATACCCCATAAGTGACAACGACGCAGCGAACGCAGTCATGAGCCGAGCGTTAATTTCCAGTTTGGCGTCGTTTAAAAGAAATCGCGTCGTTTTTCTGCATTATACTGTAACAATTACAAAAGCGAGTTACACACATCAACGTTATCATCCGGTACGCAGTTATCATCTGACAATAAACGAAACTGCGCGGGGATGGGAAATTTGGGGGGGGGGGGGGTGGTTCGCTGTGAATCGACAATACCTCTAACGAAATGTGAATGCTTTTTTGCTCGGCAGACAAAATTACTTGAGTCGAAAGTAATGCGTTCTTCTCGTTTATTAACGCGTTTTTTGTGTCGTGCAAGCTAGCTTTAAAATTGGTACAAACAAGAGGTATAAACTATGCATGGTGTGTGTACGATTCATAATTATGTTAATAGAATACATTTACAGTAATTAATTATGTGATTTTGCCATCGGAAATGAGCTCGTGAGCAAGATTTCAGTGTGCCGAACTAAACTGAGCATGTTTGTCACACGATGGCATACATAAAAAATGCATTAAAATCTATATAACTGTGGATAATTGGTAATTTCTTTTATTGTATGTTTCATTTGTTACACAATTGTTAACAGATAGTTTCTAATGGTTGTCAAACAAAATATTATATGGCATCTCACCTTGCTCTTATAGTGCTGAGTTTTTTGTGAAAGTTTTCAACTTCATTCAAGAAATAGTTCAATTTTAATGCATTGTTAGGGTTAAACGTTGTTGTTTAATAAATTTTTTTTAAGTTTATTTACTACAGGACCTCTCTAAGTATCCAAAGTAATAAAGAATACTTACATTTGCCACAATGATTAATTGGGTACAACAATTAATTATTATTTGTTAATCTGCTTTAGACCATCATTGACAGAACCCCCTCAAACAATCATTGACAGTCATTGACCTTTAACTAGTAACAGAGCTAATATCAAGGAAACTTGTAAGTATTTCACATTATTCAGAAAACCAATTTGATACTATTCCCAATGTAGTTGGGGTTGTCATCATATGAAATGTATTTATAACATTCGAAGTTCACCGTAAATTCAGAGATGAGACTTTGAGTAAACGTGTATCTTTCATCACTGAACGGGTTTCACAGGTAAAGCGGATGAATATAAAACTAATTGAGTTTCAAGTTTGATTTCGTCGTCAAAGCGCTAGACACTAATGGCAGGCTCTGCGAGGTTGTGGAATTAAAATTGCAAATTATTTTTCCGAACTGGCTACACAAAAACGCTGAAGTCAATATCTAAAATATTTAAATTCACTTTCTTATTTAAGCTTGTATTTAAGCTAGTATTTTTAAGGTTTTATAAAGTCTCCCTAAATTAGTTTGTTCCTCTCTCAACTTATGAGATGAATTTTAAATTTTAAGACCTTTTCTAGAAAAGTGTATTGAAAGGGGAAAGTTAATAACCTTTTCAATAAATAAAGAGTTACTGTTATTATATTTTGAATCAGAATTTTAATTTGGAAACTGTTCTACTTAAGGCGGCAACCTAAATCTATCTTTTACTGTGAAGTTACAATTAAATTTATTTTTTAAACACTTTCAAAGTATTGCTTTGCAATACAAATTATTTTAGGAATCGACCACCCTTGATCAAGATAACCGTTTCCTTAAGCAGATTAAAACTTTAAAAATTCAACAAAAAATTGAACCTCTAAAGCACTGTGCTAATTATTAAATTTTTTAATTTTAATTTCCTTCTAGATAATCGTTTCGATTATTCTATTACTTTAGACGATACAGTTATTGAACTACACCTAGTTTTCGACTGATGGAACAAATCTGTATTATTGTTTTGTATCCATACATTTCTTCTCTCGATTTTCCTCACTTGTACAACCAAAATCTTAGGGATACAAAAACAATAATTCTTTGGCGGTAACATTTATTTCTATAATACGCATTTTTTGCTTTGTTATATTAGCTGCTTCACACTCGAAAGTTGAATCGTGAAATAATTAGTGGGAGAAAATCCACCCTTCGGCCGCATAGAGTGAGGAGAGCCATATGTCTCGACTTCGTTAATCTTCGCTGATAAGTGTCTGACGCCCTCCCTGGGGTAGATAAAGAAATAATCAAGCGCTCGCGGCAGTCGGCTCCGTTGTCTCGCTTTATTTATACCCCTTCAACTTATTTCTTACTCACTACAATGTTTATGAACCACCTTTTTGTACACTTAGCATTGGGGCCTTCCTCGATGTTGTTTATATTATATTTTAGCTGTTGATTTACAGTGAAGAGCTGACAACTACTTTCCAAATAAACAAAAGTTTATATGAAGTTTTTCCTTAAATAAACACTTTGACCCTCTGAATGACAGATACCTTTGGGAATTTTAGATATTTCATTTACGTCATTCTAGGTTGGCACTGAGCGTTGGTAGTTTTGTCGACTTCATATGTATAAATTGCTAGTAATTAAAGAATTTAATACAAAATACATGCGGAACACATACAAGTAGAATATACTGAAAAGTATATCATTGCATGAAATTAACAAACTGTAATGATTTAAGGAGTGAAAAGTAGTCAAGGAAATGGAATTTATCTTCATGTTCATGAAGTCGGTATCAAAATCACATTGTTTTGAATTAATTTAGGCGTTACATAAGAAAAATTAATTTATTTCGATTGCGGCTATGATTTAAGTTTCATCGAATAAAGTGTAAATGTTTTCTATGTAGATTTTCTTTTACTTCACAAGTAGTACTCCGATGAGAAAAAATGTTTAGCTACATCGCCTTCGGTACGGTGTACCTCATCTTATTACAGTCACATAAATCCCATATAGAGAACTTTTTTTAGTTTAATCTAGTATTAATTTCCATTGCAAAAGTTTGTCCATACAGTCTTGTAATGGTTTTTAGATAATATTAACAATGTGAATTTTGAATACACTCAGAAACCGTGTAATGTATAAATATTTCTATGCACGATGATCACTGTTATCACTGAACGCCAACATCGTAAGAAAAATAAATACGCGTTTGTTTTGTTTCAGCAAACTGTGATGTGGGTTAATGAGGCATGAATGGCGCGGGGGCGTCGGGGGCGGGGGGAGGGGAATTATGAGGGGGAGGACAGAAAGAGGTAGGAATCGGCCCGTTACCTGATTGTCACCGATGGCGTCACAAACAACTACAATCCGCGACGTTCCGCCAGGATGAACAGTCGTTGGAAGAAACTAGTGAATGAGACATAGACTGATTAATTAAAAACAAATTACGATTCACCCTCGTTAGTTTAGTGATTATTTGTCTTATTTTATCAGTTTTCCTATTTTAATTGTCAAAATGAAAATTTTTACCAAAGCAATTGTTTTTAGATCACTTTCAAACTTACATTATTGGAAAATAAATTATAAACTGAATATAAACACACAGAACACTAAACTACTTATTTCGCAACTTTTTAAAGTTATTAATCAACTATAAATTTGATTACTTGTTGAAGTACTACTTAACAAAACACTTCTACCTTTTGACAACATTAAATTAAATGTTTGACGCAACATTGGTCTTGAAATCATACTTTCCCTTCAATCGTTCATTAGATATACATAGAGTGTTTTTTAACGCAACCCATGTTTAAAAATGACTAATGCACATATATTGGTGAAATTAGTATAGTTTTGTTAGTCTTTCCATTTTATACAATCTATTATTTAGGTTTTATTACATTTAGCTTACATTATGTGTTCAAATAATCCGCCATTGACGTTTATATAAAGTTGTGCTATCTCCATCAGTGTATCTTTAGATTTCTTATATTAAATATATTCTGCTTGTTTTGAGCTACCGAATACCCTTTGAATTGTTTTCGTAGGCCTTACTTTTTATTCATGTTGAAGCCTTCTGGAATTGGTAATCAATATAACAGGTTACGTACCTTGACGTCCACAATTCCTTAGTCTACTATTGTTGACTATAGTTTCGACTACTAAGTAGTCATTTTCAAAACAGAACATTGAAATGAATTTCATTCATTTTCAATGAATGAAATTTAACGTTCTGTTTTGAAAATGACTACTTAGTAGTCGAAACTATAGTCAACAATAGTAGACTAAGGAATTGTGGACGTCAAGGTACGTAACCTGTTATCTTACTTTTTATGTATCCCTAAAGAACATAATATAGTGGGGTCAGATCTGGAAGTCTTGGGGGGTATAATCCTCCACTAATAAAATACAAGGAATAGTTATTGGTTGCGTAAAAAAACCATTTATAACATAATTTTACGGTCAAATAATAACTTCTGAAAATATTCTGGAATGTGAATTGAGTTATTGTTTTTAACAAACGATGTAAAAAGAAGTTTTCCTTCAAGGTATTTCAGTCGCAAAACAACAGTGACAAGAAGATTTGTCGGGACAATTGCAAATATTATAAACAAGATAGAAAATTAGTTTTCCAGGATTTTCAAAAGAACGGCTGTTACAAAGAGCAAGTTTGAAGAGACTTATGAGTGTTTTCCGTTTCATCCATGAACTCTTCTTCAACTCCGAGCAACTTTAGCACTAACACACGCTTGAGCGATGGTGTATGCTCTTCATTGTTGTAATTAACACGGCTTCTCAAAAGGGCTAAGGTTTTCAACTGAAATATTCATTGATCCTGGTAAAATATTGTTGTCTTTCAGCTGAGATAGCTGTGATTATGTGTTTGTAAGTGTTAATACGATGAACAATACAATTCAACATTACTCAATTTTCGTTAAGTGTCTTCAAATTTCAGAACATTGATGTAAAGTCGCTTCCTAGAAATGATCGAAGAACAGTCTTAAATGTTATCTCAGTTTAAAAATATAAAGTTTAAACTGCATATTTACTTGGATTTATATATGGAGTTAAATATATGCACGACTCACAAACATGCTATGTGGAAATAAATACAAATATAATATTGGACGTTAAGCAAAAGCTCGTTTAGATTTATTCAAATTGGTTTTGTGACAGTCGTTTTAAGTTCACTGCTGAACCAGAAGAAACACAAACATTTTAACTTGGTTAAAACATGCCATCCTAATGTCCCATGTTGAGGACACGAAAAATCCATTCCTGTCTTTCCTCCCCTCACGTTTAAAGAAAGGTTCTTCGCTTAAGAGTTCATATAGTATTAGTAGAAAAATTAAGTAATATTTATTTGAAAACGCACATCAATATATTTGTGTTGCTGTAAATAAAATAAAAAAAAACGGTTAGTTAAACATATGACTAACACCCCGTACATTTTCAAACTCAGTACATCTATACCATTAATTTCCGATTTTTCTCGAAATTATTTTAGTAACTTGAATTTATTCGTTGAGGTAAGGTTGGACTCACAAAGATCTGGCACGTCCACAAAAGGTGAATTCCCGATTAGTTGTATTGTTGGCATTATATTTCAGTGAGATCAAATCACACGATTTACGACCAATCCTTAATCGATCGCAGTGAAACAATTTTCTAACTATTGAATTCAACAGAATAGCTAAAAATTATGGCGCATAATCAACCATGTATGTAAAAATAAGACTGCAATAATAGAAACTTTTGAATCTGTACATTTTTAGATATATTAAAAACAATTGAGCTCCAAACACACGATAATATTACGAGGTTAACGTTAATTTAGTCGATTTAATATCAAAGTGATTAAATGAAAAAACTGATTACAATTTACATAAGAAGATAGAACGTCCAATTTACAGCATAATGCATTCAATACTTTGCACTCTAAACCTGTTTTGATAATATTATTCCATTAATGTTTCCCCGTGTAACCCGATTGAAGAGCAATATTATTTACTGGAATCCTTTCCAATATACATTTTATTAACGACAGCAGATCGAGTAGTATTGGACTTCTATTGGAGTTCTATGTTAAAAACCCTAAAATAAAATGTCGATAATATGTTTATTTTTTTAAACTGATTTCGTCTAAAATATCTAAAAATATTTTATAAAGCACTCTTTAGATGTATATGTATACTCTAAATATAATGTATGTATCAGTGGTTTACGAATACTGCAGTATTCATGTTTACACAATAAAAAGGCATTTGAGGAACTACTACCAAATTTGTCTATTGCAACGTGTCAATTGATTCTATTTAAACAAAGTTACCGAGAATAATGTTACAAATTGTAATACTGCTGCTGTAAAAATTAGTTTTAAAAATACTATTAAAATACTGTACATTATAGCATTACTTTGAATTATGACATTACTATGCATTTTTGTATTACTGTATGCAAAATGAATTGAAAAAATCACGTATAGTTTAAAAATAATACTAATGAAGATAAAATTCAGAAAAATCATGCTCTGGTTTAATATATCG
This sequence comes from Flexamia atlantica, assembly GCA_035578135.1. Lineage (NCBI taxonomy): Eukaryota > Metazoa > Arthropoda > Insecta > Hemiptera > Cicadellidae > Flexamia > Flexamia atlantica. Next base: position 32,237,498 of record JAQJVK010000004.1, on the reverse strand, counting down.
GTATTCATCAATTGAAAAAAAAAGTTTTCTCTCACTCGATAAGATTTGAACCCATACAACTTGTTCGCTATGGCAACATACATACACGCGAAATACATACATGTATGTGCAAAAACATGTTTTTTCACGCAGACAGCACGCATTTTCCTACCACAACTCAATCGTTGTCCCGCATCAGATAGTGCTGGCCGCGTCATCACTAGTACATAAAAACCTTTATGGCACTACAACTGAAACATTACACTGTGTAACCACGTAGTCCGTGGCGACAGCATAACTCTATTTGATGGGAAACCTCTTTTTTACACCAGTTTCGTGTTGCATATGACTTAGTGCTACCTATGATTTGGCCTTTCCAATAAAACCCATCCGTAGGTAATTTAGTGTTGTTCTTAATATTTTGACTTTAAAAAATAAAAATAAAAACATATTAAATTCTAGGACCTAAAAAGTGTTAGTAATGAAAAGGTTATTCTTGTAGTCAAAAATATGCATATTAGTTGATATTCAGAATTGATTGATGAGCTGGATGTGTATTATTAAAGGATAAAATATAGTTTTGTAAGGTTACAAGTCAATCAAATTGACACTTTTCAATAATCAAGCTATTCCTTTGTTCAAAACACAATAGGATTTTGATGTAAAGGCTAATTTTTATATCACATACGCAGAACTACTTAATATGTTTCCGATAAAAAATTTTACTAACTCATCAAACCAACAAATTGCCTAAAAAGGTTATTTAAAAACTTTAAACGAGATTCATAAATTCTGCTGTAATTGCAACTAAGAACAAAGAACGTGTTAGTTTAATTGGCAGCCCGGAGCGCTTTTACGGATTACGTTTCATCCGCAGTGGATGTTGTGTTGTTTAAGGGATTATTCTACAAAACATTAAGGCCCTGAGACGTATACACATGGATGAGTTTAAGCAAAGCTAGCCATCCAGCTTCGACTACTCGAGGTAAGCTAGCCAACCAGCTTCGACTACTCGAGGTAAGCTAGCCAACCAGCTTCGACTACTCGAGGTAAGCTAGCCAACCAGCTTCGACTACTCGAGGTAAGCTAGCCAACCAGCTTCGACTACTCGAGGTAAGCTAGCCATCCAGCTTCGACTACTCGAGGTAAGCTAGCCAACGAGCTTTAGTATACTCAATATAAAGCCAATCAGCTGTGAGTACTCGATGTAAGCTAGATGTATCTTCGACTACTTAGCATATACCCGTAAAATACTCCATGTAACCTAACCAATCAGCTTCGACTACTCTATGTAAGCTAGCCAACCAGCTTCGATTACTTTACGTAAATTGGCCATCCAGCGTAGACTACTTGACTTAAGTTAGCCGATCAGCTTCGACTAATTGACATAAGCTAGCCAACCAGATTCGACTACTCGACATAAACTAGCCAACAAGCCTTGACTACTTAACATAAGCTAGCTAACCAGCTTCCACTACTTGACATAAGCTAGCCAACTACCTTCGACTGTTGAGGTACATTTTAAGTGCTTGCTCTATTTAAAAATAGTATCTCTCTTGTGAATTATCTCTCTTAAAAAAATTACTAAGCTCTTGTGAATACTCGAATAATATATGTTGAATACCTGATTCGATAGGTACCTATATCTCTTAACAACAATGATTTTTTTCACAAGTGTTTAAAATCGTAAAATAGTTTTATAATAGGATTTACGTATTTTATAACAGGATAGGTATTCTTTAATCAAACTGAATCTTAAATAAAATCACTGAATTACAGAAAAAGCAATTAGCTTTATGCAGTTTTTCAACATTTTATCATTTGTATCGTACATTATACTAAAACACTCTACTTTTGTGACATAATATTATGTTTAGTACACATCATAAACAAGTTTGTCTGTGACGTTTAATGCAAGATTTGTATTGGAAATTTATTTGCCACACGTTTTGCTCTCTAATATAAGTTTTTATATTTTTAGGACCAAGAGGGAGGAAGAGGACGATCAGGTAATTTAAATTTCTCGTTTCTTTAGTTCTATATTCAAGTACGCTATTTATTTTTGGCAAACAAAAAAACTCTCTTTCCGGAACTTCATTAGAGCAGCTCAGAAGCAATACTTTACCTCATGCTACTGGTCTGTAGTGGCCATACATAACTTTGCCCATACATGTTCACTTCAAGTATTGAGACATGCTTTCCAATATTTTCGCCCGGAAATGCCCGGATGCTTTTAGTGTATTGGGGGTTGAAGTGGTCGGGATGGGTTTTGACAATCAGCCTAAACCCCTTCCCCTCCCCCTTCTCACCCCCATCATAATTCATCCGAAACTTATACTGTACACTTTTAGGGTAGGTTTTATACCTAAAAGCTCAAAGCGTCCTATGAATTATAAATGTTAAAGCAAACTAAATTTCAAAATCGGATTTTTCACCATCCCGTAATTCTAGAAAGTCTTTAACTTAGGAGCAGAGAACATATATGTGTTAACCAAATACTACCCATAACATGTGCATGTATATACATATATTAACCGCCATTTACTAATTTCGCAATGAGGTGTTTTGGCACTATCGTTGAAACAAATAAGTATTAAATAAGTTAAAACACATATTCTTGATATAATTATCCCAAATTGTAATAAAAACTTACGGTACGAATGAATCTAAATAATGTTTAGAGGCTTTGAGGTATATTATTATCTCTGCAGGTTGAGTAACCCTTTACTCTCAGATATCAGTAATTACCTAGTCGCTACGAAAGCAATAATGCACGCCTAATCAATCCCACAGGGAGTTGGGAGTGTGAGTCACTTTAAATTATTGCACCCCCCCTCCCCCCCCCAAGCCTTCCTTCCCCTCACAACTCTCACCGTCGGTTCGTTCCAAATGTAACCTCGTTTATTTGATTCCCCTTCGCAGGATATGGGTGGCAAATAAGTTATTTAATTAAGAAAGTAAACTATAACTAACAGCTGCGATTTTTAACTCAAAGGAAGAGGAAAGAAATTTTATAATTACATTTTTACATACAAACTAAAACTGAAGAGAAATCTTTCTGTACAATTATAAATTCCTTATTGTTTTCAGAATACTGGTATATCATCTCCGTACAGCTCATTTATGCGATTTGTGTTTAAATGTTTTATTTCAGTTGAAAGTGGTCGTAATTGTTTAGGTTTAAGAGACGTAACAAGTGAGAGGATAGTCTGAAGTAGCTAGTGAGGATGCAGGGGGAAGTGTTATGAAAATATAGGTTTTTAAATTTGAAGAAGGAAGAATTTGATAAAACGTTTGTTTACTCTTTTGTGTAAATCACATTTCTGAAACGAGTATTGAATATTCAACTGCCAACATGCGCTGATTATGATCATGATCCTTAATAATCTTAATACTCTAATTCAGAAATATTCTAACACGTATTTAGTTTTATATCGTGTAAAAGCTGTATCTGAAAGACCCTAAATTATATTAATTGTTTGTTAAAAGAGCTATTTTGTTAAAACTCTTGAAATGTCATAGAACAGTAAACTAAGCTATATGAATTAATCTTATTAGCCGTCAAATGATAACATAAAATCAATCAGGAATAAAAGAGTTAAAGAGATTATAAAAATCAAAAGACACCCACTCGACCTTAAACTCAATTTCCTGGTGTTGTATTGTTTTGACTGCGACTCTCACGAAGAGAGATCTGTGTCAAATACGCTCTCCAGGTGAATAAGTACTTCACAATTGTTTTTTTAAATTTGTACCGAACCACAATTATTCTTCCATGTAAAGTTTTTCCTTTGATTTATTTTACGCAAATTCATCATGCATAAATAGTACTTAGTTAAAACCATAATAACTACTCAATACACAAATAAACTTTTATTTTTCCTTTAAAATGAGCTTGTCTGAAAATTGATGCAGTTTGTGTAAGTTCAATTAATTAAAAGAATGTTTCATAACAAAATGTATTCTATATTACCATTGCCTTAGAACATAAGCACCATCTTTTACACTATACATCTTTTACACCACACCTGTGAATATTGATTTACTCCATCCGGTACAAAAGTTTTGAACCCAATTAATGAGCTCGAATGCTGTTTCAAACTCACGCTAATTATCTCAGATTCATCATTGCGTTGGTGTTATTTCCGGTAAATACCATTCTATCACATCCTATTATTTATCGGCTCACAATTTTAATTCCAGAGATAATGTAGCTCTGTGCGGGGTTTATGGAACTTTATTACTAACTAGTGACTAATATTACATATTGAATTGTTCTCTGCAAATCGTCAACGAATATTGCATTTAAAATTACTGTTGATTTTAAATATTTATTATTTCCTACTTTTATCAATCAAACTATGAACTAATAGGTTTTAAAATCTCCAATGAAAAGAGTTATTTAAATCTACAGTGAGAAAGGTTGACTACCTGTCAAGAATTCTAGGACTGGATTCAATTTTCGATTAGTCCACTGTTAATACAACGGAGGTTTGGATTGCTTCCACAAAAGCGATAACAATACTCTCCAAATTACTTACTGCCTAAAGCAACTGGAAATAATTAAAACTATTACCTTTGGTGTACAAACACTCCCAAAATTTGTATGCACTGTATAAATAACTCTCTTAAAGCCAACATTGGCTACTCAAGGATTATTGGGGATTGAAATTCCTCGCCATCGAGGAGCAAGAAAACGTCACCCGGACGTAACACATTTTCAGCTGATCGGACGGAACGCCGCGCCGCGAACACCCCTGGCGTTGGAAGGTCGCCAAACTATTGATACTTTTTTACTGTCACGTTTTATATTGCCTAACGGGTAACAGTTATTTAATCCATTTCTGTCTGAGAATCGGAAACTTCAATGAAAAACTGTCTGGGAACTTGTATCGATCAAGGCGTTTTTAGGGCTTGTCCTAGTTTATCTCGTTGATATTCTTGAATTATATTTTTGTTCAAATGCATTATTAGTATTATTATATGGATTTGTATAAACGTTGGCAAACAAAGAAATGATTGGCCGAATGGAACATTTATATCGATATTATTTATATTTATATTTCTAATCGATCTAAAATGCTGTGATTTATCGATTGGTAATTTTTTTATCTTACCATTCAATAAACGTTCTCTTAACAGATTTTTAAAAGGTTTAGCTCAGTAGCTAGGTTCTTGACAGGTAGCATCGTTTGTTACGTAATAAAGTAACGATTACCTGTACACGTGCACAGTCTTGAAAATCTGTTCATTTTAGGAGACGTAATTTTCATGTGACCCGGATTCGTCAAAGTGTTAAATGCGTTAGCTCAGTTATTCAATTCAAATTCAATTCAATTTAAATGCGTTTATTACTCCTACGATTCGTCAGAATTTAGGTAACGGTTACATTTTTAGTGTGCTTCAACGCCAGTGGCACTTTTAAAACGTTTTATTTTGGAGGGGTATACACCCGGACTTTTTAAAATATAACTGCGACCTTTCATAGATACCATCAATAATTCATAGCCCATCGACAAATAAATGGCAACTGGACCAGGTTTCAATCATATTCACTATTCGATCCGCACGACCATTCGGTAATGAGATGAGCACTTTAGCCACTCGGCTATCCAGTCAATTAAACTTTATATTCGAGTGACGGTGAAATTCCAAAACTAGTCAATGTTAAAAATTATAATTTTTATTCTAAGGACTATTTTCTTAAATTCAGCTTTGAATGATTGAAGTAACAACATAGTACAAACACATCAAACGTATTAAAATAAAAATATTATAAATAGCTTTACATATTCGGTTAGAGTCGGCCATTATCAGTAGATGGCGCGGTTCCATTATTTGAGTCACGTATGTTCAGTCTGCGAGCTCCACCTGTCTCTAACTCCCCAATGATTCTCTAGGATTCTCACATACTTAGCAACTCACATGCTACGGATCTTGAATAATAAATATTCGAGACTTTCCTACGTGTGTTTGTCAGCCCTTTGATCGCTTACGTCGCTTGGTCTTTGTGGTTGCTTAATCATTGTCTTTGATTCTGTATTGGGGGTTAATGTCTCACTTTACTTTCTCTGTAGGAATTCATTTGGAAGAAATGCGATAACAACAGAATGTTCAAAAGTTGTGTTACTGTACATGATTAACTTTTTCAACTTATTAAACAGCTTTCTCCTAAACTGCAGCCGCGCTGCGAGATTCCTATTACTTAGTTATAATATTAAGTGTAAGACATAAAACCTTTTTCTGGCTTAAATCCTTTAATGAATGTAATGTGCTAGAGCGTGGCTAGAGCCTTAAAATTAAAGTATTAGAAGTGAGTAGAAATTTTATTTTATGTTTTAAGAAAAATGCTGATGTTTATTTTTAGCTTGGCTTGGAAACTATTAAGGTTGCATTTTTTAAATAACTGACTCCTTGGTATTAGTATAGTGAATAGGTTTTGATGAGTTGCGTTTATCAATTTTAAATATCGTATGCAGACTTCTTACATGTGTAAAGCTGAAGTGACTAAAGGAATTGCAAGTAAAATCACCTTGTATGTATTAAGTGACGCACAATATTTTCTTAGAAGGCAAAGTTAGGGTTGGATTGACTTAAGAGAACATCAAAACTGAGTTTTCGCTCCTCTCATTTCTTACCTTCCATAAAATCACAAAGTTTTAAAACTTTTCGGTAATTTCGTTTCTTGAGCCAACGGCACTAAAAGACGCTCATTTGAAGAAAGTGGTTCTGATCATTTATAGGATCAAACTGTATTATTAGCACTACGCGGTGTACTTCTCACAACTTAATAAATGTAGTCCAACAGAAGAAAATAATAATTAGAGGGATAATGTTCTCAATTTACTCCTAATAATTCGAGGAGTCGAACAATAACACTTTATTCTGAAATTAATAATTTGATTTAATTTCATAATTCAGTAGGGCCTATGGGAAACCAAGCAATGGTAGTAATGCTGCAGGAAACGTATATTAAAAACTGTAAAGAAGTGTTTGTATTGTAAAAAGTTAGTATACACTGTAACCAGTTGTAAAAGAAAAGGATAATTATTTTTTAATGCTTAAACTTTTTAAATTACATAATAACATTGTCTAAGTTGTAACACCCCCCCCCCTAAAAAAAGAAAGAAAATCTATCCTAAAATCCTTTTATCGACGTAAATATATTTCTGAACTAGTAGATGTTTCAATAAAATACCCACCCATTTAACTAACTATTATAACAAATTCCATGGAAAATTACTTCTCAGGAGTAACAGTTTCTAAATATTTCACCAGACATCCTTATCCATGTTAAATACTTACATGATTAAAATAAGAACAAGTTAGAAAGTCTTTACTAGTTTGTATACATCAGAAAAGGGCAGGGAAACTGAACATTGAGAAGAAAAGAGATGGCAGCGGCAAATGTGGGGACTTTTTGCCGTGGTTCATCCCCGTCTAAATGAGGCTATTCAAGCTCATCCACGGTTAACTGCATCCTTTCTTTGAGCTTTACTTTCAATTTTTTTATCGTTAAGGTTTATTAAAATGCATTACCATTATGAATGTTTCCCTAGTTTATGAAATGGAACATTCACTTTTTATTTATGCAACCCTCTCTGTTTTCTTTTTCAATAATGCTTGTTTTATTAAAAGAAGAAAATCTTAGTGAAAACCGCTAAGAAATTCGTTGAAGAAATAATTTGATCTATTTAACCTACTCACAACGCCGGAAAATAAGTTTGTGGGAAATATCGAAGAATATTCTGCAATATGAGTACCTACTTTCCAAAAAAAAACAAAAAAATCAATATCATTAATATAACTCACCCTTCCTTAAACCAAGCAACCAAACATAAAAAAACTGGGGTATCAGGTTTATTAATGTTTATTAAATTAAATCTGATAAAGTATTTAAAAACATTATTCTTCCTATCAACCAAGCACGTTGAATTCAGCGTGTACGATTGTCAAAATGGCTCGCACTTTTCCGCTGATTGGACAGAATCGAACTACCAGGTTTTCTGGAGACCGGCCAAACCATCGAACCATCGGCTGTCTTTTTTATCGCGCGTGTAAAACACCTGGCGGGTTTATTTTAATTCCGTTTGTGCCATTTACCTTCCTGACTTTGTTGACTGTTTTAAAATAAATTATCAACTCGAGAAAAATCCTCTTGACTATGGAGAAAAACAATTAATTGTTTTACTTGAAGCTGGTAATTGTGAGTTAGAGAATCTACCGGTTCTAGAGAAACTATTTTAACATGGTTTGATTAGGTTTGTAGAAAAATGGGTACGTATATTCAGGTTACGTTGCTTGGTAGCAGTTAATTTGTATTTTCCCCGGGATACAATTTAATTGTTTGCTTTTTATCATGTTGTATTTTATTTGGAAAGAAATGGTGTCCTATAAATGTAAACTTTTTAAAATTTATTTCAGTTATTTTAGAACATATAAGCATTTACCCGTGGCTTCGCTGACGATAAAAATGACATACAGTATAACCTTAATGTAAAGAATCTGAAGGGGCTGAATAAAAAAAGTTATATCGAGGAATATGCAATTTTGACGTCTGCTAACATGTTTTTGCGGAGTGTAGAGTTTTTCTAAAACCCATATTCATAAAATGGGATGATGGTTTGTACATATATTTTAAGCTTATTGACTCGGACATTGTTGGACCATTTGTCAAGAAACTTGGTATTTGAGTTAGATTTCACAGAGAAGGTTGTTAAGCCATCCATCCCAACCTAACTCAATTGCGATACTCCCCGTCATCAGAGGCCCAAAAGGGTTCCTATTTAACCTCATGGAAAGATATTGTTTACACCAAACAAATGACATGTTTAATTGAGCATGTTATCTTTGGTAAATAGTCAAAGGCATAACGTCTGCCGGGGTCAGCTATATGTTATGTCAAGGGATTTATTATACTGAGGTTCTTTTTACATAGGACATACTATAAAATCTTTTTCTTGATTCATAAGTCATAATATTTTCATAAACTTACGGATAGGCTAATTACTTAACAATGTGTAACATTTAATAATAAAGGTTGTGCATTATTTTAAGTAAAATTTACAGTTAGGAACTCCATAACCTTTCAAATATTGATAATACGACTTTTAAAAATAATTCTCTGACTAAATCTTACATCTTCATCGAAAAATTCTTGTTCAAGTGGACGATTAATCTCATTGGTTGGAGAACAAATTGTGCAGACCTAACACAATAAGAGTGATGAATACGACTACTAAGCGATCGAATCAGTATCAGATTTAATCCCGTGCCCGCTCGAGCGTGGAATGGCGGGAACAACACGGCGGCCCTTGAGCTGCGAAGGACCATCATTGTGTATTATTTTCTGTTAACACTGCAACTGCACTCATCCTGCAGTAGATAATCGTGTTTGATTCCGTTACATCTGCACTTTGTTTCAGTTTTGCGCAAATCATTGTGTATTATATTCTGGTAACACTGCAACTGCACTTATCCTGGAGTAGATAATCGTCTTTAATGCCACCTCTTCTGCAGTTTGTTTTATTTTTGAGTTTTTTTGCCATAGGCAATATTTTAGTTAAGGGTAAAAAAGTAAAGGGAAACTGGAGAAACTTCTACTCAGTGGATGAGTTAAACTCCTGATCTCTTAAACGGAAGTTGGACGCAAATCGGCAATTCAACGTACTCCCTAACCTCAGTTATTTATCTCTTTTACTAAGCTTCGATAAAAAATCTGATCTTATATGTTAAAGTTAGTACTAAACCGAAAAATAAATGAAAAAATAATTATCTTTTTACAATAGAACATATTTTACAAAACTTTAAAATAACATCCAATACGTTAATTACACCAATAAATATTTACACACATCGTAAAATCATACTTCGCTAAAAGTTATTCCCGCGACGAAAAACACGTTACGGCGTTTACCATGATAAATGCGACGGGACTAAAATTAAATGTGACACTAATAACCGAAACTACACAAACAATGCCTAATGCACGAGCTGGCGGCGCATAATTACGGCTCCGACCGTATCCCGCAGCGACACTAATATAATCTGTGCGACATAATTGAAAATACCGTTTATCCCAGATTCTAATCGGAGTTTTTCCACTGCGGCGTTTCGGTTTAACGCACGTGCTGTTACATCGGGGTGAGCGACTCTGTAGCGCGTTGTCGCTGCATTGTCCCAGCGTTGTCGCGACTAATGATTCGCTTTGAGTGATTCCACCGCAGGTCGATGCGCTTTTTAAACTGCTCTTTGTTGCGTTGATTGCCTAAAAGCTGCCCTTTTGGGAGAGTTTAAAGTTTTTCAATACTACTAACCTTTTACGAATATTACTAGCCAACTACTAATCATAGAATGTTAAATTCTGTGCAGCTTGAAAAGGCCATACTAGTTTTCCTCAGTACACTCATAGATTCATAAATATAGGGGAAATTCGCTAAAATTGTATGTATACTGAGGAAAGTTTTTAAATTAATTATTATTTAAAACATAATTATGTAGATACATGTTTTAAATCGTAATTGGTATATTTTAATGAAGTTCTTTTAAAGATAATTTTTTGCAATGATAGCGCAGTACTAATCAGCTTCATTACTTCAGTACATGAAGAATAAATTCCTACAAATTTTCATTTCCAGTCGGACCACCCAATACTATTTGTGTAAAATAGGGTACACAAGCGGTACATAATTTTATCAATTCGCTAGTTCGAAAATGCTCCCTAACCTAACCTAATCCAGAGATCATTCTTATGAACATTACCAACACAAATCCCTTCACTTATAAAACATGGACAATTCATAAATAGTGCTTTAAGTAAGTTCGTAAACTATTTAAATGTCTTGCAAAAACAAACGATGCTAAACCTATGGATATTTTTAATATGCGTGTCCTACCTGATATTCCACTGGGGAAAGAGTGCTTTTGCTTTCCCAACCAGGAGGTACAGTCTGAGTCAAATGACGTGGCTCAGCCCATCCTAAGACCCATGTTAGTTAATTGTTTACTATTCGCTTGTCACCTGCAATTTTTAGTATTTGGAATGCTACTCAGAATGTGTTTATAAAAAGAAATAAACATAAAATAAATGTAGTAAACACTATTTTATGGCGCTACATGAGGTTAGAGAAAGTAAGGTTAGGTTAGTTTAATTTAGGTTTCTTTAGGTTACTACAATTAGTTAATTTATCAGTAACCTAAAAAACCTAACCTTATCTACTATTCGCTTGTTACCTGCATTTTTTTGTACTGGGATATGTTACTCAGAATGTGTTTATAAGAAGAAATACACATAAAATAAATGACGGAAGCACTATTTGTTTTGGCGCTAGATGAGGTTAGGGAAAGTGAGGTTAGGTTAGTTTAGTTTAGGTTTGTTTAGGTTACTACAATTATTTAATGTATCAGTAACCTAAAGAACCTAACCTTACCTACTATTCGCTAGTTACCTGCAATTCTTTTAGTACTGGGATGGACATGTTACCCAGAATGTGTTTAAAAGAAGAAAGAAACATAAAATAAACGGCGGAAAAACTATTTTTTTGCGCTAGGTTTAGGCTAAGTTAGGTATGGTTTGTTTAGTTTACTAAAACTAGTTAATGTATCAGTAACCTAAACAAACCTAACCTAACCTAACCTTACCTAACCTAACATAACCTACCGTAACTTTACCTTGCCTTATCTTATCTAATCTAACCTAAACTAGTGCTATAAAATTGTGTTTCTGACATTTATTTTATGTTTATTTCTTCTTATAAACACATTCTGAGCAAAATATCCCAGTACAAAAAAAGCTGTGACAAACGAATAGTAAAAATGACCTAGTTGTAGCAAGAATTAATATTGATCATTTTAGCAATAGGCCTACTGATGGCCTGGACCTAGTTATTCGCCTCGGACTGTACTGCCTCTCACTTCGAGCCTCCGGGTGAAAGGTCGGCGCCGCTGGTCCTGGAGACAAATTGCTTCTGTTTCCAGCTAATAATGGCTTCATTAGTCCGCCACCGTTGATTTTGAAACATTTTTCTTGTTCTCAGTTGTCTATCTGGGCAAATACTTGCATCGACGAAAAATATACACCGTAATGTCTTATCAGATTTCATATTCTTTAGCGCCTAGAACAAGATTTATATTGTTCAAAACTAATATTATTTTATAAAATTCCATTTAAATTTATATACTTACAATACACCTAATTTTACCGCATTAATCTACTTTAGAGTGAATAAAGTTTAGTTAACTGCAATAAAGTTTTGAATATCACATAATGGAACCGAATAATATCTACTTAATTCCTGAGATTGAAAAAACAAAGTTTGAATTTGTGATATAGCGTACATTTGTAAGTTTTACATCCGACTTTTATTTTATTAGTTCACATCTGATATAATAAAATATGATTCAATGGAACATTTCCTGGTTTCCGTCAGATCTTATTTCTCAGAAGCTGTCTTATATAAGCAATCTCAAGTTCATGGTAAAAATCAAACTCAAACCAACATTTCTTTGTATGTTTTATCTTCGAAAAGAATTTGTTCATTTATTGCTTTCACCAATCAAGTTTGGTTTTCAACTATGCCTACTAAACTACTGCCTAAATCGTTACTGCATTTCTTAATACAGTTATGTTATGTGTGATATTCGATAGCTTATAGTATCACAAAAAACAATGAATATTAAGAAACGTATTCAGCCTAAATTTCCTGTAGCCCTATAAATCAACAAATGTGTAGATATTTGTAATTCAGGCCCATGGTGATCTGCAGCTAATGATTTAGCACATTAGCGACGTAATATTGCGCTAAAAGCTGGACTGCTTTTCACGGACCCGCAGGGGCCGAGAGTTAATGGCTTATGTAGTAATATTTTAGCTTTGTCCACTCCGGAATTCAGCCGAGTATTCACTGCAGCGTTGATTCATATTCGGTTAAAAAAATAGTGTCCATAACATTACCGGTTTACCCACTAACATTAAATAATGTTTAATTAAATTCATATTAATATTAATTACATTAATTTATGTAAATCTGACAGAATGAACTCGGCAGATGTGAAGTTACTTCAATGATTGGCTTACTGAACTTTTGAACTGAGTTTTCACCTCTTCAACCCACCTCACATGAAGCTCGGAACTTTCTAACGTATTTATATTTTGGAAGATTCGGCTCTCGCTGTGGTCAGTAAAGATAGCCTTTAGAAAAAGTGTAACCGAACAAAATTGCAGGAGGGTGTCAATTTCATTATGTGTTAAACAACGGAATTAAATCTGTTCCATTAATATGTTTGAAAAATATAATACCTATTCAGATTAAGTTAATTTTACCACACCTCATGTTTATTTGTTTGCATTGACTGGTTCCTTTGTTTAATAAATGTGTGATTTTATTTATGTCCAAAAATATGTTAAAATAACATTAAAATGTTTCACTTAAAATACTGGGATAATGGGTAGTATATTACCCATTGTTTACTTCACTATGCAATTGAAATTGCCTCATTTGATTTCTAGACTATTCTGCTTAACAGGGTAGTAAAATAGCAGAGCAAACATAAAACACCCGTTCAAAATGTAATACTTAAATGCAAGTTTAATAAAACTGTTGAGTAATCTTACTAAATTTTATCATTTAAACTTACACAGTTTTTGTGTAGCATAACAAAAGCGCTGATTTCCCTAGATAACCTGCCTTTTTAAAAGTTTTTTAAGTTACAAGCAAACATAATTTGTTTTACCTTTTCAATTTACAGGAACTTTACGCAGGAGAATTGCTCGGAACGGTCGCTGGACTCCAGCCAAGCTATCGGGACTACCTGCAATTTAAATATCGCTGCGTTGGAAACAGACAATCGCCTTTGCAGTTATATTTAATAGAGCATCCAAATCCAGTTTTAACGATGTGATATTCTTTTATAAATAAGGGTCTATTAAATATATTTTTATAATTGGGCAACTTTTACAAATGTAACTTTTTATTATTTTTTTTCAAATAATTCCTCAAGTATAATAAATTCTGAAAATCATCGATTGTTTGTCGTAACTCACGTAAAACTGGGTTTCTTATATTTGTCATTTGGTTGATTAACGTATATCACAGATATTTATGGGGCTGTACAATTCTGAGTTTTTAGTTAAACTAATTATTGAATTAAAAACTCAAAATTATTGCATATGTTATTAAATATTTTCCGTCGTCAACTAAAATAGAGAAACAATAGATAATCAATATTTTTTCAGAAGTAACGTTGTCAATTGAAGCAAGAAACTTTCCCATTTTACAGCTGTCACCTCAAAAAGTGAATTTTGTTTTTTTCTCGACCGTTATGGTAAGATTGGTGAGAAGTTGCAATCCTTACTACCATTGCAAATATTTGGGTCTACATAAGCTTAGTAATATTATTGTCAAACAAATGACTTTTTATGTAAGACATAAAAGGAAATAAGCACTTAATTTTAAGTTTAATTCAGATGAAAATGTTAGCTGGGGATAATTATTTTAAGCTTGCAGTTGTGTTGAGAAATGTATATTCCAAATTCAAAGTTCTAAATTCTGTATAATGGGAAAATTGCCTTTTTATACGTTTTATTTAAATTAATTTATTTTATAAAAATCTATAATGATTTCCACTCACGCCATTAAATTTCGTTTTTGAGTCATGGACAAGAGTAGGATAGAAACTGGGTTGGTGCGCCCTTAATTGAAATGTAAAATATGTCTTCCGTTGAAATAACTCGACTTTTGTGTCGTTGCCAACTGCAGTGCAGAGTTAGCATTGTTGCCGCACTCCGCTTTCATACGAGTCGTGCGAGTGTGATTGTTTCCAAGGAGATTGTCGGTGTTTCATTTTAAGGAAACGGTTTTATGAGAAAGTGTTTAGTTTTCACTTTATGAAATTTTTTATCATTATTAATGGATTTTTATAGATAATGTTTAAGATAATCGTTTCTAATTTATGTTTATCCAAAGAGTCATTAAAATTAATGAATACAACACTATAAAGGATAACAGCCTGTAATCACACATTAATTAATATTAAAAAATATCCGAATTAATACCCTCATTAGCGTTGTAGTGATAATCCCTTCGGAATATTTAATATAACAGAACGTGGGGCGAGGCTAAATATTTGTCTAAGTATAGTTAATTTCTCGTTCATCAGTTTGCAACATTATGTGATAATACTAACCTCCTACATGCCCTTCAGACTAATATTAACACCTCTCTCTATTAAGAATACAGTCGACTCTCGAGAACGTGAACCCAACAGCTCTAATATTCGAATTATTTTCGATCACATAGGAAAAACCTGTCCTAGTAGAAATAAAAATTACGCATAAATCGACACAATTGTTCTGTTATATTGCATATTGTAACTATTATATGTTGTATATTGTTATATTGTCCTTCGTAAGTCGAAGGAATGCGAAAATTACTTCTATAACTCGAAGGTAATTAAATAAGTCGAATTAAATTTGCAATTGACCTCTATAAGTCAATTCGAAAACGTGTCTAAGTGGCATAACCGGTCCAGCGTCACTTTTTTACCTCTACAACTCTAATTTTCATTTCGTTTACCTCAATATCTCGAAGTTAGCTAAAACCACCTCAATAAGTTGAAATCAACTAAGAATTACCTCGATAACTCGAACTACCCATAAGTCGATCTATACACAACTCGAATGAAAATCGTAGTCCTGTGGCATTTAAGTGAGAGTCGACTTAATACAATTTTACCTTTTACACAAGTTTATCAAATCAACATTTATTCCTCGTTGACGGCTGTAATTAATATTTTATCCTTTAAAATTATCAGCAAACATACAAAAACGCACAAAGTCCACACACGTTTGTCCCGGACCTTCATAATTAAATGAAAAAAAATCAGCTGGTATACAATTTCACACCTTACACAAGCTTATGAAACCAACAAGAAGTCCTCATTGACGGTTTTAATTAATATCTCACCGATGCAAAACATCGGCAGACCCACAAAAACGCACAAAGTCCAACCACTTTTGTTCCCGGAGCGTCATAATTGTATGAACAAACAGCTGGTCTTCCAGCCCTAAATCTGTCTAATTACAATGAGGCCGTTATCCGCTCCGCCGCGCCGCCCGGATTGCGGAGTCTCGCTTTACACTTGTTGAGTCTTTTCACCTCTTTAACATAATAGTTGTCGCCATCCTTCCTTGTGTCACCGCCGACGCCGAGGTTCACACCTTCAAAGTGGCTTCTTTGATCTTAAAAAATTGCGAGTAATTAAAAGTGGATTATTGAGCTAGACTTGGTTTTGTTTGAGTTGCGTGTTTTCCGAGTGAGAGTCGCTATATTCCCGCGACGTTAACTTTTAAATGTGTTAGGACTTGTGTTTTTTGACAGGTTTAATCAGTAATGACGATTAAATAATTAATTTTGAGTAAAACGTTACAACAGTGAACACTAAAAGAAATTATGGAAATGTGTTTTTATTATTTAACATATTTTTTCACTTAAATATAACTCATCAAAAAGTTATCATAAAAAGGTTTCTATTTCTTTCTTTGTTGAAAAAATAGAACTTTTAACTTACGCCAAAACTTGTTTTTTATCAGTAACACTTTTTTGTTCAAAGTTAAACCCTTCTTTAATTTTTCGCTTGTGATTTTGTTTCAGATTTTACCGCAGGTGGGCAATTACTCTTTTACATTGAAGGTAACTATGTATTTTTTATGAAATCCATTTTGAATTAAGTTTTTTATTTCCCTAAAAAAGATTACCCAATTGTCATACTCGGCTGGTATTATATTTTAATTTTTCATCTTTTCAAAGTAACAAGACCCCGTTAGGAATATAAATTAATGCTAAATATTAATACTTCTTTTGGTATTTACTAACATTCTAAAAACAGTTGTTTGGGTAATTGACCATCTCACCATTGCTATTAGGGAGTTTAATTTTCAAATGTTCAGAAATGTTAAAAAAATATATTTTAACTAACATTGTTTGCTGTTTCCCAGTTACCATCGACTGTAAGCCACAGCATTCCCCACCTCTATTACCTTTATTCTGGAACATATAATTTCAAGCCATTTACACTCACAAAACATTTTAATGTAGCCCGTTACACAATATTAGCGAGTTGTAATATTCGTCGTGCCAGCGACGGGTCACGCTGCCGTTGTTTGCAGTGGATTGGCTAATGAACGATTCTGTGACATTCAATTAATTAACGCCAACCATCCGTTGATTGGCGAACTGTGCTGGACAATACGCTCGTTTGCCTTTTAAAATTCAATATTTCATTGACAAATCCAACGCATTACTATTGTATACTTTATTCCATTGATAATGGTTTTCCTGCGGTCTTTCCTCCCAGAGGAATTACTTTTGACTGGGGTAATAAACAATTATACAGCGTTGATCATTTTGTTAAACGGTTAGTTTACGAAAATAATGTTATCTAAAACTAACGAAACTTATTTTACAACTCAATAACAATTATAATGCGCCCTCAGTAAGAATTATAATGTGCCCTTTTAAATATAAATTTAGTTGCATTTATAACACAGACATACTAGACTTGATTTTGGTTTATATCTATGGTTAAAGCTTAATAGGATTGCTATGTTTTCGAAAATGATTAAACATCGTAATATTTCCTGAAAATGTTCACATTATTTCCTAAATAACCTCTAAATTGCAAAAAATATTACATTAGCTTTTGTTATGAACGAATATTCATTAAAAGGTTAATATTTGAAACAGTATTTTCCAACGGGCCGGAGTCAGCAGTTTTCTTGATATAACAGTACAGGTAGGCTCGTTGGAAGGCTCCAAATGTGTTCGTTTTTGTCCGTAGGCCTCCCCGTTCTCTAAATGAGCCTATTCAACCCCATTTACGGTATAAGGAATCCTTTCTTCAAACGTCTATTTTGAAAATGGCGTTCCCTTTGTCGCTCATTGTTGAGAAACAGGCAAAGTTTAATGGATCTTATTTGATTGCGTTGTTATCTAAATTCATGATAAAGGCAACGTTAGCTTGTTACAGTATTTTTTAAATTGAGTTTAAGACTTCTTGAGCAATAACCATCTTATATCCCGTATTTGACCGTAATTAATTAGGTTGATTTGATTTTGTAGCTTAAAAAATGTGATACATGACACCTCAAAATACGCCGTACCTCTAGCCGCCACAATACCGTACGCCGTACGTATTATGACCGTACCTCTAGTACGGTATAATTTAGAATAATTTATGAATCGTTCTGCAATATAATTTGATATTTTTATCGGTTTTGTAGTAATACAAATGTTATAAATAAATAGATCTGCTTAGTTCTTTAATAATATAGTAAAGAGGTTTGTTTTAAAGGTTTTAGTTCAATAAATTACCAAAAAAGTAAATTTTAACTTTGATTACTTGGTGGAAGTGGGGTAAATATGCGTGGCTTAACAAAATTAGTAATAAAGTACTACCTGTATCACCGGTGTCTCAACTTGAACAGCTGAAGTGATCTGTACAAAATAAAGTAGGATAAGAACATTATTGTCATTGTCGTTGGAAAATCTGCTCATATAAGCTAGTGTAAGCCACAAATCTTATTTGTTAATTTTTTATTTTACATTAAACCCCCTAATTCAAATTGAAGAAAGAGGCAAAATGCAAATGCGAGTATGTTACACGCTTTATTTAATATGCTTTTGATATTAATTCAGGAAGGGCTAAAAGCCGTGTGTAGGGGCGTCAGACTCAGTCAGCCGTTGTAAGTTATGGCCGATGGGGCTACTTCGTATAATTAACTTGGGCAGAAAAGGACTAAAAATTTACCCTTGCAATTTAAAAATATGCCCTAAAATATATTCATTGTCAAAATGTATATTGTCATCTTTATTTGTAATTATAACATATTGTTATGTTCTTTTTTCACAACCTTCCCTAATAATGATACTATTGTGAGAAGATTTGCGATGTATAGAATTATTTTGTTAAGCTTATAAACAATATTTGTTGAAATTAAGATAGTGATTGAACAGAAATCAAACCTTATCGCTAGCCTTATCAGGAGAATTTTCAGCGGTTTACCGGTTATGTTGGTTAGCTAACTAAAAAATAGATTTAACCCTTAGTTCGGTATTAATCTTCCTAAAAATAATTCAATTCTCTAAACTTGTCTCTCGTATTCATGCAAATATTTCGCTTGAATTAGCTCTCAAACGAGGTTTCAAAGGATTAACAAAAAATGATTTCTTAAAAATCGTTCAACATTTTTACTTTTTTGTGTTGAAAATTTAGATTGTGCTTCTCCATGAGTTAGAAGCACGTTAGAGTTGGTTAAGACAAACTTAATTGTTCCTTGTAATCCTGTTAAACATCAATAGACAATAAGTAAATGTAACAGATAGTAACCTTTAAACAATATTACAAGTTTTTAAAATTAAAAACTTTTATTTAGGTATTTTCTTTGCAACCTTCTTTTAACAAACGCCAAAAAAATGTAAAACCAAATAACGTGATTGTTCCACGAGAGACATTAACCATTAATCCAACCACAGGTAATGCATTTTCACGCTCTGCGCATTCCATTTAAGCTGGCTTTGGCAAGAAAAAATGGAAATATATCGGAAATTCAACCAAGCGTAAAAAATCTTCTCAACGCAACCGCGGGATTCATTAAAATCGCTCTAAAATCCCGTCCACTATTGGATCCCACGAGATGAAATTGCCGTTGCATTTAGGTTCCTTTTGCCGGACCTTTTGCGGTCGAAATGTGAAATATTAAATTCCCAATCAAGTATGCAGTTAAATGACTGAGGTGTGCCTATAAACTTAACACAGTCGATTGATATAAGACTAAAATAGAGATCTCCTATTGGTTGAATTTCAGTCAGAAAATGTTTGCGTCTAGTTTTTACTCATCGCTCCAATAAGTCATGTGACTGAATTCCATAACCAACATGGAACCTCAAAAAGCGCAAGTAATTTTTTCATCAGTTCAAATTAATTTTCCTCAATAAAATTCTAAAATAAACTATAGTTCATTTATTTTAATGAGATTGTGCACATTTCCAGGAAAGAACTTCTCAAACAGTGAGCTTGGATTTTTCGTAAGACGCCCCTAAGCAGATAGCAAATTATTACAAAAATCATGCTTGCCTATTAAAATACGGATTATAAAATATGTATCTCTAATGATACCGGAATGTCGACATCGTTTTTAGCGGAATATGCCATTAAAGCCAAGGATGCTTGTAGACAAATATTGCTTTAAAACATTTAGTGGCCTTTTTTACTTTTAGTCAAGAATAAACCACCATATTAAATCCAACGATATTCTCGAGGTCGACAATAAACTCGACGGACTCCAGGTTGCAGAACGATTGAGGCTCGTGAGGACAGGTGGTGTTCATCTTACCCTGAAACGTGACCGAAATAACTGGAATATCGAACAATAACAGTTCCTCATCTCCGCTACGGCGCATAACCGGCCGCGGGCCGCGGTTAAACCTTATTATGCCGCATTAATTAACAAAGAAACCATCAGCTTTAATATTTTCTTGTTGCAGAACCTGTTAAAAGCTATAAAACCGGTTTCGGTCTAAGCTTCTAAAGCGGTTAACGCCGTTGTCGTTTCGTTTCATGGCGAAAATTAAATTTTACATATTAAGATTTAATTGGGCACTATAATGTGGTATTTTACTGTCGTGAGTGTATGGAGAAATATTTATATCCTTCGTGCATACGAAGTTGGTTTATATGATTGCTTTAGTTTTTAGGGCTAATCAATTGTTTTGACTTTAATCTCACTATTTAAAAATATATCCTCAAACATGTTTATAAACCTATGGTGAATTTTAAAGTGGGTATAAGGGGCCCTACATTACGCAATGGTTGTTGTTTTATTTCTAACATTCTTACTCCAGTCAGATGTTTTACTTATATTAAAATTTCTAGTGTTAAATCATATCGAAACGCAAGAAAATTTATCTTGTGGTCATATAAGGAGGCTTTCAGGCCTTAATACAACATTAGACGCCCAACTATTTCTAACGACACCTCAATTTAATAAATGAATTCGATTTAGAACTGTAGGTGGAGTCACGGCCAGAAAAACACACTAACATATAAAATGAGTAACAATATTACGCCTATAACAAAGTCGGGAGATATTACCGTTAAGGTTAAAATAATAGTAATAGTGTAGTGAATTAAAATCAAACCTAGGCCAAGAGGACAACGTGAGTACTCTCGATTGCTAATGACAATATAACATGTGTATACCTCCTGGTAATATTATTAATTAAAATGATATAACTAAAGTTCATTAACATTCTCTAGGGTCTATAATGAACGTATTGATTGGATAAACATATCCGATGCCTAAAGCATTCTACTCTGTAAAATATTTGATATTTTCCAACCATTACAAGATTCAACGTGCTATAAACTTGTTTCTCATATTTACTTTGCGTATCATCTGTTTTAAGTGATTTACGTATGTACATATTTAAATGAAATAGAGCAAAAAATATGGATTCATCGGAACAGATTTACTTTGAAGACGATGAGAGACGATTATAAGAGATTTTACCATCTATTTTTAGGATTAATTTCACTTGATTTTAAACTTATAACTTACTAATGGTTACGCATACTACTACCGCCTCGGTAAATAATCACAAATAAGCCTTCAAAGAGTATGTCAATAAGCCCCTTAAGGTTTTCTCTTTATATACCGTCAGTTTGGAAAAATATCATTTGCGCTATATTTTACTACTGGTCACTACGACATTTTCAATAGCCAACTCGGCTTTAGTTTCCGCATTAACGGTACATATCGACTTCATCAAGCCGGTCCAAAGCCAGTTGTGACTGCGGTGTGCATTAAAGCATAAAACCTTTTAAACGCTTTTGTGTTCGACAAATGAAACATTCCGGTTATAACCACATGTGGGATAAGCTGCTGGACTACTCGATGATGGAAGCTCCGGACACAGGCTGTAATGGACCGAAGCTAAGCTGGAAAAAGGTTCGGTTTGGAAACTCTTGGTACCTTTGCTTAAATTTTAAAATACTGAAATGTGTTTGGGTCAGATTTAAAAAAGGAATTTAAAAACCACTCTTTTTTATGGCAGAATAAATAGGAAGGTATAGGACAGTAAAACGTTTTTAAAGCTGTGGATTGTGAAAAAATATAAAATTTTGTCATTAGTCTTATAAGTTAAAATCGCCTTGTATTTTTACCCTCTTTTTTCAGTATGAATGTAATAATGATTTTAGAAAAATTTTAAGGAGGTCACTCATAATAACCAAAATCTCAAGGTCCATTGTCTAAGTCTAAATCAATCATACTAACATTATTTTGGTTTGATATTTTTATTAAAGAAACTGTTTTTGTGATTCATCATGTATTTAATTTCATAAGGCGATTCATTGCATCAAAATTGTGGGTGTCCGGCAAGTCGTAGAAAGATGGGAGAAGGCTATAATTACAGTTTTTGTTTTGTAATAATGGTGCGTGAACTTGCATGTCACAGTGCAGTTCATAAATTTATTTTATATTTACTGTAACAAACTAATTGTACTATACTTGAGCACGTATAATAATTAATTGAACAACTTTATTTAAATGTAAATGGCATGTTTAGGAAAAAATAAATGATGTTTTAGTAACATATAAAATTAAATATGACTAGGTTTATCGTTTACGTTACAATATACACAAAGTTGCAGTATATAGTGTATACGTGTTATTTGCAGTTTAAACCACTTATTTTTACGTCTCTTATTAAGTTACTCTGTACCAAAAATTTAGTGTTTAGCGATCAAATAAGTCATTCATTTGTAATGATATCACGTATATTTAATGGTAATCGATTAAATGAATTAGTTTTATTGCAAACAAATGTAAAAAAAAATACTTAGGTGTTAGTTTACAAATTACTGGTAGTATAGTTCAAAGTAACCTGCGTAATTACCACTTCATAAAGAATAATATGCTAGATTTTGAACTTTAACGGTAAAATTGCTGTTGTTTTGTAATAAAACACTAAACTCTCCGAGGAGCTGTTAGTTCGATAGGGGATTAAGTATTGAATATCAGTTTGTTTCCAACAATAATATTTAAACAAGGGATTTTTTTCTATTGAAAATTAAACAATAATTATTTTACTGACTTACTGCACGTGTATTTTACATTATTTAGTTTTCAAATTCATAAATACATCGAAGGGTAGCGAAATTACGATCAGTATCTTGTGTTGTCCACAACATCTTCTCTCTGATCATGCATTTTAGCGGCAAATTTTTTTCAAAAACAAAATTTGATATATAAATAAAATGTCAGATAAAAATGTATAAGATATAATGAGTTTAATTTTTAATGAATCCTGTCTGATATTTTCTTTCAATCTGCCTAATTACAATGAAGCTGCAGCCCTGCTACACTTCTCTCCACTTAGGTCAGATTACCTGTCTTAAAGCTTCTTTAAAATACTCTCTACCCTTATTTTATTCCAGCTAAATTGGATACTTTGGTAATCCTGTTTAGTTACTTATAATTTAAGAGCCCTACGTATAAAACATATTTTGAAATTATAATCTCTCGCAGAAAATATGTGTAACAGTTCTTGGAAAAAAATTACAATAATTTGTCACGTTTTTGGGCAAAACATTTATTACGTTTTTCCTACACGACACTAGAAAATATATGGATGGTCCATTTCCTTAATAATTTAAAACTTTCTTTAAAATTCTATTTATTAAGACATTTCTTAGGTACTCCACTAATTAAGTAAAAACTAATTATAACGGCATACTCGAATGCTTCTACAATCCTACTTTTGGGCATGTAATCGGAACAGGCATTTAAATGATGACGTAGTGAGTTCGTTCCATAGCAAACCCTCTATGTACTAATTATATTCAGAGATTTTTTCTTAGCATCTGAAGAGTTCATTTTACGGAGTCGTAGTGAAAGTTGCACCTCAAGAGAAAAGAATGAAGAAATTACCACGCTTTGTTTCGTTCGGCCGTGGTGCCAACTTTACACTTGTTAAAAACTCCGCCCCACTTTATTCGCCGCAAAGAAATTACCTTCTTACAATATGTTTTTGTGCTACATAAAGTTTTCGGTGGTAGAGGTCAAGGGGTTTGCGGGATCCACTATACTACTTTATTCTTTGAGTTTTAGTTTAAAAACATTAACCCCTCACTGAGTGTAAGTTTGTTTGATACTATGTGATCTGTTAATCACATGTATGCAGTGATATAAATATTTTATGATTACGATTATATTTCATAATCGTATTTAATCCGTCATACCAAGCTGAAATATTGGAGTAAATTCATATATTGCTGATATCTTATAAGGCAAAATAATTTTGGGTCTGAATTGTTTTTAGTAAATTTCCTAGAGGAAACGCGTTTGGGGATATAAGATTACTAGCTTATGTACTAAATTAGTTTCACATAGTACCCTTACCTTACCTTAAGTAACCCTTGAGATGTGTAATCTAAGTTTTGGCGTTATTTTTTACAGCTCATCAGTCATAACGAGGATTGGTGGACGTTTAGGCACAGTAATTGGCCATGAGTTTGCAAACTTTAAACTTCCTTGCCTACCATATATTAATATAAAGCCTTTAACTTTGTAGGAAAAATAATAAATGAATCATGAATTTTCAAGTTAACACTTAAAATCTATTAACAATCTTTGAATTTTGAGGTGAGGTCTCAGTTGCAGCTGCAATCGAGCATGCCTCTTACATAACACTCTCTCTAAGGATGAATAAACCACATGATCATCAGTGTAAGATTTCATAATCCAAGCTGTTTCTGTTTTTTTTTCACTTGAACTTTTATGGCATT
Source organism: Flexamia atlantica (assembly GCA_035578135.1). Lineage (NCBI taxonomy): Eukaryota > Metazoa > Arthropoda > Insecta > Hemiptera > Cicadellidae > Flexamia > Flexamia atlantica. Next base: position 32,212,676 of record JAQJVK010000004.1, on the reverse strand, counting down.
TAATTCATATTTTGCTGATTGAGAATACTTTACGATTAGTCACGGTAAACAAGTGTTGGTGCCGCTAACATTTAGCTTAATTTACGATATAGTTACAATTATCTTTAAACAATCTTCTGTATTGTAACATATTTTTACAATATATATATGTGAATGGCTTTACTAGTTTTAGAACGCTTTCTTATGAAATCACACTTATTCTAAGCTCAACATAAACAGCAGTTTTAAAGTTAAACTTCCCTAAGCTTTTTTCACTAGCTTGGAAAAAACTCCTATATACCTTTATTTATGTATAGGATATATATGCATACATAAATTCATCTAAGCAAGAGGTTTTCTACCCTGGTCTCAATCCCTTGCGACCTTGACAAAACCTTCATCAGCGTACATATGTTTGATTTCTCCAAGGACTCGGGAGCATCCGTTATTGTGTGACGTTCATTATTAACGCGGGACCTTGTAATTAATTTGTAATCTTCCAAGTTACAACTAACATCAAAACAGAATTTTTTCTCCATTTTTCATTAATAATTTCTCCTCCAACTATTATTTATGTATATGTACATTGTCAAAACCAGGTTTTTTACACTCTCTTCATACATTCTTTAAAAATATATATATTTCCGGTTTTTAATTTTAGAGCACAGCATCTTTCCATCCTTTTTAATACAATATAGTTTGTAATAAATTTTCTTCAACATGATAAAGAACAATGTAATTGATTTCTTTTGTAGATCGGGAGATTCCACGAACAAATTTAGAGTTAGGTTTCGTCCATTTAACTAAACGTACAGAGCATTAAAAGGGCAAGCACCAAATAATGGTATACAAATTACCTAGATATTTCACAGTTTCCTAGAGTTTCTCGATAAACTACTTCAACGACCACGACCCTCAGGGAATAACAATTCGGCCCTTATTTATTATTGCATCCTGAACGAAATTTATGCGTTGTCAATTTATGATGTGAGAAATATGTTTTTATTGATGCACTGTGCTCAGATACACTTTTATATCGTTTGAGACTATAGTTTCGAATCTGAAATTGTTAATCTTTAATCTCAGAGTAAATTAACCACAAAAAATTCAGTATGTTAAATGGTATAGTATTTTTAGTAAAAAAATATCTACACATTGGAGGGTTAATAATCATCAAACATCCATTTTAGACGGAATGGGTTTGGACAGAAAGAACGCCACTGAATGAAGTGCACCAATTAAGCAGCGACGACTCTTAACTGTTTTATGAGAAGCGTGACGTAATATTTTAAATTAATTATCTCGTACAATTATCCAACCGGGGCTTTTGTCCCCTTACTTTTGTGATCCTTGTTTCCTCCTTTTTCTTTCAAGGGGGTTTCAATTATTACTTCCTTCTTTCCCCGGTGATAAATTGTGTGGTTTATATTACAATAATCTAATTTTATATCAGTTCAATTGGTGAACACAAAAAAATAAAGAAATGAAAAAACTAGGCTAGATGTATTTGTTTCTGTCATGCAAACTACTATGCCACGTGACTTAACAAGCCGTAAGGGTTCATACTCAAGGGTTTCGAGTAAGTTTGAGTTCTGTAAACGTCCAGTACCTTTACTAAATATACTGTAATGTTCATCAGGAGTAAATCATGCCATTTTTGTCACGATTTTGTGTAAGCTTGATAATGTGACTATTTCGTCTTTCTTGCTATCTCGCACAGTGAGAGACATTTCAATATTTCATTTCCCAGTGCTCTGTTAATATTCTGTACTACACAAAAACATCCAACTTAGTTCCAGTCAGTTATTATTCATAACGTCCCTTTTAGCTTTTGCATATAATTGTTAAAATCCGTAATAGGTGTGCCGCGTGCCGATACGGCCGATAAAGCCCAAGCGCGGACCCGCTAGCGTGAGAGCGCGCTCTAGACCAAGGGCCAAAGTGGGCTTGTTGCTGACCCATTACCATCTTTATACAACTTTCCAAACTAACGACTTCCTTAGCATGACCCTCCGCTGGAAGTATTAAGTTATTACCGCACGCCTACGTCGTCCAATCGCCTAATCGCGTATTGCCGATTGTTTCTTGGGGAACTAGGATTTTAAGTTGATAACACGATTTGAGTAATCACAATGAACTAATGTCTTGCCTGATACTAACAGTTAGTCATCTCGTGCTGTGCTAAAAGAAAGTGTAAGTAGAAATTGGTCTGGTATTCAAACTCACTTTTGTGCGGCTGCGACGGATCGAGAGCTAGGACTGCTACGGGACCGGGATGAGAAAATTTATTTTTTATTTCCTCATTACTGTCCAAAATGAATGTTATTTAAGAAGTTACTGTCTCACGTTCTAAACGTCCTTTTATACACAATGATAGCTTAATTAAATATTAAGGCCTACCTCATAAGTTGTCATGGACATATTTTTCCCTTATAAATGTATAATACCACTCATTCCATCACATAACCGTTAGGTAAAGCACTTTATTGAATCAGGAAATGAATTGTCTTCAAAAGAAATAATAAATGTACACGACAAATATTTTGAAAATATTTATAGCAACTAGAACTATAATTATCAAACCATTGTGAAAAAAAATTAATCGACTAACAAAGTGTCTCCTCTACAGTTTTATGTTCTCCGTCGGTTTACCATGAAGAATAAAGAGACAGCTTCAATAAACTCAGTCTTCTTGGCAAAGAGATTATTACTCCGTTCAATCCTAAAAGTGTATTCGTAATTTTACTGTTTGTATCATTCTTTAAACACGGACTCAGTATTTACAGAGTAATTTCCTTTCAGCTTACTCCACCATATTAATAATTAACGTATAATTATTTTCTTTAGTATACGATGGCTATTAATACTTTAATTTTACCTTTCAGAATTTTAGCCCTTTTTTGTGGTCTACTTGAACGGATCCCTAAGTGTTTGGTTGAAATTCAATGATATTACTGCGTGGACTCATCAGAATGAATTTAATCTGACCGAACTATAAATTTGTATTGAATAACAAATATATTATGTGATACAGCCGACCGATTTATTATCTGAACGGATTCGTAGTTTAAATCATGGAATCAGCCATCCGACCGAAATTTTCTCTAGTCAGTATCAAACAACTGAGTGTATTTTTCGTTTTAAATGACAGAGTATTTGGTTTGTATCTTCTGACTATATGTGAAATATTTATCATCCTACAGAAATCTTCTCCCGCTTGTATGAAACAGCTGAATCTAGCATGCGATCAGTTCGAATGCACACAACAAATTCTCGGTTCGATGATATATTTGCAAGATTCGTTCCGATGAAAATTAGGTGAGTTGATGCCGCCCAAAAATATACAACATTCGGTTTAGGCATGAAAAGCTTACTCAATAAACTACACCATTCTTCTGACCTCTTACTTCCCGTCATATTCACTGAAAAGCTACCCCGTTTACACAACTATTTGTCTCTCTAAGCCATATGTTTAAACCTCAATGGCTGGGTAAAAATTACATATTTGGACTTTGTAAGTATAAAAATAATATTTCTTGAACTTCTCAAAAAACTCTTGCTAAATTTACATAAACATTTGGCTTATAATGTTTTATATTGTTACATATTGCTTACATTAGCTTGTGTTGCTTATTTTGGGCCACGTTTGCAATTGTTCTTGTCAATTAAGATAGGAAATTTAGCATAACTCGTTTTCTCCGACCCCAGAACGGGTCGGGCCGACCACAAGGGTTGGGGGCGATAATTAATACAAGTCAGCCCTCGGACTGCCAACTAAGCAAGAGACCGCAGCGGAAGGTTGCTAGGCCTCTGGAATTTATATTTAGCCCTCTCTCTCTCATTAGTGTTAGACACATGTTTGGTACAAGTTACAGATTGTAATGGTGAGACATATGTCGTTACAGTCATTGGATAAAACATTTAAGCAATTGCAATTGTTCTAAATATATTTAGTATTTAACTTTTTTCCAAATTTTAAAGTTTGTTATTTATACAGTATTTACACCTTAATTGGTCACATAGATACGGATTGAAAAATTGTAAAGTTCTTATACTCCCTTTATTGATGGATACTAATTTTTAAAACACAAAATGAAATGTTCGATTTCTTACGATATCGGGCTTTTTACTTAATATCAAATACAATCATACCTCATGTTAACAATAAGCTATAAAATAGTAGTTTTCATTACTAGGAGCGAAAGTGGCTCTTTTTGGTACGAGATCGTAATTTACAGGCGAGGCGCAGCCGAGCTTGGAAATGCGATCGAGTACCAAGGAGACACTTTTGCTCCATGTGATGAACAACTATTTTCATCATTATGTATAAATAATCATTTAATCGTTAAAAAATTAGACTACATAATTTTGAGGTTATCCAAAATAGTCATAGTCATTTACACGTCTGTTAGTTGTTTACAAACACAAGATAAGAAATCGTTCAACCTTTCAAACGTAACATAAACAAATTTTGACATTAGAGTACGGCAAAATTTACCATATGTTTTTCCAGTACTCCTATTCGAAGTGATCCAAAAACGATCATTATGCGTACGATTTAGAGAACTAAAAACGGCTGTTTTCGGGACAGTATGATGAAATATAAATAATATAATAATATATTATTTATAATATAAATAATATATTAATAATATAAATAATATAATTTTCATCATACTGTCCCGAAAACAGCCGTTTATAGTTATCTAAATCGTACGCAAAATGATCATTTTTGGATCACTTCGAATAGGAGTACTGAAAAAACATATGGTAAATTTTGCCGTACTCTAATGTCAAAATTTGTTTATGTTACGTTTGAAAGGTTGAACGATTTCTTAACTTGTGTTTGTAAACAACTAGCAGATGTGTAAATGACGATGACTATTTTGAATAACCTCAAAATTATGTAGTCTAATTTTTTACGATTAAATGGTTATATATACATTATGATGAAAATAGTTGTTCATCACATGGAGCAAAAGTGTCTCCTTGGTACTCGATCGCATTTCCAAGCTCGGCTGCGCCTCGCCTGTAAATTACGATCTCGTACCAAAAAGAGCCACTTTCGCTCCTAGTAATGAAAACTACTATTAATGATATAATAAATAATATAATATAATATTGAAAACCTTAGATCTTAGAGTAAAATTCGAGCTGTTGATGAATGTTATCCGCCATACCGAAGAGTTTGTAGGAATCTTTACTCAAGCCTAATGTTCTGGTCCATAAATTCAACCCTTTAACTGTAACTCTCTGGCGGCTATGGCCATTGGAATGTTTATCAAGGGAACTTCTGGCCGTGTGAAATATCTAGGTCATTAGTGCACCATTATTGGGTGCCCACCCTTTCACTGTAGGATGAATTTGTGGTAAGACTTAAACTATTTACCTCTCCTAATGCAAAATCACGTTTTATTAACTGAATGTGCGCCGGTTTAAGTTTCTGTAAATCTGTGTAGTTTATTCATCTTTAATATTAATATATTAATATAATTCATTGAAATAAATGATAAATATTTCCTTAGAGTTCTCAATTTTGTTATATTGTAATTCGTCTCAAGAGTATCCATTACTGAGGTATGATGTTTAAGGCTGCCAAATTTTCGTATTTTTAGTAAAAAGTTACAGTACGGTGCTGATAATGTTTAAGGACGTTTGTGTTAAGTTTTTTCTATATTTATTTGCTTCTATATTTATTTATTACGTTAGCTTCTTTTTAACTTGTTCACTAAGCATCAGAGTTATTTTTATCTCAACAGTTAATAAAATGGCATTCGTAATAACTTTATGAACATAATAGTTAATGTTTTGCAATTGATTATTGCAGATATAACAGAATGAAGTTTTCACAGCTAAAGCAACTTCAAAATAAATCAATTCTAAAAATCCCATTAAATAAAAAAACCTGATAACTCTTGTTCATTTCAAGCGCCCAGTTTTAATTTACAAAACGTTTAGAGGAAGAGGAACGACGACGTTATCAGTGTAAGCGTTAGACCGGAGGGAATACAAATGCTTTGTCCAGGCCGCATTTATTGGTTGACTTCCCCGACTCAGCATTCGGTCCACTCAGCACTCAGTCCACTCAGTACTCTGTCCGTTCAGCACTCAGTCAGTTCAGCACTCGGTCCGTTCAGCACTCGGTCCGTTCAGCACTCGGTGCGTTCAGCACTCGGTCCGTTCAGCACTCGGTGCGTTCAGCACTCGGTCCGTTCAGCACTCGGTCCGTTCAGCACTCGGTCCGTTCAGCACTCGGTGCGTTCAGCACTCGGTCCGTTCAGCACTCGGTCCGTTCAGCACTTGGTCCGTTCAGCACTCGGTCCGCCTCAGGCACATAAAGCTCCAGGCACTCTGGTGATTACCTCTGTCCAGAAGATAATATATCAAAGTGATTGTGTAAAATTATTGTATTGCTTCTGAATTAATTTTTATAATGTTTATTTGATTTAATATGTTATTTGAGCTTAAAAAGTGTTGGAAGAAGAGACAATTGACATCATTGTAGTCATAAAAGGGTCTTGTTATTTATAATTACTATACATAATGGTAAGCATAATTGTATTTCTGCATTTTCTACCAAACTGCCTTTATAATTTAGCTAAAGTATAATGTATTAATGTTTCGTTGAAAAATATATAAGGGTAACGGTTTTAAATTTATTTAAAATCCTATAATTTAATGATTCTTTACATTTATTTGCCATGCAACTTCAATGCGAACTATCAATTGAAAGACTCAACAGAGTAGATAAAGAAAAATGAGTGATTCTCTCCAGTCTTAAAAACTATAAACAATTTTCCTAATCTCCCTAAGAGTGTTTTAAGACCCCTCATCTTGTAAATGTTTATGGTAATTCCAGGATTTATTCGAATGACTTTAGAAGGGCAGCCTGTTTTAGCGGGGAAGACATAAATATTCTCTTCCGAAAAGCGGAATTACCTCTCTATAAACTTTACGAGATGCAGATAAGACGTCCAGAACATCCTCGGGTTCTTAATTGAAGTAAAACTTCAATGCAGAGATGATTAAAAAAAGCTTTTTATGTAGTGGCAGTAATGTTCTTGGAAATATATATAACATTTCGTCGGTCGTTTCTCCTGTTATAATCCTCGGGTTTAAGAGTTGCCTCGTTTTTTAATAACATTTTTTGCAGTATCCATCCATAATACTTTTTGATTTATTAAAAAGTATCCCATCTTGACTACAGAAAATTAACTGTCAGCGTAAAAATCGGCAAGATGATAATCGTTTCTTACGTTAGTAAATTATTTTTAGTTAAAATGGTTTTATTACCTATGTTTTTTATGTCAATTTCAAGCCTATATTCTTATTAAATCTCTCTTGTAATAAAATCATGAAATAGGAGTAATATTGTAACCGAAATTACGTAGATTTTTTCACTTCAAACCCAACTAGTAGCCTAATCCTCGTAATCCCCAAAACTTATTCATTACATCCTCAATTGAAGATTCTCCGAAACAGAGCAGCCGCACTCGGCGAGCAACCTCAATTAAAAGATTTCCAGTCAGGACTATAATTACGCGAATACGCCGGGCACTTAATATTCGCTACAAATAAAGACTTGAAACTCGATCGGGCATTTTCTGTGGAATCTTGCCTCGGGCCAGAAATCCCTGACTTTACAGCAGAGCTGGTTTATTAAGAGTTCATTCTGGATGAAACTGCCAGTGTTATGGTATTTACTCGTAATATCCTGACACAATAATAATTTATCGTGTGGCATATTATCCTGTGAAAATGTTAAAATACTATTATTACGAAATCGAACTATGTCCAGTATTATTGTTGAGAAACTTTGCAGCAGACCGAAGTTCTTAAAATAAAATAGCTTCCATTGGTATTGCTTATATTTGTCTAGATTATAGATTTATCTATTTACATATTTTAAAGACAGTTCTTCAAGCTGAAATTCCTTTAAAGCATGCTATAACTGACACAGGATGACAGTAGTATCACTGAAGGATATTAAAATGTTTTTGAATATAATATGACGGTATAAAATAAACACATCTGACGACAAAAACGGCAAGTAGGTATATTTCGCCTAGATATAAAAACCATATTACCACTCACCTTATTCGAAGCCATGTAAAATTCAAAAGTCATTCTAAAAGATTACATCGGATATGTCAGACTGAGATGTCGGTTTCTTATTGATATATGATCAAAGGATTTGAAAACACGTCGCAGTGATAAGAGCCTTTTATGCTACACCTTTTTCTAATACCTCATAGGATATCTATCTGTCTGTTTACAAGTCCTATACCTGGTTCTTTTAATGATATATATTTTTAAGCATAACCTATATTCTGTTAGTAACTATTTCTTGCTGGTTTATTTTGTATTATTTAAAAGACTTTTGTAAGTTTATATAGACTTTTCTCTTGAAGAAATTTGGTTTCCAAAGTACATTATCAGGGAAAATATTAAGAAGGGGCCGTGTGAAATTGTTTTCTCCACACAATCGCGGGTCGGAAAAGTTTTAACAGGTGTAAAGTTGCCTCTCGCTTCATAGACTGCGAAACAAAGCTTGGTAATGTCTTCATTCTTTTACACCGGCTAAACAGGACGAAAGCCAACTTTAATAACTTTCCTCAAAAATAACGAAATTCAGTTCATTTTAAATGAAAATGTTATACAATGTTAAGGTTTATTTTCATTATATATCAACAGTTATACTTCATCAAAAAATTTTTTTTCATCCTTTGATGTTTGGCTTATGATAATTGCTTTCTTAGGGATTGCTAAAGACAACAAGCACAAATAATAAATTTGCTAAAGACACAGGACGTAATCAAGGCTATTGCTTTTGTGTCCTGTATTGGGATCTCAAATGTGGCAGTATTGTGTTGACTGAAGTCGGTTGTCAGGGTATTTCTTTAACTTTAAATAATTGGCTAAAAACGATCAGTGGTTACGGTCTTTAAAACCAATACAATAGTGGTTTATATTGTTTTAAAAGCCAATACATTTACTATAAAAATTAAAATTGGAAACAAAAGAAACTATAGTATTAAACTTGTATACTGTGTAATAATAACCCCATTCATAATGGCATTTATGCATATCACTGATACTTGTGTCAAGTGCGCTCTTAACAACAATGGAGATAGTGTAATTGGAACTGAACATCAGTCCTTGACAAAATGTCACTCCTGCTGACATATCACAGAGGATGTGGCGGGGTAACATTATTCGTTACATACTTTTAATTGTAATAAAAGCTCCTGTCGTTTAATTTAATAAAATTTAATAGTTATTGGTTTCTCTTATAAAAGTTATTTGTAATGAATGTTACACATCAAAACATTATTGCGATTAAACTACCAGACTTTAATTCATTATTTGTATTGAATGAATGAATGATTGAATGAAAGAATAAAATAATGAATGAATGAATGAATGAATGGATGGATGGATGGATGGATGGATGGATGGATGAATGAATTAATGAATGACAGAATGAATGAATGAATGAATGAATGAATGAATGAATACGTCTTTATTGAGCCAGCGTTATTCAAAGTACAATTCTTCGTTTTTCAAAACATCTGTTGCCAAAAAAACTAAAACATAAAACTGTTCTCTACAAAAAGTAAATATCCCCAATCTATGTTATTGGTAAAGGAAACAAATTAAGATCAATAATTAAGTTGTTTAAACAACAAAGAGTTAAAAAAATTGTTAGATATTAGAGCATCCTTAAAACCCAAAACCTAATATTCATGTACTATATGTGTGCCATATTATGGTAAAATTAAATATGGCATGTTAAAAATTCGTTTAATGAAAATACGTAAGAATAAAGAGCTTTTTAAGTTTATTAACACTTTTCGAAAGTGGCATACGTTACCGACTTACCTAAGAGAGTTTATGACAGTAAAACAAACGTATAATACTGACGCAGTACTTTAGTTTTGCCGCTAATAGTATACTAGAACCGATCCATCAATAGCGACCATACGGACAGAAATACGGGTCCGTAAACATTTTAGGGTGTGTGTAAATCAGCGTTACAGCAGTCGGTCCCATAACGCCGTCGAACAATGGCGGCCGCAGTAGTTAGGCCGAACAGCCCGTAAACAACCACGCAAAAATAACCGCTCAAAAACAACAGTAGTTTTTACACCCGCATTGTAAATACAACACTTAAACGGTGCGATATATCAAGTAGAGAGTGTTGAAAGAAACGCGATTCCGAAACAAATAGCCTGACCAACAAACCCGAGCCCGTGGTAATGAAAGAGTAGTTTATCCGTCCGATCGAGATCTCGATCTGCCCTTATTAATCGACGGGATAAAACACGGGGTTTTTGCGGTCGAAATTTGCCCAATCGATATTTTGATGAGGGAAACGGTGTTTTTGCCGCGCAATCACGCGGGATTTATAGCCATCCGGAGTTTCGGGGCCGGCGTCAGCGCCGAAAGTAAATTATAGAGCTGTCGTAATGATGTGAAACCACCAATGAATCGAGGGGTATCAAGGTGGAATCCGGAGTTAATAACAGAGGGGGTCGGGTGCCACTGGAGTCGAATGCGAGCGGACGTGAGACGGTCGGGTGCCACCGAGAGGACGTGAGATACAACGTGAGATGTGCGCAGTTCATCGCTCGCCCGGGAACTCGACACGTAGTTGGGTCGGAATTACGCACTCCACACGCTCATGACTGTTGTTTGTAGGTGGACCCCGCTATTTAGTTATTATTTCGGGGCTGGTAGGAGGGCATCGAGATCGTAAATCTGATACGCGTATCTGTCTATAATAGCAAAAAATAACAGTGAATCGTTATACATTAAAAATAAAATTGAAATAGGAACTTTGTACTTTGTTAAGGTATGATGAAACGAGGTATTGCATAACAAAATCGATTTATGAAGCCGTTATTTTACCTTAAATAACTTTACGTAGTAATTAAGATTTCTATCTTCATTAAGATCGGAAGTTATACGGAAGTAGGCTCAATTTTTGTCTTCACTCACAGAATAAAATTTACCAACTGTGTTTTCCGTTGATGAAGGAACTGATATAGTAGTTTATTTCAAGTAGAGTATCGCATGATAGATGTTCTTGTATCGTAGACTTTTTCTAAGAAATCCAATTAACCTTTCATAATAACTTAGAACTTCACCTAACTTTTCAGTCATGCAATATAACTCTACCTTCTGATGTTGGTTTCTGCAGCTTATTAAAATAAAATATACTCCGCCAATCATATTTCTTTCAATGTTTATTGCAACTCCTACTTGGTTTAACTTTTATTTTTATATTAAGAGTCTAGAGGCAAAAAGAAAGTTACTCTCGACTCATATTGTTAACAATGTCTAAAATAACAACATTGGTATCATTTAGGCCTACCCCTGTTTCAGTTGACCTGCATACAAAGCAAATTTCAAATACTAAAATAAATAATTATGATTTAGCCTCATATCAAGGGATAAAAAATTATGACCACAAACAAGCACGATCGAATTCTCTCTAAGAATAACTGTCACTAATTCATCCCATACAAATATAATTTTTCACCCTTTTCTGTTCCTTTGTTCTAGTTTGTTCAGTCATATCGATTTTGATTCGGTATTCGGAATACGGCGACCATAGATTAGTACAACAGGCGCCCTATTAGTGGTTGCAAATTAGTCCATTAAACATGTAAATTCGGCAAGCCATTAAAAGGAACATTAGGGCGGAGAGGAGGGATGACGATATGGTTGTGGGAAGGGGGGTGGAGGGGAGGCTCTGGTTAAAGTTACCGCAGACGCCGAGTCGCAGCAAAACCGATGTAACTCGCGTCGGGCTCGGACGGGGCTTTTCCGCTTCCGGTTTGGTGCATGATTCTGTTGATAAGCTAAAATGGTGGTCAAAAACAAATTATCGTGTAACTTTTTTAGAAAAGAAACAGGTAGGCCTAAGGAAATTGCCTGAGGATAATGCTGGCACAAGAATGACAGATAATTGATTACATTTACATTACATTACAGTACCATTATGACGCCGACCACCAGTAAGGGTTATTTTGGGCGAATATGATTGAAGGATGAGAATACCACGATTGTGGCGTGATCTTTTAGTATTGTTACCGACTAAGGCCGACATGTTCCTTAGACAGGACTAGCCCAACAGCCAATGTCAACTGAGGGACCTACATTTTGACGTAAGATCCGAATTTTTATTTTGAATAATTAGAGCTCTGCTTACACATGTAAGGGTGTAATGGTAATTCAACTTTTTCGGTTAGCATTTCATACGGCTATTTTTTGCGGCTCATAAACTTGTATAAACATACAATTATTATAGTTTAACTTTTGTGTACTCTAATTTCTGCTTAATAATACGAAATGGTTTTTAAATTTAAGTTCAGAAAAATGTTCCTCATATTTGAATATACTATCACGTTTAGGTAGCTTACTTACCTAATTCATCGGCAACGGCTACTTCTTACCTAACATAATCAAATTCAAATAAATCAAACTTTTTTGAATATATAACTTAATAATATAATTAGAACAGTTTCACCTACAAAGATATCAAAGGAACACATCATTAACGACAAATCTTTGAACGAGAATGCCTTTCAAAGTTTCCGAGACACAAAAGATAGCGTCACATTATGATCATTAGCGATAAAAACTTTAATATTCGCCAGTGAAAGAAAATGTAAGATGGAAACCTCTGGGGAGAGATGGAGTGGGGAGAGATTCAAACAGTACATTTTTCATTCGTGTTGGCAAATTATAAATGGAATTTATTTGTAAAGGATGAATTCAAAGGACTCGTTCCCAATCCGGGTCTGCGGCGGTTGTGAAATCAGCGATTACCATCTCAAAGTAGGGTTATTAAGGGTCAGCAACCCCCTACCCCCTCTGTAGATTAATGCGCAATAGAGTTATGACCAGTAATAAACATAAATGTCTTGACTGTGATTTTAAATTGAAATTGCTGTAGTATTTAAATTGATTTGCATCTAATTATATAGCTGGGGACGTAATTGTAGGTACAGGAAATCCACGGGGTTTAAGTTTTAAACTAGTTAAAATAATAAACTAAAAAATAATTATGAATAATTTGTTTCCACAAAACAATCTTTTTACAATGAAAGCTTAATGTGTTGTAAGTGTTGTTATCTTACGCGTTGCTGTTGTACAAAACTAAATATTGATTACCGTAATTTGTTCCAGGTAATGGCTGCTGGTTGAGTACATTCTGTTATTGTAAGTCAAACCTAGCTAATTGCAATTAAGTTCAGTTGGTAGTAATTGTTGGGTCAGCAATTTATTAATAACTTAGTATGATACAAAACCACGTACATTTTTTTACATTACTTTACCCATCTTGATTAGTACAAAGTTCTAATCGACAAGGTTTTTCAAACTTAATCTTTCTGTAGTGTTGAGGCAAAAAATTAATAATATTTAAAATGTTGACTAAAATCCTACATAATGTATATGATATACATCTGTATCTATAATACATATTTTTACTTCATATATCTATCGACTATCCAATCATTAAATTTACTTATTTCTTTTCTAATGCTTTTTAATGAAATTATAAACAATTATTTTATTATGAATTAGGTTTCTCTACATCTATAAATTCAAAAAGAAACGTTTAGAACAATTCTAAAAGATTTGCAAGCTTATATCGAAAAATTGATATTTATTCACATACATTGTTAACCGTTCCACCTTTTCCTCCTAAAGCTTACTCTTTTAAATCCATGCTCTTTGTTTTTATCTAAGAACACTAATATACGCTGCCCTTAGTCCGAGCTTGTTTATCCTTAGCCCAGCTAAGCTCAAGTTATTATTCTTATCTCTCTCTCCCCTAGCTTATGTATTTTCCGCCGCCCTGAACAATGTCTTCCCCATTTTTATCCAATCAGATAAAATAACTGAGGTCTTTCACGTTTATTTTTATATTCTCCCTCTTCGGTAAGCCCTTAAGACGAAAGTGTTTTCTTGAAAACCCTAGGAAAGACTTTATTTAAGTATTTCCCTAAGCATTATTGTTTCTACATATAAAATAAGCTATGTCGTTGAATTATAAATTGATTGTTCTATTATCAGTTTTGATTGGATTGTTCAATTATCAATCAATATATTTAGCTAATTTGTATTAAGAAAACGTGACCACTTTGAGCCGGGTAAAATATAAACTTACGTCAAATAGCTCTACTGTAAAGAAATCTGAGCGGTTTATAATCAAATTATGTAAATTTTAAATGTTGGCAACTGTGTTCATTCGCATTAAAAATATACTTGTTAGAGTATTGGTTTTTGTTTATTTTATAATGAATTTCTTTTTGAGATAATATACAGTATAGGTCTATTATTCCTTCTGTCAAAGGAGTTTCAAGTTTTTAGTTTTGTCATCAAATCCAGAAACCTACTCTTTGACGTAATAAAATGTGCAGTTACTAACAGTGGGAAAGTTTATAACTTATTCCGAAACTCTTTGCAAATTAATGCATACAATTAATCATCTACGCTATATTTTTTCCTTGATAGTTAGAAAACATAAAATATGTTGTTTCTGTTTCCATTGCTTGGTCGCTTGAACTTCCAGGAACGATAAATCCATCCAGTTCCCACCCCACAGTGCGTGCTGCAAGCAGTTTTTCATTAGACAAAAGTGCGTGTTTGACTATTCCTCCGATTATTCACCTTGAGTCATATATTTTTCAGAACCTCCCCTGCTTAAAGGGTGGAATTTCCTTTTTGTCAGCTTAGAATATGGCACTTCGTGTATATCAGTGTAAGTAAAAAAGTATACGTCATAAAAATAGCAATCTTAAATAAACTTGCCTCTGCAGCCTGCGCACTGCGTGCACTTATTAGAACATTAACTTTAATTAAGATTACTCATTAGTTGTAGGTGTAAGTCAGTTAAGACGCATGTTTGTTAATGGATGATTTCCGACCACGCCATTGGTCGATTTGTGCGCGCTGTTGGATGAGCTATTCGCCTGCTCTACAATTCGTGCTTGGTAGTCCAGTAACTGGCCATTTCCCTGGAGAATTTTTTCGGACAGCACCGATTTGCATGAAAATTTGGATTTAGGTTCTACTTACCCTCTACTTCAAAGTTAAAAATGTTTTAAGGGTTGCTTTTTCCCAGGGGGTGGGTGCCACCCCTTCTAGGGGGTGAAAATTGTTACATTGAAACTAAGCCCAGAAATGGATATATTGACCAATTCTAAGCAAATTTTGTTCTATAAAGTTTTTTCTTAAATTTAATACTTTTCGAGATATTCACGATTGAAATTGGCGATTTTCCCCCCCAAAAAACCACTTTTTCAAATGGTTTTCCACAAATAACTAAAAAACTAAGAGTTTTAGCGGAAAAGCTGTAATGAAACAAATTGTACCTTATAAAAAAACAAAGAAAATGGTGGGCTTGTGAAGTCTGTAAACCCAGATGGAGCCAAGTTATGGCTTGTTTAAGAGTGGTTTTAATTTGTCGAACGCCAAAACGCACAATTTCAATGTGAAATAACTAAAAAACTAAAGGTTTTTCGAGGAAAACCTACTGAACATTTCTTAAAGATCATTAAAAGACCTTTAATTTTGTTTTTTTGAAAAGTTATTATCGTAAAAATTAAGCGAGTTATGATCAAAATAAAGTTGGTTTATAATTTTTCGGCGATAAAAATCTTGAAATATCAACCCCCCAATTAGGACTCAAATTGAAATTAATCCTTACCGCTCTGCATTTCCCTTTAATTATGTGTTTTCAATAGGCTCAAGAAGTTTGAACTCTTTTTAGAGCTTATTTTTGGAAAAAAATGTGAATTTAAAATAAAAAGGGAATTTTAGCAATAACAAAAAAATACATTTCCTTCAAAATAACTCTAAATCTGTAGGTAATACGGAAAATTTTGTCGAGTAAAAAATTGTAGCGATTGATTTGATAAAAATTTTTATACCTTCTTTTTGTTTTTTTGACAATAATTAACAATGATACAGGCGTTCACAGTTTTAAATTGTTAATAATTACTGATATTTTCAGCCCCTTTCAGCTCACCCCGTTTTTTTAAAGGGTTGAAAAACAAATACTACTCTGTGATATTATATATCCTAAAAAAACGTACAAAATGATACCTAGAAAACCTTCGTAGCTTAAAAATTGACCGAGTTATGGCTGATAAACCAAGTACATATTTTAACAATTATCTCAAATAATGTACAGATTGGTTTTTTCAATAACAAAAATGTTTTTATAGGTTGGTAGCCATGAACATGAAAATTTAAAAATATTTAGTAGTTTGTCAACTATTTATATTACTATAAAGTTCTTGTAAATACTAATAACTTTCTAATGTTCACCTACCATCTAATTTTTGTAGTATGTAAATCTTTGGGCATCTATTTTTTTAACTAAGTTGGCAACACTGCTACCGGTTCAGCTGTTTCCCACCACGAGCGGAAAGGGAAAGAGTGCGTGGCTTTCATTGTTGACAACTTTCAAACGTTCACCTTCCGTCTACTTTTTGTAGTATATATCAAATCTTCGGGAATCTATTTTCTTACTATTTTGGCAACACTGCTAACGGTTCAGCTGTTTCCCTACACAAGCGGAAAGGGAAACAGTGCACGTCTTTCATTGTTGACAATCGGTAAAGGTGTAATTACACTATTATGGTAATTGTAGGAGTCTGACTACTAGTGTTAATATGAACGGTTTTTAGTGTCAAAATTAAAATTAAGCGGTGTTTTAAGTTGATTACACCCATCAACTAGTGGATATGAATAATAAATAATAAATAATAAATAGAGTGGATATGAACTTAATTATAACAATTGAGTACAGATTGCTCATGGAATAAACTATGCTTTGCTTCGAAAATCCAAAATGATAACACAGATTTTTCTCTATTAATCACGTACAGATAAAAAAATACTTATGGCGTTTAAAGATATTTTCAATTGATTTTCTAACTCAATCTGCAATCGTACACATTTTTGGGATAGGGGTAGTTTTCACCACTATAAAGTAAAAAAGCGACCCTGACGCTGGTTCCACACTGACAAAAAGGGTAAAGTCCGAACGAAAACGAATTTCCATATAAATATGTGATATTTAGTCGTTCCAAGTTGCTATAGAAAATTCTAAAGGTGTTTTTCAACTACAGCTATTCAAGGGGCTGCTATTTTGAACGAAGCTATAAATTAATTAATTTAATACTTATTGACATTTATTTTTTTAATGAAATATGAATACAATCAAGATAATTATATTTACTGGGATAGGGGTCCTTACAAATGAATAACAACCCTTGGAACCGTTTTAACTTTGAAGAAGAGGGAAGTTAGAACCTAATTTTTCATGAAAATCGCTGGTTTATTCTTCCATATTATACAGAAAATGGTCAGTTACTGGATGAAAAATACAGTTAACATTGGATTGTGGGACCGACTGAGTTTTAAGGAAGTGAATATCTGAAAAATCATAGAAGTAATGTTAAAATTTATAATTGCCTGTATTATTCATAAGAATAACATAGGAAGTGAGTATGCAGGTTTGCTGCCTCGGGAATATAAAAAAGTGGTTTAAAGCTTTAATCTGGTGTATTTTAACCAGATGAAGCCAGATACCAAGTTTTATTTAAATATGTTATTAAATACGCGAGATATAAAATTGTATTTATTCCCCATAAGGTTAACATTGGGAAGTGAGCACGCAGGTTTGCTGCCACGGGAGTGTAAAAAAAATTGTTTAAAGCTCTAATCCCGTGGATCTCAACCAAATGAAGCCGCATACCAGGTTCTATTATGATAGGTTGAGAATTAAGCAAGAAAACAATTTTATTTATTTCCCATTAGTTTAACATTGTGGGTTGAGCACGCAGGTTCGCTGCTACGGGATTGTTGAAAATTGGCGATTTAAAGCTAAGCTGCGGTAGATCTCAACCAGATCAAGCCACCTACCAAGATTCATTAGCATATGTTTGGAAATAAGCGAGATATAGAATTTTATTTATTTGCTGTAAGGTTAACATACACGGGACAATGTACTGTGTTTTACCACTATGTATATAATGTATCATTATCTTGTCTTTACCAATATCAATATCCTGGTAACTAATAGGTTAGGTCAATGATCCAAAATAATTGTTTGTTTTTCCAAGCTGGATTCATTAATGTAAACAAAAATTAGTTTTATTTGATTTTTTATGTGATAACCCCCCAAAAAAAACCTTTTTAGGGGTAAAAACCCCTCTATTACCCCCCTTCCGGTGGACCATTATGGCTGATTTTGCCTCTTATTCTAATAACTATCAATTCACACGTCCATGCCAAATTTCATTGCGATTGGACCATTTCTACGAGATTTCTTCAATAGTTAAATATATTTTATACAATTTTTACTAATATTTTATTAGGGGTTGTTTTTACCCCTTTAAGAAAAAAAGCAACCCTTAAAACCTTTTTAACTTTGAAGTAGAGGCCAAGAAGAGCCAAAATCCAAATTTTCATGCAAATCGATGCTGTCCGAGAAAATTCTCCAGTTTCGCCGTTTTTTGCCTTCAGTTACTGGACTATTGGCAATTTTCACTGATTTACATCTTTTTGAATTAAGCTATCAGCATAGAGAAAGCTCATTTGCATTTATCGAGGATACAGATTTAACGAATTGTGGCACTGCATTAATCATACGACTAATGTAAAAACTCTAAAAATCAGTGGCACTTTTTCATCTCTATACTATCGTTAAGGGTGATTATTTTATTAATTTTATTACAAAGGAGCTCTTTATTCTCCTTTGAATCACTAGATAAACGTATAAGTCAGAGTTCCCCTTTCTGTCTATACACAGACATAATGTCTGTCAGACACAATTTCTGCCTATATGTTGCTTTAAGAGTGAATGTTTATTTCTTTCCTGAACCTATCTTTTTTATTCTGAACCTTTTCTATTCTGAACTACCCATGATAAATTCTTACTACATCTATCTAGTTAGATGTGTGGTTATTATAACCAACGTTCACCGATGCAAATCTGTGTTTTAAATACATTTTAACATAAAAATAAATCTACGTCAACATACAATTCCACAAAGTACAACCTTTACATCTTCACATTCTCAGTACCAATAAAAATGAGATCTCATCACACTGATGAACTCACTCCTGTTAGTTTTTGATGATTTGGATCACATCCAATAAAGCACTAGACCAGGCCATCGACCTTTTCATCACCAATATAAAAGATAGCTTAAAAACAGCGCTTGTCCACCGCCATATGGCGCAGTGAAACATCTGGTCCTCTGATATTGCGCTGCACTGATATCTGCTGATGTGAACATCATGACGTTCCAGCAAAAATTTACATTCCCATGAAACATTTAGTGATGGAAAATGAAAATCCAGCGCTGGAAGGTCAGTCGAAACTGTTGTCGGTGTTTGTAGAGTAAAATAAAATATGGAAGTGTAAGATAAAATATCATATAAAAGGCTATGGCTTTTTCAGATTGTATATGATTTTTGTTTGTTTATTGTTTACTAGTTTACCATCATTCATAGTTTTAAGTTGTTGCTGTGCTTAGCAATATTATTCAAAAGTAATGGTGCTTATTTTGTTTCAACTGTTTCACAGAAAAAAACTGGGATAAATATAAATACATAGCTTCCTCGTACCACATGGTTCAATATATTATATAAAAACTATTCAATATTATAAATGCATATTAAACAGTACTTGAATGCATTCTATTGAACGGGCCAAAGCATAACCCTCCCCTAAAGCAGACAACCCGTGTCAACATACGTTATGATTGCGTACAGTGAATAGAGATGCCGAGAGATGACGCGGGGGAAAGAATTACGTCTGGGACATGAAGAAGGTAAATTGTTATCCGAGATTCTGCGGAGGGTTCCATAAGTGGGGATCGGAGGGTCGTGAGGGGGCTCGCCCCAGGACGGGGTAAATGTTGTTTAGGGCGCCGCATCCCCCGCAAGTCGCCTATTTTCCTACCCTTGTTATATAACGTCATTCCGCTTCGTGTTTTGCTTAACAATAGTTTTTTTGAGTTGGGTGTCATGATTAGTTTTCATTTTTGTAGTGGAAAGCTGTAACACGGTTTAGTAAATCTTTTTGAGAATTTTGAATTTTCAGAGGATCTTTACATTAGTTTTAGAGTTTACGTAAGCACTGAAATACCTCCGTGGATTATTTAGTTGTTGGAATTGCATTGTAAAGAACAGTACTTGACAAATTAATTTTGGTAAAAACATAGTCAACATTAGTAAGTTGTTATTTGGAAATGGTAAGCATTTAAAAATAGCTGCCGGTTTCACGTGGGTACAATATTTTCTCTCATAATTAACTAATTTATTCCAACTGTAGTCCAATAATATAAAGAAACAATAAGATACGGAATAAGGTGAAATTAAAAACAAACTCTCTTTTATACCTCCCGTATGTGTGATTTTGGATTTCACTGGCGTTTAACGAAAACTAAGTTTTAACATAGAGTTTGTCATATTAAACATCTAATTTCCACTCCCTGTTGGAGATGTCTTCTGGCCGGATGTATGACCAAATTCATAATTGTTAGCTAATAGCTAGCTATTCCTGTAACTGCACTTATGAGTAAAACGCAGCAAGTTGCTTTGCCGTAAGTCGATATTTTTCATTCACTTAAACTTTTCACTTCTACTACTAAAACAACAAACTTTATAATTTTTCACTATTACATATTAACTTTTATTTCAAACTTTTATTTTAGGAAGAAAAGGACTGTAAAACTTCTAGTAGAATTTGAGTAATACAGTACTTTTTTGAAAGATTAACTGTCGATATATATTTTTCAAAGTTAGTGATAACAGACGACTGGCAAATTTAATAAAAATTAAATTCTGCAGTTAAATTTTTGACTTTCTAACTGCTAGGAAAGGAAATTTGTTGATGATATATTATAAATTTAAGTAATTTATCGTTAGTATTACTGTTGAAAACTACATCTGATTCAATTTACCTACATTAAGGACATCAAAAATGTTGCTGTGGCAACGGTTTCTATTCTGAGGAACTATCCTCAGGCCACACTTGAGGTCTACCCGTTTCATTTTACCAGAATCAAAATCATTGCCTCAAACACCTTTTTGTACTTTTGATACAGGTAAGATAAACCACAGGTAAATACCTTTGCAAGAAAAATGCTAAACATAAACTTAATTAAATATATTATACCGAAGGCCTATGGTAAAAAAATGTAACTTAAGAAAATTGTTAGCAGTTTTCTCTAAAAGTTCATCCTTGCTATTAAGTTGGATTTTTTCCAAAACAATTTGTTCGAGATAATGTTCTTACACAAATTAATTCGTTCTCATTCTGAAATAAGTTCATTTCGTGACCATAAATTTAACTATTACTTCAGATAAACTTGTTCTTGCAGATTGCAATCATAATATATGGGAACTGAAATAACCCCATTCATGGGTTTATGCGGTGTGCATAAAAGAATAAAGTTGTAAAGTCTGATGAATTAATGGTTTTATTACGTTTCACCATAAAAGCTCGTTGACGTTGCCAAATGAGAGGTTTTATTTGTTCTGTTTGTAATAAAACTTTTTCTTCCTTTATCTTGGTTACTGAAGTACCAGGAATCAATACTTTAATCCATAAGCCAGCGTCAACAACTGCAAGTGAGAAACTTTAATACAGATAATTTGAGTCTCTTTTCTAATAACGGTGATGGCGATGTTCCTGTTATCTTTTAAGCAAAGACGATTATTTCGTCGCAAATTAAAAACAAAATTTTGCGTAAGCCCAAAGGTTATAAAAATAAATTTCTTTGAAAATCTTTTAAAGGCCTATTCTCATAAGATGGCCAAGAACTTCCGTATGTTTCACTTCAGTTATTAGCCTAAATAAGATTATAAGAGAACAAAACATTTTTTTAACACCTACGTTTACATATTACGCTTTTTCATTCTGATATAGATTAGAATTAAATTACAAAGTTTACTTTATACAAGTACAGCTGTATTTCCATTGTTTATTTGTGTTATTTTTATGTCTGTATTTCAGTTCTTGGTATTAGATATTTGTGTAATCCTCTACGCCTGATTTATTAAATTACCAAAAGTAAGCATTTCCTATTAGTTCTGTAAGACGCTATATATTATACTACGTTCACACCAAAATATTCAAAGTCATATAGCGACATTTAAACTCCGACGTCTTCTAGGGAAAACACCTCATAAACTGAAATAATAAATCTTGATGAAAATACTCGTAAGGCGGGCAGGATGAGAGATTGGAGCCAGTTTCCTCAGCGGCGCGTGCTGAGTGTAATACCTCCTCAGTGGTTTGCTGTGTGTAATACCTCGTCAGCGGTGTGCTGTGTGTAATACCTCGTCAGCGGTGTGCTGTGTGTAATACCTCGTCAGCGGGGTGCTGTGTGTAATACCTCCTCAGTGGTGTGATGTGTGTAATACCTCGTCAGCGGCGCGTGCTGTGTGTAATACCTCGTCAGCGGCGCGTGCTGTGTGTAATACCTCGTCAGCGGCGTGTGCTCGGTTTAATACTTCCTACGTATGTGTAATACCTCCTCAGTGATGTGCTGTGTGTAACACTTCCTCAGCAGTGTGTGCTGTTTGTAACACTTCCTCAGCGGTGTGCTGTGTGTAACAGTTCCTCAGCGGTGTTCTGTAACACTTCCTTAGCGGTGCGTGCTGTGTGTATCACTTCCTCAGCAGTGTGCTGTGTGTAACACTTCCTCAGCGTGTGTGCTGTGTGTAACACTTCCTCAGCGTGTGTGCTGTGTGTAACACTTCCTCAGCGTGTGTGCTGTGTGTAACACTTCCTCAGCAGTGTGTGCTGTGTGTAACACTTCATCAGCAGTGTGTGCTGTGTGTAACACTTCCTCAGCAGTGTGTGCTGTGTGTAACACTTCCTCAGCAGTGTTTGTTGTGTGTAACACTTCCTCAGCAGTATTTGTTGTGTGTAACACTTCCTCAGCAGTGTGTGTGCTGTGTGCTGTGTGTAACACTTCCTCAGCAGTGTGTGCTGTGTGTAATACTTTCTCAGAGGTGTGTGCTGAGTGTAATACCTCATCAACTGTGTATGTTTGTCCATACTCTTATTACGACTATAGATGAGACATGAGAATTTTACCCACCATATCTCCCTGTTTCTGGCTAACTAGGTTGATTACTCATCTATAAAATGCACGAAGTTGTTTTCAGGTAAATAAAAAAACAGCTTCTACAACCATGTTGGCTTATAGTTGAAGTCGTTAGGAGGCCTTTTCCATTATATCGTTATACTTTTTATTATGATTATTTTATACGTGATTTTAAGTGCGCCCAAGATATGTGATGGATGAGATTATTTTTAGTATACAAACAAAGAAATAAAAATGTCAAGAGTAGAATCTTATCTAAAATTATAACATTACATATATATTGTGTGTTTATATCACATACGCCTAAATGTAAAAAATTGAAATGGAACTAAAGTCGTGGGATGTAATCGGGGAAAAAATTTAAGTGGTTTTCTAAAGAATATAACTTTCCAAATAACTAATTAATAAGGGAAGGAAAATATAACGAGGAACTGAGGTAACTAATTATTTAATATATGCTTTGTACGTGTAAAAAAAAACTTAAGATGACATGCATAGACCAACCAAATTGTAAGCGAACGCAGTTTTTATATTAATATGACTCCTCTCCCTCACTGAAACCGCCTCGACTGATAGCTGCCGAGGGGCGCGCGCCGCCGACTGCTGCCGCCGATGCTGACGCCATAAACTACACGCGCTGCATCAGTTTATCTCCCCTGCAGTCCATAAAGCCCGTTATTCAATATCGACATTAGACTAATGCCGTTTATGACACCTAATAGATCTGTGATGGCTAACAGTGTTTCGTGATTGGGTTTAGGTGATAACTTTAGTACTGTGTAACTACGAATAATCATATGATTGAGTTTACAATTTAGTTAATTATGTATTTTTAAACATCGTTTATTCTGCTATTTGTTTACCATAATAATATTTTAACGGACACTAGATGATTTTTTCATTAATCAATTATTTTACATTTTTAATATAGAAACCCGTCTCTATACAGGCCAATAGGCATAAGTGGCGACCTGAATCACTGAGGTACCGTAGCGGCAATAGCTGAATAAACATTTTTAGAAAACCAGTTAATCAGCCCGGCCTTGGTGGAACAGAGTATAACTTTCAGTTGGGATCGAACAAGCGAAGTTTAAAATACTGGGCCAGAGCTTTACCTCTGAGCTACCACATCGGTAAACTGAACTATCTTTAAAATGGAAGTTTAATATTTTGGGATTTCGCTCTAAGCTGTTATCAACTTTTATGTATTATTCTATTTATTGATTAGAAAAAGTATGGTAAGTAATTGTATGTAAAATAAGTTTTATTTTTAGTTCGACGTGAATCATTATGGTACAACTCGATACAATGTCAAAAATAATGTTCTGTTGTTTTAGTAAAATGTGTGAAGTTGTTTTAAGTAGCCAAAGCCTAACATAAAGTGTGAAACGTAGACGTATATTTAGCGTTAAGACCTTTTAGTCAGGCTCATGTCAGCTAATTGATGGTTTCCAGGCTTGTCATTGGCTGCTTTTACATGGCTTAATTAATTCCTGCCTACAAACTCTACCCGCCCGTCTTGCGTCTTCTTAGAAATTGTATTTTTAAACAGAAATCCCTGTAGATATTCGAGGCATTTTTTTGCAAATAAATGACGCACGATAAATGCTGCAAATACGACTCATACCTAGTGAGATCATTGTTTTAACAAAAATAATTTCACCTAAATCAATAGATTTGACGATTGTGTTGAAACTAAACTTCAAATAATTATTGCAGAAGTCTAACGGGTCCAAAGTCTGAATTTACGGAAGGATAGCATAAAACATCAGGCAAGGATATCTTAAACTAAATATAATTCATAATATCCATAATAGTAGATAATATTAGTGTTTGTAGATCATGATGGTAACTACTTTATCATTGGAAAGCTAATGTTTACGAAATAAATTGTTCAAGATATTATTTATTTTGTTGTTCTTTTCACTACAATTATCGCATGTCAAATTAAGCGCTTTCAAAATAATTGTTTTACAGGAACATCAAATTTGCAGATGTAATTCTTGGAACATATTAATTACCTACTCACGTGTGTAAAGTGGACAAACTTCGAGGAAATTCATGGTTTCATGAATAAGTAGTTAACAACATCAAAACTCCCTTTTCCTAGTAGGTTTTTCATTATGACTTTCTGCGAGTGATAAAGGGCTATGATGATTTACCTTTAATATTTTTCTGCGAAGACCTCTGATGACGAACTGTATTAAGACTCTGTTATTATTTATAAACTCGGATGCCATTAAGTAACATTAATTTAAATCAACTTTTGTATTTTTCCACGTTCCAATTAGGTACTAATACAGTATACTCGTATATATCTACCGATCTCGTAATATCTCGGTATTCCTATCTATATCTATATCGGTTTTATATCAACGATTCCTATAAGTAGGCCTACAAGCTTTTGACCTATGAAAATTAAAATGCAATATGATAATTCCCCTCATTTGGATCAAAATAAATTATTTAAAACTGTCTCCAGTTTATTTTATTACGGAAATTTTGTTACTTCCTGATATCGTCACGAAACATCAATATTTTTAACCACGGCTGCAAATTTTGGCGTGATTCATAAATAATTCTTACTTTTAAAGAATATAGATCATGCGAATGAATGACAGTTTGATAGCTCCTTAAAGAAAATACTTTCGCTTTCGTATTCATACCACAGCAGTCAGCGGCTTAATAGTTTAGAGAAATGGTTTTTATATACAGGGTGTTGATAAAAAACCCTTCAGGACTTACTTATATAACCCTTCAGGATATGGTTACTTATATCAAATTTAAGAAAATAGTTCCTGTAAACACGGGTCCTAAAATGCTCGGTTTTCCGTCTGTCGGTCTGTATGTTTTTTTAACATGATTTTGCATAACTTTGGAACTACGAAAGATAACAACTTCAAACTTAGTACCTATATGCTGACTATTAGGACCTGATAAGGTGCGGAGTATCAAGTTTTTACTTTGTACCGTTTCGAAATGGCAGTCATTTTTGTATTTTAAAACTTAATATCTTAAAAACCGTAGATTTTTCAAACATTGGCCAAGAGACGAAAAAGATGCAAAATCTTGATTCCTACAAAACCACATAATATTATTAAGATCAAACTACAATTAACGGAGTTATTGCAATTATACTAACAGAACTCAAGTAAATTTTCTATAGCTACCATAAGTAACCATATCCCGAAGTCTGTAAGGGTTTTTCGTAAACACCCAGTATAATGTATTGGTATTAGATAACATGTCTTTATAATGTGCAGCGGGAGATGTATAAAAACTAATGAATGTTTTAACAAAGAAGCCGAAAGTTTGCACTTACCTATGAGGGAGGCCAGGGAGGGGTTCTGGTCGGGCAAAGTTTTAATCATTACCGCGAGCGCTGCACAGTAAAACGTACATTGTATGTTATTGCTTTATAAAAATTCTACGTATTTGAGATTTGGGTTTTATTCAAATCTTTCCGATCAATTAATGGACTCAGTCACTTTTTGGCCGTCGATTTCATCATTGGAACTAAGTAACTCGTTTTAAGCATATCTTATCCATAACCATATTTCAATCCAAAAAAATCTGTTTCTACTTAAAAAATTTTAGATTATTTATTTTATTAAGTTTTACCTACGCAACTTTACTAGCGGGGCTGCAAAGAACGAGGTGATCGATTTAAAACCGTACCGAAGTAGAAGATTTACGTCAGAAACATGAAGACGGTAAATTGATATCCGAGATAGTCCGGGAGTTTTCTTTGGAAGGATTGTGCGGACTGACCGAGGATGAGCTTGACTCGCAATCCCATCTCGGCTCAATATAACACACGGCGGTGTTTGTGGTCGGCATTGTTAAGATACTGGACACTCCGTTATCAAATCATAAAGCGGGTATTGATTCCAATATTTGCTGGAAGGGTTATTATTTTTTTTATGTGTTAATGGACCAGGAGCTGGGAGGTAAAAAATTACGTCATAAGGTGCACATGTAAAAGCTATGCCATTTTGAAGAGGCATCCTTGGGTTGTTTCAAAGATGAGTTTATGAGCCCTCAATCTGGGAGCTTTCTCCAAGGTGGGCCAACTTGAATGTGACTTTTTTGTATATTCAATAAAAATAACAGGGGGATGAAGAATGCAGGTTTGTTGCAACAGGTATGTACAAATTGGGTGGTTTTCTGTAAATATACAATAAACCTAGACTAGAAGAAGCCATTTGCCAAGCTTTATTATTGCATGTAAAAAAGGATGATATAGACTTTTATTTTCTCCCCATAATAACAACATGGGAAGGTTTTCTGCTTTGGGTTTTTTTTGCTTTGTGGCAGGTTTTCTGCCACGGAAAGGCAAAAATGGGTGATTTCAGACTAATAATATAAAATATATCTTAACTAAGTGAAGCCCCATGCCTCAAGTTTCAATAGGGTATA
Organism: Flexamia atlantica; assembly: GCA_035578135.1. Taxonomy (NCBI): domain Eukaryota; kingdom Metazoa; phylum Arthropoda; class Insecta; order Hemiptera; family Cicadellidae; genus Flexamia; species Flexamia atlantica. Next base: position 32,185,125 of record JAQJVK010000004.1, on the reverse strand, counting down.
TTGATAAATAAGCGAGATATACAATTTTGTTTTCCCCTTAAGGTTAACAGTGGACAACGTTTCGAATTTATTACGTTCAGTATCTCGGTAACCAATGGTTAGAGAAATTATCAACATACCAAATTGTATTGTTTTTTGTTTTTTTTAGTTGAATTCAATGGTGTTAACTAAAATTTGGTTATTTTAATGTTTTTACAAAAAAAACTTTTTTGCAAAAACCCATTGTTTGGGTTTACATAGCTTTTAAATGTGCACCTTACGACGTAATTTTTGACCTCGCATCTCCCTGTCTATAACGAACATTAAAAGGTAAACCCGAATGAGGAAAATTGGATGAAAAAAACTTTTGATAAATTTAATATCATACAACAGCGTCTATGGCCTATTTTAAGGATTTATTGCAGTAATTAATTAAGAATTGTGAGCGAATGACTGGCGAGGTACAGTTTAGTATTAGCTTATCCAGTCTTGCTACCCAATAATAGAAAAAAATCAACAGCTCAATGATAAATGGACTAGGGAGCTTTTTCAAAACGACTAACATGAAATCAGTTTCAAAATTTGACCAATTTTTTTGTTTCTCTTGCTTGATCAGGGTTGATCTGGACTGTGAAGCGAGCAAGTTACCACTACGCCATGCTCTGTTTTGTGATCTACTCAAATAGTATATTGACATTTACGTTTAGTATAATGTACAAGCAGGTGCAATAATCATTACTGTTAAACCATTAGTTAATACAATTATGAATTGCAATTTGTAAATAACTATACATTTTTCTTGAAACAACTAGCACAAAAAAATACTAATCTTTATCCGGTTTTTGAGTTGAGTAAGTTTGCCAGAGAGAGAAGGGAGCGGGGGCGATGGGGTTGTTCAAGTTACCGCAGCTAAACGCAGAACTAAACCAATGTTGTATTTGTGTCTGAACTAACACTAACTTTGTCGTTCTGTAATAAACAACACCAGCCACCGTACTTTTGTTTAACTCCACTAAAGTGGTTTCCGTGGTTTATTTAGCTTCCAGTTATTATCTCACTGTGTCTTACAGGTTTTATTGACTTGAATAAGTTGCAAAGGGGAATCTTAAGCGTTTAATGTTTGTTCATGGATTTTTAAGCGGGGTTCATAGAAAATTATATTGTTTGAATAAAATTAGTGGCTTGAACCTTTTTACTGTCACCTTTTTGAGTTCTATGTCTAATTATGAATAGGTCTAAATAGATTATAAAATCATTATTTATATAAAAATATAACATGCTCAATCTTTAATAATAACGAGACCAAATTATTTTTTTTGCTATGTATTCAATGGGAAATCTACTCAAATTGAAAAATATTGAGAAACTAGCAATACTACAAATTACATAATAGCATGTTTGTAACCATGTTAACCCTGTTGTTACCAAGAATTGTCACAAGCAGGTGCAATAATCATAACTGTTAAACCATTAGTTAATTACAACGGGGACTGTACCATATGCATGAAATGTACTGCAGAAACCACAATAACTTATTCTACACTATTATGAAACAAATACAATAACTTATCATTGGTAATATATGTATATCTACAAGAAACCCTGGTAGGAGAAGATATTTTGTAATTTTACTTACCCATGCACAAGGACGTATCATAGGCAGGCGACCATTTCGTTCTCCTATTCACGTTATGTAAATATAAGTCGCCTTAAACACTTAAAAGTATATTTACAACTACACTAACATACGATACGGTAAATATATCCGAATGCTGCATAATGGCGATCAATTTTGATTGGGCACACCAGTCATCATCAGGCCCAATGAGAGACTGGCAGATTCATCATGGGGCCCTTCTTTTATCCCATCAGCTGCCGGAGGCCCGGAGGCTCTGTCGGAAGAAGTTTTTGAACGTACCTCTAGAGTTAAAGATCATTTAGTGGCACGTTCAAGAACTAGTTTCCGTCGGAACGTCCAGCAGTCAAAAGGATAGACGCCAAGATGAGCTGCCAGTCTCTCATTGGGCCTGATGATGATTAATGTAACCAATCGAAATCGATCGCCATTTTTCACCACTCGTATATATTTACAGTATGGTATGTAAATACAGTGCTGTAAGACGTTTTTTCTTTGCATCCAGTGAATACAACAACACATATCGTGCTACTTAAGAAATTATTCTCCTATTTCTAGCGCATGAAAACGTATGAAACTGAATCCCTGCACAGGTCGGCTGGAGATATAATTTCCACAATGTCCCGAGTCCGCGATATTCTTATCCCAGCCGCTTGTGTATTTTCCGCCGTCGTGGACAATGTCTCCTTCCATTCTTATCCAACAGAGTAAGATAATTGGAGCAGCCTTCCGTTCCAGCTTGGGAAATCGCAGTCCCATTCTTTAGGCACTCGGCAATTATTTATTATTTTATTGTGTTTCTATTGCAGCTAGCTGGTCCAAATTTAAATTCCGTATTTATAATTCGAAGTAATTGTTTGTTGGATATAATATTAAAATTTAAATTGAATGTTGTCAGTAATTGGTAAGAATTGCATTTTATTACACCAATTTTCTTTTAAAAAGAGATCATCCATAATTCATTAGATTCATGAGTGTTTTAACATTTTACGCTACAAACTTTTGATCAACTGTAAAGCACCACGTGGTTCTAAATAAGAATAGTTTGTTCGCTCGAAAAATGTTCGATTTACTTTCAAAGGAAGTAAGTATTGAACTTTTAACAATGACTAATCAAGCAATAAAAGCACATTCATTGAGACAAGTTTGTCCCTAATGTAAATGCAGTAAAGTATACCGCATAATCATGACAGATTTTAATGTCATTGCTTTATAAAAAATATTAAAAGTACATTTTTTTTGTTTTAATGTCTTATTTTATGTATCTTAACTAATGCCAATGCTTAGATTTTCCGGCAATAAATAATAATAAACTCCAATAAACAATAAACTCCAGCTATTGAAAATGTGTATCATGTAAATCTGTAGGGCAACGCACTTTTGTATCTAGGTCACATAAAATGTGCACTTATAAAATTGATATTTATATCTAAATCTTAACTTATTACAAAAAAATCAGCCTAAAGTGAAAAATATTTTATTTAAACATTCAGAAATCAGCTGTTTTCTAACGAAGAACTCAAACAACTAATTAAATTTAATAGGAGTTATCTGACGTATGTTCCGTGTGCCGTAAAGAACAAATGACTGAACCAGCGAGGTTCAGCACGCGCTGAGTGTGGGCCAATATCTCATCAGCACTGAGTGCGTGATGGTCCATTCTCTTATTACAACTGCAAACCCGCCAACCGAATCTCATCCCTCTTCAAATAGAGAAGTTCAACCCCGACTGGATTTTAGTTCCCGTCCATTGATTTTAATGCTCTTTAGTGCTTGTATGTCCTGAGTAAAACTCTTCTTACAGTTAAAGTAGTGTTTATATTTTTAAAAGAAGATTAAATTTATGATTTATGGTTGTGTTTGGTTGGTTACTACTTTTTAATACAAATTAATTTGGTTTGTAGGTGTTAGCATGCAATGGGTTCAACTGGGCTTTAATATAAAGTGATTGCTTCTAACATCCACGTTTATTTAAATGCTCTCCACGTTAAAGTATCTGGACCAAAATATTTTTGAAGTTACTGCTATTTGTTTTTTGGAGGAATAAAAAATATGCATTTGTGAGATGATTTTTGTCATAGTATAATAAAACTTTTAATGGATTTTCTTTGTAGAATTAGTTACTTTATTTTTACGCATAATGAAAATGAAGCGTCTAATTTTACTTTCAAACAGCTCAAGGGCTTTCCATTCCTAGTTCTAGTAAAACAAATTTTCATATTTTAAATCAACAATTTCGCATATATGTTAAAGAATGTAACCTTTTTTGGAATTACATTTTAAACAAACAATTCTTCTCTTACATTTGCATTGAAGAATTCCGCAATCAGGGATTTAAAATCAACCTAAATATTCTAATTGTGACTGGTAATATGCTTACAACGACTTCCAATTACACAACACCAATGTGATAAACAAACTAGGCAGCCAGGCGGCAAAGACGCATGTTTGTTAATTGACGATTTCCTGGCCCGCCATTGGTCGATTTATGCGTTGTTGGATGAGTTATTCGCCTGCTTTACAATTCATGCTTGGTAACCTTCACTGATTTACATCTTCCCTGAATATATTTCACCTAATAGAGTCGCTAGCAATAAGCCTTCCTTTTAAGTAATCAACATTTTATATCTCCTTAAAATCAAAGCGATATTAGTTGAGTTTTAATTTGATTTGTTAGTGAATTTCAAGAATAATTTAGATATTTTTGACCAACCTACCTACATAATTGATTATAGTTAAATGATAACATTTTTCATGATATTGGATATAGTTGGTTTTCTTTCCTGTCTACTATTTTAACAGTACTCTAGTATCTAAAACGTTTTGCAGGTTGAAGTATGAAGCCAGAAGTTTGAATTATTTCCAAGTAATCAGTATCATATTAAAAATATGTAAACAATGAATGTATGAAATACAATTTTAAAAATTCAAAATTTAAGTTGTAGTCTTATAGTTTTAATTGTATCAACCTAATCTAATATCTCCGTTATCTCCTTCATCTTTGTAGCATTTTTTAAACTTTGTTTTAAACATGATTTGGTGATTATATTTTTCTAATTTAACTAATTTTGCATTACATAACTGTGCTAAGCATTAATAAATTACCCACGTATGTGACCATAATCGTCCATATGTATAAACTAAAGCATTTTTCAAGTTTCAATCCATGGTCTGCGGTTGGCATGTGACCTCAGTCGGATAAATGCAACTCTGGCAGAGGGATGGTCACCCTTCCCGCAGCGTTCGTCCTCAGATAACACCAACCGCCCCTTCCCACCTCCCCCCCCCGGACTGACTTGATTTTTTATCTTTCCGCTTTGCCCCACCATGTGGAAATGATTGGATTACGTCTACATTGTCGCTAAGTTATTTCAAAAGGAAATGTATTTCTAATTGCAAAAGTTGGAAGACGATGCGACGATTGTTTCTGTATTTTTTTATTGTTAGTTGTTTTTGACTTGAGGTTTTCAGTAATATATCCTTTATTGTTTGTCAGAATTGTACGTATAAATCAATCGTATCGTCAATCAGTTGTCTGTTTTTAACAGTCATATGGACACTGTCTTTGAAGTTTGAATTGTAAGTATAGCCAAAGATGAATTACTTGCAGTAAATAACGTTTGTGGTAAATACTTATTTATGAAGGCTGAGAAATTGACACATTGGATCAGAAACAATCCATCTCACTTATCCAACTTGTTTCTCCTTTTTGTCCTAAACAATAAAATTTGGGAAAATACGGTATCAAAACTGTAAAATAACATTTACAGGGATTCACTGATCTTGTGAGTCTATTCAATTATTGCATTTGTGCTACCGATTCAATGGACATCACATTTTTAAACACTTTTATGGATTTTTGATTAATATAACTTCAATTTTAGCGTATTATTTTTTACAATCGCTTGCAATTTTGCTTTGAAACTTAAATAAGTTCCTCTCTCCTTAGTACCAGAATTAATTTCAATTCAAATTGTCCAGCTAGCTAAACTTTTACATCAAAATGTGTTGGTCCTCGAAATAAAGCCATTATTTCAGTCGTGACGTGTGCGCTGTCGACACTATTGTAGTTGGTTTTTGTTTTGTAGCGGCGTCGTTTAGATGTCACTTATGTATTATTTTAACCCATATCACGATTTCCAGTGTAATTTGGAACCCACTCACTAAGATGAACATTAAGGACCTTCGTTCTGACAAGAAATAAATATGTTTATTTGAAAAAATACGTAATGTGCAAGAGAGGAATATTTAGAGCCCATGGGCGAGGATTACTTATGCTTATCTATAGTGAATCTCGAAAATTAGATTATATGTTTTACCACTTGTCAATTCAATTCAATAAAACTTAACAATCTAAGATAGTAATTTATTATTGATTTTGATGAAAGTGATGTTTTACGAGCTTGGAAAATCGTAAAAAATATTCTTGGAATCGTATTCTTTTTTGCAAAACTCAACGCATAGCCTGTTTATGTGTGGATAGGTATTTTCAACACTCACAAGAAAATACGTGGTTCATTATTGAAGTTGATTACACGTTTAAAAAAATAAACAAATGACATATATACCTCTTTGTTTTTAAATACAAATAGGTCTGTTGTTATTTAGTGTTACGTGAAATCTTAAATCGACTTTTCGACGTCTTTCAATAAAGCTATCGAATTTATAATCTTGTGTATAAATAGAACAAGGGTCTGAAAAATACGATCTGGCGTTTTACTCAAAGTTATTGATTTATTCTCCGGTAAAAGAGTGGAAAGTTTGTTTAAAACTGACAAGAGATGTAACATAATACTGAGTTATAATCGTTCCCTTGAGGCTCCGCTTCTTATCTGCTCCCTTCTCTTTGATTTTTCTTGAAAACTTTACCAAAGTAGTTCTTACTTGCTTTACATAAGAAAACAATAAAATATCGCTTCACAAGTTTATAACATTGTGTTTATATCCAACTTTACTCCAATGTCTTAAAATAGGTTATAATAACGCGCTGATAGTTGTTTACTTGAGTAGAGTTTTGAACAAATTTGAATTTTGAACTATAGTAATAACCGTTATTGCTCTTGATTTAATGTGACACCGATCTAAAATATAAATAATAACACTTCAACAGGTTTACAGGTAATTCTTTTACCTTACTTCATTGTAATGTAAAAAAGGTTGCAATTCCCAATATAATAATTTAATTACCAGCAATCAATTCATTGCTTGTATGAAACGGTTTGATTAACTGTGTCCAATTAACTCTATCGAATAAATGGTTGGAGTAAAACGGTGCAATAAAACTGGCATACAGGACTAAGATGTAACAATTGCGGTCGTATTTCACCCAACCTCATAAAAGATAATCAAGTCATAAACTCCCGTAAGTTAATGATTATATTCCATTGTGTATGCACGGTCTGCATCCAGTATTGTTTAGAATTCAAATTACTTGAACAGTTATTTTATTTCATGTAACCATTTTTTTCTTTCCCCTAAACATAAAACTGACTTCCTGAATTAAAAGTCTACGAATTTAAAAACTTTAACAACTTGGACAAGTACTATTAATATTAAAAAGTGCTATATTAAATTATATAACTGAACTTATATTACAGGATAAATCTATTGTACTAACTACACATAATATTCTACTTTACTATCATTTCTATGATTTAGGCGTAACCCCACGCCTTCTCCCTACTCGGCTTTATATCTTCAAGTCCTCTGATGGTTACATTTTCCGCACCCATGAGCTGTATTGTCGTGCATTTTTACCCTCTCAACAAAATTACCTCACATCTCGGTTCTAGCTCTGTCCAGGATTATTTTACCTCTTGGCACAAATCTTATCGCATTTAACAAAAATGATATCAGGTAATCCTTATGTTTTTGTACGATTTACTTGATTTATTTAACAAAATAATATTTTCACTCCAATTTAGATCCCTTTTAAATAGTATATTTTGTTTTGAAAAGTAAAGTGATATGCACTTACAACAAATTTATTCCCAATATTATCTTATATTCCTCAAAATCTAAAATATATTCCAGAAAAATTAAAAATGTAATGTTATTTCCAGGTCGCAACCTCAGCTCGAAAACATAGCATTAGCGAGAGTGTAAGTTCTCGTTTGAACGGAATGATTGTTGATTGTCTAGTTAATCCGTCGTGCGCTCGCTCCACAATGTTCCCAATCCTCTTGGAAATGCGAAAACTGACATTGTATTTTAGATTTTATTGCTCTAAACAGTTATCTTACGATTTTAAGCTGTTATTTTTAGAAAATATAGTAAACTGAAATTTTTTACCAATATTACATTTAACTCGACTTTATTGAGTACTAGACTTGCTCACTTATTTCTAAGGAATTCAAAAGTATTTAATTGCCAAATGGTACTTATCATGACATTTATTTTTCAAATAAATTTTTTTATAAAGTGTGTTAATTTCTTCATCAAGGGAGGAACCAAAAGTATCAATCCTGGTTCACATCCATTGCATTACATGATAAGAATTACGACGGAGTCTTGTAAAAATACAACGTAAGTCCAAGATTTAGTTGTCATCAACAGCAACATATATATTTTTCTTAAATATGTTACTCTTCGATTCTTTATAGATTCTCAACTAATGGACCATGTGTCTCTTTCAATATTTACTCGTTATAGGAATTATTGTTTTAAATTGGTTGTATTCTGTTAGTTTCTTTTTTAGCACCTTTTTAATGTATGTGTATTTAAAAGGTCTACCATATTCTTCGTGTCTGACTACATTACTAAGCCTAAACCTCTGTATGCACTTAAGTCCGTTCTTTACCTTTCCGTGCATTCGAAGGTAAATTGGTAGTTTTTCACCAATTAAAATAGATTTTCTGCTATAGGTGTAGTATTTTCCATTATTCATTTGGCGAAATAATATTAGTTTAGTTTATTTCTTTCCATAAGAATTTAGGGTGTTTTAAAAATATAGATGCAAGAGCAGGAAAATACTAATCATACATATCAGTAACGTTTATCGAAAATGAATTTTGATGATCAAAGTAATGTATTTTATTTCCATTTGTGAAGATGAGCGAGTAAGATGTATTTACACATACGAATAAACGCGGAGATGAAATACGTATTTCAACACTTAGTACATAAGTTATGTAAAAACGAAATTGTTTTCGTTGGCAAGCCAGGGTTCTAAGAGATTTCCCGGGCAAGCGGAGCATGTTAAATAAGAAGCGGGCTCGGTCTCGTATATTCAAATTATGGTAATCCAAACATTAGCCTGGCCAGGTTTACAGCTATATTATCTTTTACGCTGCCTTATTCATGAAATAAAGCCCTCCAAATTATATCACTGAGGTGGTTTATCTCAAAGTTTTATCTTTATATGTATTTTGTCCACCGGCGTCGTCTTTTCGGGACCAACAGACTTTTGGTCTAGGTGATATTATAATTATTACTTTACACATAAGGTTTATTACCTACAGCTCGGTTCTGACGTACAATTACAACCAAGCATTTATTTATTTCAGAAAACTATGATTTGATTATCTTATTTGTCCTTTAAAAAGTAATTCATAAAATACAAAGAGGTAATATAAGTAATTCAAAGTAATAAATATATGTTTTAACTAATAATTATGTTTATTGCATTTTAATGGGAAATGACAATCGATGCGGATTTACAGTGACCGAGTTGGCGGGCGAGTTAGAAGGGAGCCCAACTCACAAAGCGGGGATGAGTAGGTTATTTGTATCACTCGCCCACATTCAACCGAGTCGATTGCAATGATTACTCCGGTCAGGTCTACCGGGTGGGTAGCAATTTTCACTCTAATACGATGTTCAAAGCATTATGCTATTTTAAATATTGCTTTTTAAGTGGAAAAGATTTGTCTTGTGATTACCATTGTTCATGGACACAACCCTTCATAGATATTCTTTACTAATCCTTACGTTAAAGTTTTTCTCCTTACCCTTTATTGGGGGCCATACCCTGAGGAGGTTATTAGGTCAGAATATACCTCAAATTATTAGTTGATGCCAAGAAACCATGCTCCACGAGTCTACGTTGTATTTTGTTTAGTTTTCTTTGGTAAATAACTGCGTCCATACTTGGACCACTCTGTATATTCCGATTTTTAAATACCAAATCATCGCCAATTTTTTTTTAAAGTTCTCCAGAAACAGTTCATTTCCATGTTTTTATATTTAGTCATTGAGTTCTTATCAATATAAGGCAATTAAACTTTGCCCCTGCTGTCCCTATGTTTATAATGATGAGATATTTTGACTGATCGTTGAATGTTTGTTCAATGAGAGATTAATAATGAAATAAATAGGGAAATAAATAAAACATTTTATTTCTCAACTTATATTTTCTGAATTAGCTTTCGCACGTAAATATACTCATTCTTATTTATATGTGATACATTTTTACTAAGTCCACAATCAAAAAATTTATTTTAATCTTATGTATTCAGTACATTTTATATATATTTTGCTCTGGTAACTGAATTATTTTATAAATAAATAATTTTAGATAACGTATTTTAATTTCAATGACATATTAATTTTAAAATACGATTTGGCTCTTGAAATATTCGTCCAATGCAATAGTATAGGGTATTCTTGTTAATACATTTCTTGAGAAATTGTATCTATGGTTTTATATACAAAGATGTTTGTATATATTCCAGTAGAAATACCCAGTTTCTATAAGGATCATGTTACGACGAAAAATGAAGTTAATATGTTGATTTAAAAGCAAATGACGCAATTCCGGTTGTACAATGAAGGGACAGTTTGCCATGTACATTATGGTAATATGAACATTAAGTTGTACCCATTTACCGCTATACAACCATTCGTGGTTCTTTTCTTCCAAGGTAGCGTCCCTTTTATATATTAAGATGACAACTTATTTAAAAAGTGCTGTAACGAAATTTCGAAGAAAACTGTAATACCGTATCTTTTATTGTGACAATTATTTTATATAAAAATTGTAATAGAATTAAATTATAATAACCGAATCAAAAAAATAAGTACTCCAAAAGTAACTTGCTAAACTTAACTATTAGTACTATAGCCCTCTTTTGTAATTAATAGCAACTTAGATTGTTAATTCATTCATTCTTTTTTCCAGGTAAATGACTAGCCAGTGAATCGTATACTTTGAAGTAAGTACTGCATCATCAACCAAATAAAACGATATATTTTATAACGTAGTTTTGTCCAGTGTGTCTTCATAAAGTTTTAGAATCATTATTCTGTTTTGCCTACATATAGTATTTTACAGAATAATATTCTACTTAAAGGAATAATATGGCTACTTAAGTCTATATTTGGTCGCCATTTTTGCTAATGCTTAGCCAAACCGATACTAATGTACAAACCTTCATCTCTGAACATACCGATAGAACAAGAACAAATCAGACTCTGAAATTAATTTTTAAGTAGAGTCTTTCACACTATTCTCTTTTCGTTTTTAAACTCAATTGAAATTAGAAAGAAAACTAATAATTTATCCAAATTTGGGTTTCCATTGTTTAGGTATTCGTAAATCCAGGCTACGTCACGAACATAACGTGATTTTCCAATCATACCGAACGTTACGGTCACAAAACCGTTTCCAGCGTTCAATTTTCAATCGTTCCCAACGCCTGCATATTTTATAGTGTGCGCGTATTTTAATTAAGGCCAGCCAACTCCATCGGTGGACGGTGGATTTGGCGGATTTTAATCACAGAGTAACTTTTTTTCGTTCCCGCAGAAATTCACTGCGTTACCGCGTTGGAAGTTGTAAAACGGCCCAATAGGTACCATTTAAAAATGTTGATTTTCATTTTGCAAAATAAAAATTTTCATTTAAAGTATTAAGGTAAACCCCCTTCACATTGTCTTGGAATACTTTTTCTTATCAAGGAAAACCTTGATTATCTTTTTTTTATATTTCGCACATTCGGTTTTTGTTTTGTACAAACATAATCATACTTCTTTAAGATTAACAATTTTCAAAAAAGAAGTTTCAAAAGATTTCTTAAAATGCAGGTATAAATAAAACAATTTTTTGTCTATTGTTTGCTAATACAACATTTAACACCTACATATCCCATAAAAAAAAGAAATAATCACTTTAAATGGTTTTTATTTTAATTTGTAAAAATTTTACTTGGTAAATCTTTTTACTTCAATAATTCAAGTGCAGTTTGTATTTTTTATTTACTTCGCCATATTCTTTTTTGAGTCACTCTTATGTTGCATATTGTTAACAGTGGTTTCCGTCTTTGAATAAAAATCACAATACAGTTAATTTTATTTTATAACATGAAACTTCATTCTGTTTTTCAGTGACGTTATTATACAGTGTCAGTTTTCTAGTGGTGACTTTTTGAGTTTGCAAAACTATTACCTGTGACAAAATGAAACCCTACATTTTTATTTACTCTTATAGAAATTGTTACTGTACCACCACTACCACTATCAATAGTGTCCGTCCCGTTTTATCTCTATTTCCTAATTCCGAGTTCTCCATCATAATGACGAAACCCTCATCGCCCAGTCGAACCTCCTAGGTCTTCATTTCCCATTTCAAATCTTCATCCTCCTTCGAATCCCCTAGTTCTCCGCTCTCCGACCGTTACAGCCGACACCCCGGGTGACCACAGCCACCCAGTCGACCCCTCGTGGTCGAGGTAACCGGACCCTGGGCTTGCACAGTCGTAAAGAGATCCCCAGGAGCAGATGTTGGAAACCCTACCCCAGAGGCATGTGGGCGACCGCAGGCTCCTGCCGTGTGGTCCGGGACAAACAGGACCGACCGGACCCCAGGCCCTCAGACCCGGTCCTGCGGAGGACGTCGAGGGCGAGAGGGGTTTTTGTTTCCTTCAAGGAGTAGCATAAAAAATATTTTGTTGGAATAAACCAATACATCTTCGAGTGACAGTCATAACTGAGTGAGTAGAGTACTGGCCTACCACTCAAAAATCTATCTTCGATTGACAGTCATAGCTGAGTGGGTAGAGTACTGGTCTACCACTCAAAAAATCTGTCTTCGATTGACAGTCATAGCTGAGTGGGTAGAGTACTGGTCTACCACTCAAAAAATCTGTCTTCGATTGACAGTCATAGCTGAGCGGGTAGAGTACTGGTCTACCACTCAAAAAATCTGTCTTCGATTGACAGTGTTAGCTGAGTGGGTAGAGTACTGGCCTACCACTCAAAAAAATATATCTTCGAGTGGCAATTATAACTGAAAGGGTAGAGTACTAGCCTACCATTCAAAAGTTTCAGGTCCAATTATTCACGTTCAGGACAAAAAAACGAATATTTAAACTTAGACTGCCACCGTAGTTCGGAAGGCATATTAAGCGGTAAAAAAATCTAAATTAAAGCTGTTGGTCCCGCCTACTGTAGTGGTCGATAGGTCATGTTAGAGGCATTAGTGCGACCTGAAAACTCTTGACACTACCTTGCCTAGGATGTTACACGAATTTAACCTTCGAGATAGCGAACGAGACAACTCAATCGTTCGATAGTTTCAGTTAATTGGTTTAATTTATTCATTTAGGAATATTTTTGTTCAGTTACGTTTTATAACTCTGTTCTTCAAGTCTTGCTTAGGGAACAAAAATGTATTATGGATGCTTCATATTGCTTCATGGTATTGAGATAGATCAATCATACCTGGACAAATGACGATTGGTGGGTACAACTATTTCTAGCAGTATGTTTTGGAAGTTCGATAAAGCGCATCTGATTTTTAACAAGGCTATACATTAACCTCGTATCTTAAAAAGGTTGTGATATTTTCGAGATAGAGGTTTAAACTAATACATTCCGAAAGTTAGCACGTTACTGTACTAAAAACAATCAAACAATAAAAACTCTACACCTCGTCGTTTAAGTTTATTCTCTGGAATAAAATGTTTACGCTGCATACACTTTATGCACTTTGCACACCGGAACACGAAAGACTAAAGGAAACATAAAACGGCCGAGCGGCTTGGACGAGAAGTGATTGTTTAACTTTATTACCTCGCATCTCCTCTGGCTATCTCGGCTCAATTTTACCGGCTGAACAAACTTCTTCTGATCAAAACGCCAGCACGGGTTTGACTCCGGATCGCCAAGTTCGGCAGGTTATTGGACACTCGATCCCTCGTAGTTCGGTAAATTTGACCTCTTAAACTAAATGAATAAATAAAAAGTTGAAACAATTCTGTTATCGGTATTTTTTGTTTTAAAAGAGTATAATATCATTTGGTTTCACTTTTTTTGTTTTTTACTTCAAACATTTCAGTTAAATTTAATTAGAAATGTTGTAAACTTTTTCCCAGGTTAATTTGTATTTTAATTCATAAAATGTTTTGCTGCTTTAATAACACAGTTTACCCTCGGTATTATAAGTAGTCTTAGCTTATTGAAACTTAAGTATGCAACTGCCTGCTGGATAGTTGCTTCCTAGTTGAAGTCCTTAAAACAACTCTTCTATTAAGTCAATTTCAAGTCCTGTTTCAACCTCCATAGCTAACGACCAATTACTATGCCTGTTTCCAACTATATTTCACTTGTAAGAATCGTCCAAGTTGAAACGACCCTGAATGGCGACGGATGTTGAAATTTGACGGTCAGTTCAACAACAACGATTATTGCACATTGCACCCGATAGCGATCTGCTGTGTAGCCCACAAGACCCGGCATTATCGGCTGATCAGCCTCGTGAAAGTTGCACATAAATGTCCAGTTATCACCGAACACGGCGGCCTCGCGTGTTGGCTGAATTAGCCAAACAAACAGCTGGCCGACAACCTGCCTATCTCGGGCGCTACAAACGTTCAACATTCGATATGACGCCTCGGGTGTTAAATTATTTAAATCATGCGATTTCCACTTCCGTAATGAATGTTTTGTGCGAAAATATTATGTGGTTTCGTATTTCATAACCAGCAAATTGTTGGTCAATTATATTTTTGGATGATTTAAGGGTTTTAACATGTTTTGTGTCTGTGGGAGTCTGGCGTTTTGGTTTGACGATTAGATTTTAGGATTCACTCAGCTGAAAAATTCCTAAAAATATCTCCGAATATTCCTAATATGAGGTATAAACTAAACTCTGTCTTGGAAAATGCAGAAAGAAAATTCCGTATATAGAAAATGTCACTCTATGTTATATATTGTCAGTTACTGAGAAAGTTATGTAAGTAATCAGCGTTCGAAATTCGGAGTATCTGGGGTTGCTTAAACAGAATAAAAAGCTTACGAATTTGTAGTCTTAAAACTTGGTCTGTGTAACGATGTTAAAATGGATTCAGGGAACAAATTTAATGCTTGTTAAAATACTTAGAGTTTATTTAAGTTTTTACATTACCGAGTTTACAAAACCTCCTTTGATTTATCGAGTGATGAAAAGAAACATTCGTATTCCGTTCGGGAAAAATTGAGAAACATTGTGCGAGAATAAGTGAATGCCAAAACCACTCGAGTTTTCAAAAATGCATTACTTTCGCAGAAATAAATTGAATCTCAGTGTCTAAAGCGTAGAGAGGAATAAGATAAAATCAGAAGACCCCGACTCTAAAAGGGCGAGTACACAAAAGAATCGGTGAAGGGAAAGCGTAAAATAACCCAAGTTTGAAAAGAGATGGAAGGGATAACAGCGTTAATACGGCGAAGTTGGTGCAAGTTGTTGAATTGATGTGAATAACCGCAGAACTTGAGCGATCGTACTCGACTGAGACTATTGTTGCTAACGTCTACAACACAATACTGTTAATAGGGTGGTGGGTGCTTGGATCATCATTTACATAAGTTTAGCTGTGACGTAAGATTTTTGCTAGCTATTTTTTTATGACTCCGTGTACAGCTGATTTTGTAAAATTATAAAATAAAAACGTTTTTACAAAGCGTTAAAAAATAATAAAAAACCTTGTTAGCATAGTTTTGTTTAAAATATTCTATTAGAACACAATGAATACGGTTTTACGTCAATCGGACATTATCTGTTTACCACAATAAAAGTGTATATTATACTGAATAGTATAATATTGTAGTGTGAATAGTATACAATAATATAGTACTGTAAGTGAATATTCATACTATGATAGTATTTTATTTTCACTTCTATAAATGGTAAATAATTATATATAAAATTGACGTTTTCTTCTGTTTTTACATTTTTTTTCTCCTAATTTCTTATCCTCATTTACATTTTTTCATTTTATTTGTGACACTTTTAGACAAACCATTTCTGCCTGCGGGTGTAACATCAACGATGCACATCAACCGCTTGGAGCTAAATTTTCTCAAAAAAATTTATGACGAACTGAGGTTGTAAAAAGTGTGACGTAACAAATGTGATTTATGGCGGAACGAAAGTGTAAAAACATGGCATGGACGTAAAAAAATCTGTTTTCGCATATTAAGTTTCCTGGAACCGTAATGGCGCAGCAGCCGCCAGAGGACGAGTGGTGATATATCGGAAAACGTTTGGCATAAATCTCGCTTTGTCATATTACACACTCCCTGCGCGTCTAACAACAAGCTTTATGACGGTCTATTTACCTCCATTGTGTGCTCGCCGAGGTTGGATGTCTTGTAAAGACATTGTCATTACGGTACAGCGTGCATTGCTTAACATGAACAATCCACAGTTTCCTTGTTAACTCTACTAAGGCTGCATCTGTGTGAGTGGAAGCCTTTGAAAATTTGGCCAGTATGGAGACCATCAGATAAAACCAAAGAAAAAGTGAAGTGAGACTTTAAAGTATGTTACTTTTGCAACCACAATGAATGTAACTGTGGAACAAAAAGATACTGTTCCTATATCTGATATAAATGTAGTTAGGTGGGGAAAACCTCCATTTTTAACGTAAAATATAATCGAATGACCTATAAATAAAATCTTATGATTAGAAAACTTCAGTCCAATCCTTAATTTTGAAACAATATCTATATTAATGAGAGAATTTCATACTTCTATCATTTGAATGATTTTTTGATATTTTGAAGGATTAAACTTTCAAAGGTTGGGTTAGACAATAAATTAAAATATTTACAGGCTGCGAAAGTTGCTAGAAATAGACTAAAATATACCTCATGAAACTTAAAAAAACTGTATTCCCATCACTTAATGACATCAAAAAGTATTGATATTGAAGAAATTTATCTTGCTTTGAAATAATTTAACCAGACTTTAACGTTACACACTCAAAAACTTTCCTTGGGTTCAAACAGAGCTGGGGTTTTACACTTTAAATCACTCTAAAAGGGAAAGAGGAGGAGGTATTTTAAACAAAGCTACATTCTAAGTCTTACATAACTAGATCGCAAATGAAAACCTGTCCCTTAGAACTATTCGTCTAACTGTTATGACATAAATGCCACCCACAATCCCAAACCGAGTCACCGGCGCGGAGCGAACACCCGTCACAATCCCCATTACCATAACAAGCGCACAAGTCACTTGTCAAATGGTATGTTAATGAAAGGGGTACGCCTAATGGCACGAGGCCCTCTCACGCACACATACACACACGAACACGCACTTACAACACACTAACACACACGCACGCTCGCGCGCAAAATGCCCACGCAATAATTATCATTACTTCTGCTCTGCATGAATCAATCGTAATGTAGCTGAATTACCCGGAGCGGAGAACGCGGGGGCGAAAAACTCCGATAAACTTTACGAGTCCGCATTAATTAGTTGGTTAAACCTCAAAGTGTTTTCCGATTAATAACATAACTCTTGGACAATTCTCTCTGTTTCTCTCTAGTTAAATGACCGCAGCTTTGAACTCAAGTCGAACGGTCGGGTTTCCGAATGGATTCAATGAATATTCAAACCGATAAAATGTTTGAGGACTTTGTACAGTTTCAGTTTGTTTGCAGTTGACTACCTTTATAATCTATTCATATTGATTTTCATGATTAAACACTAGCGATAAATTGGTTCAACAGAGTGGATTGTATTTTTCAGTTTAACTGTGCGTTAGACGTTGTTAAGTAATAAAAAAATCAAAATGTATAAATTCCCTGAATTGTGTATTACGTTTTCATTAAAAAGGGCTACATTGAAAGGAAATTATGCACATGATATGTTATGATCTATGACCAAAATTGATTAATAGTGTATTCCAGTAATTCCTTTGGTAACATTTACAAAATCATAAAAACACCAACTTTGCCAAGTGTTAAAGGTAGCCAGACAAAGGTAAGAAAGCATTTGGAGATTAGTCAAATATAGCCCAAAAATTGTAGGTTACCAAAGATTGATTATCTTTCACCAAATTAAATCGATATTTTTTGTTTAATCAGGACGCATTCAGAAGGTGAGACGTTGGCAGTTGCGAATGAATCCTGATCAATAATATCAAAATCCAGTGATGAAAATGCGAAACGACTGTTTTGTGGCACGTTAAATATGTTAATTGTATTGTTGCTCTGGTATTGGATTCCGATATGCCGCGCAAGCCGCGACCCGAGATGGAGAAATGAAATTAATGTTTTCTGCGTCGGTGGCATTGTACCAGCTCTGGATCAAGATAATTTGATTTCTACTGTACAATAGCTGGATGTATCTAGAAAATATTTCCTTCGAACCTCTGTTTAATGAAACATTGTTGTCGAATGTAAATCATTGGGTGTAAAATAACATTGATAGTTGTTAGTTCTTAAAGTAATTCTATCAATTGTATATTGCATAACAAATTTACTATGCTATGATGTGTGTAACCACGAATGGATATGAGAATAGTTTTGTATAAATCATAGTAAATTAAAAACAGCAAGTGTTGGTTGACCGTTAGTTATATAATTCATTGCCAGGTCATCGATTGTTTTAATCAATAATTTATGGCGTTATCTTTAACAGGGTATGATTTCTGATTGGCATAAACAATTAAGCTAAATTACATCATCGAATCAACTAGGTAAATTAATGTAACAACGTGGTTCAAAATCTTACTTCTATATTTAATTGGACAGAACCACGCCTAGCCATAGAACAATCTCCGTCCATCAACTCTAAACCCACCCTTCTTTTACTTTAATAACCACACATTCAACTATCGCGACTTATATGAACAGAAAATGCGATAGAAAGAAACACATTTTATACAGTCACTCACATTACATTGCGTTGTCTGAGACCAGTAAGTTTTCTAGGTTACCAATGAAACCTTGATCAATTTCTCACCACGGTAAACTCTTCCCTAACCCCCTTACTACCTGATTTTATATTACACCACATGACACATGTTAGATATGTCCATGTATAAAACATGCCTCGTGTATCAGAGGTATGAATAATGTAACGTCATATAATCCAGTCTGGAACCGGCCTCTCCGGAAAATGCTTGTTATCTATGCATTTCAGGGACATCTGAAAACCAAATTGGCCCACTCGGGTTGTCGGGATTCGGCCGGTTTGGACTAATTAGTTTATTGTCTCCAATTTGCGACGCCGACCTCAGTAACAGTCGTTCGCCAATGGATTTATGCGATTATATCATCAGGTGACGGGCGTGTGGGCGAACGTTAACCATCTATGAAACATTTATTGTGTGGGTATAGTTTTGTTTATATTAAAGGTCTAATGCAACACAAGATTTTAAGTGCAGTAAAATTATATTCTTCGATCAATTAATGCCACCATTAAACCATTGTAAATAAAGAACTTACAGTTTACATATTACATTTTATACATTTTTACAAATACATTTTATACTGTCACTCACATTACATTGCACAATTAGAAGTAAAAATCATATATATCTGTTGCAGGCGTAAAACTCAAATTTATTCTATCAAGAATAATTTTGGATATTATATTGCTGGAGAGTTAAATATTTATACCTACAGTCAGAAAAGGAGTTTTCATATAAAATTATAGCTATTTAATTCAGATACTAACCTAATAAAGCTATGAAGACAGTTGTGGCTGTTGGCTAAAACATAATATACATGATTCACTTTTATGATTTGTATGATACAGTTAGTAATGTATGTTTTATTAAATATATAATAACTATAAATTATTATAGAGGTAGATTGTATCAATTAAAAATTATTGTTTTCTTAAAAAAACTTTATATTATTAAAATTGCACAATTTATTACTGTACTAAGCTTTCCGCTACATGATTGAATTATTGATCTTCTAAATTCCCAACTCCTCTGCCAATATATTACAGGGACTGCCTAAATTTAAACCCATAAATCCGTCAATTCAGTACAATTAATCCCCGTAAATAAGCCATTTGCATGGTTTAAGGCTGTTCAAACAATTACTTTTAACTCGTGACTTTTAAATAAACACCCACGTCGCCCCGATTCACAACTCCTGTTTAGGTCATAATGAACCAATTTCAATTCAGTCATAAATTATAATTCACTACGTATACGAACATAAAAGTAAATCTATGACGGAGCGTGTAATGAATGTGTAAAAGAACCTGCACATTGTAGCGTTTTCCAATAACTCATTTTGAGGCAAATCATAACTGTAATGAATGAAGTGTATTCAACACCGGGCTTTGGCCAGCAATCGACTGCTGCTTGTTGATTCAACTTTTAATCATCGACTCGGCCTCTCAATAAGACGAAACACTTTCTTGTTTTATTTTTAATTACGGGGGAGGAAATTCGTTGTGTAAATTTACTTTTGACCTCTTTATAATTTTGCGAAACGTCAATTTACTAAGCTGTATTACTCAATATTTTAGTGACTGATATTTTATTTTAAATTTTGTTTGTAAACGGTTAATAGTTCTTAAATTTTTAAGATAGCGAACTACTATATGCTAAAAACAAGAAACCCTCCCATCACATAGTAGTGTGAAGTCAAGGTAAAAAAATGTAAGTGTTAGACTTTTCATATTTACATACAATTTGATTGTGTTTCTTATTCTTTCTCAACATCTTAGGATAACATGACCAAGAATATTTTATATAAGACAATTATAAATATAAATTAAAAATTCTACTTCAATAATTTTATTGTGTTTATTAATTAAAGTTTTATTGTGAGCCAAAAACTCGGTATAAAAACACATTATTAAATAATATTTAAAGAAGAGTGTAGGCTTCCACGGTCATGTTCTCAAGATTTAAATTCTTGACTTCTGGGTAGACCGCGTCGTATTGTCGAAGATTTCCGCCGACGTTTCGGAGACATTACAGTACTCCATCTTCAGGCGAAAGCGTAGTCGCGCACAACACTTTATTACAACTACTTTATCACAACTACTTTATCACTGTGCTACTTTATTACTGTGCTACTTTATTACTGGCCGCGGACTGCCCCTACAGTAATAAAGTAGTGGTTGTGTTGTGCGCGACTACGCTTTCGCCCTGAAGATGGAGTACTGTAATGTCTCCGAAACGTCGGCGGAAATCTTCGACAGTACAACGCGGTCTACCCCAGAAGTCAAGAATTTAACATCTTGTTAAACAATATTGTTAGTAATTTCACCCTATAATTAATTTTAATTAATTTTTTACCTAAAACGAATGTAAACTATTCTACCCGATAAAAAAAAGAGGGCTTAAAGGAGACGACGGCTTTGTCCGGCTTCAGGCAATTCTCATTGTACCCAGAGCGATGTATCGGCCCAAGTCGGTCGGAATGATTGCGCCATTGATTGTATTTTAATGGCGGTTTAACATGCTTTTAAGCCGCACCAATCAAGGTATGCCGGGATTACAGAGGCCGGCCGACATTCGGAGCCCGGGCCTTTCACATCCAGGATTCATATCGAGGGTATATGGATTATTAATCGACAAATTGAAAAGTTTAAGCCGTTTTAAGAAAAAAATTAAATAAATATAAAATGAGCTTGTGAAGTTTTGTTTGGGTAGATTGTTTGATGCGTTATCTAAGGTCGTCCTCATCATTTATTTCAGATTTTTGTTTCCCTATATGTCCTTGATCCTTATTTTATATTTTTGATCGGGGTCTATTGGATTAAAAAAACGGCTTAGGAATGGCAAACATTATCATAATCGTAATTACTATTTTTAGCCTACAATTCATTCCCCCATTTGTAATTTTGATAGGAATGATTCTAGAACATAACAGACCTAGTACGACCCGAATACGCACACTGTTGACCTTGACGCAAAGGATAGCTGGCAACGAAAGATCATTTATTTGACATAGACTGTCATTTTACCGTGTTTTCTTTAATGTTTTACTAACTAATTCACCTGAATTATTACACTAAATAACTCATCGACGAGCTGATTTTGCTCATTTTCTAGATCATAACACCAACCCGACCTATGAAAACTTCCAAAAGGTAATACATCACTTTTTGTCCCTACCGGAACACTACAGACCAGTTGATAAACTGCACTAACCATTCGTAGCGGGCCGACGTTTTACACTTGTCTCGTTCCGTGTAAATAATCAATTACCCTTATCAGTTCCCTGGGTGCTGATTAACACGAGGTGTGATTACCACAATTGTGACGTACGCTGAGAGCCGTGCATGTCTCGTGATGTAAGGTGTAATTGCTCGCTGCGCCATGCAACCGACCAGTCCGTGTTTTGGGAGCTTAGTACATCGGTTTTCCCAGTACATAGGTTGCTTTGAAAATTTTGAATTGTAACAATAGGCTATTTTTCCAGTTTTTTTTACAGTAAACTCTTGCTGACGCGAAATTTCGACGACAATTTTTTCCGAGTTACGTATAGTTCAACTTAAATATGGTTCGAATTGTAGAGATAAATCTAATGAAATTCTACTAACAGAGGTAATTTGAGCTGAATTCGAGATATAGAGGCAAATTAAATGAAAATTCAGTTTTAGAAGTAAATTATAGGGATATTTGACAGGATGGAAATGACTCATTTACAAGTTGTGACCTAGGATAATACATGATATATCCTTCAAGTTTTGTGATCTGTGCGCCGGGGTTTCAACTTACAGAGGTCCCTTTAGGAAACTTCGAGATATAGAGGTGAATCTCGAGTCATATAGTTAATTTTGGTTTCGGCTTATTGAGGCAAAACGTAACCATAAAGTTATTTTGAGTTACGCATGGTTATTATTTCGGCTTAGATCTGTTTTTCCAAGGGAATTGAAAATAATTCGAGATATCGAGGTGAGTTATCTAGGCCCAAGTTATCGAGAGTTATCGATAACTTGGATTTTTTATGTATTCGAGTTTCGTTTTGCTTTCGCTATCGTGTGCTTTCATGCCTTTGTTTTGAAACGTCCGGTAAACAGAAATTAATTTATTTTAGTAGATTTTATGTAGCTACTTATTCTTGCTTTAGTGATATTACGGTTATTCATTCACAATGAAATAATTTCGACACGGCGAGACATAGTATAGGAATCAAATCATTATGTATCAAAAATGTTACACATTCATGAATAATGTATCGTCTAGTAGTCTACACCAAACCACCCTATCGGAAAATGGTTGTTATCTATCAATTTTAGAAGAGAATCAAAACACCTATGGGGTTGTAAAACTGTCAACGTTTGAAGCCGTCAACTGCACTGTAAAAGTCATTCCTGCTGTTAATTTTTAAGCATATACTTTGTTAATTTTTCAATTGCTTTTTATTTATTAAATTTAAGTACTACAAAACGTCAGAAGAGGCAAAGATGGTTTAGTTGGTTAGATGGGATTTTAGATGATTTAGATGATTATTAAAAAATAAATTGGCAAAATCAATCAGTATTAGAGACGATTATGAACAAAATAATTTTCAGAATAAAAGTTTCTCAAGATACTTAATATTTCAACAACCAAAATCTTTGACTCGAATATCTAAATAAAAATCAGTCTTCGAAAACTATATATTATAGTGTTAAATTAAATAAAAAATAAATATTACAAATGAATAACATTGTAAGAATAAATACGATAATAAACCATTAGATCCATTCGGATCACTATGAACTAATTCCAATGCAGCCATAAATTGTAATTAATGTGGAAGCCATTAGGCGAATCTGTACAGATAACGCTGTATTGAACGCCTTTAGTAATATCTACTGTTGCGCAATATCTACTTGTACGCTTGTACTGTACAAGAAATTTGTATATAATGTAAAATTTTCCTATAGTTTATGGAATTTTCACTACAGTTAACTATTAACTAGCTTTTCCTATTTTTAAAACTTGTTAAGCTCAAATATTCCGTTTTATAAAAAGAAACCCCATTTAGTACCTCTTTACATAAAACTAGTTAAGTTTTACAATTTCAACTAATCGTAGAAAAATGCATTCCAGAAAACAGTTAAAAACAAAATTGAAAACCATCGTATGATTTGGCAATGTGATTAGAAGACGGAGCAGCAGTAAAAGTTCCAATTTCGAAAACAGTTATGGAGTAAAGTTAGCCGAGTCATATACACCGACTTATGACTTGTCGCTAACGGGGATCGACTTAAACTCGACTTTCAGACTTCTTGTAAGCCAGTCTCTAATCCTGTCTCTAAACACAGACTTATTATACAAACCAAATCATATTAATCTAATCAAACAATATAAATATTTCGTAAGTTAAAATGTTTTGAACTTTCTACTGGTAATGTGTTTTCTCCATTATGTGGTAAAAAACTTGTTTAATTTAATAAAATATTTTTAGCCTTCATATTTGATACGACTTCAATCGATATAGTTTATATTTACCAATAAATACCTCTTACCCAAGTTTCTTGTTATAACTTAATCATTTAAAACAAGATTATCCAAACAACTTTCTATTTTAAACTAACAAGTTCTAATACTTGAATTCATAAGGAAAACCTTATAATATTAAATTATTTTTTGCAGACTTCAAAAAATGTTCATCTAAGGTAAGGATCTTACAATTTAACATCTGTAGCAACCTTGAGCGCCGGCAATATCGCTTTGATCAATCCTTTGAAACGATAGCGCCAGTTAAAATTAAACAGGCCATCGAAAAGAAAGTGGCAGCAATAAAGTGTCTTTTGTAAGGACAATCTGTTTTCAGAATTCGCCTTCTTGTTAGGCAATTTATTCTTCTACATAAACAAACTAACTTTTCTAGACCAAATGGTTTTCGTTATCTTATGACTACTTTTCCGCTGAATTTGTTGAAAATTTATTAAAAATATTTTCAGAGGGATCGTCAATATTTTGGCTCTTTTTAAGATAAATGAATCGAGACCTTAGGGCTAACTCTCCCAAAAATAGCAAGACATAAACTATGAAAGCAACAATCGAGAAATTATAGTTTTTGATTCCAATATCCAACGTCTCTTGTACCTCTGACTGAACAAACGCAAAACTACAAGTCTTTTCTACATAGCTTGTTGGAAATAATAAATCACTACTCGTTATCAGATTTCAAAGTACTGATTAACACGTTGTGAATTACCGCAAACATTGCGACTCAAGCATTTTTCTTGTCGTACAGAAAATGTGTAATTATAGCTGTTACATCGCATGCAACCACTTTTTGCAATTTCACCTTTATGTGACAAAGTTTAGTTATCAAGATTTCCTTAAATGTTATTTTGATATCGATTAGGTATATATATTTAAACAATATTAAAACTTGAAAAATATTCTATAAACCTTTACTTTTTATTTATTTTTAGACTGATTACAAAAGTTAAAAAGTTAACAAATTAGAACGTAATTTCTTCAAAAACATTTTTAAACGCAAGGAGGATGTAATGGATGAAATTTAGTGCAAATTTTAGTTTGATGGTTATGACAGTTATGTGAGCTTGAAATGTTAATGTGTAAAACATGATACATGTAACAAGGATTTGAATAATGTATAAAGAGGTAATTTAGCATGGGATCCTCTTGCAGAAGGGACTTGTTATCTATGCCATCATGTCCCAAAGTGTGCGTAACCAAGTACTCCCTTTGGCTGCTATAATCCAACAGTCAAACTAATAACACAAGCAATATTCGTTATTTAAGTTTTATTGTATCTTCCAGCTTCGTCTCATCAAATAATCCTGGGATTTTACAAAATGTAGGCTAATAACGTTGCATTTGGTTTTTGTGGACTGTACTAAACCTTAATGGTTTGGCATTTGTTATAGCGAAAAATTTAATTTATTGATTGCTTATTTTTCGGACTTAACATTTGTTTCCAGTGTTTTAAACTCACTACTATAGGGAATCAAGGAAACTTTACTCGTTATCAAGGGGCTCTATTTAAAATTAAGATTAATTTTCAAACGGTTTTAACAGTTTTAAACACTAATCGTAGCAGCTTAATCGTAATTTTGGGTCGCATCTATTTTTGGTTCTTCTAAAGTCATAAACAATGCATGGATCAAAACTAAACAGTATTTTAATATAGATTGGTGGAATTTACATACTATATTTTCAACTTATTTGTGGCCTTTTGAAGCAGTTTAAAACTCTAACTCAATCGTATTTAACGGTAAAACTAACTTTCACTCTAATAGTAATTCGTACCAGGATAAATTTTCATTCTTTCACGTCTGACATTTACACAAGGAAAACGTTGATTGATATTCGCTAACACTTTACAAATTGTAATATTCCTCAATAGAAATCAATTTAATAATTTTTTCTGATTGAAAGTGTGCACAGAAATAGAACTTGTATGATGAATTGTGTCTTTTCCTTAGAGTCGAAGAGCTATATAAACTTTAGTACAAAATTTTCAATACATTTGGTCGACAACCTGTTGGTATGCTTAATTTAAAACAATGCAGAATTTATTGCCATCACGTTTATAACACGCTCTGGCTTGTGTTTGGATGAATAAAAAAATCTAATTTTAAATTATACCTAAACAAACTACATTTTAAAATAATCTCGGAACATGTATCATGATAGTAATCTTTAAACATCCATCCGTCTTGGGAAATAGTTTTTCATCTCAATAAACATAAAAATGTTAATAAATATTTTCCCAAAAAACATAAAGCTGAATAATGTCTTGCTACAGCTCGTATATTCAGAACATAAAGTTGATAAGATGTAATCGCGATGTCAAAAAACAGTTAGGGAGGAGAGTTAGCGAGTCATATACACCGTCTTATGACTTGTCGCCGGCGGGGATGTCCTTAAAACACGTCGCCGCCATCGCGCCCGTCGCGTCGCCTCGGCTACACATGAAGCACACGTTCATCCACCTGCTTTATTTTCTCTTATTTTACTTCTCTAGGCACATAAAAAACTAATCCGAGTGTCCATAAATTTACTTAACGTTTTTGTTCTTTATAATTTTTCGTAAAACTTAACGTTTTTCTGTTATTATAGTTTAAAGATTTTAAACGGCCGTCATTAAAAACAATTACTGATCCAGTGGTAGAATTAAAAATAGTGGCCGTTCAAAATCTTTAAATGTTGGTTAATGTTTTAATAAATTACCTTTACTAGTTTTATGTAAATATTGATAAAAAAATCTATTAAATTACTTCGGAGAATAGCGGGTATCTGGGTAAATATGCATTTAAGGGCTCACCGTCATATTAACCTTTTCTAGTTAACGTATAAGAACTAGAACATATAATACGGAAATTTAATCTCATCTTACAGTTCCGAAAGGTTATTTATGGACCCACTATATAATTCAGTGCGATATGTTTTATTGTATATCAATGTTTTTCATAATTAGCTTGTGTGATGTTTGTCCTGTCCAAATAACGTTGTAGGTAAAGAAAAATTAATGGTTCGATTATAAGTTGACGTTTTTAAATGGGCGAGAACAGTAAAATCCAAATATAATTAATAGTTTCAATGCGTAGTTGAATGGGTGGCTTTTTAAGACATTCAAGGAAAAGAAATTATCTTAGTTGAAATGAATGTTACTTACGTAATCATCTGTAGATATAAAAAATAATTGTATAATTTTCCAGACTAGTTTCGAGAGGTTAAACTCTCGAAAATATTCCGGCAAATTGTACAGATATTTTTGCTAACAGGTGTTTACGTAAGTAACGTTCATTTAAATTTAATTAAAAGGTATCAAGGCTGTTTTACTTTTAAATATATTATTGCAATAACATTTCATATGCTATCTTTTATAATTTTTGCCCCCTTGAATATAGTTGATAGCAATGTAGAGTGTCTGATAAGCGTAGGTCAAACTAAATCAAATATTACAGCGAAATTGCAAAAATGAAATATGGCGACATAACATAAAAAGTTCAAATTACTAAAGTTATAAAAGAGTGCTATTGCCTTGTGACTTCATGAAATTGCTTTTTTATTTCACATGATGATGAAAGAAGTAAGTTAAAATTGAACGGTCAATTCAAACGTATGGACAAGTTAGAGATCAATCATTCTTATTCATTTGTGTGGCATGTTTTTAAAAGAATAAGAATAGTGTATGTTATTTTAGCAGTGAGTGATTTGCCTCAAATTAGGTGCACTTGTAATGGTGATTCTTTCAGTGATTTTCTCGCAACTGACCAGTACAATGCTTTGATAACGAAACCCCTTAAAAACCGATCCACTCAATAACAAAAATCCTTCAACAAGTTTCATCTAAAACTAGTCGACCGCGGAGATCGAGAAACCGGATCAAATACAATACAAACCTGCTGTTGGACTGTTTTCCGATAATACGTTTCCAGCATGGATCCCATAACTGGCGGAGCAGGCCCCATGGTAGGTCATTCAAGTTTTAATCACCAAGCAGCCCTCTTGATAAAACATTACTTCTAGAAACAAGTTTCAGTCGGACTTAACTAATTGGTGAATTAAACTTCCTAATGAAACTGACAACAGTTCATTACGACGACGGCGAGAAAAACTGAGGCTTTGGAAAGTCTGGGGAAACGTTTGGGCTGAGGAATGGTCGTTTCATACAGATAGGGTTAAAGTTTTAAGCTTTCCTTTCTTCCCAAGAAGCTTAATTCGTTTTGTAGTTTCTTATGAAACATATTGCTATAATACATGTCATTTATTACCTTTTTAGTTTTCGATTTTGAATTTATAAACCTAGTTTTTATGGTTGTGGGCACTGAATTGGTAATTTTACACGTTGTGATATTCTGTCAAAGTTTAAAAAACTAAATCAAATCAATTTATGACTAACCTAACTACGTTTCGTTGACTTAAACAAGACCAATAACCATAGTTATTTTCGTTGTATACCTCTTAACATTATGTCTCCCGTATTCTGTGTTATACGTAGGCCTACTAATACTTAACATAACCCCCAACGAAGAAAGTCAACTTTATACACTAGTTTACCAGTCAATTTTATAAACTAGTTTAGAGAAACTACAGAAGCATTAAACAGTGTTTGTAAAACACTTGTAGTTAAAAAAATAAGTAATTTCCAAAATAAAACTCTTAAAATGCGTTTTAATTTAATCTAAGAAGTGTATAGTCTGGCATTAGAAACCCGTGGCAGCGACTTTTACATCGACGGCTGAGGGCTGATCCAGACGTAAAACAAGGCTACTAATCAACGTTATTTTCGTCGTTCGCTTCGAACATACGTACTCCGTATTCTGTGTTAAACGTACTAATACTTAATATATAACCCCCAACTAACAAAAAAAGTATACTTTATACACAGTTGAATTTTAAACTAGCTTAGGGAAACTTAAGAAACAATAAACAGTGTTTTTGAAACATTAGTTGTTAAAAAAGGAAGTGATTTAAAAAAGAAATCTGTTGAAATGCGTTTTAATTTAATTTAAGAAGAAGTCTGTAGTCTGGAATTGTAAACCCGTGGCAGCGACGCGACGTCTTACATTGACGGCTGAGGCTGATCCAAACGTAAGGCGATTACAAAATCTGGTTTCGGAGATGGATTAGTCCGTGTTTCACTTAACTGGCCAACTGTGTTAAAGGGAGGAAAACTGGAACACTCCTTCATTATCTTTTTTTAACTTATTGGAGATTATTTAAGAGACCTGTAAGGATTTGATCTGAATTTAATTCGAACATTAATGTACAATTAATGTTACCGCGGAGCCTTTTGAATGGTTATCGTATTACCAGTTTTCGTATTTACGTTTGAATCCACAACTCAAAACATAAATTAGTTTTAGTACTGCTTAGTTTTGGTATTGTTGTACTGCATATAATTGTTTTATATTTTAAACTTCCATTTTTTAATTTTAGGTTAATAATGAGCTTTTAATTAAAGACTTAAGGTATTTAGGGGCCTTAAGAAGGAGTTGTTAAAAACGTTTAAAAAGTTAAAATCAATTTTTTACTATTTTATTATTTTTTAGAATAAAAACTAAAACTATTTGTTCTAAATGAAAAAGTAAAAAGTAACCGATCCAAACGTGTTTGAACATTGATTGCTTTAGTTTTTGATTACATACTGGATAAAAAAAATAAAACAAGTTCCTCTAAGTGAATTTTCCGTGGAACCGGTGATTGCATTTTAATCTGAGTTTAAAAGGGAGTTTAGATTGAAGGCTTGCACGTTGATCACGGCTTGTTGAGTTGAAACCTTTCAAAAGAATAAGCTTATCGTAGACATGTGATTAAACTTAAATCTTTTTCAATCAAAACCAGCAATGCTGATTTTTAAACTAACAACGTAATTTTATGATAAATATTTCCACAGAAATGCTCGAAAAGACAATAGTAAGCTATTTGAAAACCCCTAATATAAATATAGTTTCAATGTGGTACGTAAAATGTATAAATACAAACATTTACTTGCACGAAAATCAAAGTTATTTGCTCGTGAACAAAGTTTTTATTGGAAGTTCCAGCCGGTAATTTTATATAGATAAACTAAGAACATCTTTTCCAGTCGAAAAAATAACATTATAAACGCAAACATGTATTTTCTCATGACTACCAAGAATTTATTAAAGTATTGAAATGTATGCCAACCGAAATTGAAAAAGAAGCCAGCTCCACCGCCGTGTATTCAAATAAGGAATAAATGAAGTCAGCGAAGTCGTAACCGCACCTTAAGACTCAAGTCAGGCAGAGTTTATTTATTAACTTAAACCGCTTTTAATATTTCCATAATGATTTTCTTTCCATTTAAATGTAACTTTTTAGTATAATTATGATGATATTTTCCATTTTTTTAATAACATAAGGAAAATAATAATTAATGAACTCTTCTATGGCACTAAATTAAAGTTCTTGAATTTGTTCAATACACGTTCTAATATAAAAAAAAGAATTAATATTTGTACTATTTATGGCTAATATAATAGTCATCCAAAATCAAATGTACATAAAATTAAAAAATAAAATAAATAAGTTTTCCGATTAATATAATGTTTGAGTCCTTTGAGCTTTAGATTAAGTTCAAACTTTTATCATTATTTATTATTTAAGCTAAATAGAATATCGGTCAATGGACGTTATAACGTTAAAGCACTAAGAAATTCTCCAATACTCATACGAAGGTTTAATGTCCAACTCGTGAAACAGAAGGCTTTTCATTACGAACCGGAGGTTACGAGAACAGCCGAATTGATCAGTCAGTCAAACCAAACGACAGCGAGGACGTAAAATTAAACAGGCTATTGGCAAGAAATTGGGAGCAATGAAAGTGTTGTTTGCAAGAACAATCCGCTCTGCCATCATCCTCTCGCTGAATCATTGCCCTTCATTGGTAATTTGACATCGGCGCCCTGGCACATGGCAAGTGGTTAAACATTCGTTGTCTCTCTGATTGTTTTTCAACTTTGTGTTACGTTTGAGCGTGGTTTTATTTTGTTTTATCTGGAATAAAGTGGGAAGTATTTTATCACATTTAATGACTCACTTAGTTTTTTTGTGTTTGTATTTTTTTAACATAAGTTGTCATTAATTAGGCTTTCTCAACTATGCACACGTTTGAATCGGTTTTACTTATTTCTTTTGTATTTAGAACAAAGAGTTTTTGATTTTATTCCTAAAAGTAATACATTTTTAAACTACTTTTATGCAGTAATGCCTTTTTGGTATTTAATATTTATGAAAGATTAGTGTTATAGAGTTGTACAGGTTTAATCCAGTGTCTATTTAGATCTCGTTAATTTAATGGTTATTATGTACAACATAAAGTAATGGGTATTTTACATGTTTCATTCTAAGCCCATCGTGTATCGTACAGTTTGTGGTTACTGTACCTTGGCCTTATAAAACATAAGTTAGATGTATGTAAGAATACCTAACAGATAAAAAATAATTTGATTTATTTTAAAAACTACCAAAATTAAGACGTATTTTACAGTAAATATATGTACTAAGCACGTTAAGCCTTTCTTTATCATTTTCGAGACTTGTTTGTTTCTTATACAAATCAATGATTGTGATACAAGTCTAACCGTAAACTTTTGCACATTTTGAATAATACAGCAAGGTTATTCTAAGCCTGCTCTATGCCATCAACACGCTCAGAGTCTAATCATGTGGCTCGACCTCAAAGTTAGCAGGGATCAACTGTAGAGGGGCGGCAGTAACTCAGCTCGTCTCACGCGTATCTCGGCTTGTCGGAGACGTTTTGCAAATCTCTGTATTTCCTGTTTCAAGATCCATCTTTATACTCCGTTGCTGCTTTTCTTCCAATACATATATTCATGGATTTTCGGGAAAGAAGCGTGTTCTTGTTTTCCTTACGCTGTTATGAAATGCCTATATGAATGATGAAATTATTATATTTCATTTCTTGTTTATTGTTGCTCATATAGTTTCAAGGGTGTTTTAGTATACGTTTTGTAACCACCTCTTGCACGCAAAATGCAATTTACATATAATGACGATTAGTTGACTATGGAGTGCTTTACCAATTAAATGATAATTCTGTGTTTATCTAGTTTTTAAAAACCGTAGTTACTAGTATGCCTGCACTCCCTATTATTTATTCAATCTGCAAAAATTATGTTTTTTATGTATGATTAGCCTAAGTAGCCTAAGCCCACTGAAACTTGCAACGAAATTCAAGTGGCTAATCAATTTCACTCCAATCACTGTACCTATATGTAATTAATTTTGGCATATTGGTAAATTGTTATAGCGAAAGCGATCATCGTTTGAAAGATAATAATCAATCAAATATTTTTCCGTGAGCTATAATTACTGTAAATGTTCATATTTTTATCAACAACTGTTTTTTTAATTCGATAGATACATATTTAGACTCTTAACTCAACCACTCTATATACTTATAAAACTATAGTTATCAAAATACCTTTGATAACTATTTTCACCTCGAGTTCCTAGAGTTCAAACTCTAGTCAATTTCAAGCCAGGAATAGTCCACCTTAATTCTAAACTTTTGTGGGTCACAGTACTCATATCTATGAAATAATTGATTCATAATAAACTTTTTCAACGCAAATTAAATCCAACCCGACCAAGCTATGTTCTACACTCCAGTGTGCCCCCAGTCGAGCGCGACCGCAGCTGCAGCCAGGGACAGAGCGGACCGAGCGCGGCGCTAAGTGTATCGGACCTGGAACTGGGTCCCGTTACACGGACCGGGCTCCGCCCTGGCATGCGGTCCACCCACAGATCTGCACTGGATACCACCGGCCGCGACTCTCCTCGCGCTCGCCTTGAAAACACCTGGGTTCCGAAGCTTCATAGGGAAGTGGCGAAGCACGTATAGGCCGATTTAAATAACAAGGCCCAGTCCGTCCGTAAGACTAATGTAATTTTATCATTGGGCTTAAGGACGGCGTGGGCCTTGTTATTTGATCCGAACTATAAATAGAACGACGCGTATTTATAGGTATTTCTCGGGGATTTCTGTAGAAATTAGCCAATACTCATCTTAAGAACTTGGGCAACGTTGTGGTTGCGTATTTTGTAAGGTGTATGACGGAAAGTAGTATATGTAACGAGAAATATGTGGTTTTCCTTGAAAATGCCTGGGTTTCAAAGTTTCTTAGTGAAATGGCGAAGCACTAAAATAGAACAATGCGCTTTAGTTCTTTGATTTTTTAGTAAATTGGCCAATAATTTTAATAAGGAATAGGGCAAAGTCGTGGTTGCGTATTTTAAAAGGTGTATAAAGGAAAATAGTATGTATACAAAAAGTAAGATATGGCTGTCCTTGAAAACACCTGGGGCTCGAATCTTGGTAGTAAAATGGTGAAGCACTAAAACAGAACAGTGCGCAGTAGTTCTTAGATGTTTTCTAAATTGGCCAATACTAATAATAAGGAATAGGGCAAAGTCGTGGTTGCGCATTTTACAAGGAGTGTGAAGGAAAACAGTATGTATACAAAGAGTAAGGTGTGTCTTTCCTTAAAAACACCTGGGGTTTGAAGCTTCGTAGTGAATTGGCGAATCACTTAAATAGAACAACGACAGTAGTTCTTTGATATTTTTGCAAACTACCCAGCACTAATGATATTGAAGAGGATCAAGTCAAGGTTGCGTATTTTAAAAGTAGTATGACGGAAAATAGTATGTACATTCACACTAAACGGTATGTATACAACGAGTAAGATGTAGTTTTCCTTGAAAACACCTGAGGTTCGAAGCTTCCTAGTGAAATAGCAAAGCACTTAAATAAAACAAAGCGCAGTAGGTTTTTTTGTTGTTTTTCTTTTGAAAATACCTAGTACTAATGGTAAGGAAGAGGACGCAGTCAAGGTTGGAGGAAGAATGAAGTAGGTTGAAGAGTGAAGTTGAAGGTTGAAGGAAGTATGGAGGAAAAATGCGAGTATGCAAAGAGTGTGATGTGGCCTAGCTTGTTGTTGACAAAGAACAGTTCATCTTCTAAAACAATTAATCGACATTTTAACTATGACATTTAGGGTTGCACTCTAGAAATAGGTTTTTTTATTCTAAAAATAGTGTTTGTGTAAAATATCCAGTTTGTATACACAAAAGCACCTAAATGAGAAAAATATTGTTATAACCACTGTTTATTAATTCTCAATATTTTTATTCTTGCCAATGTTTGTTTCTTGGTTTTCATAAAAAGATTGCTTTGATCATCTGTGTTTTTAAATACAAACGTCTGGTACGTAGTTCAACTCATAAAATCAGATATTGTACGAAGAAATTTTCAATGTAAACCGTGTAATTAATCGTCGCACGATTACAAGCTATTTGATTGTCAAATATTAACGTTTTGCCCTTATTTTATCCCCGTTATTTTCATTTCGCATTCGTCTTAATTCATATTTATTTTATACATATATAATATATTGCACAGCAATATAAAATTTTGCTACAGTCAGATTTTAAAGGTGGTGATTCCGTTAGATGAACTGAATTAATAAAACAAAGTTAAAATCACGGAGGATAATAATAATACCATGAAAAATTTATAGTAGTTTCACAGCTATAAATGATAAAATAAAGTCAGGTAGATAGTTTACTCACGGAAAGAGGATGAAACCATAGCCTTAAGAGACCCTGATAGCGGGATATAAGCTGAGATACAACACATCGATTTTCCGTCTTTGCTTTATGAATCAAAGAATAAAAATACAATTTTAGGAGATTTGGCAATGCTCTAGTTAAAAGAAGAATCCACTGCTTAAAAGATTGATTTTAACTAGTTATCTAACCCAAAATGATTTCTATACGTTAATATGTTTTTGCTATAAAAATCATATTGTGACTAAAAATGTGTATGTAAATATGTGTCATTTTTCTAAAATAGTTAATTTATATTCATGGAACAATAAAAGTGCAAAAACGAGCGATGTCAATTTTTAGTTAAAGTGTTCATTCCTTAAAATTAATGACGCTTCCTAGATGAGGTCTCAATTATTATGTAGGAAATTCAGTTGTACCAACCGATGATACGATATACGCTCAGTGGTACCAACCGAACCGTATGATTGCGTTGTGCACCTCGACGTTTGTTCGTGGTTGTTGCCTCACTGTTTGGATCTGCATATATTACTGGTTCAGTTTCAAACCAAAACTACATAAACGACAGCTTTGTTTGACCCAAGTGCCTCAAATGTATATTTTATTTGGTTTAAGTTATTTCAGCAGCACTTTAAAAGTTATGTTTAGGTTAGATAAAGTTTTAATGCCAAAGAAATTGATATTGTATTTAATTTAAAGTTTACAAGAAATATTTAGGACAAATTTTTATTCACAGCCACAGTACCTAAAAATTGTATAACTCGAAACTGTAATTTTCTTAGGTATTATACGGTTGTTTTTGTTAATTTAATAATAAAAAAAAATAAAAAAACTTAATGAGATTACATAATTTAAGGTATATTAACTATAAACATAAATAATATTAATTGCAAAGTAATATTTCTTATAATAATGACATAATCTCTAGGAACAAAAAAAGTTGGTATACATACTAAAACTTTCATCAATTGACTATTTAATTATTTAAATGGATTGGGCTTTCACCATAGTTAACAATCAATTTAAAATTTTTTGCAACCAAGCACAATCCGCTCGGTATCTGTGACATTTTAGTATAACGTTACAATAATCAACCTAGAGTTTCAGCATATCAGGTATGCTCAGGAATATCAGGTATTCCGTTGTCCTCGTATGTCGTCGGTCGGTTAATGTCTAATGGATATTGCGATGTGTATTGTATGGTCGATATGACAATGCAACTAGATTCAGCAATTGTGTCAGTGGCGGAACTACTAGCAGGTGGAAGCTTTGAATTGTTGGCGATATAAACAGCCACATTGTATGGAGGTTTAGCCTTCTGGTTATACGTACCATAGTTAAATCAACAGGAGTTTTTTCTCAATTGTGGTACTAACATTTTGATGATATACCTTTCAGAGTTTTTTTTTTAAATATATTGAGTAAAATTAGTTTAACAAAATGTCGAACCTATTTTATCGAGGGTTGATTTGTAAAGAGTGAAATGTTGTTAAGGAATGTTGGATATGAGTTTATTATGGTTAAATAGCTATTTAAATTATGATATTGTATTTGTAGTTATTTACAACAAACTAAACTTTTTTCATCCGATATTTTAAACGCTCACAATTAACTGCATTCCAAATTCAAACATCTGAATAAGGTTTAACAGCTTAAGCTATACACATCTCTTTGCATTCACTATAGGACTGTAGAACACGATTCA
The DNA here is from genome assembly GCA_035578135.1 of Flexamia atlantica. NCBI lineage: Eukaryota > Metazoa > Arthropoda > Insecta > Hemiptera > Cicadellidae > Flexamia > Flexamia atlantica. The sequence goes on along the minus strand of JAQJVK010000004.1, from coordinate 32,148,584 downwards.
CACCTTGAATGAAATCTTGACGATTCACTCAGAACAGATTAGCTGTCGGCAGCCCAAGATGAATCAAGGGGAATTAACCCTTTGTGTCAAAGTAAATTAATTTACGGGCGTAAATTCATTCACGTCGGCTTCGGCGGAGCGATATTAACTGTATATAAGGACTAATTGTCCGCAGCCTGCGCCAAGTTGGGGCTGTTGATCATCGCTATTTGCATTTATTATGACTTCGCCAGACAGTTGCCGAAATCTGCATTTACCGTTGAGCCGGTAAGGCTATTGATTGATAATTATTACACTTCAATAAATATTTATTTCCTCTATTGAACTACGCTGATTTCCGCGTTTACTCTAAAACTTGTATAGAATATCAAACTTTTATTAGATTGGTCAAAATCAATATTTAAAATCACACACAAATGAATGAAGAAATAATTGCTTATTTTTTATCATGCAATACAGGAAATGAAAAAAATCTATATTAAACTTAGGCTACAACTTAAACTTAGGTTAGTAATTTATACCTAAACTTAAACTTAAATAAAAATAATTCCTACATAGGTATGATTTATGCGTGTGAGATAAATTCATCATCAGTTCAGTCTTTACAAGCACTTATCATCATTTTCACACAAAAAGTACAACTTGAAATATTTTCTATCAAAAGTAAAGTAAACTGTCAATGACAAACCAAATTGGAAACCTCCTGCATCAATATGTTTAAAAAAAAACGACAATGGATTATGTTTTGACAGGGACCAGAGCCCACCCACACTCAAATACACACACACGCATAAACACGCCTACCCACTTACGCACTTACCAGACATGCATGCTCACTTTAAGCTTATCCCTTTTTAAGGAAGCTAAACGTCCATTGATATCAGGTATGCTCACAACCTGTAACTATTATATATTTATTTACAACTCTTGTACTCTTGGATAACTACACTGCTCAGGATGTTTTAAATTGTAGTATTGAAATCCTAGCTATGTCCATGTAGTCTTGAATAATGAATATTGTTTATACAATAACATATTGTTTTTAATAACACTTTTTATAGTTGTTTTATACTAAAACGTTCTGCTTTGGGATATTCATTGAATTGTAAAAAGCTAGAATAATAATAATCTATATTATTGTAAGGAAAGGATTTTCTTACTGACTCGGCACCCCTAAAAATAAATTATAGAAAATAACAAAAATTGTGGACATTGTGATAATAAGCGACACTGAAGTCGTGATCACTCAGCAATAATTAATCATTGTAGTTTATGTGTCTGTTAATTTTTCTCGTACGTAGAAACCACTACCTCCCAACCATAGATGCTGTGTGCGCATAGACCAATGTGAAACAATTTTTATTTTTTAATTCTTGGCTATATATGTGTTGATTATTTTATTTACTTACGTCGTTGCAATCTCTTGATATTTTTTACTGGTGAACATGTTTCGGCACTAGGCCATCTTCAGCACCTCGAATAAAATCCTTTACATAAGGTTAACCATCTTGTTAATTTCGGATGTAGGGCCACGTCAGTTTGTACTTTAAAAAACACTGAGTCTGCCGGCGGCCGTGCCTGTTGACACTGGTATCCGGTTAAACCACGTGGACAATTTTGTATAATAGTGTTTTTTTTTATGTTTAAATGTAAATGTGTAAATGTACAGTAGTGTTTTTTAAAGTACAAACTGACGTGGCCCTACAGCCGAAATTAACAAGATGGTTAACCTTATGTAAAGGATTTTATTCGAGGTGCTGAAGATGGCCTAATGCCGAAACATGTTCACCAGTAAAAAATATCAAGAGATTGCAACGACGTAAGTAAATACAATAATTAGTTATATGCAATCAGTGCTACATCAAAAATTAATATATATGTGTTGGTTAATGCACCACATCCTTAAAACTGATTCACCTAACTTAAAGTAAGGGAAAGAAGATAAAATTTGTAAGTTAGTTGAATTCCTTACGACTACGACAAAAATGTTCAATATGCTCTGAGATTTCCAATAAGCTATGACTTATTACCTTTCTGTTTCGCGAAACAAACCTGGCTCCCCTCACGTAATAAATATTCCCCCTCACGGAAAAATTCGAGCGAACCACCGCCGCCGGTCGTAAACGAACACGAACCTGCGGGGATTTGATTAAAGCGAGATAAAAATGAAAAAAGCACACGTGGGTAAATTTGCGGAGGGTTGTGCCAGCATAAGCTCGCAGATGCTGATTTGATGCTCGGTGAAGACAGGCGACATTTCGAACGGCAATATCGGCGGCGGTCTGGCATTTGCCGGCGTCACACACAATGGCGCAATCTTCGCACAATTATTGTTACCGCCCCAGGATCGATCTCTTTGCATACTTACTTTCCTTTTGTTTCCTGACTTTGTCGTCAAACTGCCGAAACCCAGGTATCCTCCAACTTAAACTTAGGTTAGTAATTTATACCTAAACTTAAACTCAAATAAAAATAATTCCTACATAGGTATGATTTGTGCGTGTGAGGTAAATTCATCATCAGTTCAGTCTTTACAATCACTTATCATCATTTTCACACAAAAAGTACAACCCAGGTGAAAGGACCAAACCAAACCAAATTAAAACACACACGCATAAACACGCCTACCCACTTACGCACACACCCATACATGCATGCTCACTTCAAGCTTATCCCTTTTTAAGAAAGCTAAACGTCCAATGATATCAGGTATGCTCACAGCCTGATAACGAATTGCCTGGGCCTGGGGACGGATTGCCTGAATTGCCTGGGCCTGATTAATTGGCCTTATGCTTTAATACATAATTAGATTTAATATGTGATAATTTACATTAACATTTTTAGTATTGGGTCGGGCTCATGAAAGAAACATTTCTGTACTGTGTACATAAATTATTATGTCATTTTTACTGTCAATTCGCGGTAGTAAAAGGAGGTCTTAAATAAACCTAAATGCAATTAATTGAAATAAATAAATTGTGAATTCAATAAACTGCTTCAATTTTGTGGAGGGGAAATTCATAATTAGAATGGAGAACAATAACTATGCAAATCAAATGTAAATCAAAAGGATCTAAAGATCATTAGCTTACAGTTAATTTAGTTTCGAATAGTTAGTTTTGCTAAGACCCTTTGTTTCTCTTCTGGTTTTTTCGTCAAAATTATTGTCCAGCTTTATTACTTTAGACAGATTTTACGTATAAATTTTCAAAGGGCCTATTTAAAAACTCGGAATTTGTTATAATTAATTAAATATAATTTTTTTAATATTTTATGGGTAAAGTTATACCTAAGTAAATACAGGAGGTGTGCACATATTTAAATAAACAAAGACTGCTCATGTGATGTAAAAAAGTAAGGCCTTATTGAAGAAAATTTGCAACGCAGAAGATCAAAAGACTTTTAAATTTTATCATAATTTTAACTTTGTTTGAATTTTTTACATTGTTTAAAGTTCAACTTAACCAACCATCGTCACTTTACGAATCAGGTTTGTTGTAGATTTGTCGACAGTCATTTAAAATCAAAACAGTTCATGAATATTTTCATATTCTAAAACATATATTTAAATATTTGATGGTCGTTTACGTTTGTCCAGGACCAGATGAGACTATCTAATCAGATTGGTTGGGTATCCTGTACCATATGTAAGACCTAAATACAAATAGGTGGTGGGTGGGTTGTGGTTTGTGATTGTTAAGGAACCAACCTACAGTCGAGCTACTAACACGTCTGGGTTCAACAATAATAATTAACCTTTGACATGGAGATGAGGAGTCTATCTATTGTAAACGTCGTGGGTTAGTACATGATAATTATACTTTAATACATCTAATTAGATTTAATATGCGATAATTTACATTAACATTTAGAGTAGCTCGGCTGTTGTTTGGCAAATGCACCATGTTAACATGATTAAAATCGAATTCTCCAATATTATTGCCACTCAGATAATTCAAATTGACATCATACATTAGCAGTATTATCAGCAATATCTTACCAATTTTAAATGCGTCACTGAAGGCTTTTTACGCAGTCGTTAAACACTAAATGATTTTGAACGCTAATAGTGTTTCATATGTCCACTAGATTTTATTTGCAAGCTTCCTCTAGGCATAAGTTAAAAGGGATAAATATCGCACCTAGAGCCAAGAAATGAGGGTTTGCGGGCTTAAAAGAGGTAAAAAATCGTTTATAAATAAGAAGTGAGATATTACATATATTGAAGGCGACTGTATCGTAAGAGTTAGGAAAGGGCTATTCTAAAATCACGGAGAGACCACGAGTGGGGTAGGTGAACCCTTACATCTGCGCGGGCGGAGGTAGAAGGTTGAAGGGCGAAGGGTGAAGGGTGAAGGATCGGAGGGTGAAGGAGACATGCATGCGGTCTGTCAGGACATGCACTGCCGTGTGACCCTCCACAATCACACGGTGCAGTCCGCAAACAGATTCACATCACGAACCCATGCAAACACCACCACCGACCTCCTCAACTTGTGCTGATCCTCAGCGATTTCGCGGTTTCTAGGTAAGAAAATGTATTGAAGGAATTGGTGTTTTGACGTTTGCTTGGTTTTTTGTTAAACATATCATGGTTTTTATACCTCTGTGTGGACATTCAGGGTTGTCTGATTTTAACTAATGGAATTAAAATATTGTTCACCTTTCCGATTACACAGTGATCATCACCTATTTGTTAATATTAATATTTTCATCGGAATATTACCTCTTAATTTTTTATTTTGTCACAGTTTTTATTTATGAACTGCGAGCGTGTGTCAAGAGTACCTTTTTTTTAAAAAAAAGTCTTTGAACTACGTTTATTTGGTTTTTAGAGAACAAAAACATTATTTTGGAATTTCTAAGATTTAAAACGAAATATGATAAAAATTTTTAATGTGGTGTGTTTAAGGAACCCAATCCCGGGATCCCGCTTCCCGGGATCCCGGGATCCCGCGTGGTTTTATGGCTTATTCAATCCCGGGATTTTCCGGCTCAATCCCGGGATTTTCGGGATTACAAAATTACGAGTAAAATCGATATTTTCTAGGATCTTATCAGTTAAATCAATGTTATAACTAAGAAAAACCAGTTACATGTTGTTTTTGATCAAAAACTCATGGTTTGATGAGTTATTTGTCGCCTTATAGTATGTATAAAAGTAGTTTCCATTTAATATTTTCAAGCCTTTGAAAAAATACATAGAGATTTTAACTTTTTTCTGATACAATATAATGCAATTGCAATGAAGTTTCATTACGGTGCTCTAATAGTAGTTTATCTACAACCATTGCAATAAGCACCTATTATGGTATTACAATAAACATTATAATGATATACATTAAAACACCAAAAACCAAGCAGTACTCTAATGACGACTTTAGAGTACTGGAGTCACTTTAGAGTACTGGTTCTAGACCAATGAGAGCTCGGCATTTGACGAAAGTAGTGTCATAATAACAATTACGCAATTCGCACATCAGCTGATTGTTGCATTACGATTCATGTTTGAGTTTACTTATCCCATCAGCTGATTGTTCCACAACGGTTCATGGTTCAGTCTGCTTATTTGCCTAACCTCAAATTTTAGTTGACCTATTCCATAATTATTAAAAGTCATGAGTTTTGTTTAACTTCGGGGGAAATGTTGTCGTATATTGTTGGTCGTAGATAAAATAGTGTATGCAACGATTGTATTATGCCTTTAAGCCACTCGTGAGATATTTAGAACACTCGCTTCGCTCGTGTTCTAACTTACATCTCACTCGTGGCTTAAAGACATCCATAATACAATCGTTGCATAAACTACTATTATGCAACGATTGTATAATGAATGTCTTTAAGCCACGAGTGAGATGTAAGTTAGAACACGAGCGAAGCGAGTGTTCTAAATATCTCACGAGTGGCTTATAGGCATAATACAATCGTTGCATACACTATTTTATCTACGACCAACAATATACGACAAAATTTCCTCCGAAGTTAAACAAAACTCATGACTTTTAATAATGATGGAATAGGTCAACTAAAAATTGAGGTTAGGCAAATAAGCAGACTGAACCATGAATCGTTGTGGAACAATCAGCTGATGGGATAAGTAAACTCAAACATGAATCGTAATGCAACAATCAGCTGATGTGCGAATTGTGTAATTGTTATTATGACACTACTTCCGTCAAATGCCGAGCTCTCATTGGTCTAGAACCAGTACTCTAAAGTGACTCCAGTACTCTAAAGTCGTCATTAGAGTACTGCTTGGTTTTTGTAGTTTTAATGTATATCATTATAATGTTTATTGTAATACCATAATTGGTGCTTATTGCAATGGTTGTAGATAATAATCATTTTTATAGTACTTCTAGTTTTTCTAAGTACATCTTTCCAAGTCCTGATATTGTTTGGTCAAGTAACTATATTCATGTTTTGTATAAGACTTTCTTTAAATTATCTCAGAATAAATATTTTATGGTTAGTTCAAGGTTATACAGGACCATCCTGATAACGTGTTCCATTTTCAGTCTGATGTCTAATACTGTATTCAGTGTTTCATGATAAGGCTGACTATGTCGTCAATTTTTTTACGCTCTAAGTTTATATATATAAAATCACGCTAACAAGTCAAAACTAAACGGAAAACTGATTTCTATATCGCAATATATTACGATACCATGAGTACATGCGAATCAATACTAAATATTTATTTTTGTATCGGCAAATACTACGTTGAGTCAATCTCGGGATCAGTCCCGGGATCCCGGGATTAAAGTTTTTCAATCCCGAAATCCCGGGATTGAAAATATCGTCCGGGATTGGATTCCCTAGGTATGTTAAAAATTGTTACGTAAGTCAAAAAAATGAATAAGGAAGTGTAATTATTGTGTGGAGATATTACTTGTTTTTGAAAGATTAAAACTGAAATTAAGTAATTAAGTATAATTGTGACAACCTTTTGAGATAAGAAAGAGTAAAATTTGATTAAAGCTCGAGTTAGATACATTTATAGTGAAAAAATTGAGTTACCTTTACGGGACTGAGTTAGCATTAATTTCCTCTACTTTACACTCATTAAATGACGTATTTCAAACCAGACGGTTAATTCAACTCGTATTTGCGATTACCCCTACAGTCTGATACACATTGTATCTAATGTGACGTATTAAACCCAATTGACCGCAATAAAAATTTATTATCTCGTGCTAAACTAGTCGCGCACTCGTTCCCCTAGGCAGTTCTGCTTGTGTGGTCGGGGCGGCCATACAGACGTGTTATTGCTAGTTGCGAGACTGCAGCACTTTTCAACAATTACATCTCAACGATCTTCCAGCAAGCGGCAAACTGCACATTACAGTGGACAAGCTTCCGCATTGGCGCAGCTACTGCGTACACGGCCGATCCTACTGAGAAAATAATATATTGTAATTGTACCGTTACAACAATGAGATTGTGCCAGAAGTGTAATGTCTTATTTAACTGTCGCACGGTCGTGAAATAACAGTAAACAATAACTGGAGCAATTACTTTTACGATTTCGAAGGTGAAAGTGTCCGTGGGACACAAGATGGGAAACGTAGTTGTAGTTTTGATGGGGCATTAAAATAGCGGTTTGGCCGTTTCAATGTGCACTGTTGGCCCTTTTGAGATTATGTGAGAGGGACGATTAAGATGGTAAAGTAATGTTTACTTTCAATTTGGTACGTAGCTTAGTACCTTTCTGAAAAAAGCTCAGTGACAAATAACTAGGAGTCCTATTTTTATTACTTTACAAATCGGCTTGTTATTTTATCACATTAAAGTAATATATTTTATTTATTTTTCATAATATAAGGTCATTGGCTTGTTGAGCTTCTTATCAGGTGTTAGCAATTTGTTTAAGCCAATACAATATCCAATACTAGTAGTATAAAGAAATCCATATGGCATCTGGAGGTTTGTTAATGCCAAGGGATTTGGAAGTGGTCCAAGATTGTGGCATATTCGTCGGTGAAGATTTATGTGCTCAAAATTTATATACGTTTGCCTTAACAAAGCAAACCCCACCTTTTCTTTTTCAAATGTCCTCAATATTTTCCGTGATTTGGACATTTTTAAATAATTGAGTTTTCCAACCTACTGTTCCTTAAAAAAATGAAATTGCGGTTTTTTTTAATAAATAACATAGGTTCAGTGAAAAAAGTAGATAACTTCTGGTGGAATGCTGCGTTTTTGTGGTTGTCGAAATGTCATTAGAATATTTTTTTGTTTTGATAAAAGCAGGATTTTGGATATTATTAAAATGTAATATTTTGTCAGCAGTTACACCAGACTTGTTTATAAAACCTTTCAAATATTCTTAAAGCCTACTCAATAATTGTGTTCGCTACGTCAATGTTATGTCAATATTCTTCAAAACATTAAACAATAGTCATAATTTTGTGATGGTGGTCCGTCATTTGGTAATTTATACTCATTTCTCAGCTCATTCATTTGTAAGAGAAACCTGCCTATCTAATAACTAGTTAAACTAGTCTGGGCGTATTCTACTGTAACGGTGAGCGTCTTGAACTTCCGTACAAGATGTAACTGTTTCACATGCTTTAATGTCCACGGGAATCTGATGGGTTTCGATGCTTAAGTGTTCTCTCTTAAAGGGAGTGGCTTACATGGAAACTAAACTTTGTTAACATATTGATCTGTGTTCATCATTTCACGACATATAACGATTTCATTTCCTTTCAGTCCTCCAATGTCTTGCAACAAGTATACTTGTTTTTATTCCTTTAAAAATGCCTAATTATTTTACATAAAGAAAAAACAAATACAATCAGTAACAATTATCAACCTAATTACCCTCCCCCCCCGCAAGTTAAAGAAGTTCTTTAAACTTAATAATTTTCCTGTATAGCGAAATCCCTCGACACGTGTTCAAAAGGACCAAGGAGAGAAGAAACTGTCGAAGAAGATTAGGTGTTCGGTTTGGACGAGGATGTTGGTAATTGAGGGAAGTGCTGGACCACCGGCCACAGCGAAACGTTCCCAGCGCCCGCGACACGCCAAGCGCGGCCCGCGGCTAGCCCCCCCCCCATCTCCCACAAGATACTGCAACACTTAACTTATTCTAAATTTAGAGGCAATCGATTCATTTAGAACTATAGGAAGTTTTAAAAATTGACGATTTAAGTGATAGAAGTTATTGCGCGATAATTTATTAATAAGCTATTGAATAATTTGCGATAAGCTGTTAACACAAAATAAATCCTGGCCCGTATTAGAAAGTCATTTTCAGCCCTTAAACATCTTCATTTTGAAAACCTCATGAGACATTATTCATAAACTACATCAACCGCGTACAAATTACCATCGGTAATGTCAGGTAGGATATATAGTTAAGACATTAATGATGTAAGGGCCTAATTATTCACCCCTAATTTCAGTCTAAGGGCTGTTAAGGGCGGGACAAGGGAGAATCGGCGCACAAAGCCTCGGCTCGCGGCTGTTTACATTAGAGCTAATTTAAAGTAAATTGAGTCTCAACCTAATTTTCATAAACGCCCACATCTGGGTTTGTCTGGGATCATTTTTGTAATAAGAGAAGCGCAGGAACGCCGTTCTACAGCTCGGTGCCGAACCGTAAGCGCTACCGGGTAAATGAGATGCCGTTGTGAGTCAGACGTGCTATTGTCTGCAATTACTGATATGAGGGAAAGTGTTATTTTATTAACATTTTTAGATTTTTAAGCCTGTGTGAAGAAACTCGTATGGTGTATGCTAAAGTTATAAGAGTATTCGGATCTTTTAGTGGGAAAAAACTATATTTAACTACATGTTAAGAAACGAAACCCTATCCAAGCTTATTTATTACATTCAATATTCACATCCTTCCATATTAAGCTATACACAATACACAACCAATATAATTATTACGAAGCAGCATTATCAAGCACCGTTTGAACGAGTTATTTTCCAGTTTTTCAAAGCGATACATTGTTAACTAAATTTAAAAATTATTGTCTTTGTTTTCAGATAGTATGAAATAAAATTCCTTACCCGGATAAGTTGACATCACACAGCACTCCATTGCCTATTATTAAAAGTATTTAGTTAGTGAATTTATAGAATCAAATCGACAACTCATACTTTTCAACCCGGTAGGTAAATCAAATTTTACTATTTACTAATATCTTAAAATGTCCCCCCAAACGCCTCAAAAATCTTTAAAAAAATCATTAAATAAAATCCAGTAATCCCTCAGATAAACGTCAAAACGCATCCTCCATTCGGAGAGGAAAACGAATCGACGTCGATATCAAAACATGAATGATGTCAGAGTGCATGTCGTCCGTGTGTACGTATGCAGATCGATTGGACACTCACACACGCACACGTCGCAACACACGCACACACGCACACACGCGCGCCTTTACTACGGGGTATGGATTGGGAGCAGACCTGCGCGGGAGGTACGGCCGGCATTTTATATGCAGAGGTGGCCGCGATGTCAATACACTATACTGTAAACAGCCGCACGAAGAGCATTGGCTCATACGGTCATGAATATGATTACCATAATATGACAACCGCTGATTGCCAACACATGTTCGACACGACAACACTTGTGGTCTATATGTATATTAATGCAAATTTTGTCAATATCTTGTACGCCTGGGTCCAATTTACTGGGTTAACAAGAGGTTCGGGTTTTACGTATTTGGGTTTTGGAGAACGTACTACTTTGGGGTCTCAGTTTTTATTGTTCTATTCGGCTGTTTTAAGTTAATTATTTAAAGCTGTCGTAACAGACCTGATCAATCTGATCAATAGATCAATATGAAGCATTAAACATTGTAGATTCGATTAAACATTGGATTAGTATTAAATGTCTTGGCTTTCGGGCTTGTAATTTCAATGTTTGCGTATTTATTCTATTCTACACTTCTTAAAAAACTGGTTTTCTTATTATTAAAAAAAATTGTTTCGTAGATTTGCTTCACGATGAACATATGAGGCACAACAATTTCAACTAAAAGTCCTGAGAAGAACTTCACAGCCCAATAAACTTGATCAATATATGTTTTTTGTTCAACCTGCACAGTTCAAATATCATGCAATTTCTTTTACTTCAAACTAATGGCATACGTTGAGGCAGCACTAATTTACAATTACCCTTTTCCCTCTCCATAAGCCGGAAACAACTCAATAGCGCACGTCAAGAGTCGGTAGCGCTTTGTAACAACAGTGCAGCAAAGTCGCCACTAGCCAGATGATTCTTGGTTGCTGGATTGTTTTGTTCCCATCCATTACAGCACGAGGCACTGAGGCGGCCGACGGCCCAGCTGCGACTGCGCCGGTAATGCATGTAACTAACCCACATTATCTCGTTCCTCCAAACGTCCCGCAGCGTTGTATACAGTCGTTTTGCATTGGGTGTTTCTTCGTCTCCAAGAAACTGAAAGGTCACCCGATTATTAAAAAACTGTACCTTGATATTTTACTTATTTTTAGGAATTTTTGGAGTTTATCCATCCAGATAGATCGTATGGATGTATTTTTTTTGCATACATTATTTTAATCAAACCACACACCCCTGTACATTTTTTTGTATTAATGTTCACAGTTAATTCTGTGTCACTGTAGTAATTTCTTTTTGTAAATGGAGGGTTAGTTTAGGACTTTTAGTAACTACAATCGTATTTCGCTAAAATAAAATCAAATTTTATAAACATGCAATGATCCTATATTTGCTGCACTAACCGTACAAAATGACCAATTGTTTTGAAAAATGACTGTACAACTTGTAACGGCTACAAAACGGATATTTCTAGTCACACTTTTATAATTTTTAAAGACTACTTAGTTATTTGAGCAGGATAACAAACACTAAATATTGAAAATTACCATATCTGGGGTTTATATTTTCTTTGATAGATATACAAATTACAATACAAAAATTATTCAATTGGACGATTCAATAGTTTATAGTTGTCCCTGAGTAAAACATACGGAACAGGGAATATTTTCCCTCCTGACCCTGCTACCTCGGAGTTTATCGTAAATAAATATATATACGATGTCTTAGAGTTACATCGCACAATCCATTATTTTCTTTCCTTTTCAAATTGGAGCCCGAAAAAAATAATAATGTCTTTTAAAAGACGTTTTAATATCTTTCCTTCAACTTTAGCTTTCTAGCTTAGCCTTCAGCTTTTTCCTTGTCTATTTCTGTATTTAATAAGGATCGCAGATTAAATGAGATATCAAGAATCGTTCGCACCTTGGACTCGGCAGTCGGTGGATGCGCCGGTTTATATTTCAAGCTGCCAATCAGCTGTCTCATGGCGTATTCTCCAGTTTGGAGACGCGATATTTTATTCAGTGACAATTCTGACAACATAAAGCGAAGATACTGAATTTATTGGATTTCCGACATCAATTGGAAATATATTAAATAATGAAATTTGAAGTAGTGTCGTGTTTTTTGTTTCAAACTGTTTTCAAATTGACGTTGAATACGTTAAATAAAATAAGGTCATGTTTTGTGTCAAACTTATACCAAAGTGTGAAACTAGATTTGAATACAGCAGACTGTTCGAGCGATATTTTTCCTATATACACTAAACCGTTTTTAAAATACAACATCAACCATTCAAAATATACAAATGTCTCACATATTGTTATTACTAATATTATTTTCAGCATAATTCTAACTCTCCGAGATCCTTTTTCCACCTGATATTTTGTCTTACAACTCTCCACTATTCCTCATCGAAAGAAATGTTATCGGACTTAATCCATTGTTACTTTAATTGAGAGGGCTACCCGTGACCCATAAAAGTACTAAACGATGTTATTATTTAACACATTCAGTGCTGATAATTATCATAATTGCGGATCTGAGAAGCTTAAAAAATATTTTGTGATTAATTACTCAGAAATGATGTCAGGATATCCCAAATGGTATTTCCAGTTGTCCAGGGTCCATTTTGGTTGAGTTACGTGACGTCATTTCCGTGACGGGCATGCCCGTCATCCGCTCCTGGCGCCCGTCCTTGCCGTCAGCACATCCCAAAAATAGCCCCAGAAGGCCACAGTAACACAATATATTCAAATTCTGTAGTCGACAATTTGTATATAATCATAATTTTGAGAAAAAATATATTTACAACCCCTTTCTAAACCATTGTATCAAGTGTTTTAGTTCAGACACAAAATGTTTACAACAATTTAGGAAAACATGTAAAAAGAGATATTTTGTTTGAAAATAACAAAGTCTATAACTAAAAAATTAATATTACTTTACACACTACTATATACATTATATACTATATACTATATATATATATAGTATATACTATATACTACACACCCGAAAAAATGAAATGGCCGAAGCGAAAACTAAGCGCGCCAAAAACTGTGGAAGACTTCCCTAAAAGCGCGGGAAACAAACACAATCGTCCGCCACCGCGGCTAAGCTCACAATGAACGAAGGTTGTTGCTATGCCAACATGACGGGCGCGCCCGCCAAACGCCTGGTGAGCCAACTGCGTATGACGGGCGCGCCCGTCACTCGCGCGAGATGTGTTAATCGCAATTATGAAAACATAAAAATCTGTAAAAAGCTGCTGCTACAAGCTGAGAATAAGATATATGTTTTATCCGATTATTTTCACACACGAACACTTGCCAGCCTTTTCACAATTCTTTACAATTTCAATTCTTGCAACAATTTGCTGGCGATGAAATAGATGTAAATTTCCATTACGACTGCTCGGGGAGAGATAGTGGCGTTTGTGGCCCGTTCCCCTCGTAATGTAGTGATAACAATTCCCCAGTCGTGGGGGCGGAGCACCCTGCCTGCCGCCCGCCCGTGAATCATCCCTACTTTGTTCCAGGAGATTATCAGACGATGGGAAACAATTTCTCGGTTTATCTTCTTGCGACTCTTGGAAGTTATCTGTTTAACTTTGTTGTGAATTATATTTTAAATATTTTTTGGTACTAAATGATTCTACTTATTTTTATTAATTTTTTTCAGATCATACCTGGGACATTTTTGAAGGGTAAGTGTGCAAGTATGATAATGTATTATTTTATTGGTTTAATTTTGATGATTAATAATGATACTGAATTGATTAGTTGTTTCAAGTATTGATAAACTTAATGTATTTTCATATTCATATAACATATTGCATTATATTATTCATCAGTGAAAGAAGATCAAAATAAAGTGCTTTGGGTTTAATCGATTTGAATGTATAACCTTCTACATTATTTGCGATTTTTTGTTAGGGTTTTTGATTAAACAGGATTTGAACGAAATAAAACCTTCCCTAGGGCATTACTAATATTTATTAGAAAAAACGTTTTGGTTGAATTTTCATTAACACCTTTATCAATCAAAACATATTTTATACTCAACAATATTTTGTCATGATTACCCCCCAAAAAATGTAAAAAATAATAATACTTCAGCGTCTCAATTACATACACGATATTCATTTCTACCACTTCCCCTTTTGGTGTAATGTTTATTGGTTTGATCTATCGAAATATTTTTATTGTAGAAAGTACACTTATTAAGAGCTAAGTTCAGTTAAAATAATCAAATATAGACTATTAACGTCGAATTCAATATTTTTAAAAGCTAATTTTTCATGCTGCGCAGATTTATAATAAATAGAAAAATAAAGAGGTAATAGAACGTAGAGAACGGTAATGTATTGTCCTCATTTCACGAGAATCCTGAAATGGGTAGCCCCTTCCGTTTAATTATTAAATACTAAATTCGCGTTTTGTGTTGTGTCAACTTTCATATATAGGTTCGCAGAATAACTTCCATCGTATGAATTCAATTATTTGCTCCTCTATTCAGTGCTGTCATATGAATATTAAATATCTTAATGGCATATGAATTTATACAGACGCGCAAAATCAAAAACAGTCAGGTAATTTTATAAAGTTTTTGTGACAAGAATGTTTTTTTAAGAAAATGTGATGTGTCTTTAACGCTCTTGATTTATTCTAGAATTTAAAATGTATTTTAGGGATTTAAACGAAATTTTAAATTCTTTGTTTGTATTAAAGAGTGGATCGCAACAAAATCCTAAAGCCACAATAATTTGTAACTTGTAACCTGCAATAGCGTTTTATTTCTCATAATTTATTAAAGTGGCCAAATTCAACGGTAAAGTTTCACCGAAATATTTGTCAGCATTTGCGGTAGCATCACGCAATTTCATTTGTCATCATTTTGGCGTTCTCCCGGGACAATTTCCGCTTTTAAACTCCCCTGTAGTATTCGTCACGTTTTCACAATATCTCGCAAGTTAAACATTGAAAATAAATTGTAATAGTGAATTTCAATATGTTATAGAGTAATAAGTATATTAACATTTCGCAGAATGATTATTTAATAAAACTGTCTTATTCTAACGAATAAAAGCGTTGATAATATACATAGAAATGTATACTAAATCAGATATTATTTAGCTGTGATATTGACACAGTGATTAAAAAAGGTGTGTCTGTCATTTATATCGCATTTTGTTCACGTGCCCAGGGTGTGTTAGTCAAGCCAGATTGAAAGAAATTACTTTTTAGGCAGTGATCAACTTTATTTATTGAGCTTATTTCTTTAAAGCAAAACAAAGCCCGCTTTGATAAACTGACCAAGTTATCAAAGAATTATGTAATTCAAATCTTCAAGTTACCTTTTAGCTCTAAAGACCAGCTGGCTTGATCAACGATAGTTGTTTGTCTCGTATGTTGAAATTTAATGCCATCAAAAAAATTCAATGCCAACAAATTCAAGTTTTAAAACAGAGATTTTACTTCTTATTAAATACAAAATAAACAATGTAGGAGGAAACTCCTGTTTATAAACATTTTTCTACGTAAACTGCAATAAGATTTTCTATAACAAATGCATGAAAAATTTATTAATTAACACAAAAACTATTTTTTTCTGCGAGAAACTTTAAATGTCTGAATTAGACTATCCCTTATATCATTCGATTTCATCAATCTTAGTTACCGGTGGGATACCCAACCATGCTCTAGTTCTCGGCCCCGGTACAGCTAGAAGCTTCCCCTACAGCGAACACTTAAAAAACCATTAACCCTGCTTGTGTATTCCGACCGCGCTGCGAGGGACGCCCGCCGAGGAAATCCCGTAATACCTGAGTTTATTTAGGCCTAGGAAAACGTTCCCCGGAATGATAAAGCACTGAGCCTAGCTTTCTTTATTAATTAAAAGAGATTGAAATACACTTTTCTCCTGTCCATGCAGCTCGCCAAGTTTTTTTGTACCCTATTTTTATTTTTCCCAAGATTGAAAAAATAAAATTCTTGTTACTTCTATAGCCTATTTTGTTTCACATTAGTCGTAAGACATTTTTATGTGCTATTTTGAAAAATATTAAATATAAGTTTCAAGTTTTCAACCACTGTGAATGAATATATATATTATTTTACGGCTCAGTAAAAAAATACACCACATTAAAATTCTTAACTTTGGACATTAAAAAGTTGCATTTTTTAACATAAACATTTAATCTAAACTCTAACGATACATTGTAATACACGATTCTGCTTTCATTTATGTGCCCAAAGACTTTATAACTGGTGCCAATTCTTAACCCCAGTCCGTCCGTAAGACTAATTTAATTTTATCATTGGGCTTATGGACGGCGTGGGCCTTAAGATTTGGTACCAAATATACTATAGTTTCCTTGAACCAATTAAAAGGAGTATCTACCCAAATATACTTTCATGCGTTATTTAAACATTCAGTCATCATATTTCCTCTTTTGCATTTAAACAACTAAAGCGTTCAATATTTTGATACTGCAATTTATTTGTTTCGCCAGTAGATACAGAGTTTTAATCCTTTTTTTTCTTACTCAGCTTGTCTAACACACTTCAAAAATACTTTTTATCTACGACCATTGCAATAAGCACCAATTATGGTATTACAATAAACATTATAATGATATACATTAAAACACCAAAAACCAAGCAGTACTCTAATGACGACTTTAGAGTACTGGAGTCACTTTAGAGTACTGGTTCTAGACCAATGAGAGCTCGGCATTTGACGGAAGTAGTGTCATAATAACAATTACGCAATTCGCACATCAGCTGATTGTTGCATTACGATTCATGTTTGAGTTTACTTATCCCATCAGCTGATTGTTCCACAACGATTCATGGTTCAGTCTGCTTATTTGCCTAACCTCAAATTTTAGTTGACCTATTCTATCATTAGTAAGTCATGAGTTTTGTTTAACTTCGGGGGAAATTTTGTCGTATATTGTTGGTCGTAGATAAAATAGTGTATGCAACGATTGTATTATGCCTTTAAGCCACTCGTGAGATATTTAGAACACTCGCTTCGCTCGTGTTCTAACTTACATCTCACTAGTGGCTTAAAGACATGCATTATACAATCGTTGCATAAACTACTATTTTCTCACAGTCAGATTGTTTTTATAGTTTGTTTCATCAGTAAATAAACACAAACTAGAAAGGTTTAAAATAATGTTAAAATAATGTAAAATTCAAAAATTATGAATTACATTTATTTTATTTTTTTAAGCAAAAAAACGCTATATTTTAATTTTTTTACGCGTAACATATCTGATAACTTA
Source organism: Flexamia atlantica (assembly GCA_035578135.1). Classification (NCBI taxonomy): domain Eukaryota; kingdom Metazoa; phylum Arthropoda; class Insecta; order Hemiptera; family Cicadellidae; genus Flexamia; species Flexamia atlantica. The sequence continues at coordinate 32,130,963 of JAQJVK010000004.1, read as the reverse complement.
CAATATTTACAGAAAAATTAACTAAAAACGTGAACACAATGCAGACTGATCTTATAAGAGTCTACTGTGTAAACAAGTTTACCAAGCGGGCGAGTTGGAGCAAAGGGCAAACATAAGAAGCCCTAGCGACGCCCTGCGAGACTCGGTAAATAGCATTAGGCAGACTCGATAACCTGCAGGGGGACTGACTTGAATAACGCGAATATTGTAGCGAATGTATGACGTGAATAACGCGAATATTTTAGCGAATGTATGACATGAATAACGTGAATATTGTAGTGGATATCGACTCATATCATTAATATGTGTTGTAAACCTCTATTATTCATAGGTATTACAAAAGATTTCTTAAATTTACCTAAATCTTCTCTGAAAGAATTTTTAGTGTAACGGATTTTATTATACCGATTTTCTCAAAAGCTAATATTTTTTCAGAAGTTTGTAATTATAAATTAATGCTACAGAGTTCTTTGTAAGGTGTATTAGCACCGACTCGATTATATTAGCGTATAATATTAATTTACCTGAAGAAAATTAAAAATAAATTATAAATACAGATAAGGAACCGTCATGACTTCTAAGAATTCACATCTAAATAACTCTACGATATAAGAGCAAAGCAATGTCTATTACTGAGAATACTGATTTAATAAGATAAAATACTTTTTGTTTTATTTATAGACAAAAGGTCATGACTCTAGTAATCCCAGACAAGAATAAAATTTCTTCTTAGTGACTAATTAAACCCTAAGACTTTGAGTTATAGCAACTCAAGCCTCATCAAATATTTATAAACTAATCTTCATTTATTAAAAAATATATTTTAGTTGCTTAAGATGTTATTTAATGTGATTTACAATACTTTTATTTAAAGAATTAAGTAATACCTTTTTATCTTACATTTTCGGTACTAGCACTGGTAAGATTTTTGCAAGTCCTCTCACCAAACTACATAAACATATCGCTTCACCCGTTGCGCATGTAAGGCAGAGGTCGCAAGGGTGAAGGGGAGGTTTCTAAAGATGCGAGACGTGTCGCGTCAGTCGAGGGTACAGTGTGATCGCAAATCATCCCTCGGTGTTAGTCCTGCCTTTCACCCCAAACGCTAACCTATTTTTAACAGTGTTATTTGAAAGTTTTTATTTTTAATTTGAAAGTTAAAGTTTGGTTGTTAGGTACATTTTTTTAATCAAGCAGTATAACTAACATTGTTTTTATAACATGCTATTTAATTAAAAAGTGTTTTTAATATTGTCAGAAACACAATTGTTTTTATAACATGCTATTTAATTAAAAGCTGTTTTTAATATTGTCAGAAACACGCGTTAATTAAATGTAATGAACCATTTTTATGTTTTTTCTACATAAAACTATTACTATAAAAGTGTTCTACATACCGGAAAAAGAATTTTCACTTTAGAACAAAAAGCACGAAGATTTGTTTTATTATAGTCGCGCGCTGTTTGACAACTCCATTGTGAGATCCACTTCCCTCTTCATGAATTAATTATAATGTTAAATCCAATAGAAAGGAAACAGAAAATTGTTAATACTTAACTATGTTGATCGTCATGAAAAAGACAATTCATACCACCTCAACTTACTGAGATATTGTTACGTTAAGTTTTTTTACTAAAAGGTTTCAGCTCGGAGATACTGTTGTACCTGCTGCATTACTGTTTTCAAGGTCGTAGTTTTGTTTTTTTATTTTTAAATATTAATGCTTTATTTAAAGTTTATTTTTAACTAAAACAATTTTCTACTGACAATTATTAGAAAAAATCGAATCAAGAATCTTTTAGGAAAATTGTTAAACCCCTCATGTTCTCTCTTTATTAAAAATCTGCCTCGAAATGCTTCTAAATACCCCCTTCCCCCCACCGGCTATCCGTTCTCCCAGGTTTGCATAAGCTCCACTCGCTCCATCGCTCATCACTCGGCGCCGCTCGGAATACGCAAGTAGGGCTAATCGTTTTATAATTGGCCGCTGTCGGGGCCCGTGTTGTATTGAGGCCTGGCGTATTGGGAATCAATCACTCTGCGACCAGGTAGACGCGATTTGTGGAATTATCCACATCTTCGGTCTTTATTTTCCAGATATGATGACCTTTCTAATTTGTCTGTTTCTGGTTCTAATAGAACACAATCACTTGAAAAAATATTTTCTTTTTAGTAAAAAAAGTTCTTAAATATACTCTTTAGGTATACTCTTTAGGTTTTGATTTTATTTGTGTTTTGTTGATAAAATTCTCCTAAAAATCGAATGAAAATTGCGAAGAGGTTTGTTACGTAAAATTTTATATTATCTATCCTGCAAGACTTCTCCTAAAGTCAAAATTATAATGCACTAACTTTTTGACTTCAAGACCCATCTTCACTTTAAGATGTTAATTATAAAATAGTATTACAGCTAATTTAACTTATCATGTACAAAAAGTACATACAAGTACTCAAAGATTGTTTATTTTACTCTTTTTCACTATTATTTTCATCGTAAAAAATATATTGCACCAAGTTGTTGTCGTTATATTTTGAATCATATCCTTGCCCGACAGACATTGCTTGATCATTTCCGCCCCAACATGGCTTCTTGCAGTTCCGTCCCCAAGGAAGTCCCCAGCAAGGGTCGATCGCTGGGGGACTCTGACACAAGATTAGACTGACTTAAAGTCGTTACTTCGAACTCCCCTAGTGGAAAGCGCTCTTTGATGACAAATGTGTGTCGTCATGCCAAAACTTGATAAAACTTTTCAAGAACATCCGTGTCCTCTTATAAGTTAAGAAATTAAACTTAAATGTTCTCCCCTCGAGTTAACATAATCTTGTTCTTTGGCACTACATATTTTTAAACACTATTTAATGTATGTATAGTGTACTACTCTTGGCAGCGCGGTCAAGAAAGTAATTACCAGCAATATTTAATTTTATATATCTTTGGTATACCTAGTGTAAGCAAAACTAATATTTTGAAAGAGATGGAAACCAGTTTAATAAGTTATCAAAAACTTCTGCTTTAACTTAAAAACTTTATATTTAAAAAAAAAAGAATAATAACTTTGAAAAGTACATATAACATGTACAACAATTCATCCAGGGTTTCATTTGAAATTCAATAAAAACGACTACATTATTCTATTTTGGGGATTGTACTTAACACAAAAAAATTAAAGATAATACTTTTCAAGTTTTCCATTTATAAATCCACTAAAGAAAACCTTTCGAATTTAAAATAAGATAATTTTGTAGATCAACTTGGATTAAACGTTGTCCCTAGACAGTGAAATGCATTAAGAGAGTATTGTTATCCTTGAATATATTTTATCCTTAAACCCGTAGGTCAATTTCTGTTATTGGCACACCAAAACTAAAATTGAAAAATTAAGTTAACTTTATTTTTTCTTTATCAGCAAATAATAAACAAGATGTTATTCAGCTTATAACCAAGTTAAAATTTTCTCCGTCTCTTTACATTGTAAACTCATGCGCGTATTGTACATGTATTGATCATAAAATAGTTCTTATTTGGTAGTTATTGGTTTAATATTGTTTGACTGGAATCAATTAATTTCTAATTGTTAACAGTTGATTTGTCAAGCATAAGTTCTTTCTCATATCCCGCTGCTTAATAGGTCATTATGATAGATTTTCATCAAACAAATTTTCGTACGGACAGTTCCTCTCGACCCTTACTTGAAATATATTGAGCCTGAATGTACTCATTACTTTGCTTGCTACGATTTTAAGAAATTCGGTCGAGAGTTTTCCTCTTATTCCTCTAATACTAATATAAATAGCATCAAACACTCTCGAGTACAATATCAATAAAGATTGGTATATTTAGGACATGTTAAGGAAATAGACCGATTAGAAAGCTTTGTCGTGTGTCCGAGTGAGCAAATAAACAGTCAAAGCTGAGGTCACCCACAGATAATGACCGGAGCTGCCAGTGTTGCCAATGCATCTTCATTCTTGGGACTGTCCGCTCTGTGAGGGGTCGTAATGGACTCGGGCTAGGTTGGTCATTAGCCAATTCATGATCGCTGCTAATCAATAGCTCGATTCATTGCTAGACAACCTAAGTATAGGCCGATTCAAATCACAAGGCCCAGTCCGTCCATGAGACTAATGTTAACTTTAGCATTGGGCTTATGGATGGCGTGGGCTCTATGATTTGATTCGAACTATAACAAGATATCATGATACACAGTCGTTTCGAGCAAATAAGACGATTCAAAAATGCGGTTCAAATAAATTACCTTTGACTTAGAAATTTAATATAAAATGGCCTAGAAAATACGTGATTGGAGAAGAAAGTTTTGTGAAGCTATATGTTGATTTCGGAAGTTTAAAAAAGTGAAAACATATTGAAGCAGTGGTTTTTGTGGATAGGCTAAGTAAGGATTTTTTTTAAGCGAGGCCGAAACTAGGCTTTACAAGGTTTTAAAACATTTTGGTAACATGATTAATGCAATCTTTTTGTTTATTAGCTGTTTATCGAGCGTCATTATTTGTTGTTTGTGTGTTGTTCAATAATATTAATGTACTGGCGGAATCAAATCATATGGCCCAGTCCACTCGCGGACGGGCTGGGCCACACCATTTGGCTCGGGATATAATCGAGTACGGTTATCGTGGTTCGCAGGCGGAATGCCAGCCTCGGCTACCTCATGTCTTTGAAATATTTCTTCTTTCAGAGACTGTATTTTACCATATCAAAAAGCAATAGCCAATATTAATACAAATTAAATAATTAGATTGCAATGTAAATTATTTAAAAATAGAGTGTGCGACCCTCGCAGAAAAATCGTAAAGGGCATAGCAGCTACATTATATATTTGTGCCTGCCACAGACTTTGTCAACCGAAAGTGGATGGTTAAAAAATCACGGAGAAGTCCATCTCCTAGAATCAATCTTTCCTCTGATCACTAGCACCACACTAATAATTGATTTGAAACTTTCATTCGTAGTTACTTAAAATTTACTGAAGATCACTAGTATGTGTTACATATACTAGTAACATATACTAGTAAAATTTACTAGTATATGTTATAAAAGTAAGGATCGAATCGAGCTTTACGTTGTAAACCTTTTTATCTATAATTGTTATTATGATTACTGTCAGATTATTGTTTTCAACTGCTTGATTAATTTCAAGATATAACAGTAGCATATGTTTATGAAGTTCAGACTTTGACTTCTAAGAAAATCTGCTGGAAATAGAACAGATTTCCACATGCGCAGACATTTAGCAGGATTGATATCAACGGACTGGTACCTGATTTAAATCCATTATCTAAAAAAATATTTTTCCCACCAATTACTATTCTATTTTATTGTATGCTCACCTGTTAACAGCTCTAATTTTTTTAACTAAGCCTACTCTAATTTTTCTTTATGGGTCATTACAGTAAACAACTTTCAAACCATTTTCTTAACCGGATAGCCCCTCTTAAACTAAAGAGGGTTGAAAACATTAGTTGTTTACCTACCGGAACACGTAAGCCCAGGGATTGCTGGCGGAGATTTTCCCGGCATAAAACACGTCACGTCACGTCAGGATGCGGGGACTTATGTATGGTAAATAATATCGATATCAGGGGTATCGATATTTTCGTTTCGATACTTTGCAAAAACGTGCTTAGATATCTTGGTTCCGGCACTATAGGTAATAAATCTACTTTTAGTCTGCCGTATGGATTTTTTTTATTTACCTTCCACACTCCAAATTAAACTAATTTTTAAGAAGATAACGTTTTACGACTGTTTTTTTAAGGCAGTGAAAACATTTTTTACTTTAAAAAAGTAGATTTTTGGGAGATGGTCGCAACCCTGGATTAAATTAATGATACAACTTATTGCAATTAGTAAAACTGTCTTCTTATCCTCCAGATATATAGTTGCCATCAATAGTCTGGAAATATTGATTATACGCGATGAATTTTCGATATATTTTTCGGTGATAAATGTTCCAATGAATATTTAAAGAGATTTTAATTTTATATACACTGACGATATGTTATGGTGAAAAGTTTTTCCTCTCTTTTGATTGATGATTGTATTTAATTCTTTGAATTTACTTCACAAACTAAGCAAGTGAAGCATTGATTCGTAAAGGTCCCGATTCCGGTTACATATAAAGACTTAAGTAAAAGTATTTAAGTATTAAAGGTATGAAAGATGTATCAAAAAGGCGGATACCCATAGTTAACACACGAATGGCATGCTTATGTGCGGTGCAAACCGGGCTCAAGCATGGCCGCCTTTAAAGAAGGCCGCGGCGTGGTAGAATTGGCAACGCCGCGAGAGGAGTTGCGAAGCGTCAGCCGGCCCATATGATATCATGGCGGATGCGCGTTGCTCGCTCGTTGGATCGCTATTTTAACCAGTTTTTAAGAATAAGCACTTCCAAATTCTTAGCCATATGCCTAGTTCTTGTGTAGTGCCTGGTTGCAAGTCAAATTATAAGTCTGCGATAAAAAATGAGGGTTGTATTTCCATATTTTCATTTCCAAAGGATTGGTCATTTTCATTTACAGATTGTGGTCTTACTATTTTAAGTGTAATTTGTGATAACAACAGCATCAATCGTGTAGTTTTTAACGAACTAACCAAAACATCTGAGAGCAATTACTATTTTTATGCTAACGAAAGTAAAAACAAAACTTTCGTAATGTATGACACTGTGCATATTTTTAACAATATTAGAAATAACTGGCTGAATTTGACCAATTTTTCTAAGTCATTTTTCATACCTGTATGGGAAAACGTAGATACGTTTTTAAGTGGAGATTTAAATAATTCCCATGCTAATGAGCTAAGTTTTGAATTTTAGGAGAAACCAAAGCTTCATTCATGAATATCAGAGATCTTTACAGAAAAGAGACTAATGTGTTAGTAAAGTGATCACCTAATTTGACGTTGAAAACTGTGTACCCGAACTCATTTGAAAGACCGAAAATGTAGTTGTGCATAAAAATGAGAGAAAATTGAAAACACTCTCTTAGGCTATATTAGTATTCATTTCATCGCTTAACTTTAGTCCGTTTTAATAAACGTTAAGTGTTTTGATTTGTAATTCATTTAACAAATATATTTTAATCTTTTGTGTAAAATTAGGCTTTTTATTAAATATTCCCAATAGCCACTATATATATATTTTCTAGCATAAAAAAGTATTCAGCTCAAGAGTTAATTAATGAACGACCACTGTCGGAGTCTGATGGAAAAGGTATGGCGGTGGCCCTCGCAGCGCCAGGCGCTCGCGGCGGAGAGACTCCACTATGCCTTTTGATTGCAGCGTTGCCAGTTCGAACGCCGCGGCCTTCTTTAAAGGCGGCTATGGCTCAAGCAGCTCTACGTCGACCTACATACCGACTACAATGCTCCCCACCACGGCCACAAGACTTGCATGCGGCTATGTAATCCCCTTATACTGCAAGTACCTGTAATTTGGTTGTTTTTGTGAAAAACTCTTTTTTATAATTTCGCTTATTTTGCTTTATAAAAACCTTTTTTTGGAGAACTAAGAACAAGAAGCTAAACATATCTGTGGCAACGTATGACATGTACGGGGGCAGATAACAAGGGGTTCCCTCGAAACATGTAAAATCAAATTATATTTTATAGTGTTGACTTCCTTTAACAGCAATTTCCTTCAACGTGTGTACAAAGTTATTGATTTTCAGTGTTTTAACTCCAAAACTCTGCACTCTTATTATTAATAATATATTTTCACTATTAAATTTCTTTATTTTTTTAGAACAATGAAACCCCTAACAAAACAGCTATCGTTCTTTTTGTTATTCAAAGTCAAATTTTAATTAAAACAAGCGGGATCACTCGTTACTCTCTTAATTAATTATACTTTTAAATTAGTCTTCATGAAACGCATGACAAATTTAAATAAAAAAGTACAGTGTACTAAATTGACGCGAGGAAAATGTATGAAACTCAGTTCTCGGACACATTTAACGTAATGTACTTTTATCTAAAACACAACCCTGTTTAATATTGACTGATGAGTTGTTTGAACGTTATCAGCCGTGTGGTGCTCTCGCGGCGGATCTAATGTAATGTAAGAACTTATCGATCATCGGGCAGGTGAGGATTGGTTTTATTGTAGCCGGTAAGCCGGAAACGCACCGAGACGCTAGAGAAAGATTTATCACTTCCCCCCCTCTAAACCCCCCTCTCCCCCTCTCTCCACACAGCAGAGAGTAGCTCTATATACCCACTGTGGACAGATAATTTATTAAATATTACAATGGTAACTGACAACCCGATGTTACATTTTATATTTGACTCTAAAGGTAATTTCAATCTTCTAGTTTTATTTAAATCTTTTAAGATTCAAAATATTCAGAACTTAATGCTACTTTGGCTACTTTATGCTCATTTCGATTTAAATATTAATTCGTATTATAAATAAACAATTGTTCTTTATAAAGTATAATTAGTCATGTAAATTTTAAAAAAGATCCTTATACATTATATATATATATATATATATATATATATACACATATAAATAAATTAATAAATAATAATTTATTGCAGGAAGAAATCGTTACATGCGAAATGCAGATACATGCACGATAATTCCTAAAACTAAAATTAATAGCTATTTACATAAATTCATGCTTAAATAAAATAGCAATCCTGCAATTTCCACCCCAACAGGCAAAGCCCAATTACAGGGGTAGAACTCTAAATATTTAAGCTTATCACTAAGGCCCTAAAATGTGTAAACAAATTAAATAATAAAAAATGTTCACATGCAAAAAGTGTTAGCGCACAGACATCAACAAAAAATACATATATATGTATTTATTTGTCTATTCTCTTTATATTATCGATGTGGTTTTCAGTTACCTTATTATGCTCATGAACTTAATAGAAAATATGTTTTTATGAGAATTCAATACTTTTCAACTTGTACCATTAGTAGACTAAATATAAACAATGATTAGTGAGAAAAATTCATACATGAAAATCATTGATTCACTAAGATATTTTAATGTGAAATTAATTTAATTATGTACAGTTTGAAAGCCTTGTATGATCCAGTTCTCAAGCGTATGAGTTGTCTTTCAAAACAAGACAATAATTGTATCCAATCACCCTCATACATTTGAGTAAAAAGGATTGCAGACAAAAGTCTAACAAATAAAGTCATTCAAACTTTATGAACTAATTAAACAATTCTGACCTACCCAATGTTCAAAATATATATTAAAAATGTTACACATCGACCCAGAAAATATTACCTACCTAATTCTTCGGTACCTCGATATCTCCATGACTGGACAATGAAAGTATCGTAACAAACGGTAAGAAACTGCCATTCGTTAGTTGCAGAGAGCCGGAGGAATCCACCTCTATTGCACATTCCTGCCGTAGTTCCGGCAAACAACTACCATCCACATTGTTCCTTACTTATTAGCTTCTTTCTTCCTGGATTGTTTAAATGGCGGAGTTACTTGATTCACTAGCAAATTTTTCACCCTTTTCAAAAGCATAGTTCTAAATTAAGGAACAAAAATAGAAAAACGATTTTGATTCTGAAAAAAAATTAGTTCCCAAAAATTTCATTCATAATATAATTTGATATTCCAACTTTCGGAGGAGGTAAACAATGCTCATGACACCCTTGTTCAAAGCTACAATTTTAGGCCCAAATACGGCTGTAATTTTATGCGGCATTGTAATTGAGGTTGACTGGAATTTGTGACTCATTAATTCCTTGAATATATTTTTGCTTTAATTTTGATAGTTAATTTGTTATCAAGCAATAGTCTAAATATAACAACATTTATTTAGAAAAATTCTCTATAACTCAGCTCAAGGAATTTATTTCCAAGTAAGGACCCATAATCCTAAGAAAGCTTGTGAAACTGAGTTTCCTTCGTTTATCGCCTAGTTTAATTAAATTTGTTGACAAACTAAGCGATCCATTGAAGTAGTTAAACAACTTTACAAACTTACATCAAAGGACTTTAAACACAAAATATATTTTACTTTTTTCATTATTGTTTTTTTAATTATAACCTAATTAGCTTTACGTTTCATCATCACGGTACTAAATAAGTTCTTAAATCGTTAAGTAACACTTTAGCCCAAGGTTTGAGAGATTATTTCGAAATTTCAAAGTGGGGTTTTTCTCAAGGGTTGCATTTATGTTTCCATGAATGTTACCCACCTTAGTTTACATTATGCGAGACTATATTTTACGTTGATCGGTCTTAAATAGTATTACTATATATCCTGTAACACAATCACCAGTAGAGGTTTAACACAACTAACAAAATGAATTACTATAATACAATACTGAAGTTAGATGGATTCAAAAACCATATAGTAATGTTGCCCAACAAACTATATCAGTGATTGTTTGTACTAAAGTTAGTCAAATAAATGTGTGTTAGAATTTTGTAGTTTCAAAATGTAATTGTATCAGTTGGGTTTCGAATCAAAGTTGTAATCTAAATTAATTACATTTACCTCCCTCCAGACATAAATGTTCATAATAATTAGGTTTGATATACAGCAGGAACATTTGAAAACGTGCCCAAACCGAATTTTGTTGTTTCAACAGCAAAACCATCGGGGACTAGATAAAATAAACAACAATCCAGAGGTAACTTCATTACGACATGAAATGCACAATCAAAATATATATAAAACATTTTGAGCATCCTTAGACATCCCTCTGACTTTAATATGCCTCATGGATATTAAAATCTCATCTTATTCAAAACCTAAAATCAAACATGAACCAGGACAAATGGTCCTCCTTATAGGTTGTCGTTACAAAATGTAATAAAAAAATATATTAGCAGAAGTGCAACCAAACAACAATGATTGAAGTTTTCGACAGTCAGACTTTAAGGTGCTTTAAGGTTTAAGGCGACTTTAAGGTGTAGCCCTATAATTAAAAAAGTAAAGTACTTAAGACTACTTTTTTAATCATAGCTATTGTTTAGTAAATATGCTCATTGATTTTGCGTTTCCTTTAACGAAAATGAACTATGTATTTCTTCGTTTGTTCGTTTGTGAAGTTACAGCTAGCTGCACGCGCCGCGCCGCGCCTTGTATCAGGCCGTGGATCCGTCACACCTCAACAATGCTTCATTGTCGTCCTGTTATTGTTGTCTCTTGCCACGTGCCTCGTCCGCTCTTTTTTTAACTCCTTTATTCGGGTTTTTGTGGTATTTCTTATCTTTAATTGTTGGCTCTTCCTTCAAACTATATAGTGTAATTGATGGAAACATTTTTATGCTTACGTAGTTTATTTTTATTTCATTTTTTTGTACTTTCATGTATTCTTCTGAGTTTGCTATGATTTGCCTTACCAAATGTTTGATTATTCATTATTCCTTACAACACTCTGTTTCTTCTTATTTTATTTTATTTCTTTGTCCCAAATGTATATTTCTCTAAATAAATACTTATGGTTGACTTTCTTCAAATTAAATGATTACAACTTTTGTATTTACGATTGAAAACCATTTAAGACTTTACTTTTTTAATTATAGCTATTGTTTAGTAAATATGCTCATTGATTTTGCGTTTCCTTTAAAGAAAATGAACTATTTCTTCGTTCGTTCGTTTGTGCCCTTCTTTGTAAAATTAAACATGATATATAAGTCTCAGTACAAATATTTTTTTCGGTTTCTTCTTTAATTAAAGATGTAAACAGTTATTCTGATTAAATTCTTCCTCATTTTAGGCTGTGACTACTGAACACGTTTTTTGTATTATAATCCTTATAATACAAAAGGAACAGGAAAGGTTATTTTGAGTTATAATCCTTCCTTAAATTTAAAATTTATTTACTTACAGAATTCCTATTAAGTTTAAGGCTTATAACTCGCCTTTAATTCAACCGATTTAAATTATCAATAGCTTAAATTAAAGCCAAAACAATGTGAGTAATTTAAGGTCCTAGCAAATTTCAAGCCTCTTTTAGAATGGGTGGTAGATGCCCTTAACTAAACTATAAATGTGCTAAAAAAAATTAATTTTACATAGAATGAAGGATCATAACTCACCTGAAATTCGTCTGATTCCAAATTACAATATATCGTTAGAAAGCCAATTATTTGCCGAATAATATAAGACCAGAACTGACAATATATCTAATGTAAAACCTGTATTTCATTTTTAACGAAAATAAATTTTAGAAAATTTAAATTTTATGTTAGATTATGAATGATGATTCAGTCTCTTTCCACTCTGATTCAAATTGACAGTTTATTTCATTAATACCGTTATATCACTGAGTGTTTTAAAACTCAAACGACCGTCATACTTTGGTTAGAACCGGAGGTATAAGAATTATAATCCAAAAAAATATAAATCTTGAAATGTCCATAAGGTTTGTATAGAGAAGAATCTTGTTTGGGTATAACTCCCTTCATGCCAATGCTGTATAATGTTATATATGGCAATAAAGAATTATTTGATTATTTGATTATTTGATAACTTAAAAACTAATGAGGATTTTCAAAAACGGATTTCGGCATTGCAATCACCGTGAAAATCTAGCTTGTAATGATGGGTCACAACACAATGTTTCCTTTTGAAAAAAAAATTCACATCCAATATGGCGGATCCAAGATGGCGGAAAATATTTTTTACCCAGTTAAAGTGAAGTTCTCACCTCCCTTCATTATTGGCAGCGGCATTATGACACAAAATTCGCTTATACCCTGCCTAATTGATTTATTTTCTATGTCTTCAGTTCTTTTGACACCATCTTGGACACCATCTTGAAAATGTTGCACTTCCGGTGGTGATATTTAAGTAAACATTTAGTACTTTTATTAGCATTTATAATATGACAGAAGAACGCATAAGTTGCTTTTATAGAAATTTTCCTAGTGTAAAATGGTGTCTTTCGTTTACTATACCCTTTTTATTTTTTAGGCTCGATCATAAGGTTATGCCCTCTATTAGATTTCGGAGGTAAGAAGATGAGATAAAAAATGTCAACAGGACGTTTTTTACTACTAAATATATTGTTAATAATTTAAAATCAACAAATAAATTTTTACATGCAAATCGAACGGAAGGGTCTAATGCTTACATATCACCCCGAACTATTAATTACATCACTGCAAAATGTAAAATATACATATTTAGTCTGCGTACTTGGAGTTAATCGTTACCTAAAGCTCAGAGACCTAAGTGTGGGAAGTAACTCTCAACTTTCTTACACAGAAAATGATCGAATCAATCTTAGTCATTCGTTTAAAAGCCCTGATAGCCCGCAGCGGGGATCCCTGGTTTAAACCGTTTACCCAAAGTTGACAAAGAAGGATGACAGACCTAAGCCTGACTTAGCCCTCGCCACAATTTTTTATTAAGGGAAAAGCAGTGGATCTGAGGCACTGATGTGGGGCTATATACACATTTCTCTTGCACTTTGTGCGAATACAAGCTTATTCCATAATCACATATCATAACACATCTTTCATATTTTACACTTACACGTGAATTAACTGTCGGATATTAAAATACGTCACATTTTTCTCCCTCCAGTTTAAAATTAGGCACATTTAAATCACAATGTGACCCACATTTCTTTATTTCATATTCTCGTATTTCTCATTCTGCAAGTGACACACACAATGCATTAGAGGAAACAAATCTCCTTTGACGTGTCTACGTTTCGTGCAACCCCACTTACAAGTTGGGTTAAGAACATTCTGGCAAACACGTAAAGCACTTTGCATAATTTGTCAACTTTTAATTGAACATATTATTCTGCGATATCGGTCGGTAATGAATGAATGTGAGACTGATATTTTAGTTAATAAACTAATGTTCTTTAGAATAATTGTTAATTGTCCTTTAAAATAATGTCAGTCCAGATGTAAAATTTGATTGATTTTATAAATAACTAGCAAATATACCCGCAGCTTCGCCCGCTGAAAAAATGACTAATTTTTAATCAACTCATAATATGCTATGTAGGAGCAATTTTTAGGAATAGTTATCAAAATTTACTGATTTGGGTTGTGGGCCATTGGCGTATAATTACACCCTTAAGGTCAGCTAGTAATTTCACCCTAGATTGAAGTGAGAAGGTGTAAAGTTTCCTCTAAAAATTTCCCCTCATGATTATCAAATAGTATGAATTAGCTTTCTCCCATTTGCCAATGCAGAGAATGAGAAATAAACCGGGATATAAAACAAAAATTACGCTAAGGGTGGCTTTTCGACTGATCATCGATATGAATTCCTATTTTCGTTTTTGAAAATAGGCCGAAAACTGTAAGAAAAAGAAGACGTTAGGCCTAAGTGCCTTGGCCAAAAACATATTTCCCAAACCTTTCTCAATCACATTGAAGATCGGGTCTCTAACCTATCGATAAGGCAAAATTATTGTTGTAATGGTATTTTTTTGTAATTTAAATCTTCATCACCTAATTAATTTTAATTTTGAAACTCCGTTTCTAGTGGATATACATAAACTCGAAATTAAATGAAATATCGTACTTTTTCTTTCCCCTAAAAATATTGTGTAGACCTTCCATCCATGGTTTTACAAACTTGAATAGCCGCCATTTTGAATTTTATAATAAACTCTATTTTAGCCATCAGAGAGAGAAAATTTTAAAAACCTTTTCGTTATTCTCATTTAGTGCCGATAAAGAACATTTGTGTCAAGTTTCATGGCCCAAACTCTTGTAGTTTATTAGAAAATAAGCTATGAAAGCTAAAATTGGCCGCCATATTGAATTTCATAATATACCACATTCAAGCCCCTTGAGAGAAAATATTGCAAAATCCTTTCTTAGTACGCATCTAGAGCCTGTAATGAATATTTGTGCCAAGTTTCATTGTTCTAAATCTTATAGTTTTTGAGAAACTGTGATCAGTCAGTCAGTCAGTCAATGGGTTTTGGCTTACATATATATATAGATTATCTGTTATTCCTTATTTCCCAAGACCGTCGAAAATCTTTACTTTTAATTATCTTTTATACAAATTATTAGCAACGTCATTCTTATAAGTTTCCATTGGCTTTGCCTTTCTATAACTGTAAAAACTTTTGTATAAAATTCACTGTTATTGTTGTGATTTATCTTATACTTACTGAACTGAGTATGGTGTAACTTAAGAGATCCCTATATTTATATTTAGTTCTTTCTAATATTTGGCATTTGAAAAGATGTGGCATTCATCTCAATGCTAGTTATAGTGTAAAGAATCGAGCCTGTTAAAAATTTAATACACATCAACTTGTTCACCTTAGGGGGGTTTTCATTGAATTGCTAATTATGTCAACCTTTATTATGAATGAATCCTCATACATAGCCTACAACTTGCTATACGAAAACTGCCTTACTATTCCTCTTATAATAACTGTGTTTTAGAAGTAAGGTGGTCAAAAGTCAAGTTACAGGTGTAATATAATGATTTTTATTGGAATGAGAAGAATCCTCAAATAATGATTCTGTTAACAATGTAAACTTTATACATCGTATCCTGGATTTCTTTAAGGTTTCTTTCCAAGTTTCTTTTATCATATTTGTTTTTAGAATTCGGTCACATCACTAATATGCGACACAAATAATGTGGTGATTACCAAGGATCGAACTCGAGACTTCATAATGTCTTGTCCTCTTGACACCTGACCAGCTTACTATGCGGAGACGGGCAGGACAAAGGATCCTCACCATTGCCATTGTCGATCGCGTCGTTGGTTCCACCCTGTTAATGTTAACAACCGGAACTGCTACTTTAAATGTCACGGAGTAAAAGGTAAAGTAAATCTTTTTAGTCTGTACGGATGTGTAAACTTAAATGTTCATAATGAGCGCGCCCTTTCCCGTTACAGTCAAAATTAGTTTTAAAGCCCATTAATTTGAATTCATCGATATACTTCATAATTATTAATTACTTGTCATAAAACCATGAAACCATTTACCTAACAATTTTCATACGGTTTCAACTCAGGTTTCAGCTTTCATGTTATTTAATAATAAACAAACGCAAATAAGTAAGACAGTCAATATATAAAAAATAATAGATGTAATGCTTGATGCCGAAAACATTCAGTGAAGTAGAGGTACTTAAAAAAAATTCAAGAACAAAGTTTTAAATAACTGACTCTTAAAGTTTTTGCATTACCCTAGATGTTCGGGCATCGACCTTAACTTTATTCAATATCAACTAACTATTATAAGATTGATATGCACGTCGAGCAAATAATAAAAGCGCAATATGACAAACACAAGTTCAGTAGAGATATCACAGAACATTTTCCTTAAGACATTTTCCTTGAGTTTAAAGTCGATGTTAAGTATTTTCTTAGAAACTCGTCGCATCTCGTTATTTTTAGCTCTTTGATCAGTTTTCCCTGGACGGTTCTCAATTGAGCACAGCTATCACCAAGTTCCCTGGACGCACCGTCGTGACAACCGACGACCAAACACGTTGCTGACGTTAATGATAATACTGAAACCACGAGGGTACCACGAAATCCTGACTATAGCTGCGGTTATGGCCAAGGAACCCTTAGTAATAAAAAAATTAATAAAACACATTTAGGTAATAAAGCAATAAAACATGACGTAAGTAATAAAACTCGTGTAAACACGCTGACCAACATGACACGCGTTAAAATATAATAAACAGTGGTGCCACAGCCACACATACAGCGGTGTAACACTGCAGGGCCGCGTGGGACCGTGGTGTCCGCAGCGACTCTCGCGCCGGCCGGCCATATATCGCAGGGTGCGGTGGTTTACAGGTACAGCGGTGTAACACTGCAGGGCCGCGTGGGACCGTGGTGTCCGCAGCGACTCTCGCGCCGGCCGGCCATATATCGCGGGGTGCGGTGGTTTACACGCTCATAACTACAGCGGCAACACCGTGCTCTGTGTTTTATTGTGTTTAGTGCGCGGTTTTGTCGCAACCTGCAAGTACCCGCTTTTATATACTCGTTAATGTGTGTTTATTTTTATGAAAGTTATTAAAGTTGAGTTTGTTTTTAAATGGTATTTTATGGGAGTATACCTTAATTTATCTTCATATTGTGCCCTTCATTCAGGTTTCATACATGTACCTGAAGCATACACCTTAAACGTACCAAATCAAGCTCAGTAAACGAAATAAATCGTATTTAAAACATTATTTTCAACCTGCACAGAATCGACCGTTTTGTGCTGTGTAAAACTTTTATTTTGTTACCAAATAAATACTGCAATTAAAATTTATTAGTAAGTGGTATTGATCTTATGAGCATTGGAGTAGTCAAGCCTATCCTCATATTATAATTTTTTTTATTATTAGGAAGTTAAACTATTGTCAGTAATTTTAATGTTTAAAGAAATCCTTAATAATAAATCAATAAATCACGTGATAAAGTATCGATGATTTAAAGACAATAAGACGCATATATTACTATAAACTATATTAGTATAAAATAACATTAAATTTAAAAAAATAATCTTCTTAAAATGCTGTACCGTACCCTTTAAGCAGTCCCCCCCGGAAGTAATCTTGTGTATAACAACTGAAAAATTAATTTTATTTCACTGTATTTGTATGGCAAATGTAGGTCTATAACATAAAAGCCTCGGGAATTGTTAAAAACAAAATTGAATAATAATTTGGCTAGTCTTTTGACCACTTTCCAATACAAATCAGTAACTATTTAATGAATTTAAAAGGACTTTGATAAAAAACGTACCAAGAGCGAACGTAAAGGATAGAATATAAATAACAGGGGTAAAGTTTTAGAAACTCTGGCGAAGCAGTCCCTTGCTCCAGGAAACTATATTAATATCTGCCTATTAAGCAGGCTCGATGTTACAACAAGGTTATAATTACGGCATCATAAATTAGAACAAGCCCTCTAGGGTGCCCTAACTCGTCCATAACGTTATGCACGTAGTTTTTAAGTTTCTTAATGTTTGTAGAACTTAAATAACCCTTATAACGTCCAGTGTTCATTTATAATTCATAATGCAGAGAGAAATTCTGTAATCGTAACAAAGGAAGACGTTGGATAGTTGTCTTTAATTCATAAACATTTTAAATATAGATTTTAAAATATTTTTTTACAAAAAACATAGATTTTTAGGCAATAGAGTAGTCCTACTTTTGTTATGCAAATTTGAGGTATGTATATTCGGCTTATGTGACCAAAGAAATTGCATTTTGGAAAAGCGGATTCGTTCTCTGGAAAAGTGATACAGTTGACGAGATTAAGCCCTCCTGAAAAGATCCAATTACAAAGAAACGTCAGAAATTCGTTTATTTGAATCTATTTTGTGTGACGAATTCCCAACAACTTAATTTATACAGGCTGAGTTTTAATGTCTCCACGTAAATTTATAGTCTTCATTTTTTCTTATACTAACCCCCGACCCCCCGACCGCCCTAAACATTATTAGGTTGGGTTTTGGAAATAGTTCTAAATGATGGGTCACAGCAGCATATATAATAAAAAAAAAACATAAAATATAGCGAGTGGCTATATTTTAAGCCACTTTGCTGGTTTAAAAATGACAGATCCAAGTGGTGTCCGCAGATGGCCTCCTAGTCAAAATTAGTATTTAATACCCACAACTTATGGGTAATCGAGAATTGGCTTGCAAAATGAAGTAGTAAGCTGGAGGGTACATTTAAAAATCACCCTACAATTCATTTTTAATGAACACCTAATTTATAAATGTGTTATAGGCTAGAAATACAATTTAAATTTTCTGAGGAATGTAAATTTATGAATGTGCAATCGAAATGTATTTTTTTAAGCGCAACTAACGATTCCTACAAGCTAGTATAATTTTATTTGTCATTCCTAAGCATTTATTATTTAGTTTGGATCTTATTTTTACTTATTTGTTTGGAGCGGTGAGAGAAAAAGTGTAATTCTTAGTTTTAATTATTGTGCACAGTAACGGCTGTGAACCATAAATGTCATTAATCTTTTGATTTTGATTATTACGAAGTGATGGCAAATGTCCGCAAAACTAAAATAAAAACATAAACCTACTATCACCAACAATACATCTTAAACATAGAACTTCATTATTTTTGCAGCACTTTAACTATATCATAATTTAAACATTTACCTTGATATTTCAACACTATCATTTAAATCGTGTATAGTTTCTAAACAACCTATGACCGTCAATCGCTCTCGAATCCTAACATTATTGCTTGCCTAATAAACGTATTATTATTTCAACTAAAAAATACTGAGAAACATGATTTAAAAAGTGAACAACGGGTTTCACATCTGACATGCATGCAGCCGAAGAGCCGGTATGTAGCGTGTTCACATTTCATGTCAGGCCACTAACTAGGACAGCTTTAACGACTTGTCCGCTTCAAACTTGAGACATGTACATCTACACGTGTCGTCCTGCTCGTTAAGTACCTCTGTTGGATTTTCGGCCGGGACAAACTATTTTACACTCTTTATTTAGTAGTTGTAATAAGCAATGAGTCCTGCTTTCACAGTTATAAAAAACATATTGTTCGGGATTGTTATTGTCAAACCCGAATTTGTCAAACTCAATACATCGATGGACATTTGTTTAAAAAAAAACTAAAAATAAAGCTAATTTTTCGTTTGTACGCGCATTATTATGAACTTAGTAAATCAATTCTTTGTGCTTTGGGGCTTATTTCACATCGTTTGAACTTTATCCTTTTTGGTTCATTTGTCGGAATCGTTGTTCAACTCGGATGGCATTAGGATCCAATATAAGATTTTTAACGATTTTTATGTGAACGCCAAACGATATTTTAAAGAGTGCGATATGAAATACTTTTGAGGGAAACTACTGCAACCCCCTGTTTCGGATCAAACTAGTTATTAACTATTACAATTTAAATTTCACTCTTTTAACCCGTATTATTAAAGATGAAACAGCTTTAAACTTCGTAATTATTCGAATAACGGTTTTAATATTATCTATTTAAAGCCTTAGACGATGAAATATCCTAGAAGTCTACAATAAGGGCCATATAATATCCCCAGATGCTATAAAAATATATTCCAAGAGGTTAATTTACAACTAAGTCGTGCGATTATAACTTGCATTTTGTTTATGAACAAAACTTAAACAAATTTTTCACTGAATCCATAGTTGCTTCCGCGTGTTCGTGGTCATTGAAATAATATTTTTAGCCGCGAAGCGTGACTTGAAGCAATGAGGAAAACCCGCCCTGGGTGCTCATATTATGCCACCTCGCAGACTCTTTTTACGAAAGCTTTCTCTTGTTGGCAATAGATTGTGTTAAGAAAATGGTGATGTGGGGCTCGTTTTATGGGCTAGGGAGTGTGACTCAAGTCTAGGGGATGAGGAGACGAAATGAAACTCAGCCACTTTAATCTGTTAGAGGGAGACTTCTACGGACCCGGGGGGAGGGGACGGCTCTTCGCATCATTCCTTCTTACATTGGGCCTCCTTATATAAGTGATATTTTACACTGTGGAATGTATTCACTCAAAACCTCGCAAAATTTATTCCACTGTGGAATGCATTTTGTGATAATTTCTCCATTCTATAAATAAACAACTAGATTACTGTTATTGATGATTAAGCTACTACTAATTTTTAGAGAAACTAATTTAAGAGGCGACGAAAAGAGTGTGTTGTTTAAACAGAGTATTTTATTTGTTTGGTACTTGTTGTATTGTTTTTTATCGTTAATTAATTACTTGTTAATAATTTTTATTAAAAATTTGCGAAACGTTGTTCAAGGTAATCTAATATGGAAATAAAAATTCCTACAGGACTTCATCTTATGTGGTACGATTTATTATTTCACATCCATCCGTTTGGAGTTGGAAGAGTTGGCGTACCTTTAAAGATAACAAGTAGGCTAACATTAATGTAAATTTTCATCACTAAAAATATTGCGTGTCGTTTTTTGATTCCTAATCCTATTATTCGTTAAACACTATGAAGAAACCGAAATACTCAATATTTATTTTAATAGTCCCTGGTAAAATCAATATTATCACGCATAGGGTAAGAAAGTAATAACTTAACTCCCGGCGGGAGACAAATGTTTATTTTAGTCACTTTTTACAAGGAGTGTAAAGCGACAAACCAGAGCAAGTAGGGGAAAAACTAACAACTTAAATTTTGTTTAATAAATGCATTATTTTAGTACCGAACATTTGGTTTTGTTGCCTAACTTTTAAAGTTGGTTATTGAAAAATATTAGTTCAATTTGACTGAAATTGATTTCTTTGATTTCCATATGCTTGTGTAGCGTGGGCATATGTCTCGTAAAAATATTATAAATATATATGTCAGGAGTTCTCAAAGTGTCATTTATTGTCCGACCTTCCTGAAAGCTGACATTACAAGTAGTGAAAGAGCATGATACGTTCAGGACATGTGACCTATTCGTCATTTATTTCCTCTTTGAAAAACAGGCGACATTACCAATTCGGCTAAATACATCGTTGTAATATTTCTTTGCACTTCTTAGAAAACACACGCTGGAAATCCTTTAAATAACGCGCATTAAGAGACCTTTGTGGACCTTTGTAATCTTAACTCAAAACATTTTGTTATCTTTTCATGTTAATTACAATTTAGAAATTAATTAAATTTCGTGGAACCAACTGACATGCCTGCCCCCGTGGGTAAGCTGTCCCTTGCCTCACTGACCGGTGTGTGTTCACTCCTTGTGAACAATCAATATATTATGGGCTGCTTTACGACTTGTCCGCTCAAATTGAAACAATTACATCTTCTTTTTTGTTGGAATTGTGGATATTTTGTAAATAGTAAAATTCTTTTAGTGATTTATAAATTTTGTGCACTCTTTCAGTTAATCTTCGAGATTACTAAGAAGTTTTTTTAGACTTAAGTCGTATTTTAAATTCAGGTTCGTTTATAAAATATTTTACCAAAAACCATTTTGATTCCATAAATTAATTAAAATTTAATTTACTCTGTTGGGTTCAATCTTAATACCATAAATGGATAATGTTGGCTATGCTGCCTATGCGCCTCAACACATGCTAGAAAACACTATCATTGATTGGCGTTTATTTGTTTCAGGTTGGAGTTCCTCATATATTTGAAAGGTAACTACACTCAATCATTAAAGTTTATAGAAGTTAACTCATTCTAAGTAATGTAGAATTTAACTCATATAAGAAAAATTTGATATGATATAAACATACAACAAGAAGAGTAACCAGTTTTAAAATGTTTTCTGAGGTTAAAAAAACAAAAAACAAACTATTACTTTAATGATTGATCAAAGTAAAATTTATTGCCAAAAAATTTCCTTGAATGAAGTTTGTTGTTTATAAATCTATAGAGTCAGTCTTCATGTGGATAAATTTGGCGAATGACAAAGTCTATATACTTTCTATTATTAGTAAAGAATCAACATAGTTAGAACTGTAAAACAAATATAAAAAACTATTGATTCCTTTGTTTAGTTGCGAAAATAAAAGACACGAAATCATTGTGTTTTTATTATTTGTCGTAAAGTTCCCATGTACAAAGTGAACCATTTGAACATTCAGAAATAAAGGTTAACTGAAAAGGTTTTGGAAGACGAAACAGAAACCTTCTGTAACGTTTCATCGGGGATTTGATGTGATTTCAGAGCAGCAATTGTAAATATTTAATTACGAACTTTGCCCTTTCCGAAGCATGTGAACCTCTCTGTGTGCCACAATATGTGACGATTCTGGTCTCTCAAAATTTAATAAAATTGTCATCTGCCATGGGTCATATCTTAAACCGCACATATCACTAAAAATGTATTGTTAGAGAACAATATTTTTATACGATAGGCAAGATATGAATTAGGTATAACAAATATATGCAACGTTCTACTGGCTATTGTATTTTTCTTGAACTCTGCGAGGATACCCACTTTGCCTAACGATTTTCTTTAGAGAAAAAAATATATTTATCACAAGATAAAAAATATAAAGTAGCTGTGAAGGGAAGAGAGCTCGATACCCCTCGCAAGTGTTTTGCCAGATAACAGAGTTTAAGGGTTTATTTTTAAAGGTATTTTTTCAAGAGACATTTGAACACTATTCGTATTTCTATTAGACATAATTACGGTACATTCATGTTCGTTGTAGTTTTGCTTTAGGGTCGCTTGTTTTAAACCGATTCTTAAGTATAAAATAACACTTTTCTGGTAAATGTTTGCTTCTATATACGCAAGAGTTGAAATATTGTGAATGCTTTTAGCCTCAATAACATAACATAAAACAATAACATAAAACCTTCCTAATGCAAAATCTGATCTTTTCTAGTAACCAAGCTTTCAAATCATCCTTTTGCCATAAGTATTTTATTCACATTCGCTTTAAAATACGTTTATATAGCAAAGCGTCTTAGTGATATAGTATAGCAATGGGACGAAACCATCAAACTTTATTCCTGTGCTAGAAAGCATTACATGTAAAACTTAGAATGTTGCCATATCTAAAGAAACTAATAGTGCATAATTTATAGTTAAAAAAAATAATACAATGATAATAAACCATATTTTAATGTGTAATGTGTGTAAGATTTGACAAAAATCCAGATCAAGGCCAAGCAACGATGATAATCGTGTTCATTTCCTCATGTCCATGTTCAGTTTCTCTTGGTTTTTTTTTCAACAAACACATTTACTCCCTGTTTCTTTGTGACTGTCTAGATCTCCCCTCTCGCCAGTCAAGATGTATTATATATCATGGCAAATGCATGTGGAGCGGTGCCAGGGGGATGCTGGGAAGGGGGGGATGTCGGGAGGGGGATAACCCTCGGGATGAAGGCTCCTTGCTTGGTTTAATCTTAATCTCAATCCCTAAGGAGGGCATTCATCAGGGCTGGGCCATTGGCATTTGTGACTTTCATGTATAACTATGAATATTAACGTTACGAGCCAGGCCTCAATGAATTTTGGAAAAAAAAGATAATTTTTTGTGGATGACTTATGTACCGCCGGGTGATTTGTTCATACTATAAATAAAATATTTTATAACTGTTTTCAGTAATGAGAGTAATCTATCGTGACCTTTTGCTGTCAATATCAAATATCGACATTCATGTAGGTTTCTGTGTTTCTGGGAATAACATATGCATAATAAATTGAACTTACTTAAGCATTTTAATTGGGGGACTTAAAACATTACTTGCCGTCAAGTCCGCGTTGAAGTTTCGTGTGACAATTGTCATTTACCGAAAAACTGTTATTACTAAATGTCCTCATTTTTAATGGGAAATTATTTTAGGCCTACGCGAATGATTTGTGAAAGAGGTGGTTGCAGTTATAAACATCAGTGAAATTCTTTACACGTTCAAAATGTTTATATAAGTTTATGCGTTGAACTCTTGAATGCATTATTTTAACTGAGTTCCCTACTTAAAATATTGATCATGTTTTGTATAATTTTTATACTGCTACGAATGCAGAAGGTTACTTAAACATTGAGATGTTCTTTCTACGTCTCGACGCGCCACCCCTATTATTAAATTATTCTATCGGCATATCCTTGAGATTTCAGATTTGTCATTTACATCGCCGAGACGCCCCGCGCTGCACGTAGTACATTTGTCGCCCCAGACGACCCCCGGTGTAGCCCCTCCTCTGCAGCGAGGAATTCACAAATTAACCACCATTTCCACCTCCCAACACGCACCCTACATTTTTCACCCAGACAATTTCCATTTATTCGCTAGTTTTATTGTGCAGCGAATCGCTGTTCAAGTAGTTTATGGCACTGTGTGCATTTCAGAGTAGCATTAATTAGTTTGAAATCGTATTCGTTGTTTAGATTTCAAATATGTATTAACTATAATAATGTGGATTACTGTGCGAGTTTTACTTTCTTCATTATTCTTGATTTAAAGTATATTCTTGTCAAAACTCCAAAAGAGGAATGAGTTTGGAAAACGTTTATTAAATCAAATCTTGAAGTAGCTATCGCGATTTTTAAATTAGTTTACTAATCTAAAAGGAATAATTATATTTTTCTAATTTTTCACCCACCGTGTACATATCATATAGTTGATTTTACCTTTTGTAGACGAGAAAATTCGCCTTATATAAGCGTGTAAATAAGAGTCCATTCCAGAAAGGGGAGTTTTGATACATTCAAAGTGTTTCAGTCTCGCACCGTGACACAAAGGACTTTTATCCAAAAGATTCGATAAAACAGTTGACGCCGTTACAAAACATTGTTTCGAACTCTCTTTATTGTACGAGTTGAAACAAAGGCTCTGTCAATATTAAGTTAAATTGATCTCAGTAACAATAAATATTAGGATCTATAATTTAATTTTTGAGTGATTATCTAATTCACAACCATTTACATCATCATTTACATCATTTGCTTGTTAACAACCTCAAGTAGTCAATTTAGGAAAATAAATAATAATATTAATTAAGTTATTTATGACTTTTATGACTGGTCCCTTTCTTTCTCATCAAAGACAATAAACAAACAAACGTTTTGAATCGCATGTTATATCTGAAATTTTCCCTTAATTTTCCCTTAACTATCTAATTTTCCCTTAGCTACCATATTATTTCCAATTATAAATGATACCTGAACTTAAACCTCAAAGAACGCATTGGTAATAAATGTGGTAAGATGCTTCTTTAGTCTTGAATGCAAACTGATACACATGACATTTATTCTCATCACATTTGCCATGAGGCAAAACTAACTTTTCCTCAAATCCGCTAGTTCATTTAGTGTCTTTTGAATTAGTGACCTTTGCCTTATTAAATAAATATTTCATTATATACAAAAACAATTAATATAAATATTTCTTAGTTTCGTTATGGTATGAGTCTTTTTTCCATACCTTCTCATGTATTCACTCTGGAATAACACAGATGATGTACTCTTAACATAACTTTCTGAAAAGGAGAACGGGCACATCAACTGTCCTAGAGAGACATACAAGTTAGCAAACGTTTTTTAATTTTTCCGTATAACTTTTTTTGTAGACTGAAATGCAAAAGAATAAAAAATTGAGACTGATATGTCAGATGATGAGAGTATTTTATTCACCAAAATCAAAACTTTCCCTGACGAAGCGAAGCCACGTGTGTAAAACTCCTCCAGTGATGACAATAAAGCCGGTGAACTCCGCAGTCATCATGTGCCCTTCCCCTGATCCCTTGAATCTCGGGCCAATTTGGAGAATATTCATGCAATAAGGAACCATATGCTCCAAGCTACGTCAAGATAATAGACAACAATTATCTTTATTAAACAATTTAGGTAATTTTAAAGTATAATAGGGTTTTGTTTCCCCTTCTTTAATTTATTACTGTATTAAGTCTATATTAGTTTATTTTAATCATTTTATTTTATTTTATGTACTACTTTATTGTATGCATTTTATGTATTCGAATTGTAAATTTAAATAATCAATCAATACAACTCTATTTCAAAACGTAATTTTTTCATTCATGTACAATTTATACATAAATGTGGTAAAATCATATTCTAAAAGCAACTCTCAATATTTACAAACATATTAAATTATTTCTGAATTATTAATTCATAACTAAATTTAAACTATAATGTTACACAAATTATATTTCTCATGTACTTTTAGTTTTATTAGGTGATTTTTTGGAAATAAATTTATTTATGTACAATATCATCTAGTTGAAATCTTGTCAAAATGTTTATGTTATTTGATACGAAGCTGTTTTAAAGTATTAAATAATAAATTCTAAATTATGATTTTTTATATTAATAAGATATTATAATAATAGCTTAGCGAACATCAAAATGGCCATAATGCCCTCCATTCCCTGTATCTGTAGAAATCTCATCATATAAGATGTAAATAAGCATTTAATGATCATATTACTCGTAAAGCATTCTTTCTTATACCACCTTTATATCCAAATCAAAAAAACTAATTTCCCAAGTACACAAAACCAAGCTAGTATAAATTTAATAGTTCAGAAAGTTAAATTATTACATAAATTGACTTTCCATTAAACTCTGAGTGCGGCACTCCAATATCTGGTATGTTGACCCTAGTCCAGTGTAGGTTATTAATCGCTATGCGGTCATCGGCATATCTCCCCCCCCCCCTCCGTCCACTGTTCATCTCGGAATCAGGCCTAGCCGCAGCTTATCGTCAAATTAGATTCCTTATCCTATACTATATTTCAGTTGGTTCGTCAAATGTTTTATTCCTTGATAGAAGATAGTTCTAGATAAATACTGGTATGATAAAATGTTTGAATTTAAATGCCACCCAAATCTTATTGCTTTATTTATCACTCTTATTTAAAAAAAAAATGCATATGAAGTTAAAGACACGAAGTGTTTATAAAGTTTGATTGCAAACTTTGGGAACTGATTGCACTTACAAAAACAGTTCCGTAAAAATACGTCCATAAAAAGTCGCTTTTCCTTCAGGCTTTCTGTGTAAATGTTATACATAATTTCTCTCGAAGTCGCTCGAGGTATCAACTTCAAACTTGGAATGCACTTAATAAGGACCGATAAGACATATTTTTGCGTGAGATACAGGTTCTTCTTTGGCCCATTTAATATTGGAGATAGTTTTTTTTAAAGCCTAACACAAAAAAAACTAGAAACCATAAAACTATAAGAAATGTTTAAGTTGTGATGAAGATGCGCCGATTTAAATTCTTCATAGTGATGTATAGTTGTATGTAGTTATGTATTAGGGTTCAACTCAAATAACTAATAAAGTGTTTAATTTTAAAGTTACTACGTGGAAAAATACTAAAAATGTCTTTAAATTTGAAATAGTGGCAACCTAAAATTAAGCATTCGTCAATAATTTTTGTTATAACCCAAATAAAATGATAAGTTACTTTATTCCAAATTAAATTCTAATTTTTTACCATCAAAATTGTTATTAAATTTGTAGTATTTGTAATATCAAGGTTTGAAAACTAAAAATTTCAGACTTTTTGAAATAGTACAAGAAAATCAATGTTACTCAACGATAATGTGCTTTTAGTCCGTACTTACTTTTATAAACACTCTCTACACAAATTTAACAAAATGGAAACTACATTTGCCCAAGATTATCCCGGAACATTCGTGAAGCAATTCACTTTTTATATCAATTTACATCAGAACATGATATTTTTATTGGCAACTATTACATAGTTTAATTTTTAAATGTTTTATTTTTACAGAAATAAGCTGATTGAACCCTGCTTGAAGGCAATTCTAGTTGCACGAAACTTACACAAACATTAATTAGCTATCAGCAACATTATTATAGGACATCGGATTACCGTGCAGCTACCCAATAACTAAATCATCTTAAACTGAAATTAAATTTAACGAAGTCCCAAACAATAACACTCCCTCAAAAATGTTCTGGTAAAGGCGAGTTGTAAATTAAATTTAAATTAAATTTATTATCAAATGTATACATTTTTTTAAGAGAGAGTAGACATATAAATTTATATATCATTGTGTGAGCAGTTAAGGTGCACTGCACTTTTTATACAATTTTTATAAACATACTTGTACATGACAGCACCGCACCTGCAAAATAGCTTTTTCATAATTTCGTTTAGAAAGAAGCCATTTTCGATGACAAGCTGATGTCAAAAAAATTCATCGTTTCCTAACCTCTAATTTACAGAAAAGGAAAAATGATCAGCTGATTTTTTAAGCTACAATGGCAATTTGTGATCATGCCGTAACCTTGAGGGTGCACAATAAGCAAAATAAGCTCAGTGCATGTCCATGGAAACTTCTAAGCATGGCCCTCATCTAGGAAAAAATCTATCGCTCCCAACTATTTTCAATTTGTTCGCTACGAGCGCTGCTCCAAAATAAACTACTAAGATTAAAGGAGTAGTTTTACTTAATTAAAAAAGGTCTTAAAAGATTCAGTGATTTAATGGCTTTAATTTGAAATATTGTCCATTTAAACAAAACCAGTCGGAGATGAGTTACAAAGCAACATTGAACATAAAATTTATATTTTTTAAAATTTATGTTTACTTAAAGGTTTATATCTCAGGCTCTAGGTAAGTCTAAATATTATGGTTGGTCTTAAAACACTCATCTGATCTTTGGCTTTCATTTAAGCCATTTTCAACTTAAAAACCATTTTGTAAAAAGGGTTATGACTGTTTAAAGATCATACGATCTTCAGAATTTAACTATTTTTGTCTTGTTTCTCTTATATCCCCGGTTCTAATCACATTATAAAGTTTGTTTTGGTCTTAAAAATGCAGTAATTTAATGGCTTCAATTGTAAATATTAATCATATAACTAAGATCAGTCTGAGATGAGTTACAAAGCAACATTGAACATAAGATTTAGATTTTTCAAAAATTATTTTTACTTGAACATTTATATCTCAGGTTCTAAGTAAGTCTCAATATTACTTTTAGTCTTAAAACACTCATCTAATCTTTGGCTTTCATTTGAGCCACTGATGACGTTAATCCGACTTTGGGAAAAAGAGCTAAGCGTATTCAAAGATCATATGACCTTCCAAATTGAAATATTTTTGTTTTGATTTTCTGATACCTCCCGTTCTAATCACAATTTTTAAGTTCGTTTTGGTCTAAAATGAAAGACAAAGATCAGATAAGTGTTTTAAGACCGAACACAATGTTTAGATTTGCTTAGAACCTGACCTATAAATCTTTAAGTAAAAAATAAATTTTGAAAAATCGACATTTTATGTTAAATATTGCTTCGTAACTCACCTCCCACTGGTTATATTTGAATAATTAATATTTCAAATTGAAGCCATTAAATCACTGAGTCTCTTAAGACCAAAAAAACTTTATAATGCGATTCGAACCGGAGATATAAGAAAAACGAAACAAAAAAGTAGTTTAATTTAGAAACGCCCATAAGAAATGTTTGGGGAAGAATTTTCATTTGAGTATATCTCGAGAACAAAACAATATTTTCAAAAACGGATTGTGGCATTGTAATCAGCGTGGAAATCTAGTCTGTAATGATGTGTCACAACACCACATTCACATTTAAAAAAATTAACTTGTATCCAATATGGCGGATCCAAGATGGCGGCTGAAAATTTATAACCAATCAAAATAAAGTATTTACCACCCAGCAACTATTGGTGGTGGTTTGAAATCAATACCTTTGGAAATATTTGTTTGGATACCACAAATACATATTTTTTCATTATCTGTTTCTCTATTTTCGACCCTTTGAACTTTGACCTTCGATATTAAAAATTGCTCAAGGATGCCAGTCTGGCATCCGCCATATTCTTGTTCAGTACATAAAATAGTACTAGAATCAGTCATAAAATTTGAGTCGGACCCTACTTCAAGGTGTCATGGCTTGGCGACTGGACTATTAGCACCCTTTTTACATTAAACAACTTACACCTCTTTTAACATCAGTTCCCATATTTAAACCACACTTTTAACATCACCGCAAAACGTCACAAAACATTTCACCGTAATTGTGTTTACATGGGTGAAGCCAAACGAGACAAGAGCGGAAAGGCGAACCGCTATGGGTGCCTTTAATTGGTCGTCATAGTGTGTTGGGAGCACAATGGGGTTGTTTCGGGGGGAGAGGAAAGGGTTGGGGGCTGAAACACGCGTCCATCGCCACAACGCCGCACAATGATCCTCCATTGTCAATCTGTCAGGCTGGCACATTATAGCAATCCATGAAGATGGATCGCCCCGCCACACAATGCCCAGACCTCCTCCGTTAATCCGGCGTTGATAACGTTGCTTTGGCTTTGATTATCTTTAATTTAATCCCTCGGATTTATGGATCCTTAGAAGGTTGTTGGGATATAATATATTTTTTCTGTAAAAAAATTCTAGCTGCAGCCTACAGGCGGAGACACGTCTGAGAGTAGCCAGTAGTGGGAAATAGAACTAAAAAATTGTTTGATGAACATGTTTTTTGGCTGAGTTAACTTCGAATGTTTCATCGATGTCAAAATGCGTTGCATAATAAATTAACTTAAACCCTTCTTTCAATAAAATAAGAGGAAACCAGGCTTCACCAAACAGGTTCTACAGTAAATCCCGATATCCGGCTTTAAGTCCAATGGAGTCTATAAGTATTATATCGTATTTCTTGAGAAGTTTAGAAAATGGACTAATCTTTTTGACTACTTAACCAGATCCTTCTCTAGCAACACAACCGTTACGTCGGCGTTTAATCTTTCATCCGTGTAGTTCGTTAAAACTTAAAGAGAGTAGTCAGATTTTCAATCCAGCGCAGAACGAGAAACAATACTTTTTGAAAATATTCACATCAGATTGAAAGAGCTACAATTATAGTGTGATAAATTTGATCGCGTCAGAACGTAATTTTACTTTGATGGCAAAGTTGCTTCTGTTCGCTTCTTCGCCATTGGATCTGACATGTCTCAAACTCGATTTCCTGCAATTAGAACACGAGCACTCAAACAAAGTGCTTTGAAGATTGTTGCGGGTATCTTGAAACTTGTAGGTCAGTTGAATTACTCTAACAAAACTATATTCTATTTTAGGTGTTGGATTCACATTTCCAGAGTGATTTTGTAGTAGTTATATTTTACAATTTATCTAGGAATAACCTTTAATTAATTTTTTCGTGGAGGTATCTGACTATTTTACATTTTATGTTCATTGTTTTCCATTAATGTTTAAATTTCTTGTATTTGAAATAAAATTAGCAGAAAATACTTCATTTCTTCAACCCAAAAATTTGGGTTTTTTCCGTGGTCTGGTTTGCCGAATTCCTTTTTACCTTCTAAAGGTTACATGGGCTTTTTCACAGGTGTTTTTAGAGGCTTTGAAAATAAAATCCAATATATATTGGATTATATTGAATATAACTAAAGTTAGAACCTATTCAAAAATTGTTTACGTGTACTATTCAGTAAATCGTTATATTGTTTGAAGTCTAGTTCAACGCTCAAAAAAACTACAAAAACTACGCGGTTACATTAATTTGCCAAAACCGTCTCCAAAATTTACACCGGACAAATTAACCTCCTCGCCCATGGGTGTTTGCAGTTGTGTTATAACTTGCAGCGAAATGTTTGGAGTACAATTATCGTGAAACAGTCTGTAAACAGTTCGGTCTTAATCAACGGAACAGCTTCGGAACTTCCAAGTTGAACAGGACAGAGTTGCTGTGGAAACAAATCGATGGGATTAGTGCAGCAATTGCTTCATTATCTAGTTTGATGAACTTTCCGGGCTAATTTGCGTTGTGTCGGGTCGTGTGCAGTTCATGGGTTGCATTGGTTGGTGAAGTGAGATTCTTTCCTTCAATTGCGTTTCGGTATTTTACATATTATCTGTGGTTTATGTAATTCAAAACTTTGATTACTATGGAAAACCTTTTCACTCTGTACTTTTTAAATCTACTGCTACCTTTTCAACCCCCATCCATGTAGTTTATGAATGAATGAAATAAAATGCACAGTAAATGTTTTAAATGAAAATTTTATATCTTATTAATGGTAGCCTTTATTTAAGACTTATGCGCACAACTACATTGTAATAAACGCACATTTTTCAATCACACAAACATTGTGCCGCTTAAAGCAGTTATTATATCATCAGTTGTTGATTTTCCTTCAATTTGAACTTAATACTCTTGATTTTATAACTTTTTTTAAAGAAAACAAAATTGAATAAATCGCGATTTACATCATTAAATTACTTCCTTAAGGAAACAAGAACTCAGAACCTCAATTTCAGAAATACAGAGAAATATAGTCAACTATATGGATGCTACAATAAAAGGTAGTTGTTTACAAATTACAGGTATTTGTACGTTTCAACTACGCTTTACGTTAAAAAATCTCCACCTTCCATAACCCTGATCGCTTTCGAAGAAGTAGCATTAGAATTTATATTTTAATCAGCTAATAAAAACTATCTTCAGTCATAAATTTCTTCAGACATAAATTGCTAATACTGGTGTTTTATGAAAAAATCAGTAACTACTTTACCTTCTCGTATGATGGAGAGATTTCAATTTTATCCCGGAATCACCAAGATGTCGACGACTGCGTCTGGACTACGACCCCGCATACCTCGCGATCATGCGGGCGGTTGCGACAGGTGGATTTTCGACATAAATCCTTCTCGTTTTATGTACCACCAGTTCCTCCTTCTCTTAAAAGTCTTGAGGCTTGCATATCCCCCATAAGAGACCATTTATGGGGTAAAGGGTTAGTACCTACACGAGAAAAGGTGTTTAAGAGGCCTTTGTTAGAGGCTGTTTTATGATAATGGCTAAGAAGGGTTTCTTGTTAATGTATTACCATTATGAAGATTCTTAAGTATCGTTTCTGTGGTTTATCCTGTTGTATTGGCGATTTTCCCATGCAACTGTTCTTGCGGCGGCGGCGGCGCGGCGGTTGCTTAAGCACAGGAGAAGAGAAACCTTTTTTTAAAGGTATACTTAACCTGGACGTATATATTTGACATATAATTGACAGACGTTTTCTATCTAGTTTAAAATCTACCTGGAAAGATTGCTCAATCATAAAACAACCTTTTGATCGTGACCTTAAATTTATTTTTGAACCAAACGTGTATACTTGCTCTCTTTCTTTTTTCATTGAGACTTTATAAACAAGGTAGTTTCACATAGCTCAAATAGTTTCAGGTTTTCTATGATTTTAAGATTTGTTTGTATTTTATCATTTTTGCTTATTTTTACATCAGCAGACTTTTATGAATATGTTTGAAATCAGAACAATGCCTATTCATACTAGCTTGTTATTCATACTCCTACCGAAGGATTATTTTCACACTTAAATGTTCCTACTAAACCATAAAAAAATTATATATCAATATAAATAAACTTAACTTTAATAGATACGAGCATTTCATCTCAGCTTTCTAATAGACATAAACACGAGACATTTGTTCCGTTGTTCTAATGTGAATCCTCTTATGAATATGAATCCGAGCTCGATGTACTGGAGACAACCATAAAGCGAGAAATCTCTCTACGGGAAATTGGAACTGCCGCGGAAAACCGTTTTCCCACTCTGATCCAGCGAATACGTTTATCCCCCTAACCCCCTACCTACCTTTACTGTGTGTGGGTATCAACCTTTACCTTTTTGTGTTGTAAGAAGAGTCCAGTTTTTTCTTCTTTCCTTTCTTCAATACATACATTGTCACAGTCAAAAAAGAAATAAATTTATAAAAGGATTCATTGGAGGTGATTCGGTAGTGTTTTCTTAATGTTCTGATTTGTAAAAGTAGTTTGCTTAAAGAATGTGATTCCATAACACATGGAGGAGAAAACGCACCACCTATTATATGTTATTCATGAGTCGTCTTATATAATATTACATGAATAATATTATTATTTTTCATATTTATTCCTTTCAAATTTCAGAGAGGTGCATTAGCACTGTACTCTGACATGTGCTATAGTTTTGATAACATAGCTAAATAAATTCACTTTTAATTTTTCTTTTATAGGAAGATTGAATTATAACACAATTATAAAGCTTGGTTTTCCTGATGATTTCCCACTAATTTCCTTGTGTTGGGTTGAAGGAAGGGCTGAGGGGTTGGTGATATTGAGGGTGGGGGCTGGACGGGAATACCTTAGATACAAACGAACGTTTCTCCGTTCAAATATTTGGACTGGTATGTTCATTAGTATTAATGGCGAGCGTCTGCTCCACTATTGACTCTCCCAGCAGGTTCCGCGCCCATTTCACACTCACTAATGTAATTACTGAATTTATAACTCTAATGTATTATGTTCTCCACTTTATGCATATATAGTTTGTTTATGTTTGCATTTTTGTAATATCTTAGTTGTTTATCTTGGAGAATGGTTGTCGGGAATTATTTTAGCCGGGTAGTAATACGTAATTGGAGATGATATTTAAGTGATGTAATGTGATTTAGTCTTCATGCTAGTAGGTATTTTACGGCATGTTGTTAATTTAACTGCACAATTCGAACGAAGCTGTAGAAAACCTTTCTACTTAAGACTTCACAGCTATTATAAACAAGGTAACTTTATCAGGAATTTAAATTTGGATGTATTGTTTGGATAATTTATTTACGTGAACCATGTGAGATTTCTAATCATATACCATTCTACGATAAACGGCTAATAGACTTGCATTCAACCAAAACATACATAAGTTTAATTATGCTAGAGGCAAAGAAATTAAATGATAACCTTTACCTTTGTCAAACTGCTACGGGTTTGATTTAAATATGGCTTTGGAACAAAAAATCTGAAGTATTCTAAGTGAGTTCAAAGTTTGACCAATCGTACAAGAACACATTCGCTGTTACAAATGACTTAGTAATTATGGACAGATAATGAAAGAATAATCAAAAAAAATATTTTTGTCTGTTAGGCATGTATAATACATACCCCGTCAAGGATAAGAAAAACCTTGTTTGCTAAAAATAAACTGAAACAGAATCTTACTTATAAACAAATATAATTTCAGTATAACGCAAAACTAAATTTAAATATTTATTGTACAAAGTAAATGTGAAATTTTTCACATAAACAGTGTGTACAAAACATTATCCAGCTTAGCTTTTACCAGTGCTTTGTAAAAAAATGAAATCATGCAAAGATTAAACGTTGCAATTGGTTGTTAGTATTGACGTATAATTTGTCTGGATTTGCTCTTTGGCACATTAAACACATGACATTATCATATAAAAATAAAAAAAAACTCAATCAATAAGAGGAAATAAATAATGTTGTAAAATAATTAGTAAAACAAGAAGAATATCGTTCCAGAATTTAATCCAGAACTTGAAATGATCTGTACAGAGATTATATTAAATTTGAAGTAGAACGAAAAGCAAACCTTTCTGCAAGAATATTAAATAATTCACGTTTGATCATAAGAGGGAATATAATGTCTGATGTTATGAATGTAAAACAAACACTAAAATGTACATAGTATCAACAATCCAGTAAGAGGATTACTTGAGACAATGCTTTGTTCACTCTATTTCATTACTCGAAAATTACATCGTCTGCCATATTAACGAAATGAATTATTTTATAAATGTTGAAGTTATGAGGAAACAAATAGTTATTCTACCATTATTTTATTCATAAAAATATATTACTATTGTTTTTTTAACTAAAAATGTTTCTTAGTTAGAGTTAACTGTTGGTTTACAGTTAAAAAGTTTCTCAATGGATAAAAATGTATTCCCTAAATATTACGGTTGTTTTCTGTGAACTCGTAAAAACTTGTTGTCGTGTTGCCGTGCTAAATTTTGAAATGCTATAAATCATAATACAGTACCATTAATTCGCAATCTTTACAAGAACTTAAACTTTTCCGTACCACAATATGTAATAAATCTTATTTGTTTACGACTTTCATGAACTAACTTTACTAAATCAAATTTGTCTTTAAACCTGAAAGAAATAATCATCTAAAGCCAAATGTCCTTGACACTATCACACGAAGTAACCAGCAGTTTATATTGAAAAATCACATTTTCTATCAAATAATATTATCATGTATATTTAAAATTAATTGATATAAGTACCTCAATTTCTTTTCCAAAAGAATAATATCGAATTGATACTAGGGGTTTCTGCAGTTTGGACAAATTTATGACATCCAAAGAATATAATCGCACCGTGAAAATTTTTATTTACAACCACGTATCACCTGTAATACGTTTTCGTCCCAAATACAGTCAATGTAAATGAAAAAGAGAAGGTTCAAAAACAAAGAAGCCAACTTTTTTATATGAAATTGAACAGACACATTCAAATTCAAATGTATCCACAAGAAGAGACAAAGGAGAGTAATTGTCTCGAGTGGGGGAGGGAGAGGGAGGAGGGATGGAGACAGCGTGAGAACTAAGGCGACATCTACACCTCGACTTGCCAATTTGACTGACATGCCGGCTCATTGCCTGAGCCCGGGATGACGGCAAAACCTGTAACCTGTACCCGTCTATCGAAACTAGTCCCTCTTCCGCCGTCCCGCCTGGCAACGTGACTTATCTCCTCCCCAGCTTTTTGCAAGGCCTGTGTAGTTTTTGTTTCTTTTGCAATATTTTTACCGTGGAATTTAACTATTTTTAATTTATATTTTACTTTAAATGTTTCATTTTTTAACTGCTTGTTCCTTTTGAGAGCCTTTTTTAAGCTAATAAATTGAAGTTTTATTTCCAAAAGGGTATTAATAAAAAAATACATGTTTAAGATAGATGAAAAAATGAGTAATTTTGAAATTTGAGAGGTTACAGGATTTATTAATTCAAAGCATATTATTTTACACTTTGATAATTGGCAACAAAACTTCTTTATTTCGAAAATACTTCTTTAGTTTTGATAGAACGTATAACAATTAAAAAAGCGGCATAATAACATGCGCAAGGACATAACGTCATAAAAACTTTAATGTTCCCTCATTTGCACACGGGGCAAAATTTAAGTTCGGTCCGCTTGGAGCGCATTGCCGAGAATCTTTTGAAAACTGTGAATTCGTGGCTCTTAACTATGTCACATCAAACTAAAATTCAAGATTTTTGGCACTTAGCCTATGTCAGTCATTTTGAAAATGCATGCTTCCAAGTGTGACCAAGAGGCCAATGGTTCGATTCCAGAGATATGTAAAGATCATATTACTGTAGAAATTTATAAATATCCCAACATTCGTTTACAATATTAAATGGCAAATTTGAGGTTTTCTTTTACAAATGAAGACTATGTGTTCAACAATTAAGTGAAAAATATTAATAATATTAATATTGATTACAATCTGGTATTGTGAACTTGTCGTTAGTGACTATTCGCACAGTAACTTGTCGTTAGTCACTATTCGCACCGGGCCGTAAGTTAGTCGTAGTTAGTAAGTCGGGCCGTAACAAAAGCCTTCACTGGTTCCACCCTGTGTTGTCAATTTGGGGTGTTTTTTTCCGGCATACTTATTTTTACAGTCGCCAGTATATAAGGGCCTCTTCCTCGTCAAATCGTTAAAAACAACTAAATCACATTCCCTTTATGTTGAAAAGGAAAAAGGAATTACCTTAAAATGAATTTGTCATGCCGATCTAGAATAGAAATCTATAAAAATTCATCTTTCAAACAAGAATCATTAGAGGAATGCCCTCTCGAATTTAAACAGCTTTAGGGTTAAAGTAGGCAAACTAAACGAAACTAAACGACCGATTGATAATTTTCTAAATTTACGCTTCTAAATAATTTTTACTTTGCTCTCCAGATTATAGAAAGCATTTGAACATGTTCGCTTATCATTCCCACCCAACTAAGAATTGTTTGAAAAAGAAGACATGCTCTAATGTGTGTTCACGGTGTACTTTATCGCAATACCGTGATATACGGTTAATGGCTCGTGTATCTGTCCGATTTATTGTAGAGTCCAAGCCGTTATTTAAATTTATTCGCATATTACCATACATCTGTTGATATCTGAAAAGATAGCTTGATTTTCCAGTGCAGGAGCAAGTATTTTTTATAACTCATCAGGGAGTGCGTACAAAATTATTAGTCACCTAAAAACTAATTCACATGCAGTTTCTACAAATGGTATTTTTTGAGTTTAAAGTATTACGACGGACCGTTCTTTTATCTAAAATACTTTATTATTATTGATATGTCATTAACAAATTTTTCCTAAAACATTTTTGAGACACCTTAACTTTCAAATGTGTAGTTTAAAATTGAAAATTTTAACAATTGTTTGAAATCTGGAAGAATTTACAAGAATGTAAGTTTCTTATTTTTTCCGAGTTATTTATAATTGGGTTGATTTACTACTAACTCGACACAAGACAAAAACAATAATTACATTTTGAAGACAAGCTCTACATGAGGGAAAATCTTGTAAGACATGCTGTAATGTGTGTTCACGGTGTACGTTAGTGATATACGGATAATGGCTTGTATAGCTGTCCGATATATGGTGGTGTCCAAGACGTTAATTAAATTTATTCGTTTATTACCTTGCATCTGGTGACAAATAAAATTATTTCTTGATTTTCCAGTATATTAACTATGATATTGTTTCCCTCCCATAAAAATGTAAATGCGATAATTTTTGAAAATCGGATTTCCTAGAAGTTTTAATAATTGTTATAATTGTTAAAACTTATAACAACAACCTAACAACAACTTATTATTGTTGTTGTTAATTGTTATTATTGTTGTTGTTGTTGTTGTTTGTTGTTTGTTGTTGTTGTTATAATTGTTTTTATTTTACAAGCTTAAAGAGTAATGGTCTTGATACATAAACAACTGCCGGTCATTGACGGTATTATTATTGGCATGACATTGCTGGACATTAATAAAGTGTTTCCATTTCAATTAGGGTGTCATTTGAAATAAAAATGCATCTAATAATTTCTTGAAATCGTAAATGATTTATCAAGCATCATTTCTTTATTGATTTACTATTATCACGACTAAAGGCAAACATATGATTTACGGTTTTGAGACAAGTATTACAAGAGGGAAAATCTTGTAAAAAATTATTAGTACTAAACAACAACATTTCTAACTCGTTAAATAAAATCAGTCAAGGTTAGTGGAAATGCAGAAGCAATACGTCCTTAACTTCAAAGAAGACAAACTGGGAAGTACATCATAACACAGAATAAAACATGTCGGAGAAGGAGAGTGCTCGGGAGCAATACATTACTAAGTTCACAGAGTAACAATATTTGTAGTACATTATACCACAGAAGTAGGGGTTGTTGGAGCTAGCCAGGCCAGCTGACATAGGCAAAATTATAAAATAATGTCGTAATTGTGACGTATGGGTGACGTGTTTTTGACGTATTGGTGACGTATTTGATGACGGATGTGTTACGTAGTGATGATGTCACTGAGGCGATGACGTGTAGGTTTAAAAGGTTGGGTTTTGAAGTGACGATGTCGAGGTGGACGTCGCGACGGCGACGCCGAGAGGCCGGTGGGACGGGGGACGGGACACGCCGCGAGGACGGTGGACAGCGCAGCGCGCCGGCCGGCGGTGCAGTGCGGCCGGGGTCACCAGTCGTACTGTGAATGGCCAGGTCGGTTATACATAGATGGTTTTAACGTAAAGTCGTATTTTCGAAGTGTTGCGATGTTGCTTAATAAAGTATGAAATATAGTCGAAATAAGGAAAAGTGATTTTCCGAAGAATTAGTTTTACCGTACCGTCTAACATAGTGTTATGTTTAGTTTTTAATGTATACCGTAGCGTCGTCGCCAAAATAGTACTGAAACTTCCCGAGGACTCTAAATGAAATATATATTTCCGTATACGTACTATTGCGTGGTGAAAATTATACAAATCGTAGCCTCTTACTAATCGTAGCCCATACTAATTAATGTAACTCTCCGAATACGCGAAAATTAAATATATGTTTACTATATACGCACTTAGAGTCTTAGTGGGTTTAATGTAGCGACGGCGTGAAATAGTGATAGGTAAATTTATTGTATTAACAAATAAAACACCCTAACGATTATTGTTTTAGAAACATGTTTGTAACATACTTGCTTCAAACATATACTATATCCCTAGGGATGCAGATAACAGTATTTTTTTTAAAAAATGAGCAAAATAGGCCTCCACATTTTAATTTGATCGGTGAATTTCCGACAATAAATTCATCCAGTCAATTGTGACGTGTATCCCGTTTTGCCCACTCCTTTTACGCCGACCCAACTGGATCAATTTATCATCGGAATTCACCGATCAAATTTTAGGCCCCCAGTGACAGGTTCGAACTAACCAACACTCACACGCACATCGTTGGCCAGACAGTGCACGTGTGGTAGCGATATAGCTACAGGGACCTAAGAGATAAGTTAGGAACTGTCTCATTTAACATGCAGTTATCGCGACAGACAACATTATCTATATGCTTGGAAGCACATCGTTGCGCATTCTGGTGTTTGCAGCGTACAACATGTGTCCAA
Source organism: Flexamia atlantica (assembly GCA_035578135.1). Taxonomy (NCBI): domain Eukaryota; kingdom Metazoa; phylum Arthropoda; class Insecta; order Hemiptera; family Cicadellidae; genus Flexamia; species Flexamia atlantica. Next base: position 32,090,064 of record JAQJVK010000004.1, on the reverse strand, counting down.
CTTGTTAGTGTCGCTGTTTAGCAGTAATTTATCAAACTAATTGCTTGCCTACATCACCACCAGGAGTCTCTGTGTTTCTCTGTCTGTATTAACGAAGTGTTTGCTCAAATCGCCGCAGGATAGCGTGCGAGTTAACTTTCGGAAAAATAAAATAATTTAGTGGATATTTTTACAATTTATTTAAAGAGAGGCTACGAGCATAATAAATTATAGGATAGTTTACGTAAATTTACTATATATTAACAACTTGACTTAACAAAACATCTAAGTATTAAAAATATGACTTGTATTGAAACATTTTTAATATTTTCAGACGATCGCTGAAAAAATCTTGGGTATTTGATAGTAGTTGCGAAACCGGGATTCTAGTACACAGTTTTGTTAAAACTATGGTGTTTGATCGTAGATGCACAAAATTAGGTACGAGCATAAAATTTATTATTTAAACCTTGGTGTTTCAGAGTAGATGTAAAACTGACGTTCTGGCACACAGTTATTTTTGAAGGTTGAGTAAATTAATTTTCAAAGATTTACTGGGGGCCCGCAGCTGCGAGTACTCGTTACGCGTGAAGTTTGGTAATTTTTTGTAACGAACATGTTCAAACAGGTTCAAGGTCATTTGACAATGTTAAAAAAGAAGGATCCCGACTGTACCAACTTCACGTCGGCGACCAGTCAGGAAAGGAAGGGTCTACCATAGTGCCTTCACGGCACCGACTGGAGACCCCTAGGGGGTTTTTGGGCGGCAGCAAACACATTGCTATAACCGCCCGGGCTTTTAGGATGTGACGGGAGAAAGGTAATGGGACACAGTTTAAGTTTTACACTTTGGGAAAACAATGTTAGTAGTAGTAGTTATACGAGTACCCCATGCAAAGCGCAAGCCAAATAGCAGAAAATGACAGAAAAGAGAGAAGGCAAGGCATCGACCCGACAGGGCCAGACTGCACCGGGATCAGACAAGCAGCCTCAGCTCCGCAGCAGACTTGTCCAACGGTGGGGGCTGTATTTCCCAGGCATGGCAACAACACCCCGACGATGTCGCAAGTCAGCTCAAGAGGCCCACGGCGATCGGGACGGAAAGCCGCGTGGTTCAGAAGCGTTGAGCGCAGTGACATACTGTGACTGTTGTATGCGCGAGGTTCCATCCAAGGCGGTTACCACGCAGCGGGGATGCGTCTTGCAGTGAATCTCGCCTCGCTTCTTCCTCGAAGATCTCCGCCGTTTCGCTGTAGGTCTTCTGTGGAGGTCTGAAGATGCTTGGCTTGCCCCGGTGCAGTCGGCCCGTCGAGTGATGCTGAAGCAGTGTGCGACCCAGTTTTGTCAACTTTCCCGCTGAGTCAGCAGAAAATACAGCCTCCTCATTGGTTACAATGTCTCGACCAATGGGAGACGGGATGTAGTCAACGACTAGCACCGTGGCTCTGGGAGACAATTACTGCTGCTCTGACGCACCTACCATCATGTTGAGGAAGCCTACCCGTCCAACGATGGTCACCCTGCCCCGCCGAGACCCATCTCAGCAGCTGGCCGCCAAGCGGACCAAGTCTATTTTACGACGCCCCGACCTGCAACCATCTGGCGACCGTCAGAGTACTGAGCCACGCAAGCGGGTGCATTTCGCCGACCTACCTCGCCGGATAATAGTTTCCAGCTATGCCGCAGATGCCCACAGCATACTCCGGGAGATTCTCTCCGAGAGTCACGGTCCGGAAGCGGCCAAGATGTACGAGCTGCACGCTAGTACAGTGCTGCCGACTAGCAACCCGTTGATTCCCGAGGACGGCTATCGGATCCCGGTGATTGAGCCTTCGCATCGCAGAGCTGATCGCCACACTTGGTCGACAGCGTTTCCCGGAGTAAGAGGCCACCGCTTTTGGAAGCTGAAGTCGGGACAATATCGCCTGGTTGACTACCAAACAAATGGACAGCGCAGAGAAGTTTTACTCGGGCGCGGGAAGGATCTGGTCCGAACTACTCTACCTGTCGGCGTGGTTGGACCATCAGAGACAAGTGCAAACACCTACCTCGAGATTGAAGAGCTTCGAGATGGGTACTGTCGCAAGAAAGTCAGAGCGAAGTGGGTATCAGTATAATTTTACTGGTATATAAAAACGGCCTTTGTAAAGGCCACCGATTGTTCTCGTATTTGAACTCAGACACGCTAACTGGCAACACCCGATTTTTTCAATCCTTGCATTCAGTATTCTCCTCCTAAGACTATTACATCTGACCGTGGACATCTTTAAAATTATGTTAAGGCCTCCAATAGTTATACTTTATAACTCAGTCAAACTAACAGCCAACACCCGATACTTTCAAAAATCCCATCAGTAACACACTAACTATTACACCTTAATTATATTTCAGCGTGAATATTGTACACTTGTGGTCAACTTGAAATATATACCCCTGGAATCTAAAATATGAACTGTAAAAAACGGCCTTTCTAAAGGCCACCGTTTAAAATGCTGAGTCAGTGTCTTTTCAGCGCACCAATGGGAAGCTAGCAGCCGTGCATAAAACGCGTACCGGTTGCGATGTCTCACCATTCGTTCCAGCGACACTGAAGATAGAAGATGGGCTCCTCGAAGACACCTCGGAAGACTATTTTACGACGCCCCGACCTGCAGCCATCTGGTGAACGTCCAAGTTCTGAGCCACGCAAGCGGGTGCATTTCGCCGCAGATGTCTACAGCGACCCGACTCTGCAACGGATCCTGACCGAGATGACTGCCCCGCCAGCCTTGCTGTCACCGATCATAGAGAACGACGTGGACAAGATTATTGCCTCGGTCTCCAAGCGGAAACGCCTGCTGCTGGAGCGGCGGTTTTTGACCCCGTTCAAGTTTAAGTTCGCCAGGGTGAAGTTTTGGCGGCTGTATCGGTTGCGAGCCGGACACTACGATCTTGTCTGGTTCGACTACATACTTGGCGAGGCTTTACTACGGCGGGGATCCTCGACGCCCATGTTCAAAGTCCGCCTGCCTTTGTGGATGGCGTGGCCGTGGATGGCGACTCATCTCGAGGTCGGATGTCGGAGCGCAAAACTCGGTCGGCGGATGGCAAGTTGGATTCGCCGCTAGTCTTCTAGCTACATAAAAAACGGCCTTTCTAAAGGCCACCATTTTGTCACTCGTTTTTAACTTAGTTTGCGTACATCATGGGCGAGGGCTAAATGTTGTAGAGTCAAGTTAATCTACCCTACTTTTAATCCTTGCTTTCAGTGGCATCCGCCCTCTAACTAATTCCACTAAACATTCGGGCTTAAAATTATATTTGACCTGACTTGTAAAAATAGTGGGCAACTCAAAAACTATCCTCCCTGCTTTGTAAAAAAATAACATAGTAAAAACGGCCTTTGTAAAGGCCACCAAGTTGACATCGGTTTTAACTCAGACTAGCTAACATTTAACGCCCGACCAATAGAAAGAGAGTGCTGAGTAAGCAAAGTGTATATAAGGAGAGACAGTTGTCACATGAAATCATTCTTCCTTCGCATCGACAACTGCACTCATCGCAGCAACCATGGCAGACGTCTCCGAGCAAGAGCTTGGTAAAGCCGTTTCGTCGATCTTTGATCCCCCGGACGAAGCTCCCGCATCCCCCCATCTGATCAGCCCCACGAGTCCACTACGTTTCGGCCCAGCTGAGGATCAGTCGTCCGACGAAGAGACACGGATTTTCATCTCGAAGAACGACGGGTTCGTCCCGAAGGAGGCTAAAACACCGAGAGTAATGTTTCGCAAGACCCCTCGGTTGAAAAATGCCCCGATCTGTAGTGCAACCATCAAAAGGGGAGACAGAAAAGGAGAAGTCTGCGGAAACTACTGCAAAATCGGAGAGGAATTTTGCTCCAGACACACGAAGAAACCAACCATTGACTATGAAACCTTTGCGGTAAATACTAGCTTTAAACGGCTGAAAGTATCAAAGAGGTACAGACTACTGAAACCTTTGAATGCGTATAGTGTCATACTTGAATGTGATGGACGAATTTTACGGGTAAGACTGCCCAAACCATTATTACCGATACCTAAGACTGGGTACTTGAAATTTGAGAGAGCGACAAGTGGATCACGTCCGATGGGGATGTGGGAGTAAATCTCGGATGTAGCAGCACTTTAAACGGCCTTTCTAAAGGCCACCAAGTATTTCAATCGTATTTAACTTATGCCTTGCCAAAGTGTCTTATTGTTACCGTCCATACCAACAGCCTGGTGCTATTTGTTCAATGAGAAGTATTTCCCTGAGGGCTAAACGTTGTAGATTCAAGTTGATCTAACTTTATTTTTTGTATTCGGTAGCAACCGCCCTCTAACTATTACCGCTAAACACTCGGCTATAAAATTATGTTTCACCGTGACTCCCGTAAAATAGTGGACATTTAAAAACTATCCCCCTGCTTTCTAAAAACGGCCTTTGTAAAGGCCACCAAGTATTTCAATCGTTTGTATGACAAAGTGTCTAGTTGCTACCGTCCACATAACAGACTGATCCTTATCTCCCATTAACACTTACATCAGCACTTATCCCCCCTTAAATCGCCTATAAAAGGGGTTCCTCACATGTTGTAAAATCATTCAGCTGCTTGCACCAGGACGGATAGTCTCGAGATATGGCGCCGAAGGAGAACATCTTCCCTCTACCCAGCACAATTGTTGGTATAATGAAAAATCTTCCAGTGGTTACCCACCCAGAAGAAGAGGAAGAAGAGGAAGGCGAAGTGATTGACAACGCACTGATTGACAACGCAGTGACTGACGACGCAGTGATTGACGAGCAGAGTGAAGCTGGAAGTGTTGAAGGTGGAGGAATGGAAGAAATAGAGGAATTGAGTGATGTAGACTCTGAAACAATGAGTATATATCAACAACTACTCTGTTTCGAAGACATCAAGAATTCCTGCTCCTTCGACCAAGAGACTCCAAGTACCAGCAATTGTGATGGGCTTGCTTTCGATGCCATGAGGGGAGTGTACTACGTTCCTCGTCGCTTATTCCCTCCGGATGAGTCTGACGATGAATCCAACTAACTTCGGCGGCCACTGCAAGCAGCCACAAACGGCCTTTCTAAAGGCCACCAATGTTTCCAATCGTTATTACTCTCAGCTTGTAGCTAACAAGAACTATATTATTTTTTGCAATAATTAATTGTAAACTTAATAGAAGAGGTGACGTTTTCTTCACAAAACGTAATGTATACCTCAAAACCAAAGTTTTAAAAGTAAATCCGACTAACTTCGGCGGCGACAACGGCCACCAATGTTTCCAATCGTTATTACTCTCAGCTTGTAGCTAACAAGAACTATATTAATTGTAAACTAAGTCGAAGAGGTGACATTTCTTCACAAAACCAAAGTTTCAAAAGTAAATATACGTATCTACTGCTTATTGTCATCACTTTTTTTCTGCTGACTAAGGTGGAGTGATTTAATTGGTCATTTTATTTTGCTTACTAATCATGTTTATATGGTATAAATAGCAGTACTCCCTACAAGACCCTCATTCACTCACTGCAGCTCGGCCGCCAGGATGGTGTACACCATTACATACTACCAAACTGCCGGGAGGGTTCCTCGCCAACCGCTGTCTGTGAAGACCCTTAGCCAACATGTCCCAATTTATTGGGAAATGCAGGTTAAGCCGTGGGACAAACGGGATGTTCGAGCCGTGAGGAACATGCTGGGTCGCATCCAATTCGACGGCCGAGAGAAGACCATCACGCTAAAGGTGGAGGCCAAGCTGAACATCACGCCTACACCATTGGATGAAGACTTAACACTCAGGGCGAATGTCATGAACGACCTAAGACGGCTTTTACATCTACGACGAAAGGTGGCAGTTTCCATCATCGTCGAAGACTAAACGGCGGCCGCTGCAGCCCTCTACAAACGGCCTTTCTAAAGGCCACCATTATTTTCAATCGTATTAAACTCTCCGCTTGTTGCTCGATCTAAAATATTGACTAACTTTAGTTGTAATTGTTGTTTATTTTACTAAAACCATATAGAAGTTTTATTTGTAAAACATTATCTAAGGAGTAACGTATGTCTCATTCCTAACTTTTTCAACATATTATCAAGTCCCTTCGCCCAGTTACTTATTATTATTATTGTCGTCAGCACTTTAATCAGCTGACTAAGGGGCTGTTATATTATTGGTTCATGTTTTTGCTTACTCATCACAATTATAGAGTTAAAAAGCCATACGAAAGACGCGATCCTCACTATTTGCTGCTCGTCTCTCCTAGCACCATGGCTCCTAAAGACGTGCCACACCACTGGCATAGCACAGAGGATATTTTGACAGATACTCTTCTATTAGCAGCAGATGTTCCAGATGACGAATCTGTTGTTTCTGAAAGCTCGGAAGATATTTTCGATATTTTTGACGAATCTTCCGACGAATTGGAACTCCTACTGGTTGAAGATATTTCTGATACCGATGATGATAGTATTATATATTTCCAGCTTCAAGACCAGTCTGAAGACGTCTCTCATGAACACTCCGGTAGATCTACTCCAGCACTCCCTGAAGAGCAAACAGTAAGGAGGCGGCTTTTTGAAGAGTGTAGCAGTGATGATGAAGATGATGATGATGGAGTAGCATACTTAGACAACTAAAAAATCACTTTTATAAAACGGCCTTTCTAAAGGCCACCATATTGTTCACTCGTATTTAATCTCAGCTATGCAATGTTAACTTAGTTATGGAATAGGTAAATACTATAAAAATAATTCGTGGATTGTTAACTTACCCAGACATTATTCCTAAATTCAAGTGGAAAATATAATATGAGAGTACGATATAAAGATGAGTAAATTCCAACGCAAATAATTTGTACTACTGGTGAATTGACTTGTAACTTGTGTTTGTAATAAAGTATACAAAAGGTTTGATAACACGCACCATCAATGCTCAAGTACAGTTGTTTATGGCAGCGAGCTGAGTCACATACGATTAGATCTATTGGCGGCCTTTAAAAAGGCCTTTTGTAGCTGGTGTATTTCAACATACAGCGAGAATAATATCGAGTAAAACTTGTACTTTATTATTCTCTGAGTTGTGAAGATGGTGTGGATGTGAGTGTTTCAGACTCCTCCAACTGTTGCTGTAGGATTTTAATGTACTTGATAGCCATCACTAGAGTTTGATATTCCGATTGAATATTGTAGGCCAAAGGTATAACAGACCTCAACTTTACAAATCCGTTTTTCCTTTCATTTCTTAGTCTACTTTGACGTTCTCTCTCTCTCCTTAGTCTTCTTTCTCTCTGATCAAACGAATGTTGAGGAGGGCGATCCATGGTTTTTTAGTGTTTGTACTCTCCTGAGGTTAACACCACAATGAGTCGTTGAACAAAAAGCAGCTTTATAAAAGCACTACCCCCCCCCCCCCGAGTTTCCTCGAAACATTATCGTTTTGATGTACTGTAGTAAGTAAAATGTATTGTGTCCGGTTTAGCGAATGTTTTTCAATAGTATTTCATTTAACTAACCATCACCTTCATTGTCAGACAAGTGGTCTGCGCCTAACAACCTTTCCATTGCTGCTATTGCATCCCTTGAATGTAATGGGATTGTGCTTGAAACTTTGTTTTCCTGGATAGGCTGGTCTTCACTGATACGATTTGGGACGGATGGTTCTTGTTGAAACGGTGGGGTAGTGGTAGATACTTCTGAGACTTGCACAGCTTGAGACATCTCTCCTCAAGTGATACCATTGAAATGGCGGGTCATTTGCTTGTCACATTGATGTAAGATAATGTTTAAACCATCCAATCAAAAGAGAGTGCTGATGTAGCAAACAAAATAACCAATGGGAAGGTAGTGCTAATGTCAGCATTTGTTATAAAGCCGCGAAATGTGAAATTTTATCCTCATTACCTTATCTGCAGCCATAGATATCACATCGAAACATAATTTTGTTACCTCAAGATGTATTACTGTCAAATTTGCAACGAAGAATTTACAGATGAGACTATTTATCTCTCTCACTGTGAATTATTTCATAACGTACCTCAAGTAGACTTATCTGACTGTGAGACCCATCCTGATTTTGAGGATTTTCTCAACGATACAGAAGAAACTCAACAGTACAACAGACCCAGCGTTATTGCTTACGCTCCTCCCAGAGAGCAACAAGAACATTCAGACCAGCAAACCAATAGTGAACCTGATGTAACAGTTGAACTATTGGCTCAAGCTTTTGAGGGCTCCGTAGTAAGACACTATCGAGTAAGAAATAACAGTACTCTCGATTTAGACACATTTTTGGCAAGAGTGAAGACTCTTATTCTAGAACGATTGCAGTATGAGCGTAATAGATTATATTTTATGAAATTCGGATTGCTCTTGGATACTACTTTTAACAACATCGATGGAGAGGCATCCAACAGGGGCTTTATTTCTAGAAATCGAAATGTTATTGAAACCACTGATTTGACTGAAGTTGTGGAAGAATGTATTCAAGAAATAATTCTCAAAATAACGGAGCACGAAGCACGTGGTTCAGGATGGTCCTTTTCAACCGTAAATAGTCTGGATTTGCGAGTGCATAAACATGGATACGGAGATCGTGGGAGTAGTTACATCCCCTTACCCAAGAAAATAAGGAGTACTGGTTCATGCATTAATGTTCAAAACCACGATAACGAATGTTTCCGATATTCAATGTTGGTAAAATTCTTAATAAGTGACAATGAACATCACGTACACAGGCCAAATGCAAGATTCCAAGTTTACAATTATAGATACAACTTCAACGGTCTAAACTATCCTGTATCTCTGGCAGATATTAAGCGATTTGAAAAAAAGAATCCAGGTGTTTCGGTAAATGTGTTCGGTCTAGATGATAGGAACAATGTATACCCTTTGAAAGTTGTTCCTCAAGAGTTAGCTGATCACACTGATTTGCTGTTAGTTACCAGTGATAAGGTTTCACATTATGTGTACATTAAAGATTTTAACAGACTCGTACATAAACAGTTAACGAAAAGACATAATTCAATTACAGTATGCAAAAGATGTTTCTGTTTCAAAAGCAATGATAGGGGAGGTCGTACATGGTTGTCAGAACACACAAGACTTTGTGGCAACCATTCTGCTGTAAAGGTTGTACTACCTACAAGAGAGAGATCGATATTAAAATTTAACAAAGTACATAACCAGTACAAAATCCCAATTGTTATCTATGCAGACTTCGAATCTTGTCTAATACCCATGGAGAATGAAGATCCTGACGCACCAGACAACGGAAAATACCAAAAACATGAACCAAATAGCTTCTGTATTCTGGTTAAATCAACCCTTTCGAATGAATGTCTCCAGCAATACAACATTCCAACAGAACCTATACTTTATCGTGGACAAGAAGCTGCAAAGAGATTCGTAACTGACCTTTACAGTATAGCTGAAAAAGTATCATCGTTGTACAGTATCATTGTTCCAATGAAAGACCTTACAGATCTACAAGAACTATCTCACCAAGTTTCCGACACTTGTTACTTATGCGGACATGAATTTACTGATAACAACATTAAAGTCTACGAGCACGATCATTTGACAGGAGACTACAGAGGAGCGGCTTGCAACGCTTGTAATATTAACTATAAAATACCTAAATTCGTTCCTGTAGTGTTGCATAATTTAAGTGGATATGATGCGCACTTTATTATACCGCAACTTGGGGAGGAAAATGGTCGTATTGACGTACTGGCCTTGACAACGGAAAAATTTATTAGTTTCACGAAAACTTATAAAGATATAAAATTACGATTCATCGATTCCTTGAGATTTCTACCCTTTAGTTTGAGCACTCTTTCCAAAAACCTGCAGAGGGATGACTTTGTTGAAACAAGAAAGCTGGTTCCCGACGAAAAGATGGATCTGGTGCTGAGAAAGGGAGTTTTTCCCTACGATTATATAGATTCCCTGGAGAGATTCGAAGAAACGTCCCTACCGCCTCCGGAAATGTTTTACAACAAACTCAATGAATCGGAAATTGACCCAGAAGACTACGACCACGCTATGAGAGTTTGGAGGGAGCTCAATATGTCAACGTTAGGAGACTACAACGATTTCTATGTCCGATTGGATGTCACTTTACTTTGTGATGTTATGGAACAGTTTCGAAATGTGTGTATGTCAGCTTATGGACTAGATTGCTTTTATTACTATACCTCTCCAGGATTAGCTTGGCAAGCCATGATGAAAGAGACGAAATGTGAACTTCAACTTCTGACGGATATTGACATGGTTCTCATGGTGGAAGCTGGAGTTCGAGGTGGGCTTACAAATGCTGTTACTCGATATGTTAAAGCGAATAATAAGGATCTTCCGAATTACAAACCCAACGAAGAGTCAGTCTACATAGGATACTTCGATGCAAATAACCTGTACGGTCTAAGCATGTGCCAGCCACTTCCACACGGTGGCTTTTGTTGGGTAAATCCTGATAATCTAGGGGACATTCTTAGCATTCCTAAATATGGTGATGTAGGGTATATTTTGGACTTTGACTTTGAATATCCTGAACATCTTCACGACGAACATTATGATTTGCCCCTACTACCGAGGTCAGAAATTCCTCCCACGGGAAAGCATCAAAAACTCTTGACCACCCTAGAAAACAAGAACAATTATATTGCTCACTACTGGACCGTGCAACAAGCTATAGATTTAGGAATAAGAATTTTGAAGGTTAATCGAGTACTTCAATTTTCACAGAGCTGTTGGCTGAAGAAATACATTGATTCAAACACCTCCAGAAGAGCAGCTGCAACGTCAAATTTTCAAAAGGAATTCTTCAAACTTATGAATAACAGCATCTATGGAAAATGTCTAGAGAACAAAAGAAATCATATGAATTTAAGACTTGTTAATGACAAAAAGAAGTTTTTGAAATTAGTTCAAAAAGCAAACTTCAAAACGTCTATTATTATAAATGACTCTCTCGTGGCTGTATGCATGAATAAGACAAATATTGTGTTGGATAGACCTCTCTACGTTGGTATGTGCGTGCTTGATATTTCAAAGACGCACATGTATGATTTTCATTATAACAAGATGGTAAAATTTTACAAAAGAGATCGAATTGGTATCAGCTATATGGACACAGACGGAATCATTTATTGGATAAAGACTCTGGACTTATACGAAGATCTGAGGACCTTCCCTTACAGGGGTGATTTCGACTTTTCCGACTATCCGACTGATCATAAAACTTACGATAAGTCAGTCAACAAGAAAGTTCTTGGGAAGTTTAAGGATGAGACATGTGGAATACCCCTGGAAGAGGTTGTAGCACTCATGTCCAAAATGTATGCCTTAAAATTATTTATCAATGATACGTCAACTTCGAGACAAGAGGACGACGAAGAGAGAGGAGTAGTCAAAAAAGCAAAAGGAGTAAGGAAATTGTATCTTACAAGAAATGTTAAATTCGAACACTACTACAACTGTCTCTTTAGAGGTACTGAGTACAATGCAACGTTCAACACAATTCGGAGCTTCAACCACAATCTATTTAGTATCACAGTGACTAAAAAATCGCTCTCAGCAAACGATGACAAGAGAGTGATCCTTCACGATAAAATTCACACTCTTCCTTACGGTCACTATTCACTGAGGGAAATTCATTGAAAATTTTGAAGAAAAACCCTTTTTGCTACCCTCTTAATGCCCTACTTGCTAAATATCACCATAAAAAAGGTCTTTCTCAAGGCCAACAAATGTCACTCGTATAACACTCACTTGCGCCCCTATGAAAAGCCTTAAAATCATACAACCCACTGTCAGTTTTGTCATTACGCTTTCGTTGTAAATAAGAGTAGTACGATGGATAATAGAAATCTTGTTATTGAAGAATTGCACAAACCTGCCCGAAAAAACTTTCCTAGACGACAGACAGTCTTGAAAGGCATAAACGACCTATACCAAGGAGATCTCGTGGAATTAATACCTCACAGCAGAGTAAATAAAGGATTCAAATATATCTTAACCGTTCTTAATTGTTTTACGAAGGTAGCTTATGCTGTTCCTCTGAAAGATAAAAAAGGACAAACAATTACCAGTGCAATGGAGGAGGTATTGAAAAAAATTAAGGGACGTATTTTGAATCTTCAAACAGATGATGGGAAGGAGTTTTTCAATAAAGACTTTTCACGGTTAATGAAAAAATATAAAATAAACCATTACTCGACCTTAAGTGAAAAAAAGGCTGCTATTGTAGAACGCTTCAATCGCACTTTAAAAAGTGCAATGTACAAGAAGTTTTCAGAACGAGGATCGTACGTATGGTATGATATCCTCCCCATGCTGATAAATGACTACAATGAAAGAAAACACCGTACAATCGGGATGAAACCTATTGAAGTAAAGAAAAAACACGAATCTGACTTGTTAAAGCGCATTAAAAATAAAACCAAACCAGCCATTGACAAAAGAAAATCTCCCAAATTTGCTATAGGGGATAAAGTAAGATTGAGCAAATACAAACACGTGTTCGCTAAAGGATATCTTCCAAATTGGACAAACGAAGTATTTACCGTTCACAGAGTGCAACCTACTATCCCTGAAACTTATATACTTAAAGATAGTAAAGGTGAAATTTTGCAGGGAGGAATTTACGGTCATGAAATGTTGAAATCAAGATCAGGAAATGTTTACTTAGTGGAAAAGATTTTAAAAAGGAAAGGAGATCGAATTTTGGTCCGTTGGTTAGGATTTAATAAATCGGAGGATTCGTGGATAAACAAAAAGGACTTGCTTTAATATTATGTTGTCAGTAGGAAAGTAACACTAGATCGAGCAATTACAAGTTCCATTGTGAAATGGAGGTTATAAGGCAAAATGAAAAACTTGATATTAATAACATAGATCATTTGACTCCAGATAGCTTTAATAACGCTGTAAGTAAGCACGGAACTTTGTTTCCAAACACGGTTAGATGTATTATCAGCGGACCATCAAACTGTGGAAAGACTAATGTAGTTTTTAATTTGATAACTAAACAAAATGGACTAAGTTTCGATAATATATATATTTTTTCGAAGTCTTTAAATCAACCAAAATACCTATTATTACAAAGGATTTTAGATGATGTGCCAGACGTTTCATTTTACAAGTTTGATGCTAGCAGTGAGATTATGGAACCAAATGAAGCTAAACCGCACTCAATTTTTATTTTCGACGATGTTTCAAGTGAGAACCACGAAAGAATAAGATCGTATTTTTCAATGGGTAGACATAATCAAATCGATTCCATTTACATTGGACAAACGTACAGCAAGATACCAAAACAGTTAATCAGAGACAATGTAAACTTTTTAATTGCTTTCAAGCAGGATGAGAAAAATCTTAAACATGTGTACAATGATCACGTTGGAGCTGACATGAGTTTTGAGAAATTTCGTGAAATTTGTGGAAAAGCTTGGAAAGAAAAATACGGGTTTATTGTTATCGACAAAGAAAGACCAATGGATAAAGGTCGCTACAGGATTGGATTCGATCAATTTGTAATTGTACATTAAAAGTATATAGGTATATTTAATCTTTAGTATGTCTTTCGAAGTCGTAGAGTAAAGAGGACAACAATCATGACGGGTCGAAAGGAGTTGCTAAGTGAAATAAAAGCGCTAAGTGACTCAATACGAAAGAAACATCAAGCATTAAAAGTAGGGCTTACGGAAAGAAACCGGTTTTTAGAAGAAACATTTAAACCGATTGTCGACCCTCTTAACAAATTGAATGATACGTTAAAAAAACCATCTCTATTGACAGATGAAATATCACCTAAAAAAGAACTTAAGACAACCGAAACGGAAAGTTCTGCTAATGATACAGAATCGTATAGTAAATCAAGTGACATTATAGAGGAGGAGGAGGAGGAGGAGGAGGAAGAGGAAGAGGAAGAGGAAAAAGAAGGGAACTTAACAGAAGAGGGACATCATGAGCATTCTGAAGATCAAACTGAATCACCAACAAACATCAGTATTTTGAGTCAGGAAATTGGGAATAAAGGACCATTGTCAAGAAAATATATATTAAAAATGTTACACAGTGGTCGTAAAAGTGCAAAATATCACGTGTACGGTGCACGTCTAGAAAACGATGGACTCAGGATAGGTGATAGTAACTTATCTGTCGATGATAAAGATAATATAATTATAAAAGGTCAAACATTTAAAGGTACGGCTGGGTTGTTCGAGTTGATATTCAAACCTATTCCTACAAAGTACTCGAGAAATGATTTAAATAACTTCAAAAAAATTTGTATACTAACGAATTCTCATAGGAAGGCGTACTCTCCTTCCACCCCTATACATAGGAACAGATCTGAAAAGTACAGAAACATAATCGCAAAGCTGTTTTCTAAATATAGAGGTAAAAGTCGTTCCGTTAAAGGTAAGGGGATGACGATGAAATCAATGTACGAGACTAATATAATTTATTATAACGATGTGAACAAACTGGTTGATAGAATGCGGTTGTTGTATGAATCAATTCAGGCTGGACACAATGGATTAGATAGTGAAATGGTAGCATTAACAGAGGAGTTGAAAAGTAGGGGGTTTATAGTGTAAACACTCAGTCTTAAAATGAGTGTGGATAAGTTCGGTCGCCACGAGTCCTCTGTTGCTCGTGAAGTTTTAAGAGGTCCTCCTGGTGAAGGATTCTATTTAACGCAGGACGGTCATTATGACCTGAAAAGGAAACGTATTTGTAATTTAGCAGATGCTATTGATAGTGAAGAAGCCGTAAACCTGAAAACTATCCGTACAATTTCCTTACATTGTGACAATGACGATGGCATGTTTGATGCTAAAAACAAATTAATAAAAAACGTAGCTACTGCCATAAATGACACGGACGCTGTAAATTTTGCACTTCTTTCTCAAGAAATAAACAAACTAAAACAAGACCTATACGATAAACTTGAAAAATTGTCATCTACAGTTCCACTTACCATTAGTTCCGTTGCTAAAAGTGACAAAGAAAACTCGAACAATATATATTACACATATAATGTTACAAATGAGAAAAATGACGCATTATCTCTTCCGCATTCACATGAAAAACCTCACGTTAATCTTATTGTATAAAATAAAATGAGAAACGACAATGGATTCATTTGTTGTTCAACTCCCATGAGAAGAGGAGGAGGACTCACTAGTTCTGCAGTTTCTATTTTCAAAAAAGCCATTCACACTTTACCAACAGGAAATCTTGTGAACACAGCTATCGACGCCTTGCCAATAGAACTTCATATCCCGGGTGGATATCAGTATTGTGGACCAGGGACAAAATTACGTCAGCGATTGGCTCGTGGGGACCCTGGTATTAATAAATTGGACGAGGCCTGCAAGGAACACGATATAGCATATTCGAATTTCACCGATACCGAAAGAAGATCGATTGCTGACCGGGCTTTGGCCGAGAGAGCTTGGCAAAGAGTTAAGTCTAGTGACGCTAGTCTTGGTGAACGAGCAGCCGCTCTAGCGGTAACAGCAGCCATGAAAGCAAAGACTGCAGTGGGAGGTGGATCGAGAAGGAGAAAACGAAATGTACGCAAAAGAAAAGTTTCTGGAGGAGGCAAGAGAGCTAGAAATACTAATTCCCATGGCAAGCGAAAGAGAAAAAGATCCTGTAAATGCTCTAAAAAAAAGGTAAACGGAAGAGGCTTGTATTTAAAACCTTACCGTGTATACTGAGTGAGAAACATAAGTTAATAGTACCAAATAAAGCATTGAGCAACACGGATTTGGAAAGATACGCATTTTGCCTAAAAATTCCATTTTTTAGGGGTGTGTTTATGCGCAATGACTTGCCAAATAATATTTGGAAAAACGAAACTGCAATTGTAAATCTTGATGATGCCAACGGTGTTGGTACACACTGGGTCTGTTACAAAAAAATCATGGATTCTGTTTATTATTTTGACAGTTTTGGAAATCTTCCCCCTCCAATAGAGCTAAAGCAATATTTCGGTGAAGGATCTAAAATCTTTTACAACTACGATCAAAAGCAAAGTAGAGACTCGTCGGTTTGTGGACATTTATGTTTGGAGTTTCTAGCTACTAGCGTTAGTCAACTTCATGATGGCGTCTTGTACAGTAACCATTAATGGTTGTTCGTCAACTTTACGGAGCACCCTTTTCCCACCATTGCAACTGACACCTAACAGACAGTGGGAAGTTGCACTGTTGGATTTTTCTACATATAATTCAATTCCAAACATAATAGAAGGAGTCAACAATAAGCTTCACTACATTCGTAATAAAAATAGTCAAGATTCGTATGGAGAAACTGAGGTTGTTGAGATTACAACCGGTTCATATGAAATAACGGACATTAACAAAGAATTTCAGAACCATCTGGGAAATGATGTCATTGAACTGCGAGCTAATAACAACAACTTAAGAAGTGAAATAAAGTGCAAATATTTCATCGACTTTACTCAACCGGCTTCGATCGGTTCCTTGTTAGGATTTCCACCCTTTTCATCGATACTTGAACCAAACGTTTCTCACACAAGTCCAAAAACTGTAAGTATTGTTAAAGTTAACGTAATCAATATTACCTGCAACATAGTTCAAGGTGCTTATAAGGATGGGTCAAATCAGCATATATTGCATTCGTTTTACCCAACTGTACCGCCAGGATTTAAGATAGTTGAAAAACCACATAACCTAATTTATCTCCCATTAAACACCAGTCACATATCGGACATCGTGCTGAACGTACGAGATCAAGACGGAGACGAAGTAGATTTTAGAGGAGAAGTTATAACTATACGTCTACATATCAGACAAGTGTCGTTAGGTAACAATGGGTCTTAATTTTGCATATAATACCAACGAAACTTCGGAGAAGTTCAGTACCACTCGGAACGAGGAGGGACTAAGTAGAGAGAACGTGCAATTTCTGGAAATACTGGGATTTATAGTTAACAAATATGGACATACTGGACATAAAAAATGGTCCAGTTTTCGACGAAACGTTATGGGAGAAGGAGTATCACTCACACAACCCTTACGCTTCATCGAAATTGGGAAACAATGATGAGATACGAATTCCAATACAACATCAAGATGCTTATACATTGCCTTGTGAAAGCTATATTTATATTGAAGGAAGAGTAACAACGACAAATGGGGACGCTGGATCAAAAGTGCCTTTCACTAACAATCCCATGGCTTTTTTATTTGAAGAAATTCGATACGAATTATCAGGGATCGTTGTTGACTCCACAAAGAAAGTCGGAGTAAGTAGTACAATAAAAGGATTGGTTTCACTGTCACCAATTGAATCAAACTCATTGATTACAAGTGGATGGGTATTGCCAAGTGAAACGAAATTCACACCAAATACAAATGGTTATTTCGATTTTTGCGTTCCTTTGAAACTTTTATTAGGATTTGCTGAAGACTACAAAAGGATAATAATTAATGTTAAGCAAGAATTGGTTTTATTGCGATCATCCTGCGATTCGGATGTGATAGTAGCTGACTCTGGAACGTCCACAACAACACTTGATTGGAAGCTAACTCTAGATAAAGTTGTTTGGAGAGTGCCGCATGTACGATTGGCTGACGAACGGAGAGTAGGACTATTAAAGATGCTCAATTCTGACAGAGATATAGTTGTCCCGTTTAGAAACTGGGAAATGCATGAATGGCCAATACTACCGACAACACAGCGTCAGACCTGGGCTGTAAAGACATCAAGCCAATTAGAAAAACCTAGATATGTGATTTTTGCGTTACAGACCAACAAAAAGTCGAATATCACAGCTAACGCAGGTAGTTTTGACCATTGTAAACTAACAAACGTCAAGTTGTTCCTAAATTCACAATTCTTTCCTTACGACAACTTGAATGTTATGTTTTCAAAGGATAGATTTGGAATTTTGTATGATATGTACGCCAGATTCCAATCGTCATATTATGGAAGAACGAATTCGCCTCTTCTGAACCCCAAAATGTTTAAGGACATTGCACCTATTGTAGTAATAGACTGTTCAAAACAAAACGAATCTGTTAAAACGTCTACAGTTGATATTCGGATAGAATTTGAGTTGGAGGAAAACATTCCTGAACAGACAACAGCATATTGCTTGATACTTCATGATACAATCATAACGTATACCCCCTTGACAGGAGTTGTAAGGAGAATGTTATAGATTTCATTATTTTCCCCCCACCATCAACACCGAGCTCATAAAAGCGAAGTCAATCGTCGGTACATTAGTTTATCTTCTGTCAGCAGAGTGGTAACATCGCATCTAAAACAATGGATAATACATCGTTAGATAGTGCAAAGGAAATCTTAACCGACAAAAATTTGGAGCCGGCCACAACATCAAATGGATATCCGATGAGTCGTGATCCCAGAAAAATTGTAGCAGACGCAAGTTCGAATGAAAATGTTGATAATACAGACACTAGAGCTCATTCTACAACGACAGTTTTGGAAAACAAGTCTACCGAGGAACTCAACGTAAACGATGATACAAGATCTTCAAAAGAAGTCAAAGAGGAACTTCTAGAGTTTATAAAGTTCAATGAAAATAATCCTCCAACAAAAAGGAAGAGATTTGAAGATGAAGATAAATTAATGTTAACAACAGGTATATTTCTACGAGCTATGTACCCGTTGAACGAAAACATGGATAAGACTATCACGGCTGGAGTATTTAAATCGTTGAATTTTAAACCCGCGGTTCTTCTTAACCAAAGTGGAAAAACATCTATAGTGCTTACCGTTGAAATGTGGGACAGATTTACCAAATATATCTCCATTATTGAAGCATATCTTTTCAACAATTTGACTGGGAGAAAAACAGCGATGGGGTTTGACGAATCAGACTTGGAAATCGACAATATCCGACTCAGAGGAACCCAATATGTGAGATTCAGGGACTTGTCCAGACACAACAAAAAGATACTTTTGACTTATGAGGAATTTTGTATCCTCTCCAATCTGACACCTGTAATAATCAGATACTTACAACAGCTCACGTCATACAGTTCGATTATCTTTGACTATCTCGATAGTTGTATGATCAGAAACCCTAAAGTCCCATTGCTCTACGGGCCGTTGGATAGCTCTGTATATAACCGCTTGCCTCAAGAAGTATCGTTTTACAGAAACACAGAAATTTTGCGCAATCAGCTCAAAAGAGAAATCGTCAAACCGGAAGACTCTACGACTAACGGCCCTGAAGACAAGAAAGAAGAACCTGCTACGAACGATCATGAAGACGAGAGCAAAAATGAGGCCGATGAAAATAACACTTTGTAAGTGGTAAAATACTGAAATGCCCGCTTTTTTAAAACGCCTTTTGCATGACCTTGAAAAATAAACAAGGCACGAAAATTATTATTCTTCTCTCCTGTAATAAATATGGTGCAAGTCGAAAACGTTGTCAGTCTTTACTCAGTGATCATGGAGAAAAACTCTCAAAAAAGTATGATCAGATACTGTTGTGAAAGTAAGTGTTTTACTCGGCCCATATGTCAAGTAGATGGGATGGCGTGTAGGCGTTGTGAGAATTTTGGTTTTTGCAGATGTCTTTGCGAATCGTTTAAAGCTGAAACACCAAAGCCTGTCACTCTAAAAATCTACAAGACTCCACATTTTTGGACTTGCTGTGAAGAAACGTGTTCCAAGTTTCATTATGAAGATTTATCGTATCCTTGTTCCACTTGTTTTCCTAAGCCGCTCTGTGAATGTAAATTAAAACATTGTAAAAATAGAAACGATTGGTCCTCTTAAATAAGACAGTGGATAAAACATATTACACTTCCATATTTGTGTCAGTGTCATCAAGTTGCTCAGAAAAATGGACAGGACGGTTACATTTTATGATGAAATTATACCACCTCCCAAAAGATGTGCTGTAGAATTTCAAGCATTTAGGAACAATCGAAACCAGTTTGTAATTAAAGAGCTTGCATTTTTCGATATATCAACTAATGTTGTAAATTATTTTCTATTTAAACCGCCTTACCCTTTTAGACTTTTGAACAGTAAGAGTGCAAGAACCAACATTTGGATAACAACACATCTCAACCACATCGAATGGGATGAAGGTTTTACACAGTACAAGGAGCTCCACAATATAATGCTTCACTACTGTCGACAGTACGACGAAATTTACACTACCGGAAGTGAAAAAACCAAATGGATCGAAAAATACTGTAAGTGTAACGTAACAAATGTTACGCTAGACAAAGACTTTGCAACGCATTTAAACGGTCTATGCATCGGAGTGAAAAATCCTCATCATAAGAACACTAATTGTGCATTATCTCGTGCGTACAAGGTCGGTGCGTTGATGTCCAGTAACTAGTGGAGGGGGATATACCACATATATACGTAACAAGACTTGTGGTATAATCATTCGTACCCAGATCGCGACACGGGAAACATCTAACGTCTCACCATGACATCGATGGAAAAATTGCAATCCCTAGCCGATAAGTTCAACCAACATTCAAAATCCGACCTCATAACTATAAAAAAATGCAGCGAACTACAAGAGAAGAAACACTACGCAGTTCACGCGATGAGGAAAATGGACACATCAGTTGGCGAAGCGGTCCTCGCTGTTCTTGGCGATTCACCGTACAAAGAAGGCGATTCACCAAAGTTCCAAGTCTACCTTCCGAAACGATTTGTCAGTGTGCTTATGAACGAGGACTTAGATGCTATTAAGCCAGGTTCATTCTACTTAGTCTCACACGGCCCTTCAGCGAACAACTCTACCGAGATTACTCTCCATGTAAATAGTTCATCTTAGTTTTACTCATGTGTACTCTTTATGTAAATAAATAATTGTAGTTTAGTTATTTCGTACTCATGTTTATTTCCGTAGGTTTAGTATTTTTATGTATCATTTTGCTTTAGCGATATTAAATTACACAGTTTTTTAAAAACCTCCTACGGTGACCTTGAAACAGTGCCTGGAGAACACGCCCCCCCCCCTTCATGCATAAATACGCGGAGTGTACGTCGCCAGACGCCATTCTTCCCTCGACAGCGGACCTGCCGACATCAGCGATCCCCAAGACCCCGCACCGCCAAGCGCCATGCAGTTCCAACTGGTCATTAGTGACGAGATCGATCTAGGAATTCTACATGAGACACTTCTGCACTTAATAGCGGACCATCCACCGATACAACTGAAGGTCACCGTGGAGTTCGACAGCAATCTTTGCGGATGGGTAGATTCTTCGTCGTCCTCTTGTTCTCAACACGCCCCCGAATGGTCTCCGGAACCCACAGCTTCACCTACGATTGAAGTATCAACAACCGAAAACGTTCCACCGGAAGAATCAACAGGCACCGACGACGGGACTTCGGATCTAGTGCACCCACCTAATGATGTGCCGCAAAACACCGGACCAGACCAAACAGAATAATTAAACTTACAACTCACTGTGGCTTATTGTCGTGTTTTCCAAATTTGTAAATTACTTAGCTATAACAAATTCTGTATTGTAGTTTTGAAAAATAAATGTTTTTTTAAAAACAACCCTAGGTGGCCTTGACCCACATTTTACAACAGTTCGGTAAAAACTTAAATTAGTTTCCAAGTCCAAATTCTCCGAACGGTAGTTTTGACACCGACGATACGGTAACCGCCCGGCACCGCACTGCAGCTCCGACCGTCCCCCGTCGCACCGGCCTCTCGGCGGCGCCGTCGCGACGTCCACCCCGGCATCGTCACTTCAAAACCCACCCCTTTAAACCTACACGTCATCGCCTCAGTGACATCATCACTACGTAACACATCCGTCATCAAATACGTCACCAATACGTCACAATTACGACATCATTTTATCATTTTGCCTATGTCAGCTGGCCTGGCTAGCTCCATCGACACCTACTCACAGAGTAAGACGGTGGGGAGGGGGCACGGCGGGACCTGGTGCTAACACGCGCCATTTTATCGATCTTTGCTCCAACTTTCAAAGTTACACTCGGTCGCAGTCTGCACGCTTTAACACACCGCTTTGTACCCTGAGAACGCTCCCCGCGCTCTCGCACCTGTCTAAAACACGCTTTGAACGTTTTTCCCCGCGTCAAATATTTACATCGCAGTTATCGATTTCAAGTATTCCTATGAAGGTTTTAACGAGAACTACTCTTGTTTATAGAAGAGGAGTGAGTGTCGGAAAATGAATTTGCTACTCCTGGTGTGTTAACTTTTCGTGAAATTTGTTTATGTGGAACGTTAATGATTTATTTTTGAATTTTGGTTAAATTTTAAGGTTACAATTATTGAGGTACCTAAATTGAGTCTGTTGATTTGCTTGTTAGGCAGTTTGTGTTATTGTTCGTTCAGTATGATCATGATATCGAGCGTTCCATAATTAAGACACCCCGGGGTTCTTAGTACTTTTCCCATAGTAAAAATTAGGTTCCTTAATATTAAATAACTAGAAGCGGCCACTACTACTACTACTATTAAATAACTGGTGTAGTGCCACAACCACTACCAGAACGCGGGACCAGGGTTCCCAGGGTCCCGGGTTGAATACCACCGCTAATCAATAGCAGTTTGCTATGTGATAATGCCACAACCTTGAGGGTGCACAGTAAGCTAGATAAGCTACAGTGCATGTCCGTGGAAACTTCTAAGCCTGACGCACGCCTGTAAAAATAAAAATAAAACATTGAATTAGCGTCAATTTAATTAGATGTAACATAATTATTTGTAGACAAAGGTCGGATAACTTTGAGGAAACCATCCTTATGACCTTTTTGTGTCAAATTCGCATACTTTTATGTACAGTTACCACTTGTCGTAATCTCGACCCGAACTAATATTCTCCAAACGTGCACCCACAAAAGAAACCTCGTCAGTACCCAACTATCGACCGAGCGGCGAGACGGCGAGACGCTGCAGAACTAGTCGTCATCTTTAATTTACACCTGAAGAGAATCGCCTACTTTGCACTTTATCCTTTTCAGGAGATTTGCAAGGCACTGGCTGGTTCCGGTTCGTTAGCAGCGTGGGACGGACTGAGACTCGGCCTGGGGTTATGATCTGAATCACAATTCCCGAGTTTTTCTCGTATAAACCTCTCGCCCTCTTCCATATTTGAGAAATCATCGCCGTTCCTGTCCGCAGGCGAAACCTGTTTGCTCCGTGGAAAAAATCGATTCCATTCAATTGTAAAACGGCCACCATTCACTGAACGGCCGTATCTTTGTGTCGGAACATATATCTTGGACTGTGGATCTGCGAAATGTTTTATAGTGATTTATAAATGGGAGTTTTTGCCGCCGTTTCCGCTCCCTGGGATTTAATGAATTTATTTAGGTGATGGATGGCGTTTTGTGGAGCTCACATTCTTATGTCAAAAGTGGTATTTATATTATAGATTTAGTATCTATGGTGGGATACATGTTGAAGATTTAGCCTGGTTCGTGAGAATGCACTATAATTTATATTCCGGATCAAATAACGGGGCTCAGGCTGTCCGTAAGCACAACGCAAATATTAAAATTAGTCTTATGGACGAACTGGCAAGTTATTTGAATCGTCCCGTTAATTTAAGAGGAATTTTCCATAGTGTTTTTTTAGTGTCAATTTGCACTTCACAAACTTCAGATCAATTAGTTGCTCTACTCCATTGAATAATGTTAGTCAGAACTCAACTGCCCATCAAAAATGTATTACATCAAGTCCAGATTGTGAAATTGAATGGTTTTAAACATGTCTACATAAAAATTAAAATTACAAATTGAAATTCATATTAAAGAAAGTTATTATACAATTATGATTATTAGCCCTGTTTACCGATGAGGTACATAATTTACACGGCTTGCAGTCGGTGTTATGAATACAAAATTAATTGCATAATGTGATTATTCGCACGGAAAGGTTTTTATTTATTTTCGCTAAAAGGTATTTCATATCAATTACCTCAATAATATATTAAATCCTATTTCCCTTTTAAACATCACATTTTGTGAAAGTGAAAAAGAGCTGCTCACTTAAGAGATTTATGGTAAGCAATATGCTGTAACTTTACATACAATTTATTACTCGGAATTTCTGACATGTCATCATAAAATCTTGTAGGCTTGACGTTTTGAGATGTTTTACTAACGGAATGTAATTAAATTCTTCATTCCTGGAGATACGCGCGTTTTCATGAAGTCATGTTAAAATAACATTCTACCGGATAATACACAACAATGAATTCTGGAAAATTAATCTAGCTTATAAAAAATGTAGAATTGATTACAATTTCCCGAGAAACTTGAGGAAAAATTTGTTTAATCAAGTTAATCGGTTACAAAATTTAAAACGAAATACTAAAGGTAAATAGCAGTAGAATTTAATAACGTACATATTGTTCGTAACTTTTTTTGTAAAATATTTTACTTATTTTTTACCTTATTATACAATTATTACTTTTCATAGGATATTGTTATACAGTTTTGTGTATGATTTTAAATCCCAAATCTAAATAATCGACCTACAAATTAAACATTGTTTAGTTAAGTCAGTTTTTGTCGTGTTGAAAAAAAATTGTATTCATTATTCAATTGACTTACCTAACTTAAGTATATACACCTAACAAATAAAGTTAGAGATAAAATTTATGTTGACAATTCATTATTTTTATTATGAAAGCCACGTTAATATTAAGAATAAAGTTATTTCATTTCGGGAGCTCGCCTGTTTTGGAACTTTTATGAAGGAAAATCGATTTCCCCGAGTCGCTCTGGGTAGGGGCCTCGTTATGTATAAGACACATGGCCCAGGCGACACCGGCCCAGTCGCTCCATAAACGCTTGTTAGCCGCGGTGTCAGGTGCTGCGTCGGATTCCCTCGCAAACAGAACTATTTCTCTCCTCCTAAACGTCTTGTTTGCGCCATCGTTTATTTCACTTTGCCCCGGGATTCGCGTTTATGGAGGAATTTATCGCAGATATAAACCACTCTGTGTTTACTCTCTGCCCGATTCTCGTTTGTAACTTTTATGAAGACACATTTTGACATTTCAGGTGATTCTCGGTGATATACGAACGTTACTTTGTACCTTTGCAGCAAATTTTGGCTTTATATTACGCGTATTGCGCCGCAATAATGTTTATTATCTTTGGTAACATTTGTTATGGTTCCGGATGTGTCGCCTTTATTATGGTATATTGTAGTAATAAAAACGGGGAAAACAAAATAAACATTACGCTTCATTTGTTTTAATAGTTTAGTGGCTACTGTTTATACTACAAAATGCAACAGTAAAATAACCCAAAGTGCATGTGCGTTTTTAAATTTTGTATTTAAAAACTTAAATTTATAACTTTGATATGAATTCATAAAATGATTAATTAAATTTAAAAACAAATTTGTTTACACAATTTTAAAATTATTATGAACTAGCTTGTCAACAAACCTATAATCATTGTAGTTACGACATCATTTTTTCATGACCTTAAATTTAGCTTAATAAATATGCCACGTAGGGGGTAAAACAGTCATATTTCTAACTGTAAAATCAGGTTAAACTGGGATCAGCTCGTCGACTAAACCAAATAACAGTTATTTCACTGTCGGGAAAGAGGTAAGATACAGGTGGAAGTTAAGTGGTATCAGACACATCGCGATCCGCCGGTTACATGGCTGTTAGGCCCTAACAATGTGGAAATATCGCTGCGAAGCCATGAAAACAGACCCCAATATATTGTTGCATTGCCCCGCCGCGCCTCCCTAATATCCAGCTTTTTCTTCACGTTCCTCCGGGAGTTTATTAAATTTTTACTCGATGCTCCTCCCTTTTAATTATTTTTTGCTTGTAGAATATTTTTGCTTCAATATGTATGAAAGGAATTATGTAGAAGAAAGGAAATTAGCAATGTTATTTCTGGTGAAGAAAACATTTTCCTCACTTCCCAAAATGTCTAATTATTTTTTGGAAATGCCGTATTAATATAGGCATGACCGTGTTTATTGTAATGAATTTAGTATATCGGACTGTGAATAAAAATAATAGCTTTTTCCTTCTAGAGGGGATTGGCTAAAATATATTAATATATTTAAATATATTTGTTTTAATATATTTTAATACAGTTTAAAGCTGCAGCATTATCTTTAGGTGATTAAACAATATTTTATTTCAATTATAATTAATTCACTGTAAGTCATTCTACATAAAATGCTCTTTTAGATTAAATTAAAATCCACCCACATTCATATGGTAAAAGTAAACTAATTGAAGAGATTAAAGAAATGTTGAAATATTTTTAATGTTTAAACTGATGGATTCGTTTGAAAATTAAACCGACATTGTATACTTTGTTGGTCCTGTTTACCAAGGAATTTGATAATTACTTCGATTGTTGTATTTCACACTTCATAGCACAAACAATAATCCGCGCCGCGACGTTTTGTGTGCATCCGTGCGTGTTCTCATTATACCTCGTTTGTGTGGGAGGTATAATGTGAGTGCGTGTGAATGCTGGTAAATGGGTGTATGAGTATCGGTGTGCGTGTACGTGCGAGTGAGTGTTGGCGTGCGTGCGACCGTGTGTGTGTGTGTGTGTGTGTGTGTGTGTGTGTGTGTGTGTGTGTGTGTGTGTGTGTGTGAGTGTGCGTGCGTGTGTGTTTTCCTACCTGATTACGCGTTGAAAGGTTCGCTGCAAGGCGCCTGATCATGTTGACTTTTGATGTTAATCTTCTCTGTAAATATCCTCTAATCAAGTGCCGCCCTCTCTCGCCCCGTCCTCTTTTCACTTCTTTGAAATCGTGCCTTTTGCAGGTTTTACCAAACTAGATCAAACTCGATGTTAGTCATTCTGTTAGTGACTTAGCATAACTAACTAGCATAAAAACTATAAACTAACTAACTAGCATAAAAAACGTTAGCATAAAAACTATTTCATCTCAAACGTGTTTCCTCTTAAGTTAAAAGTTTTTACACAAATAAAAGTATCGATGGCTGTATTTTTATCAAAACTTTCTTTTCAGTTCAAGTATATTATAAACCCCGTTATAATAGTTTATATTTTCCTACCTTCCAGTTATCATTACTCTTCGGATCATTTTATCTAACTCCACAAGCCATTTAATAATCGTTTTACCATATAGAAAATAATACATTACCTTTTCTGTACTTTGTTTTTTCTATCTAGAACAAAACTAGCTTATTCCCGAAACAAAACGTATTAAAGGCCTCCTACAAAATCCTCTCTCATCTTCTGCAATTCAAATATATGCTCTCCTCTAAAAGACAGACGTGACAAGTTAGCACATTACCATAAAGAATAATTGTAAAACCGGAAGAACTTTAACAACACAAAAGAAGGAAGGAGTCTGGGAGGAAAATTGCGTCTGTAAATATTAAAAGATACTGCAAATAGCTTCGTAAGGCTCGTTGTAAGACATTTATTTGTCCAAGCGCGGCTGCAGCGCTCTCCACTGTACGAGGGTTACAACTACGGTCGGAGCGTCCTCTTGGGGGCGGTTTTGTCATTATATACATGTGCCCACTTATGGCCCGGAGTATTATTGCACGCTATAACATTCATAACGTACCTACCAACTGGGTCTCAGCTACGTATTGTTGGTAATCTATATTCTACGTGTTGTAATCTGTATAGATGGTTTACACCTTTTAAACTAGTTGGAGATTATAAAATGTTTTCTAGAAGGTAGGCTCGGTCAGGATTGCTCATTTGGTTGTTGCTTGGTTGACTTATTTAATTGGATATGTTGTTCTTTTCTTGCATTCACACTTGATGTTGTTACTGTAACACAAATATAGAATTTTAATAATTTTTGTTGGTTATTTTTTATCGATTTATTAAACAAGTAGTTTATTTTAAACTAATCGTTTTTAATCAACAGAATTTCAAGTAAATGTCTATCAATAGTTTGGTTTTGCCTAAGATAAATTTTTATCTTGAAACAATCCGAGCTATTCAGTGGTTTAAGAGCAACGATTAATGAACTAAACGTAGATGAAAGAGCATAACGATTTAAGCGTAAATGAAATAAAATAAATTTCCTTGAGTTGGTTTTTAGATAAATTATTGTTCAAGCCATTGTTTACTCTTATTGCGCAACATTGAATACCTCCTCCAAGTTCTCGGACTTCGGTATTGCACCCAATTAACCGAACACCTGTCTAATCAGGAGTCCAATTAGCACGGATGCACCTCCGCACCAATCATCCCTCCCTCCGCAGACTGACGTCGCCAAAGTCGCAGAGCGATCAAAAGCCGGTGGAAGGAAGCGTCAAAGCCTTGTGGGGAGTAATCGTGTTGACTCTGCCGTCGTAATCTCCGGGGTAAATATTCACTAATCACCCCCATTCATTTCCTTTGGCACCCCAGCAATCGCCGTCACGCGTTCCCCCATACAAGCCCCCAAACGCCCGCCGCCCGGCGCTTTCCGCCCAATAACTTTGCCCCTCGGAAAACACGGTAATTGGAAGAATTGCTGCGTGTTTGCTTTTGTTTGCTCCCCCCCCCCCCTCCTGGTGTACCGGAGTGCGATCCGATCGTCAGAATTATTTTGCACAATATTGAGTACTGCTTGAAAGCTCTGGGGAGGATTAATTTGCTGGTATTTTTTTTCTTTTGTGTGGTGTAATGTAATGAACTGAGAAAGCACCACTAATTGATTTCGCCCTGTGTTTGCTTTTGTTTGCGCCTTCATCCCACTTTGGTGAAACGGAGCGCAATCTAGATCGTCGGAATTCTGTATTTTTACACAATATTGAGTTCTGCTTGAAAGCTCTGTGGAGGATTATTTTGCTGGTACTTTTTTCTAATTGCGAAACATATGTGTTGTAACGGGGTGTACGGAAGTACCGGTGTTTCTTTTACGATTGTGAATGTGACAGGTGATAACGCAAAATATACACACAAGTCTCAAATACAGAATAAAAACCTAACCTGTAAAGCAACAAAGTGCAATCTTATTAGATTATTTTGAGATTTGTTTTATGTTTACTTTCTCAACGATAATTCTTATAGTGTTTAATCTTTTTGACACCAAAATATAAAAAGTAGCTCTACCAAATAAGTTGAGGTGGAAGGGAGAGAAAAAGAAATAATTCAGAAAGACCAAACGCTTGCTAAACTATTGACAAAACTAAATCCAAAAATGTTTCAACAAAGTAAGAAATCTCTCTATAAACATTCTAAGATAAAGTTTGACCTCTGACTTAAACATTATTTCAAGCTTTTCTTATAAAATTAATTTATTTGGTAACTGATAGTTTACAGTCATGAGTCATGAGCTCAATATTCTTTGATAAAAAATTTACAAACGAATCTTAAATGTTTATTATCTTGAGAACTTAAAATCACAATAATACGAAAAATAGCGATTCCAACAAAGCGCAGTTCTCTGCCGCATTGACGTCTCGCTCTTCCTCGACCCTTGACGTATCGTCTTATAACTTACCTGCGAGGAATATCAGCGGGTCGATATCATGTTAGCATTATGACAGGGCGTGTATTCCACCTTCACATTGTATTGACAGTTCTTTGTGGCTGTCAGGGCAGCTCTCTTTGATGTATTATATTCAGACTTTGTACCGTTTATGCTCCCCTCTCTATATATTATTTCTTCCGATTTTTTTATACACAGAGCGTTTATGCAATTTTATTTTACTTTTCGTAACGTATATTGAAGAGTGTATATATTTTGTCATCTCTTAGTGAAAAAATAGTTTCAAAGTAAGGTGTCATTGCAAAGTTTTGCTCAAAGTCTCAGTACTATATTTTTATGTTTGATGATTCTTTGAAAGCAGCAAGGGATTTTTTTACTTCGATATTTTACATTTTGCTTTGGACCCTTTGTTTATTTTGTTATTGCATACTCTTTATCTTAACCTGGTGTCTGATCAAGTTAAAATCAATAGAAGCTTCAAGGTCACTAGTTTCATTCATACATATATTTTTATCTACGACCATTGCAATAAGCACCAATTATGGTATTACAATAAACATTATAATGATATACATTAAAACACCAAAAACCAAGCAGTACTCTAATGACGACTTTAGAGTACTAGAGTCACTTTAGAGTACTGGTTCTAGACCAATGAGAGCTCGGCATTTGAGGGAAGTAGTGTCATAATAACAATTACGCAATTCGCACATCAGCTGATTGTTGCATTACGATTCATGTTTGAGTTTACTTATCCCATCAGCTGATTGTTCCACAGCGATTCATGGTTCAGTCTGCTTATTTGCCTAACCTCAAATTTTAGTTGACCTATTCCATCATTAGTAAAAGTTATGAGTTTTGTTTAACTTCGGGGGAAATTTTGTCGTATATTGTTGGTCGTAGATAAAATAGTGTATGCAACGATTGTATTATGCCTTTAAGCCACTCGTGAGATCTCACTCGTGGCTTAAAGGCATTCATTATACAATCCGTTGCATAAACTACTATTTGCTGATTGCTTCATACTGAATAAAAAAAAATTAAATCTTGAAACTTTTATTGATGTGGACTTTAAATTTAAAATACCATTGAAGAAAAAAACTTTGCATTTGTAATCAGGAATGTCTGAATTACGTTTTCCATATTTTCAGCTCATAGAATTAGATAAATTTTACAATCTTAGCAGTTATCTGAATAAACTTAAATGAAAAATTCTTTACGTATATTCGCAATTGCAAATTACAGTACTACTACATCAGTTATTGAGTTACTGTCATAAGACGTCGGCCCAATGGTTTCAGCATAATATAAATGAAAGTTAGGTGTTGAACGGATTTGAAAGCATTGTTACTGACAGTTCATGCTTTAGCCAGCAATATTCGTTAAAAGCCAAATGGTCAATGCCAGCTGAGTTGACTTAGGATACATGTTTTCATTAATAAAAAACGCTTCTCAAGTAAATCTTACATTGTATTCTTGGGTACTCAACACCCCACCGCATTACGGTGGCGAAGCGAATCACAGAAACCATCTTGAGTAATTTTCGCATATTGCACATTCGCTTGCATATTGCATTTTCACCGCAAGTGCATGCACTCTCGTCAGCCACATCACACGTGTGCGGAATTAAAGAACATCCTTGGCGCCGTAATGGGAGTTTCGGTCCAAAACCGAATCCGGATTGTCCTGCTGGCCGAAAGTGGGTTTCCGAGCGTAAACACCGGTTGGGCCCCATTACAGGAAATTACGAGGGTAAATAAACAGTGGTAAACTGGCGAGGACCGCGGACCGCATGTAATGCGTCTGACCGCGGGGCTGCCAGTAGCGCCAGTTGCCTGCGGCAGGAATCAGTTATCCGAAACCTCATTCATTCTTATTGGAATCCTCATTCGCTTTCAAACATTCTTGTTCTTCTTTTGTCAATTCCTTTTTTACTTTTCCATACGAAGCAAACAGCGAGTCGTAAATAATGGACGTTCGTCTAGTAATGGAAAAAAATACTTAGAGTGAAATGAAATATTTTGAAAACTTAATTCAAGTTTCTATTGGGTTAAAACAATATTTTCTATTTAAAATCACACTGATCTGAAGTTTTATTTCACCCAGTTGCCTTTTACATATTTCCCCTCGGAAAAAATCATGCCTATTAGTGGTTCCATGTAGACAAAATAATAAAACTATCGTTTATTATAAATTCAACCTTTCAAGTATATGGATTCAAACAATTTCATTTGGATGTTTTAATAAAACACTCCACCATAATCGTATTCATGTACCCGTTAGTTCAAACACGAGAAAATTATTTTCAGCGCTCCACAACACACTTCGTTTACCGTTTCTGCTGAAAACGAGTAAACTTTTCTCAATAAAGAAACGTTTAAATTGATCCACAGCGATTCTCAAAAGTGCAATCGATCGTGGGCCAATAAAAGAGCAGAACAACGAGATGTATTCATGAGTTACAAGCGACGCTCGGCGGTTGCCCGGGGTGGGTTCCTCAAGCTCCATTCCGCGCGCCGTACAAACGTCGGCGGCAATATCGCTACTTCTTCCAACAGATATTACATATGAGACAATATCACTGAATTCTGGCGAGTTTGGTTTTCAATAACGTCGTAGCAAAAGTATCGAGTTATCTGGAGGTATGGCGAATATTGAAATAATTCAGTATTGGTATTTGCCAATATGTTTTCCTAGATAACTTTTAGTAGGTGGTTGCGAAAAATAACTGTTCTCAGAGCATAAATAGTTTTTTTACATTTACTAAATTTTCGTTTGAAACTGCATCTATTTATTTTAAGTAACATCTATAGACCTATAATCGAGCTTCGTTGCTACTTGAGTAATTCTTGGTAATAGTGGCACTTATTCTTACAAACCAAACAATCCAAATGGCCCTTCTAATTCTCCTTTTCATAAGCTCTTTGAGTTACATAAATACTTAACACTCACAGCTAATCAAGCCTCTCTTGACACCACAATCGCTGAGGTGTGTTTGGAGTGATACTCAACTGTTAGTTAACGACTCAATTCTATGATTACTTGTAGCTTTCCTTGTTCTCAGTCTACGACAATGTTATAAATAATTGTTAGCTCGACGCCGATGGTTTAGTGCCTCAATAATTCTGCATTTAAAGTTGATCGATAACGTAAGTAATGGTAGATTTTACTCGTTTGATTGCCTACCCAGATTGTTATTACTACTATAAATAAGTCTATTCACAGCCATTGAACACATTATATAATTTTGGCACGTAAATTTTGGCTCGTCATCATCATTGTTTGCGAATATCTCAAATGTTTCACTAAAATGGTTCTAGGTAATTTTTTACTAAGGTAGGTGAAACGTTTTCACTTCGCCAAGGGTAACTTTTACTTGTTTACTTGTATTTATCTCGACCCATCCCAACTGACCTAACCCATTTGAACCAACTTGAGAGGCCTTTGATGACTACTTCAAAATTAACAATCTTCAAAAAAATAAGATCCTATGACCTAAGACCCATTTAATAGAGCATTTTGTTTAATGATATTCGACCAGGCCTTATGCAACACAGTGCTGTTGCCACTAAAGATCTGATATATGGTTCATGATTTATTCTAATTACTTAAAAAATAGACTTATCACAAATCTAACATAATGTACGACAAACTTTCGCAAATAGTTAAAACACTGTTGTGATTGTCGTAGCAAAACTTCTGTCCGTTTTCTCTTATGCTGTTACTTAAACACGGCCATTAATTCCTTACACAACCAGTTCGAATCAACTGAAAATACCTGAAATCACGTGTATCGACATAAACTCGGAGACGAGTAACATTTTGACACAGAATTCACAAAATTAAATTCATCACAGCGAGATGAACTCGACACGGCGAGCCTCGGCGTCGGATACAGTGTCATGCATCACATAAATATTTAACGTCCAGCGCGTGCCCGCCGCGTATTACAGCTCAGAAATATTTTTCTTATCCGCGAATGTCGAGTTACGAGTTTCAGATATTGTAACATTCGGCGTACTAAACGTCGCCGAGCTCCTCTAATTTAAACGTTGTTCGCTAATATATCTTGTAAACGGCGAGATAGGGGAAGAGGGCCACATGCAAAACAATTTCTGTGGGCACGCGAGCGCGGGTCCCGGTCACGCTAGGGCTGACTGGCTCGGCTGGCTGGCGGGCTGGCGGGTGTCGCCGGCCGGGGAGCGGCTAGCATCGGTTTAGGGCCGATAAAACCGAAATAATTCAGCCTCACTATTTACTGTGCTACAAATGTGTTTATATGGCGGGCCCCGATGTAAAAATAAAGGAATTTAGAACCGTAGATCTTTACCAAATGGAGCCACATACCAGTTTTTATTCTGATTTCATAAGAATTAAGCGATATAAAATTCTATTAATGCGTCACAGTATAGTGTTTATACGGAGGCACCGTCACAATTTAGTCTGATGACGTCACAGCGCTTGTCGGCTAGCGGCAGCTTTTGGAGTGAAGTGACGGGCCTTGTGAGGAAATCCGTCTAAATTATTGCATTCATGCTGAAAACATATATAATTGTGTTTACATATATATATGTCAAGATTTATAATGGAAATAAATCTTAAATCTTGAATAAATCTTGAATCTTCTCCATAGTTGCTCTACCCGGCCATGGGAGTCTTTGGGGCTGTGGGCTCAACTCACCCGAGTTTTGGAAGACTACACAGTACCAAACTGCCACTCAGTGTGACTTGAAAGATAAATAATCTGCAATCATATGTTAGGCAATCATCTTCTTACAGTTCCATTCTTAATTTAAAACAAATTGCCGGACTGGTTTTACTAAATATGTCTTTTTAAAAACAGTCATATTATTATTATATTCAGTCCTAACCGATTTTAGAGATGAATGTATATGATCGCAGTTGAACTTAATCAAATTAGTAACTAAAACAAACGCGAAAGTCAAACCCCAAATTTATATAATTAAGTAAAATAGGTAAAAGACTTATCTAAATATACATCAACCGGCTTACACATAATCACTAATAGGATTCTAAACTCTAATACCTATTTTGTACCAGTTACAGTAACGCAAACTAGCTGTATGAGTCTATTGTCGACAGTCTAATCCCGGTCACAAAACTCGGTCCAAGCCGGGCGGTCCGCCCAACATGTATGTCATTAGGAGGCCTCAACATGGCTTAGGCATCCGGACCCATGCTTCTAATTCCTCGCGCAACTTGGTTAATGTGGGCCTAAAGCGCTTAGGGCGGCAAATATATAGTCAGCTCCAAGATAAATTGTGGCAAGTTGGAAAGGGGTAAGCGCATTACAATGTTCATCTGCCTAACAAACGTCTGCGAGCTGAGGTTTCCTAAGACCCTCTACGGTAACACAGGATATTTCCACAACCGTCTACTGTTTTTGTCTAGACCAGCTTAGAGATTCTGGGTATGGTTTCTTTTGTGGGAGGTTTTGAAATCCGCAGAGGAGGGCCGTGGCATAAAAGACTACTTATTAACTCTGTCCTTTATCTTTCCCGCTGCATATAACTAACTGTACATGGAAGAAACATAAACTCAAAATTCTGTCATTGTACTGTTTACCCTTTTAAAAATATTAAGTTATTTTATACTTTTACTCAACGCATGGTATTATATCCTTAAAAGTATATGAAGTGTATTTTTTCACTGTAACGTCTAAAAAATCATTTTATTAATCAACTACAAGAAATGAAAGAAACTGAACTCACAACAGCAGATATATTTATTTCCTCGAGTACAAGAAACCTTTGAACCCACAATTACATCGCGAAACACCAGACTGTTTGCCGGCCGGATACATCTAGTAACTACCGAGCACGGTCAAGCGTAGACAAATCGGTCGAATCCCAGGCTCTAAATTAAATCCTACTAATTTTACCCCGATCTGAATCTGAATCTCTGATGAAGAAATAAAAACAGTGACCGCCAAATGACCTGTGAAATCAGTAATGCTCGAACCCGGCTTGTCCGGTGCAATTAATCCGCTTAAACCCGGCTTTAGCCGTAGACGGGAACCGAGTCTGATCACTTAATAAGAGGATGTTTTCTCACGAACTAGTTGTGATAGAGTAGCCGGGAGTTCCCGCGGCAAAGCACGGTAGCGCACAAAAACTCGCACGATATCATTAAACTGGTGTGCCTGAGCGCCCGCGCCGCTCCATTGACAAAACACGATCTCGCCGCTCGAAGACGGCTTCAATTAAACGCTACATCGAGACGCTCCCCGAGTAAGGCCGGGCGACTCCCGCTCTCAATTAAAGCCTTGTGAGCTGAATTCGCGATTTAAAGTTTACTCCTTGTTTACCGTCTGCTTCCACAACTCGTTTACGATTAGGAGGTACAGTATCGGGTTTTCAGATCTGTTTTTTTTTTTTTTATTTTAAACGAGGGTCAGGCTTACAAGTTTCCGTGGACATGCACTGTAGCATATGTAGCTTATTGTGCACCCTCAAGGTTACGGTAATATCACATATCAAATTCGCCATTGGTGATCGGCGGGATTCGAGCCCGGGACCCTGGGAACTGAAGTCCCGCGTTCTACAACTACACCAGGCCGCTCCACTTAAATTTTTTAAATTTGGGATTTGTAGTTCAGTCCAAAATTTCTTAATTAGAGGTTTGTGAGCTGGACAAAGTTTTCTCCCTGTTTACCGCTTGCTTTCATAACTCGTTTATGATCAGGAGGTATAGTATCAGATACTGTATTGAGGTATGTAGTTGAGTCTGAATTTTAAAAAAATGTTCTTAATTAGAGGATTGTTAGGTGGATTTGCTATTTAAATAATTCATGTTATTGATTCACGATTAAATTCCATATTATGTTCTCGGCTGGGAGGTCCATTTTGTAACGATGCTTCTTCTACATAATGTTCTGTGTATGGTCCTGAGGGGCAAACCAATCTCTCTATTACTGGATTTTACGCTCGATTTGCGCCTTTCAAGATTCATTTTTTCCAAATTCTACACCTACTGTGGGTAATCTCACACTCCCAAGACTCGCAATCGCACAAAACCACCGGCGATGTTATTGTGGTGTTAAACCGGCGGTGTTATTGTGGTGTTAAACCGGCGGTGTTATTGTGGTGTTAAACCGGCGATGTTATTGTGGTGTTAAACCGGCGGTGTTATTGTGGTTGGTTTAAGTCGGCATAATTTCAAGCTAAATGTTCGTTCTCTTGCTGTCACTTCAGTTCTCGTTTTTCGTACAACGCTCACATTACTTTCCGTGCCCAAACATCTCTATTCTTTATATTAATAGGCAAGCTTGATTTTTCATTCCATTTTTTGCGCGTAATGCAGGAAAAACCCAAGCACGCCATTAGAAAAGTTCTTTACTGTAGACGTGCACATAACCCTATTAAAATTTTCTGTAATTTTAAGACTTGGAGGAAATATAATTTGAAATTAATAAAAAATTAACATGATCTTCATGAGTTGCTGTGTTGTGGAATAACAACAAAATGTAAACAAAAGCACTCACATGTTTTATTGTAGTAATCAGTAAACCCGAATGTTTTCCAGTTGAATTTCGACTGGTACGCGATATAGTTCTTTTGAATATTCAGGCTTATTCACCACTTTTACCGTAGAGCCCGCAGACTAGTTTGTAGTGGAGATCGATCACTTGACTTGGTCGCTATTCAGTACACTGTGGCGCCCGAGGTGCACCACTCGCCCTACTTTCCCCGCTGCATTAGTAATTAGTAATTACAGTTGACACCGGAATATTACTATTACTTTTATTGGTACCGGATCTCCTTGCTTGTCATGGCCACTCTTTATCATTCGGTGAGTCCGGTCTAATGTATCCGGGGACAGGTGATTTTCTACTGTTGCAAAACCAAATCGACTCTAGAGCCGGTCGTTTAATTGCGCTGATAATTCTCTCGCTTTCCCTTTGCCACCAGCCGCTGCATAATGTGGCCATCATGTGTTATCAGAGTGTTTTAATGTTCTCGTACACGATGATTTTATCGACCACGTTTATGAATAATTAGCTAAGATTAAGATACCCTCAGTCATCACCAGACGAATGAAACCTGAATTTATCGAACTTTTGCTGATAGTTTTATCTTGAAAATTAAATTTCACGGTTCACATTAAAGTATACGTCCATAGAATTGAGAGAAAAACATCAGGACTCTACTTAAAACATTTGCAAGGCAAAGCAAGCGTATAAAACTTGTTATTAAAGACTTAATAAAAAAATGGTATGGTACAAATTAAATCGATATCTTGGTGCCGTAGTTTCTTTGAGGGTTCACGAGGGTTTTAGTGTTGTTTTGAGTGGATAAATTATTAATATACTTCTAATTTAAATATATTTATTGATAACTAATCCGCGAGACGTTATATTGTATTTGAGGCGTTTTCGTCCCAAAGATAAATTTATTTTAGAAAAATGACAATTTAACTTTGCAATTTCGTTAAATTGAAAGCGTTACAAAAAATTTATCATTGAAAGTCTTTCACCTTGATAGCGGTACTAATAGAAGTCAAAGCGCGACATTTCAATGTATATTTCCTCTTGAATTCAAGTCCGGTATCTCCTTTCCCTTCGAGTGAAAGACAGTCTGAAAGTGCTTTTAAAGTAAGTCGAAAGTTTTCCTTTTGAATAAGTAAATCCTAGAGAATTAGGTGAATATAAACAACTTTTTCAGTAACCTTCTTCCCCATTACTTTCATTATAATTAATATCCTTCTGTCGTTTCTTGGGGCTTCTCAGAAATACATCACACCTTTGATGATGTTACAGTCAAAGTTTTTTTTTCAT
The DNA here is from genome assembly GCA_035578135.1 of Flexamia atlantica. NCBI lineage: Eukaryota > Metazoa > Arthropoda > Insecta > Hemiptera > Cicadellidae > Flexamia > Flexamia atlantica. Next base: position 32,051,838 of record JAQJVK010000004.1, on the reverse strand, counting down.
TTAAGTACAATTAGAGGTTTTTGTAAAGTATTCAAAAATATGAACTTATGGAAAAGTTAATATATTAAAGATATGCGGAAAAGAGGCCACTTTGCTCTTTTTCTTGAGAATTTAAATTACTGAGTGCGATTGGCACTACATTTCTTCTAATGAAATAATCACATTATAATAATTCACAGAGCTCTAACAAATGCACATACACTTATTACATTTATATAAACAATAAAGACTGAATTATAATAACAATTGAACTAGAGAAGTCATACTTACCTAAGTTATAGTTATACCAAAAGCATAAGAGCCTGGTCTTACCAGGTAGTAGGTGTGGCTGTATACACACTGCCTCATGAGTAAATTATGTTTTTATACCCACTGAATATCTTTCAACTTACTAAAATTACATACAATTAAAATTGAATACAACCAACTTACACCACTTTTACTATTTAATAACTTACTTTTTTGTTTAGGATATTGAAATAAAGTTAAATAATGATATTAATTAACAGCTCCTATCGAGTTTAGGATAGTTTGACGTCCTTGCAATACAATAACAAATTTATCGTACTGGGCCCAAAGATAATCCATAAATTTTTAAACGGGTGTGTCCATATACAATTTGAGTTTTATCTCAGATTTTCTTAGGATTTAGAAGGCGACCTTTGTAAAACATCCATTAAAAACGAAAACAAAAAACACACATGGAGAAGCCACTAATGTCCTCAATATCGAGTCTATCGAGTCCACATTACATATATCATAGGAACAGAAGATAAAACGAGGGAACTTCCGGCGGAAGACCGAAACTCATTAGGTATTCTGGAGCGAGAAGTAAAGTCGGGGATAACGAGGGACGGCTTGGAGCGGTTTACGGGCCGGGATAATGGAAATGTTGCAAGTTGGTAATGAGAACAGGTGACAAAGTTTGCAGGCGGGCGCGGTGCAGTGTGTGGAGTGTGGCGTGGGGACACATGTACACTTCACCCACACTGCGTACACATTCCCGCTCCCGCAGACTCTGCTTTCATCCAGTACTGTTTCTTACCTCGTTAACTCTACTTATATTGACGATTGTTTGTTATTTGCTTACTTTTCTCGTTATTTTCTGTATCTTATTTCTCTTTTTTTATTCTCCGTTTTCTTAAATTTTATCCCCAATTTTTACCAACACCAAAGTACGTTCCATTGATCCCATTTCATTTTACGGCTATATTTTTACAAACTTTATCCTCAAAATATCCTCTCGGGTATGTATATTCATCTATTTAATTTTGCTGAAACCATTTTAAATTCAGTTTAACCCTTGTGGATCAAATTTAACTTCGTTATACCTTTAACGGTGCGACAATGCTTTGTTGCAATCGTGACAATTTATTGAAGTTTGTTGAATTTATTTATCAGTTAATTAAAAAAAAATACGTACAGGCGTAATAGGTTTTCAAATATTGAAATTAATGTGTTTCATTATTATACGTGTATCATATACACTGATGATTTTTATTTTTTTTTTCAAACATATATTCTTAAGGAAATCCGTACAATCGTCAAATCAGTTTGATATTGATGTACCTTCTACCTGTGAAATCGAATACAACATTTTAAAACCCTCTGCACTATAAATTACACTATGAAATTTGTTGCAAAGTAATTAAACGTAAAACCGGATTAGTGAACTCTTACAAGACAGATAGCAGCATCCAGTGTTGAGCACGGTTGCATTTCCGTGTAAATTAACAGTCTATTGTTTGAACATTAAAGAACAATTCATTATTCAAACTTCTGCTCCATCTTCCTTTCAGATCTTTCCTCTCTCTAAAGTAAGAAAGGAAGAGTGTTATTCATGAGTTTATATTGTTTTCTAGGTTTTATGAAGGAAGTTTTCATTTGTTTCGCTTTAGTAACATATTGCCAAAAAGAAAAATCTTAATTAAGATTATTGCCGATATGCAGTTTTGTTTTGTAACGCCTTTTGTATGGTTTCCATAATTATTAAGATTGCTTACCCGTCAAATAGTTTATTTAGGAACGTTTAATTGTCCCACTATACATGTAATTGACGTTTCTCTCTGTACCAGGGACGTTTCTAAGTAGTGCATAAGCTAGGCATATTCTTTGACAGTATAATCAAGAAGAAAATATAACTAGTAAGAGATCATTAAACTAGAAAGTCGTTTATTTAAGTGAAAAGTACGAGGCTAATCCAGCACATGATGAGGTGACCGCAGTCGGTTGAAATGGGCTGAGCAAATGATAATTTGGCACTCCAAAATGCAAGTGTACTATTTTAAAAGATATTAAGTAAACATTCCAAAACCTCCGTAAAATGATGTTTGTATATTTTTTATCCAGAATTAAAAGAGCATACAGTTGCACTAGATTAGCAGTTGAGTGTATTGTTGTAAACTGTTAATTACCATCTCAAGTTGAGGTAACAACGCAACAGTGAGTTTGACATAACAGGACGGTATACAAGCATTAGTTGATAACTCCTTCTATTCGCTGTTTTAGTTTATTAAAAGATAAATCAAATAATTTCTGTAACATGTTGTTGATGGAATAGTCAAATGTCGCCCACTTCCAGTTCCGGATATACCACAAAATGAGGAAAATCCCATGATTTAGTGTTTTGTAAGGCAAAAGTGGAGATATAATAACCAGAATCTCTTTGTTCAATGTCTATAACCACAGGTGAAGAACTACAGAATGACAACCCAATGCAGTTTTTCGTGCTCGTTTTTTTCGGGCGCGGCGTCAAGTATGTTAGGTTGTTTTGTCGCCCACATTGGATTGGTATCAAAGATTATTTCGTCAATGCAAAATCTTTAAGTCCCAAAGAACAGGTATAGCTAGCTAATAGTAACTTTGACACCAGAGCAATTTGGGTGGCATAAAAGCCCATCAATCTTGACGCCGCTACAAAAAAAAATGGGCACGAATAAGCATTTGGTTGCCAATCTGTATAGTTCTTCATCTGTTCATCTGTGCTATAACTTATTTGTAGATTATTAATTAGCAGCATGTTGCAACCGAGTAATTAACTAACGATCATTCGAAGACTAACCCATCTTTTCATTGTTCCAGGTGAGCTCTCCACTCGGTGCTCGGTGAGTTCTGAGTTTATAGTTGCCACTAACCGCCTAATTTCCGCCCCCGTCGCCGCGGCCGATCACTCACGTCCCCAAACACGCCGCTGCAGCCTTAATTTGAATCGGAGAATGTCGGCGAGGTGGAGCGGTGGAGGGGGGCTCCAATTTGACGAGAATCCGGACCGGTCCGAGCCGAGCGGCAGGACAGGTTGTGGCGCTCCGAGCGTCGACCCGGCCGTTCCAGATGAGGCGAAACAAAAACGAGCGGAAAGAGGAACAAAAAGCGGTCGACAGCGCTTACACTCCGTACTGTAATTAGTATCCGCAGTCAGCGGAGTTTTGAACTAGCTTTGTTTTTAGTTCCGAGTCGGAGTCGGAGTTGGCGGAGTTTTCGAAATGACCCTAATTTACCGCAATCATAACCATAAATCTCGCGACTCCGCAAGCTCGCATGTCGCGCGCCACTTGCTCGGCGACAGCGGATTCTCCGTCGTTACCCTGTGCCCCGCGCGCATGCGTCCATGCGATATATTGTTAGTGCCTCGGTTTCGTGTTTCTTTCATCGGATTTGTTCCGTGTTAACATCATGTTTGTTTCGGTTAGTCGCGTTATTGAATCGCTACGTCGAGTCCGAATTTGTAGCGAGTGCCGTTGACGAAAATAAAAGCGCAGTTGATCTTTATCTAGCCACTAGTTAAGTTTTCCCTACTATAAATTATTCGTAAAATGTAAAATGATTGCGCGTTATTTTGTGTAATCGCCTCTACTTTTCAAATAAAAGTCACCATTTCTGACCTACGTGTACCGCGGTTTATTAAAACGATGTTTTAATTCACGCTTAAATTTAGTAAGACATATTTTACAGACAAACCTATAGAGGTCACGAGTTTTGTAAGCTTTGGTTTACAGAGCAAAATGGTTTTAAAGGGATTTGTCGATGTTGTGAGAAAACCAATGACGTTCATATGTTAAATTCGTGAACAATCGACAAATGATTACATTAATTTTTCATCTACATCATAAAGCCCTGTTCGTAAAACTGTTTTTTACCACTTCTGTTGCTTAACGTCGAAGCTTCATGAAGAAACTCGTTACCTCTACCGAAACGTCAATAATGCCTCTCTAATTACCTCACATCATATACCTAAGCTATATATACAAAGTAATCCTAGGAATCTATCAACATTACACTACAACTGCACCGAGCTCAGTAGTCGGGACGTATCGTCTGCTGAAGGCGCTCGCTGCTACACGGTGCACACCTGCTCTCCGCTCTCCGCTCTCGCTGTGTATTTCTAATATTTAAACTCTGTTATTTATTCATTCGCCGTTGTATTTCACCGAGTTTTTCATAGAATCTACTTGCATGTTTACTCCTTTCGTGTTCGTTGTCTTACTTGAAGATGACAGTATTATTTTTGTTTTAGTAATGGTGTACACCACTTTGTATTTTATAATGTATTCTGTTTCTGCGAGTATATCGGTGTTTTAGTAACCTTACACTTTAATGTGCAATACTGTATCGATAAAAGGAATAAGTTGCTTAATTGAAAACTCTAGTTGTTTGTACCCATAATCCTTCACAAAGCATATACTTACTCTGTTTCCAGCCAAATCGTTCTCTACAACTAATTCTTAATGCATAGGGAGCGAGCAAAAGTAATAAATTTTATCATTTAACTTTTTTTTACAAAAACTCACCAACTTTATTTGCTCCACGTCAGTCTAAAGGTTATGTTCGGTAAGCGAAGCTGTATAAAAACGGCAACCAAAACTATACTTAATAACTTTTCAAATACCTTTTCCTTTCATCAGTAAAGAAACTTAACATTTTCCACCACCCTCTCCCCCCCCTCCCTTATATAGTAGTTACCCACGTTTATCCTGGGGCTCCTCCCGTCCCTCGGCTAACGATACGGCGATCTGAATGATAATGTGTCGTCATTATTATATCTGTTAACCAGCCGGGCAATTATGAGGTCGTCAGTCGCCATTAGCCGCCAACCACACAGCGCCCGCGGTTTGTCAGCGGCTAAACGGCTGATACATCTCCCGAACGTCAGCCGCAGCCGCCATCCATGATGTACGAGATAAAGAACTGTGTCGAACGGAGAGCGTGTGAAGATGAATATTGAATAGAGGCACATCCGGCGGGACGGATAATACCCGTAATGAGAGGACAAAAAACAGGAGCCGGTCCGTGGACTGGAGGCTGCGTAATTATATTACCGGACAGGTTGGCTGCGACCGGCAGCGGGCGGCGGAGAGGCTGGGGCAGCATCACTGTAAAATCACTGCGGGTAGTGATGGGTGACTCGCGAACGAATCGTTCAAATGAACGATCGTTCGTTCACTCATCGAGCGAATCAATGAATCATGATTCTTTTTGAAAAATAATCGATTCTTCGCACGAATCAAACGCATAAAATCTGGAATTTTATTTCTTTAGTTCGCAAATCAAAACTAGGTGCAAACACCAGTATTGTTTCAGATTAGATATATTAATAAAAATAGCTAATAACAAATGTTTTTGTTAGGCTTCTGGGCTGTGTCTGTTTTTTGTTTTGGAATTTTTTGTGTCATCAAGGCCAATGAAAAGATATATTAATTGAAAAGAGTAACTTGGTAATGAAGAAAGCAGTCCACACAACTCAACTCCTTTAAACTACCGGTATTGGTCCATATATTTTTAATTCGGCGAGTTGAGTCTTTTAGTTTACACTCAAGTCGCTTTTATTTGGATCAAATTTAAATCATATATTTTGGGTTCGGAATTAAAAACTATTCTTTGCTGAGGTCCATATAAAAAACACACTTTTTATTGAAGAAGACTGATTGTATTAATTTTACGTTTACCCGTAAATAGAGTGTTAGATGAATCAAAGAATCGATTCAAATTTCGATTCTATGAAATTGAGTGATTCAAAAGAATATATTCACTGAGAAGAATCGACTGCCCATCACCACTGTGAGGTGAATGTCGCCAGCCCGTGGTGAGAGCGGGTCGTTCAAGTTTAAAGTCAGATACTGATCGAAATCTGGACCCTTTGGTTGATTTAGAGGTCTCAGGCACATCTGGCAGAGATAAGATATAATATTGTTCTGGTTTTCACTGAACTACTTTGTCTGTCTGTTTTGACGTTCTCCAACTGAACGATGTGTGTCATCAAGTCCAACGTAAACAGTATTTGACCCCGAAGATTAAAATCTCTGGGGTTCATTTTGGTTCCCTGACGCTCCTTTCTTCCATTAATGCATTTTATTTGACTTTAACGATGTTGTACATCTGATGTTGCCCAACTTTATAACCGTTACACTGAGGAAATGTCTAATATTTTAACGTTAGCGGTAGATTCTTCTCAGTCAACGGTTTTACGATGGCGCCCGACCTTTCGACCGATCACGTTGACTACGTCAAACTTCGGTAGTATCCGTTTTAAACATCCCCGACTTGTCGTCTTGATATCTTTATTTTGCCGGACCTCTCGGTAAAGCTTTCCGTGCGTTCAATCACTTCCCGGCAAATATTGGCCTCCAGTGTGTGTTTTGTGGATGAGAGTGGATCTCTTTCTTTTGTTTGGGAAACGCTTTCTCAAGATTTGGACAACTACTTTTCTCGATCACATTTTTCTTTTTGTTCTTTTGTACTGATTTAAATCGTTGTCTCCCTCAGGACAAAGAAATATCATTTTAAACAGCAGGAAAAATTCATTTATTTTCTGTGTAGCTAAGCCTTCGTTATCAAAATATGAAGAAAAAATATGATCACATAACAATAAAAAATTAAATAATTAACTTCTCCATTTTTATCTTCTAACTATCTAATCAGCCAATTGTATAATGCGTCAGGGGACATCTGTTGTACAGACCGATATAGGCTTAGCATTGTAAAAAATAATGAACTCATTGTGTCCACCCCGAGTACATAAAACTTTTTAACCGATTAAGTCTCATCCCTAATCTCATTAGATAGGCCATGACGTCCCCCTTTCAAAGTCTGTTTGTATGAGATTTTGCATTGAGCCCGAGGGTTTCATACAGTAATCTCATTATCATAGGCAATAAATAAATTAACACCCTATTGCATTCATTATAACAATTAGAATTAGGCTTATGTTAATGTAATACGTTTGAAACATTCCTTTTTATTTGGAACATCACCTACTGATTTAGGAAAGCTTTTCAAATTAAAATTGCGTGTTTCTAGGTCTAGTTACGGTAGACTTCACATTATTTTTTCTATAACCAAGTGTTAAACAACAACAAAAAATGGTGGTAGCATTTGAGGACCACGTCAGTGGAAAGCTGCAGTGTATCAGAGCACACAATAGACACGGGCGTATGTCCTCATGAAGGGCCAAAGGAAAGTGCGCACTCACACATTCTCTTTGTTCGATTGTTCTAGTGTAATAACTCACTTGACTCGTGTGGAATGCGAGTGCGAGAGTTTCTGTGAGAAGACTTGGCATAAATGTTGCTTACTTTGCAATATTTATTTTACGGATCATCATTCTAATATTTTATTCGTGTAGATTATCAATTTATTAATCATGTGGCTTCCTTCATACCTTCTTTATCTCTCTTTTTTGTTTTAGCACTTAGAAGGATTGTAATTACAGTGTATTATTTAATAAAAAAATCTAACTAGGTCATTGTTTATAACAACTAACCATTGTCCAACTGGCTATGTGAAAGAAAAAACAAGTGTCAAATCAATAAAACGGATGGTTAAACAGTGTGCTGTTTATGAAAAATGTTGTGACACTAATAACATTTGTCGATAATTAATAATTGGTTTTATATTATCTCTATCTCCATTATTTTCTCCGAAACCTGTTTTATTCTTTGGAAAACTGTCCACGAACGAATCTCATTTGCCGTAGATTTTTTAAGAATATCACAGTCTTACACCTATCAACCCCATACTTGAATGAAAGGTTGGAGCAGTACATGTCCACGAGTAATAATTAATTAATAAGTGATGAGGTAAAAGAAAATCTTAAAATAAAAATGTTAAATAACTGTAGTCTAAGTAAACCTTGGAAAATTAATATTTAAAATAGCTTTCACTCTTTTGATGACAGTTTCAGTTTCAACAAAGAATACTCCTACGTGTAAGGCTGCTAGCGTCTATAGCGTTTTAAGCTATTATAATATTCAAGCCGCTTCTTTGATGTCTTCTCGGAGAGTTTACTACCCTATAAATTGTAAACTGAAGTTATTGCGAAATATAATTGAGTATCATCCCTTTGACTTTCAGAGAACAATATACGATGATATTTACTTCAATCATTATTGCAGATACGGCTTTAAAACTACTTTGATCCAAATAAAGTTTTTAATATGCAAGAAATTTAATTTTAAGCTCTATATTATTATTCAAAATGTATATGATTATTGCCAAACTTTTTAAAGACATTCAACTAAGCGTATATTGGACTGGTGTGTGGTAGAGTGGGGGGAGGGGGGGGTAAGCTGTAATAGTAACTTAGTTAGGTGCAGTAATGAGATGGTGAGAGGTGTAATAGTGTGGCGATGTGAGGTAGTTGTGTGGTGATGTAAGTTGATGATGTGAGGTGTAGTATTGTGGTGATGTAAGTTGATGATGTGAGGTGTACTAGTGTGAGGATATGAGGTTCAGTAGTGTGGGGATGTAAGAGGATGTAGTAGTATGATGATGTGAGGTGTAGTAGTGTGGCGATGTGAGGTGTAGTATTGTGGTGATGTAAGTTGATGATATGAGGTGTACTAGTGTGAGGATATGAGGTTCAGTAGTGTGGGGATGTAAGAGGATGTAGTAGTATGATGATGTGAGGTATAGTAGTGTGGTGATGTAAGTTGATGATGTGAGGTGTAGTATTGTGGTGATGTAATTTGATGATGTGAGGTGTACTAGTGTGAGGATATGAGGTTCAGTAGTGTGGGGATGTAAGAGGATGTAGTAGTATGATGATGTGAGGTGTAGTAGTGTGGTGATGTAAGTTGATGATGTGAGGTGTACTAGTGTGAGGATATGAGGTTCAGTAGTGTGGGGATGTAAGAGGATGTAGTAGTATGATGATGTGAGGTGTAGTAGTGTGATGATGTAAGTTGATGATGTGAGGTGTACTAGTGTGAGGATATGAGGTTCAGTAGTGTGGGGATGTAAGAGGATGTAGTAGTATGATGATGTGAGGTGTAGTAGTGTGGCGATGTGAGGTGTATTATTGTGGTTATGTGAGGTGAGTTGTGTGATGATGTAAGTTGGTGATGTCAGGTGTAGTAGTGTGGTGATGTGAGGTGTATTAGTGTGGTGATGTGAGGTGAGTTGTGTGATGATGTAAGTTGGTGATGTCAGGTGTAGTAGTGTGGTGATGTGAGGTGTATTAGTGTGGTGATGTGAGGTGAGTTGTGTGATGATGTAAGTTGGTGATGTCAGGTGTAGTAGTGTGGTGATGTGAGGTGTATTAGTGTGGTGATGTCAGGTGTAGTAGTGTGGTGATGTCAGGTGTAGTAGTGTGGTGATGTGAGGTGTATTAGTGTGGTGATGTGAGGTGAGTTGTGTGATGATGTAAGTTGGTGATGTCAGGTGTAGTAGTGTGGTGATGTGAGGTGTATTAGTGTGGTGATGTGAGGTGAGTTGTGTGATGATGTAAGTTGATGACGTGAGGTATAGTCGTAGGCGTAGTAGTGAGGTGCAGTGACGGCACCAGGGGGAGGGGGGTCGTAACGTGACCGGACAGTGACGTAACCCCGTGTGGCGAATTAACCCTTGTAAATGTGAGGACTGAAACACTAAACGCCGGAGACCATACAAGCCCGGGGACACTTGACACCCGGGCCTGCCTTGGCTACCGACGATCTCCCTTGCTCTCCCCATCCCTACCTTCTCTCCCTCTCGCTCGCTCTATCAAGTGGAACTGGAGTAGCCGAAAATTACATTGGAGAATAGCTTGGCCTATATAGATCAGCTTTACTAAAAAAATTTGAAGATAATTAATTCTGGTCAAAGGTTCGGTCGCGCAATCGTGTTGGACCCAACTCTAAATAATTATTTGTAATTTATTGGAAACTTTTTAAATCAAATAAAACTAACCGAAGAAGTAATGAGTGGCTTTTAACATCGTGACGATTTTTTTTTGGTAGACCCGAAACAATTTAATTAGATCATTACTTATTATTTTGTATAATACTTCAAATAGTGTAATAACACTAACCCATATACGCACAACTAATGAAAATAAACATATTGTGTTTCGGTTCTTTAATGGTTTAGTTTGAATCATGCTTACATCCAGTAAAAGCCCCAAACATGATTCTAGGTACTATAAGCCATAGATTGTCAATAAGAATAGGTACCCACTTTTAAAAGTATTTTAATCAACAATACTTCACAATCCAAAGTTCATATTAGTGAGTTTAAAAAGGAACACCGTAACCTTCTAAACTACCAGTAAACATAGGGAAACAATGATTATATCCCGAAAGAAAGGAAATAATCCTGAAAATAAACAGGGAGACGAGATAGTGGTGTCGCGTGGACTGCCCCTTCACTGCTGTGTTTATGTAGCCCGCAGTACACTCGTGATGGCGGGTAGTGGCCCTGTAATGCAGGCGCTCTCTAATACCCGACCGCCGCCTTGTGCCCGTAACACGGGTTATTTGTAGAGCAGCCTACTTATTTGTTCACAACTATACTGCCTTTCTAACTCGGCTCTCTGTACCTCGAAGGGCTTTCTAGTTTAAAGTCTTTCTTTCGTTGTCGTCCGATAAAATTAAGTAAAGAATGCAGTTTTGATTAGTTTAGTGGATTTGTAAAGAATTCCATATTTGTTATAAAATATGAAAACATGTTAAATTACTTTTAATTGAACACATTTAAATATTACAATACGTGGCACAGAATATCATACAAAATTATTTTGAAGATTACTCCATTAATGTTTACATGGTAAAAACAATTATGTGGTTTAAAATCATTTGCATATTAGTGTTCCAAAAACCTTTAAACAAGACAAGGAAAAAAAGGAAAAAATGAAAGGAATTGAAGCCATGTAAAGGATCACGTTATTACGTTGTTGACCCCTCACTAAAATATTACATGCAGAACAGTTAATCGGCTTTTCTATCAATCAATAATCACTTTTAATCTATCGTTGTGATCATAAAAATAATTTTCTCATCCTTACGGAAAGTTTATTAAAATATTTTCTGAGTTTCCTCCATAAAACTGTATCCAATCCCCACTCAATATCTCTATTATTATCGGAAAATTCCAATATATCCGGAGAAAGATCGACTCATAACTCGAGAAATGCTATCTATAACTAGCTTAATGCGCTCCAGCCGGTTCCGAGATCACATAAACCGAACGATAAGTCAGCATCTCATATTGCCGCACAACAAACTACAAGGCGAGGCGCTTGTTTGCCGAGTTTATACCAATTTAAGCAGTTTTAATACAAAGTTTCCCCCTTTTGATGTTCGAGAGCATCTTCGCAATTTATTACAGCTGAAGAAGTTCATTACACTGTACTAATTAGATACCTTTCCTTTGACTTATGGTTCACAAACCTGGTTACTCCTTGTTTCAAACTCAAATTAAAACGTTCAAATATTCAGTTTTAGGTTTCAAAAGGGGTTAATTGTTTCTGTAGAGTATTGGAACTATTTGGACTTGTTCGGTATGATGTAGGTATGATAGTTTTGTGAAATGCTTTACATTTAAAGTACTTTAAAGTACCTTCAAAGGTTAAGACCCCATGTAACACAGCACATAAAAAACTGGATTAGTCATCAAGCTGTAAAACAACTAAAACTAATATTTTGTTACTCTATTGGTCTTATGGATTAAAAACCTACAGCAGATTTAAAATTTTAATTTAACTTTACTCATAATAATTTATAAATTAATCATTGTAGACAAATTTTGAATTGGCAGCTTGCTATTCAAAATTTGAATAGCAAGAACTGCAAACATGCCAATTCCAAAACTGGCGAATCACAAAATGAAAAATTAAATGACAAATACTCGCAAGCTTACATCAGCCATTTGAAATCAATCATAAATTACGTCTCGTGACAGGTAATCAGTCCAGGGAAATCTTTTAACGATATTTTAATGCAGGCTCGGAAATCAGCAGTGCAGCAGGAGCGGGTAATATCCTGGATATGCGTCATCTGTGATTATCCCCAGGAACAGGTACCAGACAGGATGCGAAACTATTACGTTCGTGGAACGGTTGAATTAATAAAATCACCGTCAGTTAAAAGATGGCGGCAGACGGGCGCAGTGGAAATTGAACATGTATGATTCAATCCGGCATGATTTGTGACTTCATATCCTGTAGGAGTTTGTTTACGGGTGCACAGAAGGGCGTGTTGCTTTTAAGGAAAGCGTTACGGTCAGGTACAGGTGTTCTAAATGCTCTGGGTAAAGTAACGTCCCTACAATAAATTGTTGCACTTGATTGTAATCACAGTAGCAGAAAAAATAGAATAAAGTGTAAAGTGGATTTTTTAACGAATAATTTATATGTGTATTTACCGTGTATAAGCACACGATTTATTTCCAAGTGATCTTAAAGAGAACTGGGTTTTATTTTAGGCTATAAATAGGAAAATAAAAAGCAAACAATTGTATTGCTAAGTAAAATAATTAAGTCGATCAATTAACTATCGCCCACTCGTGATATTACGTATAACCAATTCACAGTACTAGAGCAAAAACTTTTGTATCTGAAACTAAAAGTTTTATTCCATTTGGAATATTTTTCGTTTACGTTAATCAATTAAGATATATAGTGAAGCAATCTACTGATAAATTAAATATTGTACACAATGAGCAGTCATTTCGGTTTTTATGAGATCATTTACAACGTTTTAATTCAAGCAGTTTGAAACATTATTTAACATTCCATTACGTAAAATTGTAGGCTTATGTACAGTTTTTTTAGATGATAAATATAATAACCTATGAAAATGGATTGGCTAAGTATACGTTTTCCTTTTGTATAAACTTCAGTAAGTGTAATTGCAATAGCAAACTAATTTGTTTTACACGTCTCGTGTTCCCGCAAGTTAACAAAAGGGGACTTATAAATTTGTCAACACAACAATACACTCCCCGAAATGTATCATGAATGAAAAACAATCCGAACAACACTCCCGCGAAACAATGGGAAATAATTGAAAAACATTAATCATCGAAATACACAGCCACTAAAGGTGAAATACGGGAAGTGTTTGACTGTAATTTTACCGCTTAAAGGGAGGAGAACAGATAGTAAGAGGTTGTCGACAAAGGGGGTGAGGGGGGAGTTTCATTTGGCACAATTTATAGACGCGATATCTCACAAAGTTAGTCTGAACCTAATGTGAACAAAGCAAAGTTGGCGCGCGGCGCCGCGGCGCGAGACTTGTGGGCAGAGTAATTGTCTCGTGTGAGACTACCCGACTTCAAAGTATCAACTTCCCTTCAAAAATTACCTTCCGGTCGGTGAGCCCCGTGTGTTTATCTGTGTTTTGTGGATATTCGGTTAGAACGGGGCGTTTGAGTACTTCGCTGCAATTAAACGGGTGTTTTTGTTGTTCCTTGTGAAACATCCGTGAAACCGAGTCCTTAAAGCTTTTCAATTATACTATTGAAGTTTACACTTCTTATCGCTTCAGTTGCATGAGACGGTTTTAAGCATAAATATAACCTGATACACCGGGCACATAACAAATATGCCCGATTGGTTAAGGTGTCCAATATGCAATTAAATAGTAGATTGATAATTTCACTCTAGGTTTGCTAGTTTTGTTACTAAAGTAGAATTAGTGTAAATTCTAGTAGTATACAAACGGTATTATTATTATTATTATTTTCATACGTCCCTATATCAGAGTTGTAATCATTAAATGCTTTAAAAAAAAATTAAAATGAACAATTCAATCTTAATAAATATTTAATACTTTCCTTGTTATAAACTATTTTAGTTCCCAAACATCTATGCAAAAAGGTCTTACCAATACAATAACTATGATCAATTCAGTGCCCTGAATAAAAATACCGAAGAAATACAACGACCAATACAGTCGTTTGAAGGACTGTAAAGCAAGCACTACTGTATTACGAAATCGGTTATTTCGAGAGCCGATGTCGATGTCGGGTTGGGGTTGGGATATCGGACTCCGGTTGTTCTTTCCGCACGGTCGCTTTGACGAGGTAACCGGACCCTAGAACCCTTTCAAAGTCTAATGAAGGCTAGCGGGTGGCTTCATCTTTGAGCCGGCCCTTCATAGGGCGAAGCGATCATCTTCTTTTGCGTTTCTGTGTTGAAAATCACAAAAACAATTTATATTTCTTGGAAGTATAAAATTATAGTTTTTCTCGTTCATAGATAATAAATTCAGAAATTTCATGACTAGGTAATTGGCAAATGTATATCTTTTTGAAAATCATTCGTACAGTTACCATGTAGTTTCGTATTACGAGAGACTTTTGATCTTTAAATTTTATGCAAGAATTATTAATGAGAAACTCTGTAGCTTTACTTTATGACAATAAGGAGTGATTAATAAAACTAAGGTGATGAAAATGGAAACGCATTTACTATTAACCGCACTATTTGATATAACTTTGGAGGTGAAGCTCAAGGAAACCCCTCGTGTCGGACACCGAGCTAACAACAGCCCCACTTGACTGTAAAACATTCAAAGGTTGTCATCGATCTGTCCTTCTGCGCCGGTTTGCCTGGCTAAGATACAAACAGTATTCGAGTTGCACATCTATTCAAAAATAATTGTTGCGGGATACCGATCGATTGCATCCCAGTCCCCAGTTATAGGGCTCTTCACTCTCCTTAACAACAGATTAAAGTTACATTAGCAAACTATAGAACTTTAACCTTATGTTATAGTAGCTATACATCCATATGTCCTCTCCAATCCCACTTTTAACGAGAGAAAATCAAACAATTTAGGATGTTTTAAAATATTTCTGTGTCTAATAACATTTTCCTAATCCCACAAATGACTGTTTGATTTCTTAGCGGTGCAATGCTAGAAAGAGTAGAACCTCTCGCATAAGCGGTGCAATACTAGAAAGTGTAGAACCTCTACACATAAAGACACTTAATGTTCCAGAACTGTGAGTCGGATTCAATGACCGTCTACGAATGTCGTTGTTCTCGTCAGGTGAAAATAGACGCAGTTCAAGAGCATGGTCGGGGCGAGATGGCTTTAGATAGCTGGACTCGGTGCGTCCACACTCCTATAACATAGACGGCACTGCATCCTGTGTCTTTAATGGTGCGCCTCCTCCTTTATGTGTCCCCAGAGAATAGACACAAGAATGGATCCGAACAGATTTATGTGTTTCCATTTACACTTCTTAACCTGACAAAAACTTTGTCCTATAATTTTAAACGCCGATGAAAACTGTTTCGCAATTCATAAGGGATAGATTTAGTAATAAGTATGTATAGCATGAGTGATAAAATTACCATTTACCCATGCAACCTAACATTTTATAATATGATTAGTGGAGGTAATTACACGTACTCCGTGAATTAGAAATATAAATTTGAGAGAGACACCAATTAATTTATTTAAAGGGTTCTTCATACAAAACGATAAACAGACGGTTACAGCAAAGGTTTATGACGTACAGTGTAATTGCAATTTCTAATAAAGACTGCGCTACAAAAGTGGAAATGAGTGTAATGGCATCACATATTTTAACTTTGCTGTACAAAAGGGTTGTCCTGACTGTCTGAAGTAGCACTAACACAGCTATATATGAATATATTTCAGCTCACAATCTCCTAAGGGTATAGGTGTCTAATTCGTCTTCTTTTCTGAAGCACGAAACTAACTTTTGGTAGGAACAATTCTTAAACAATCAACATAATTCAAAATGTTAATCCTTTAGGCTCTGGATATGAAATATTTTGGACAGATTTCATTTCGAATTAGGATCTGCCTTATCTTCTCAACATACACAGAAGTGTAATATTTTCATATTGAGTTAATTTAATTGACCTGGTTAAAAAAATCAGTGAGTCATTATAGTTGAAAACCAACCTTTTATTAATTAACAAGTATTTCACACTAACTGTTATAAAATGATAAAGAGCTAAGACGGAAACAGCACAGACCCATAATTTTGGAGAGCGCCGTTGAGAAGGCCACATAAAGACACTCTGGGCATGCACTCGAGCCCTACTCTCCAATCTCCTTATCTGAGACAACACACCACCACATCCCCCAAACCCTACCCTTCCACTTTCCTCCCTACCTACACATCCCCTAGTCTGCACCCTTCCACCTCCTCGCTACCTACAAAACTCCCAGAATCCTTCTGTCCGTCTGGCTATGACCATCCTTCTTCCGTCCTTAGTTCCGTCTTTATGGCTATGTCTTTCTTATTTACCCACTATATTTCCTCAGGAATTTTTTTTTACATTATTCTTTACTCTTTTTTGTATTGTAGATTATGTTTAAATTTCATTGGGGGCTAATTGGATTCAAACCGCAATTTGGAAATAAAAACAGTTTTGGATCGCATGTAAGACTTTAGATACGGCCGGAACAGGCCATTATAATAAGCTATAACATTAAGATAGTGTTCTCTTGTAAGAAAAACTGTTATATTACATACACAACATTGCCGATTTCCGCATATTTTAAGCTGAATTGATACCTATTGAGCAAAAGAATTAAATTAAAAATGTTATTGTAATTTTTTTAATTATAATTGAACGAAAACCAAACAATATTTTGACAGACCATTCAATTTTGGTGTCAAACATGTATCAACCCGGTTTACCCCCCCCCCTGCGTTCCTTAAGTCCCCGATACAGTATTAAAACATGAAATTAACTTCTCTCAAATTATGAAAACCAATACCAATATACCAATTCCTTTCTATAAACATGACATCTTTTTTGGTGAACATGTACCGTATTCTAAAGAATTTCATACACTTTAACATTTTCAACGGTGGAAACTAAAAAGTAAGCCGAAAAAATTGGTAGTGGTGAGTTACAAAAAAAAAACTAAACACAAATTCCCCTCCCAAAATAAATACCCCATAGGATTGATGTTCCATATAAACACCAGAAATGAACCAACGCGTGTCTACAACAAAGGTCCAAGTCGAGTCGGTATCCGTCCGCAGCCAAACTGTGTAACCAGACAGTATAACCAGACAGTAACACGGTTACAGCCCGACAATATTGTACAACCGTTCAACAATAGCTATTGTTCTACCTCCATTGTACCACGGACACCGACAATTCCCTTTATTGATTTATACTCGTTCATTCACACTGAAAATATGACGTTTAAACATTTCCTAGTTAAACTGTTTGTTTGCTTGTTTGGAACCGTTCCTTTGACATACATTATGATAAATTTTAGGCTGGGTTTATCTTAGATGCTAGTCGTTAACTATTCATAGAAAATTGTTTTGATAATTTTACTACGAGTAAGTTATACTTTGTTAATACTTGTAAATGCCAAAGTTTGCGAGTTGTTATTAGATGTATCTACTTGTATAATATTACCATTGGCAATAATTTAATTACATTAAAATTTAGGTTATCTTTTGATATACTATGAACTATATCCTCTTCATATTGAATTATATGTAACAGTTCAAATTTGTCTTGTAAGGTACTGTGAATATACAGTATGACAATGTTTTGTATCATGAAAATAAATATATTTTGGTGAACGATTAGATTTTACTTTGCCATAAGAAATATGTTATAGTATACATAATTTTCTTTGGACATTCCAGCTACCCGGTCCCTATATTACCAACATATCCTTTTACAAATAAACCACAGCTTTTAACACCCATATTTCTGTTAACTCTAATTGTCAACTCCAGTATGAACGTGAAAAATATTTCATCGCCGCGTTACAATCAATGGCGTCCCATAATGGTGAATAACAGCTATAGTGTTGTTTCCAATTAAGCTTTCGATATGTTGTAGTTGTATTGCAGCCGGCCAATCAGGGCCTGCTATTACCTCAAACATTGGCTCGGTTTGTGTCTCCATTTCCCTTTGATACACAACGCCGCTGTTTGTCAACCACTTGTCGCAAAATATGTCGGCTCTATCGGAAATGAAAAGCGCAGACGTTGTGGTAATGGGTTGTATTGTTTCGGAAAATGTTTTAGGAAACCGGACTTAAAGTACTTTTATTTTGTTTGAAAGTTGGTAAAAAGATACTAGTGCAGTGTTTCTCAACCGATGGTACGCGTACCACTGGTGGTACGCGAAGGCCTTGCAGGTGGTATGCCAGAGAATAGTAGTACAAAGTAAAATACTAGGTTTACGAACGAACGCTGTCCCGTCGAACAGTATAAAGTCGCACTTAATGCCTTAACTTTATTAACTTTTTCAGTATCTGTTTTGGTCATAACATTCCCATTTCGTACCACATTTTAGGAACTATTGTTACTCCTTTATTTTAAGAGTAGTACTTTTTACAAATTATTTTTATAATATGCTTGAATATAAGATCATTGGTAAAAATTCAGCATATTTAATTATCTTTGAATTGTTTATGTATGTTAATTTTTCAATGTAAAATAGGAGGAATATCGAAAGTTCCAAATAACAGACAGAGATTATTTCCTCCGTATACCTAGATATTTTTTACATTACGAAATTCTTATTAAAATTCATTCCTTTGTTTTCACCAAATTGGCTATAAAATTATTGAGCAGAGCTGAGAGGAGCATATAATTTGTCAAAATGTCCTCATAGTAAAAATAAGACCTAAAAATGTACATTGGCAGGTAAAATAATATAAACTTTACTGTCCAAAACAAAACCACCGAAGAGTAACTATTGGCAGTTTTGGAGGGGATCCCTCAGTAGTGGGGGGAGGGGGTCCTTGCGATGATACGCCAAAATATTAGGTAGGTGGTACGCGAGCACCAAAAGTTTGGGAAACACTGTACTAGTGAATTCAAAACATGTAAATTTTTGCAAAGTGTATTTATTAACAGGAGTAAAAGGTAATCATGGTGTAGAGTGCCGATAAGAGGTTTGCCGGAAATACTTCCTCTGTGCCTTCAATAACTTGAAAGCACCTAATTTTTCTTAGGAAATGAGATATTACTGAGCCTTGATTAGACTCGACTCGATTTGCTCGAAGATAAAATACGCGTTTTCATTTGGACCCATAAAATGACACCACTGGGCTAAAAAATTAATATTTTTTTCTGAAATGTAGACACTATGTAGTTTTAGGAACTTTAGTTTTTATTTTGATTGTACTCACGTTTAAGTGTATTTTATATGTTATGCGTAACTGACTAATTCGGTCAAAGCATAGCAAAATTGGCATGGCTAATATTCTTAACATGTATAATCCTAAACAAGGCTTTTACAAAAGTACGACTGACAAAATGTTCATATCCTTAAAATCAGTTTAGTCACAGGCCGAGAGGTTAGCGACCCCTTGCTGCCCTTTGCCCTGTATCGGGTTCAGCCCCGGCTAAACGTGACTAATGAAAGTGAAGTTTACGACTTTCACCTTGAAAGTGAAGCGTAGCAACGTAACCCTTCCTTTGCGTCCTACCTACTACGCACATCTCAATAGTCCCTTTAAGAGGGTTCCATACCTACCCCAAAACATGCCTAAAACACACTCCGCGCGGTGTCATTTAGCGCCTACAGTTTTCAAAATAAAATTTAATTCAACATAGCATTTCAAAGATAAAGAGTTGTGGAATGTTAATTGCTAATCCAAAATCGCTCATGTTTACGTATTCCGAAGATACATTCCGTTGAAGTTGGCCATTTATCTTTTTAATGAGTGAGCATATACGATTTTGGAGAAGCAATAAACACTCTGCAACTCGTTACCTTTACAATGCTATATCCGAATAACTTAAGAATTGGAGACGCTAAATGACACCGCATTTACCCGTGCACCGGCTTGCGCGGCGAAAAGCGCACAAATTTAACATGGGCTCTTATGGAGCTGCAGTTTCAAAAGTCGCCGTTAGTGTCGCAAAAAAACGAAAACTGCTGTTGGTAGGGAACCCTCTTAAGCGGACAGAGTGTAGGGAAAAACAGACAGTCATTCCCCAATCAAATTCAAACACATAATCTTATGTTCTGTAACCTCCCATTAAAAAAAACCATTTTCATTCATCCTCACTAAACACACAACCGAAATTCCAATTCCAACCTAAACTTTTATCAAGTTTACGAACTTTTATAATTCATGCCGCAGACGATTCGTGAAGCCACAAAGAAGTAGTCTAATCACCGCGGTGTGACAGTCGGTAGACGCGGGCGGGCGGGGGCTACCGTGGCTGCCGTGCGCCGCGACGGAGGTCCCGTCAGCCTCGTTAACCTATTTCAGTCGCTCCTGCCGCACGCGAGCTCGCAACAAAGCAAATAGTCAGGCAGAAAACAACTCGCTAAACGATCTGACAATTTAAGTTGAACGGCTAATGGTTGTAGGGGCCGTATCCGAGTTGATAGCGGGGCTAATTGGATTTTTGGGATTTTAAAGCTGGATTGGCGATGTTTCTTGGAATTGTGGGTGCTTTGTGTGGTTAGAGTGTATAAAGCTTGTTAGAAAGAACATAAATTCTTTGTTATCTGATTTGCAGAAAGCATTTTTGCTAACAAGGTGATTTTCTGTGATTTTTTTAGCTAAGCTAGCAAAAAAGTCTACTTTTATAAAACATGAAACATTCCAACATTCGTTAATTATCAATAAAATTATTCTTCATACTTAAAAATATATGAAAACTGTGAAAAATCATCTATATTTACAAATATTTTATTTATTATATAACACAGATTAATATGGGGGAAAATGCATAATGAACTGTGTCAGTTTTGGCTCTAAATGTAACATTAAGTATAAGCACTGTTTGTGCGGAGCTCTCAAACTGGATTTCCCAAGCTTAGCTGCAAAGTAGTTTACGCCCGGAGTTTCAGTTTTCTCGGAAAGTTACACAGTTGAAGCGCAAGTACGGTGATCTGCTAATTTTAAGGGCTTGTAAAGAGGTGAAGAGAGAAAGAGAACGTGAGGGGGAGGGGGTAATGGGATAACTGGATGATGTTACGCCGGGGAATCTAAACAAGACCGGGTGGAAATTAATGCCGGACCTCCCCCCTCCCCCCTCCTCCCCCCGACCCCATGCAAGATTGGAACAGCCACAAAGAAGGGGCAAAGTGTCCCACGATTGTACCTTTTGTTCGGGCACAACCCGCGAAATTAACCTTTGTAAAAACAACACAATGCTGAAATATATTTCTTCCATGTTCGAGAGTTCTTTATGACCTATATTTTCTTCGTAAGATTTATTTTCCTTTGTCTTTGATTTTGCATTTTTCAAGGAGGATTGCAAATGTTTTTAGACACAAAGAGTAAAACTAAGGTCGTATAAACCAAGGTGAAACAAGGTTGTAGGTCGTGGATATTTCCTCGGCCTACAACATCGTTTTCAGTATCATAAGAGGAAATTATATAATATATTTATATTTTATTCTGGTACCATTTATATACACAAAAATCATTATGAAATTATTCCAATGAATGCCAAGGAATAACACTAACATCTGCAAATTACGTTAAACTCATCATTTTATCTTTTTTCGTGATTGCATTGAGTTTTGTCCCTCAAAAGTCAACAAGCTTACGGGATTAGGCGACCCTTCAGAATATTTCACAGCAGGCAAATGATGCCGTGCAAATGATGGACGACCAAAAGTTCAATGCTATACTATAGTCATAACACTAAAACATAAAAAAACCGTATCTTTTAGTCTACGGGGGGAAATGGAATTTTTTAAGGATACAAGATGACATTGAAAATCCGAGAGAGTAATATTGAAAACAATGTTGGCAAATTTAAAGGTTGAAGCCTATGCAGAGTTTTCAGAGAGCTTAAAAGTCAGTATATAAGCTCATTAGAAATTCTGTATTTACTTATATCAGTTTCAAGTTCGATATATTGTCTTTTATGCTTTCAGTGAAAGGGGTGTTAGTTTTACACATAAAGAAAAAGTGATAATATGATCAAAACCTCCTATCCAGCTAACTTTAAAAAATACTTTACAAATTAGATCTTGCTTTGAAGCCAAGGAGAAAGATCGGGAAGGTATCCAGATAATTCAGAAAATTAAAGCATACAAGTACTTTCTACATCACGAGACTTAATGATGGCAGAAAAACTAAATTTATGTTCAAATTTAAAAACAATAAAATTAAAATTAAACTTATATCAAGGAATCAGTTCAAAACAATCGAAAATAAATAGAGTGGTAATATTTCAAGACCTGGAAAGGCTCGCAAACACTCGAGTGAGAAAAATTGACAAAGAAAAACAGCAGAGTATCAATATAAGTGCGTTATTCAAAGTTGACAATCAATGTAGACGTTGCATAATTCAAGACCGAAGTGCACGGAGAGCACGAGGCGGGGGGGGGGCTTCAAGACAACCCAATCACCCCAATGTCAACACCATTATGCCCCCAGTGGGGGGGGGGGGGGTGCACGGAGTCGGGAACACCGATGTTTACAAAGAGGTCTGTCACCATGGTAACAGGATAAGTAGGGTCACCACATTCCCGAGATGTCGGCGTCCCAAAGACCGGATAATGTTTCTAAAAATGCGAGAGTATTGTGCATCTTTGTGTAGGTTGGTTTCGTAAAGCTTCTCCTCTCACAAAGTGAACTATAACAGTGAACGGAATGCAACAAACGATAAATCCAATTTCTTGTTTGGTACAATACGTTTTTTACTGATTGTCAATATGTATTTTTGGTAGCTCTCACTTGGTTGGATGGTTGGGTGCCAAGTGAAGTGTCTATTTTCAAATACATCGCCGCTGAACCGATTCAGAATTAACAAAGCCTCAAATTTAACCTCTAAAAATGTCTGTCAAACTGTGACAAAACGCCAGACTATCATGCAAACCATCTCAATTCACAACAAAATATCCACGGCACAAAATACTTGGAGGAGAGGGGAGGATGTTTCTTCGACGGATCCCTCAACCCTGAGATTGCGGTCACTGATCGAGCGCGACAAGAAATCGATTGGGTCGACCGTAAAGGCGGTCGGTGGCCAAACAAACTGCTGTAGCCGCAGGATTCGGCTCGGTGGCGCCACAATGGACGGAACAGGCGAATAGCAGAGTGGCTGTTACCTGTCCGTCCGGGCTGGCAAGAAATGGCGATAAAAGGCGGTCAAGCGCTGTGAACACGGAGTGACCGAGATTCACACGTACTGCTTCATTATACATAAGAGGTGTTTGAAATATTTTGAAAGTCCAGCAAAAGATCGATACCTACTTTTTACGGATTTTTCCATTCTTCTAAAACGTGATGTATAATTAGGGGTATTTATAGTTTTCTGATTTGAATTGTCTTATTCACTTTTGGCCTGTTTGCATAGTAATTTACGTCATCAAATTTCTAAAGCATGTTGAAAATAGAATTTAAGCATTAAGTATTCGTAGAATTATCTATTATTTAGTCCCTAAAATTAACATATACATTTAAATATCATTGAGCGAAAATATATCGTAGGTCTATTTCAAGGCCATATTTAAGTTATCAGGGTTATTAGTTTGAATATGAAATGTTTATACAAAGTAGAATACTAGAATACAACCGATTGTAAAAAAGGTCGACTCTTCGGACAAAATTATATATGAAAATAAACAATTAACTATTAATAGAAAGCTAGGTCACGTTTTAAAAAGAAACTTCCCATACCTCATAAATCAATAGCATCAGAAATACCCAGCCCAAGTAAAACTAGGCAAACATAAATCAGGCGACAAAATTGGAAAGCACGAATCGTTTGACCTTTCAGAGCTACTTTGTATACGGACAGTAAGCATTAGGTAGAAAAGCGCTGTGTGTTTTATACAAGCGTAATTATTGCCCAAAGTCTGTAATCAAAGGTTATTGCATATGGTGCAGACTATAATCTTGTTGTGGACCTGCCTAGCCTTTATACCGTTCCCCTCCCTACCCTAATCCTACCCGTCTCGCCCTACAGAGTTTGATACACGCTGGTATTAATTTACATCTTTATTAAACTCAAATAAATTTCAAAGCTTATTGATGTAGGCCTCTGTTGTGAGTATATGGACATAAGGGAACTTCAATAGGTTTTATTCTAGGAAATATTACTTAATTTCATTTATTATTAGTATCCTATTTTCAAAAGTATAAAACATTTTTTTATAGTTTTACAGTAAAATACTTTTATGCTTTATTTTTTTATATTTAATTTGTAATTGTTATGAAAAATGGTACAATTTTAATCTGTGTTGTAGTGTTCTTATTAAGAGGGCCAGTTTAACGTCAGTCCTTAAAATAACTTTTAAATTCCTTATAATATGTTTTGTTTGTTTGTATACACCTATTTAACCATCTGTATCTTTTCAAGCTCGTATTCGTTTACTGATTTCCATGAAAACAACCATTTAAATATGCACGTTTTTAAGGAGATGTACTTTTGTCAGTACACTAAAAGACTGTGGATACCTTCATTTCCTATTAACAAACATATAGAGCACCTTGACATTTTTATTTTATAGGCTTATATTGCGGAAATGAGCTTAAAAAATTACCGTTAATACTTTATTCCCCAACTATCAAAAATACTTAAGTGAAAATTTGTATATCAAATATTTCCTTTAAATGAAATATGTTTCGTAAAACATCCACCTCCTTGTATACCGTTTTCGGTGGAGCACTTAGCGGTGAAATATCGTAAGTGGTGGGGCGAAAAATGTATTCGGGCAGAGCATAAGTTAGGGCGAGGACGAGGGGTGAGCCCGTTACTCATTTTCCCCGGCTAAGGGAAATAGCCGCTTCTTAATGTATGGCCGTACAAGATCATTTGGCCCTACTCCTACCTTCATCTTCCGACGAAATTGCTCTAGACATATAAATACCCCGGCTCTTTTGTTTCTTTTTGAATGCGCTCATATTTTCCACCTTATTTACGTCGGTCTCTTTGTGTCAATAAGAGATTAAAACCTTAAAACGTAAAGTCTTTTTACACTTTTTACAAAATTACCTCAGAGTAGCGTGCATAATTGTTGCAAACATATAACCTGCATGCATTTTATGTAATTCCTTAAACTATAATCATGTGATAACCTGAGTTATATTGAAAATCACGCAACTCATATTTAATTAAATTAACTCTAAGAGAGAATCAGATTTTGTTTGCAAACTTTAAACAATGAATAAAAATTTGCTACCTATTTCGTTAAAATTTGTACCATTCAACTCTAAACGTGTGTTTCTATAATAAGGAAAATATTATGTGAAACAGTCGTTTGGAAATCCTTTACTGCACAGCCTTGCGTGGTATACAGGGTAATCAAAAAGGGTATTCATGAACTGCGGTTCGTATTCACTATAGCTCATCATAATGATTATTACAAAAAGTTTCTTTTCTTAACTCCTCTTAGTTTAGCCCTCGAACAAACACATTTAATTTATATAAATTTAAAAATGTTTCAAGTAAATCGGTTTTTTAAGAACTATATACACCGTTTTATTTGTTTGTTAGATGAAAACTGGAAACGTAAGCATACAAAATAGTTAGCAAAAATTTGAACATAAGTAGATTTTAAACCCGCTACAATATTTTTCATAAAACCACCCTGCTATTTCCCCTTTGAAAAGAAGAAGAATTTGATGATTCTAAATATTATACAAAAGTGGTTATTTAACTGAATGTTACGTAGAAACAGCAAAGGATGATTTACAAGTTATCAGTTGTTAATTTATACAACTAACGCTATGCTTTCAACATATTATTCTATTAAACAGTTTACAACCTTACAAAGAGCATGGGAAAAAGCTATTCGGAACTCAATAAATCTACAATTCATCTACTAAAATATATTTACTTTTCACTTTGAATACAGTAGTAGACGTCAATTGCAAGTGATGTATTTGGCTTTCCTGCATAAAACAGAGGGTGGTGTTTGCATTAATCTGCTTGTATTATTTATGCAAATTAAATACAATCGTTGCCAGAGTCGTTTTGAATTAATCCCCATTCGTTCTATAGATAAGGAAAATGTTTTATACAAAACACTGTAAACCGTATTACGAAATTAAGAATTCTGTGAATAAAAAAAGTTGGTAAACCTTTTTCAGCCACATATTATCTTTCAAGCCAAATGCCCCTCTGTTAAAATCCTTTTTTTGTGGTTACAAACCCATAATCCCTCCTAGATTTCCTTATAATATTGTTAAAGGTTTTAAATCTCCCTTGCTTGTGAAAAGGTTGTTTCGCGGTTCCACCGGTTCGCTCGCTTTAAGGGTAAATTATCAGGGTTCCGCAATAGTTGGCCAAGGGACACTCCCTTGCAACTTAACGATATTTATTTATTAGTAAGGTACAGGTTGAGTGATGATAACACAGCGTGTTAGTGGTGAGTGATCATAACTAGCTGGAGATGAGCATGTTATGATGCTCATCTCATGGGCCTGTACGTGCCTACACTCTTATACCCTAGCACGAGTCATTTGTTGATTCTGATAATTATGACATCAAATTTAAAAGTATTCTTTTAAACTCACAAGGCAAAACGTTTGCCGCTGTGGGAAAATGTTTTTCTCACCTACATCAAACTTCTCACAAACACCTGAACAAATGTCACTTCCAAACACGAGATATGTTGACCGTCAAAATCCGAATAAACTCCACAGCTTTACACAGCGCGCCAACTAAACATGTCCCGTACTGTCGTAACTCATCCCGTGTTTGTTTCCAGGGCGAATGGAACGTGGAACCGGCAGTCGGGAGGGCATGTTGTGCTAACACCGGTTTCCAAGGTAAGCAAACTTTGTGGCAACAAACGTTAGTACGTCTCGCTGGCTAAACACGGTTATTTATCGGACCCCAAAGGAAACGGGGACTGCAATGGCCGTCCCGCGGGAGTCCAGAGTAAACTCTGCATTAGTCTTACAAAAAGCAGCGAATTTCACCGAGTAGTTGCATTATTTAAGGTTACGTTGTTTAATACATTAAAGCTTGACGAGTTTACTCTGGTAACTAGTCTGCATTAATTACCCCCAGAGAACATTTTTTTATATAGTGAATGTATTATTTTTATTAAATTAAATACTATTAAATTTTTATTTGTTCCCCCATATAAATTTTAATTTGCTGAGACTTACTGCACTATAGGGGTTTATCATCAGCATTGATATTATCCCACGCACCAGAAATAAAAACATAAGATAACGTCATAAACGTGCATTACACGGACCCACCTTTTATGTGGCTATTAAAAGTTCCTCCTCACCCGAGCAAAGTAGTTAGGCCTACCTATTTGGAATTATATGGGATTACATTTATATGCCTGATATCAAGAAAAAAATACTTTTCTGTCAGTTGTTATGATTTCATATAGGAAATTTTTATGCTTATTTCTTCTCACCTTTTCATTCCTTAACACATATTCGATTTTTGTTGCATAATAATTTCTTTTTACATTCGACTTATGCCCTTATTATCATTTTCATTTGGATTAAGGGTAATAGTATCTTCAACACGTCAGCTTTAGGTTTTTCTTCGCCCTCCAGGTAAACAATATCTGTAGCCAATATCGGTGCCAAGGTTTCAATTTATTGTCTCTATCACATAAACTTTTTATATGACCTCTGATTTGCTATACTTACAACTATGTAGCGTTTCGTCCTTACATTTCGTTAAAGATAAAACGCCTTTACAAAATATATTGTTCATCAATCAATATATATTTCTAAATATCCATTTTTAAATTGCCCTTGGTCAAAAAAACGTGGAAATAAAAAAGAGTAATTTCTCGGCCGTTACAAGTCTTGGAGAGTTCGGTTTTTCAGCAAACGACTAAATAATTTATGGAACTTTGAGGGTAGTTAATGTGGAACATTAGCGGTTGGAGCATCGTCGTACTTTTTATTGGCATGTTACTCAAAATGAAAGAGTGTTCTATTTTTACTTGACATTGGTTTTACTAAACATCATGATGGTGACAAATTGATAGGGGAAAAATTTAAAATAGTTGTAGGAATTTAGCTTTTATTTTTGGCTATGGAGCACATTATGTGTTAACAAATTTATTGCTTTTGAAACAATTCCCATAACCTAAACACTATAATGCGCCAACCTAAAATGACCTACTTTAAATAACCCCTAATTGACTAAAAAAATTGTTGTTTTCCGCAAAAAATACCCCTATGAACTTAAACATTCGAAAAATTACTTTTTAAAACTAATTGGCCCACTTTTTCTCGGACAAATGGTGCAATTTTTTTTCCTTAGTTACATCCAAGACAGTCTGAGGAGACACCAACTCCACACCCGCGCGGTACGTGCAAATGCGGCTGAGGGTTCGTGGTCTACTCCCCCAGCCATCCATCAACGGGGGGGGGGGGGGGGGGGGTCGCCGGTCAGCCGCAGGGGGTGATGTGTGATAAACCTTATCAGCTCGCCTCCACTTCACCCTGCATTGACATCTGATACGTGGATTGTTGCCGACTGCGAATTGAAACCGTTGAATTTTTATTTTTGAAATTTATTTATTCTTGAAACATGATGTGGGAATAACATATTTTAGTGTTAGCATTTAAGGTAAACAAACCGGTGCTGACTGTTTAAGAAAACATGTGCACTTACTAACCTGTGGTTCGGTAAAAATTGTAATTTGACCTATAAGTGATTCTAAATTTAGCTTGGTCTCCAAAATTATCTTAATAAAGAGGTTTAAAATATTTGTTTTGTTAAACTTTTGAAGTCCACTCAACTCTTGACCATGTTCCAGTGTCTGACTCTATTGTAATATAAGCCCACCATTATTAAAATTATAATTTTTAGGGTATAAAGTTGTATTTTTTGGAAATATTGTACGTAATCATTTTATGAACATCACTAAAATTACAAAAAAACCTACTCCTTAACGATTATCATTAAAAAAACTCCGAAAGCGATGTTATCGGGTAGAGGAGACTTCAAACAACTACAATTATTTAAATATCAGCTACTTGTAATGATTTTTTGCATAAAAGTAGTGAGAACAAACATATTTTTCTACAATTTTTTTCTCAAAGTATTTTACACTTAGAGTTGTGTAAAATACTATAAGTGAACTGAATTATAAGGCAAATAAATCAAGATTAGAAGACATTGGAAAAGTGTCGGCTACTATTCTTGCTTTTAAATAATTTGAATCACAATTCTGCACTATGTTTTGATATTTCCATGATTTAATGGTGGAAAAGTCTGATGTAACACACAAAAAATAGATGGGTATACATTGACTCATTAATTGTGAACAAACTAAATAAAGATTCTTTACTTTCTCGGACAAACTTTGGTCAGGGCCTTTTTATTTTTTTATTTTTTCAAGCAGCTCCAGGGATTTGCCGTAAATTAAATACAGAGCTAGGACTGCATAGCCATATTTTGAAGGCGCTCGTGGCATTTGTATTCCAATGACTGGCAAAGTAATGATCTAGAAATTTAAACAGACCGCTTGAGGTGTGTACAGCCCCTTATAGCAGAGGTTTAAATTAATTTGGAACATATTCGATATCACTTTTTAAACCGTGGTTTTTAACACCTACTAAATATAACATATTCATCTCGTCATTGTTCTCAGTGTTTTGACAAACTAGGGACAATGACAGACTAGATGTCGCTAAACGCGGCTCATTTTTACGTTTGGATGGATAGAAAATAATCATAAGCTTTTAACGCTATACGCTCTTGACATTAACATCATGTAGTAACTGAGTTTCACGAAATCAATTCAATAAACTGGACATTAAAGATACTCGTTATTTGAACGCATCCGACCAGCCCCTGTCGACATGTACATACCGATTTTGAGATTATCACAAAATATTGCTTTATACAATTTACACTGCCTTCATCATAATCTAGAATGCAATAAAGTACATAATCTGGATATACGAGTATTATCAATCCGATTAAGATACATCGCTGCTGCAACTCAAATTACTTTGAATACCTGTCAAATAGCTTCGCATGGTCTAGAATAATATCAAATCAATTTTATTGTATCAGTTTCAACCCTCGAATCTGCCACTTAAGTTTTTATTGGAATCTGTTCTGTGTTGCCTCTCTACTCTTGCACAAAATACGCCCACCCATCCAATAGGATACGTTTATTGTTTTATTTACCAATAAACAAACAACGTTATAATCACGTTATGTTACATAATGTTCTTAATATATTTTTATTACGCAAAATGCCAAATTATTTATTAAACACATAATTATACGGTCTATAAACCTATAAACGTTGTGTGTTTTGTTGGTAAAAGTTTGCTTTTAAGCAAGTTAAAACTATTATGAATCCCGAAAGGAATTATTTTCATTTTAAACCCTAACTACATATATTTTCTCCAAACTACATATATTTTATAAAGCAAAACTTTTTATTTTACCCACGCACTTAATGATAAAAAATTAGTCCTAGTCTCTATACAGCTGCAACTAAACAAACTAGAAAATAAATAACGTCCTGCACTGATAGTTAATTTTTTACCGGACGTCCAACTATGGATTCAAATTGTAAATGAAATCAGATTCCTAGCATATAACTATCTCTTTCTACGCTCGAAAATTAAAAAGAAACCCTATCCCGATAACCGTTCTATCACTTGTGCCCATAAAACCTCCAAAAGCACGTGTCCCCAGCCATAAATATCTTCCACCCCAGGGTGTGAATGCCCCAGGGTGTGAATGTCCCAGGGTGTGAATGTCCCCGGCAGGGTGTGAATGACCCAGGGTGTGAATGTCCCAGGGTGTGAATGTCCCCGGCAGGGTGTGAATGACCCAGGGTGTGAATGTCCCAGGGTGTGAATGTCCCAGGGTGTGAATGTCCCCGGCAGGGTGTGAATGACCCAGGGTGTGAATGTCCCAGGGTGTGAATGTCCCAGGGTGTGAATGTCCCCGGCAGGGTGTGAATGCCCCAGGGTGTGAGTGTCCCGGGTGTGAATGTCCCCGGCAGGGTGTGAACGTCCCGGGTGTGAATGTCCCAGGGTGTGAGTGTCCCGGGTGTGAATGTCCCCGGCAAGGTGTGAATGTCCCCGGCAAGGTGTGAATGACCCAGGGTGTGAATGTCCCCGGCAGGGTGTGAATGACCCAGGGTGTGAATGTCCCCGGCAGGGTGTGAATGACCCAGGGTGTGAATGTCCCAGGGTGTGAATGTCCCAGGGTGTGAATGTCCCCGGCAGGGTGTGAATGACCCAGGGTGTGAATGTCCCAGGGTGTGAGTGTCCCGGGTGTGAATGTCCCCGGCAGGGTGTGAATGTCCCAGGGTGTGAATGTCCCCGGCAGGGTGTGAATGTCCCCGGCAGGGTGTGAATGACCCAGGGTGTGAATGTCCCAGGGTGTGAGTGTCCCGGGTGTGAATGTCCCCGGCAGGGTGTGAATGTCCCAGGGTGTGAATGTCCCCGGCAGGGTGTGAATGTCCCCGGCAGGGTGTGAATGACCCAGGGTGTGAATGTCCCAGGGTGTGAATGTCCCCGGCAGGGTGTGAATGACCCAGGGTGTGAATGTCCCAGGGTGTGAATGTCCCAGGGTGTGAATGTCCCCGGCAGGGTGTGAATGCCCCAGGGTGTGAATGCCCCAGGGTGTGAGTGTCCCGGGTGTGAATGTTCCCGGCAGGGTGTGAACGTCCCGGGTGTGAATGTCCCCGCGAAGGTGAGTTTCGAGTTCGGAGGGCGGGGATGCTGACGCCGAGAGCCCCCGGGGCCGCCCCGCGCTTGTTTTTTGGAGGGCCCTTCCCTCCACCCTCGTTACAAAGGCAGTCAAGAGCCGTCGTTCCTCCCACGTTGGACGAATTACTACGGACTTTTCACTCCTTCGCTTTACTCTCAATCCTACACGCGCACAATGTCGGGAAGTCTTTGCCTGAATGCCGAATGGACGGGTTAAAATTTATTTTTAGCTCTCGTAAAAATGTTATTTTTATAAATCTTTTTTGCAGTGTGGTTTTATAGATATTTTGGCAATGTGTTAATTCATTTCCAAAACTGTTTGAATAAACAGGCAATATTACTTATGATTTAATCTAAAATATCGAATTAATTAAAGCAAGTATAATTTTTTATAGTTATGATTCGGTTTTTGGTTTTATCTGTTGCCGCGGTATAATATTCTTGTCCCCACCCTTATGTCAGTTTTTCTGGTCAATAGAAACTGTTTATTGTTGTTGACTTATTGTAATTTAAATATGGCAACTCTAGATTCGAGTGCTTGTTTTACGGTATGAATAATTGTTTGTGATGGTGGGTGTATAGTGGTTTTTTATCACTATAAATAAAATTACAACAAAAAGTTTCAATTTAACTATATTCTCAGATTCAGCCTCTGATCAGAGGTCATCTTCAGTAGATACAACCTTATCAACATAACCTGGTATATAAATATAAATAAAGATATAATAAATATACATTAATTTTTTATATTTATGTTGATATGAGTTTTATCTACTGAAGATGGCCTCTGATAAGAGGCTGAAATATATAGCCTAATTAAAACTTTATGTTTGAATTTTCTTCATAGTGATGAGAAGCCAAAATGGTAACGATTGTTCATCCATCTTCTATATTATTAAGAGAATCTCTGGGATTTTGTACAGAGCAAATCGACCCCCAGAAATTGATTTTTCTGCACATATTTGGTATAAAAATAAAAGCTATTATTCTCTAGATGTGCCTTTTTCGGGTTTGGAAAATATCCCATTAAAAGCCTTTACACCTGAGGCTTTTGAAATTTCAGCAAAAGTGCTACTACCTGTGTTAAAACCTGTGAACTTTCTCCAATTCACATTTGTTTGTAACAAAACAGATGATCAAGATATGAAATAGTTCAAGAGACATACCACAGAATGCAGTGCCAGCAAAAGTCAGTTAACATTCATCCACATTATGATTTTTATTTCTTAAAATATTGAGTTTTTTTAAGACAGCTGAAAATAAAAGCAAACTTAAAAAGGTACATAAGTAACTTAGGAGGTGCTCTGGAGATGGGATTTTCAAACAAACTATTGACAGTGGATATACATTGATTCATGTTTCAACACATTGATGAATGATTCAACGTTTAAAGTTTTGAAATATTAGTTGAATATTAACCTAAAATATTCAAGAGTTAAAAGACATTTTAAATTTAAAACTTGTATTTTGTAAATGAAATTGGAATGCGAAGGATATTTAGGTGTTAAGGGTTAACCTGCCCATTCAAATCTATTTTGAAATGTTTCAATGACAGTATGCCTATTTAATAAAGGCATTTCATAGAAATTTATGTTATTTGCTTAGGTAAAAATTTGCCAAACATGTCTTTAAGATGCGAAAGAAAAAAGCGGGTCGGTTTGAAAATTTAATTCCTTGGCCGTTATGAGAGTTGAATAATTTGTTTTTACAGCGAATGACTATATAAATGGCTTATAAATGTTATTTATTCATCAGTAGATCAGCGGTTTGTCCATCTTCTTACCATTTTTTGTTAATACCTAAAAAGCTGAATGTAAGAAATTGACGCGTAGATGTTGTGTAGAATTAACATTAAGCTTCAATACTTTTGAAAAGAAGTCTCTACAACTGAGGCATGGAGATGCGCCAAGTACGTAATGAAGATCCAGGTAAACTAACCCCCATTTTGTGCAAAATGAATATTGTTACTTGGTCAAAATTTCAAAGTGTAAAACTTATACATTGACACTTTTTAAGCAGATGAAATTAATGAACTTCTCAAATTATGTGAGGAATTTATTACACATATTGAAGATACAAGACTAAAGTAATAAGTTAATTTTTCAAGTTTGCCCCGATGAGAAGCTCAATTACTGGTAATTTTATTCCAGTTCTATGACACAAAGAATTAGTCTAGAAAAAATAACTCACAAACATAAACACACTTCCTCATATATATTTTCATATAAATAAACACACTCCTTTATATATTTTCTCATTGAAAAGTATTATACGCTGCAAAGCTCCATACATAATCAACATAAAACAAGCCTATTTTACCACATTGTTTTTATGTCGCGAAGTGACGTGAGCTGCTAGTTATATTTAATCATTTGTGATAGATATTTTCAACCACTTTCAAATTTCTAAGAGCATTTATAAATGCATATCCATGACAGTTGTTGTACCACATATTCAGCACCAATTCAACACATTTGGCTCGTTGTATAAATAAATAAATAAATATTTTAAAGGAGTTTAATTTCATCAGCACGCTTGTTTATAAACTGTTATTTTTAATGCTTTAACTAAACTAATACTTTTCTTGAAATAAATTTAAGGCACTGTCGTGCTGCAACCTTGACGCACAACTAAAAAATCTAAAATACCAAAAAACTCCCATAAAAACACCCCTTTCCAAATAAAGGTGTTCAAAACCTCTTGCAATCGTTTCTCGCTAATTCCACATCGAGATTTGCCACGTTGCTCTTTCACGCGAATGCACTTTTGCAAATTGGCTGTCTTTTCAATTTCTAATCTCCCCTACGCACCTCGGTGGAGAAGTGGAGAATCCACTCCAAGTTCTGAGGGGAAATATTTCCAACACGGGGCGCGCCGGTGTACGTGCCCACAACAATGGATGCTCACAATGCCTTCTTGACGTCGCGAAGCGGTCGGCGGCGCCGGCGCCCAACCTCTCGAGGCTGGAGTGCGGGCGATACGACACTATTAGGTATCGATATTACCTTTGGGTTCGATACATGTGATATCGTGTCATTGTCGGGAGTTCCGATGTTCAACTCGTATCGATTACCTCGGTTTGGATTTGGGTACTAAGAAATTTAAAAAAGGAGCATATTATTGGAGTGACGGTAATTGAACGAATCAACTTAGTTTCCGATTAAAAAAACGGAAGAAATATATAAATTATAAACAAATTTAAAAATTATATTTCTTTGATATTAAAACAATAAACTACATAATTGTGCTGAACGCATAACTTATATTGATCGATGAACGTCCAAAACGATTGTGTTCAACGAAGTTAACGCTTGCCAGACTGTAGTTTTCTGTTTGTTGCGTTTGAGACTGAGATTATTGGATCTTGAGTTGCTATCAAAATTAAATTTCCTTAGAGTTCTTATGGGGGATCGATACATTTCTTTTGATTCGGTATGAATATCGATATTTCTGTTCCGGTACGATATATATAGACATTATGTTTCGGAAGAGATGCACCATCGCATCGTCTCTATAGACTGGAGACTGTGGCGATCGATGGTAAATAATTGGTGTTGCTGACTCCTAGGGAGAGGGTGTGAAATTGATCAGGAGAGTTCTGGAGGGTGCGTGTAACATGTGTTGGGCAGTTAGCTTTCACTCGGTGCGGCTGGTTCTTGCCATTCGATCCCTTGAGTGCTATCGGAAATCTTTCGGAATGGAAAATTCTGAATGGTTCCACTTCCATCGAATGATATTTTTATTCGTTGATAATTTAGGAAATAATGGATAGTTAATGTTATATAGAAACTTATGTTTAAGCTTTTTTATTTTCACCACGATCTGAATTAATCTCACGAGCAAATGGTCAGCACCATCACTCGAAGACAATTATTTATCTTTATTAACATGGAAATATTTTATTTTTAAGTCTAAGTTTTTAGGCGAAAGCTGCATAACTATAAAATGTTCCAAACTTTAAGTATAACTTCACATTATGTAGCGAAACAGTGGCTTGTAGTAATAAAAATAAGAAAGTCTCAAGCTATGGGGTATTTTAAAATTTTATATTGTGAAGCGCAAAAGGTCCCAAAGTTACATTGTCTTCCTTAATTAAACAGATGTAGTTATTATAATAATTTAATAAGTTGATAAAAATGTAAGATTAAAAGATAAGATACAACTTTTTTTGGATTTGTATGATCAGTGAATCACCCTGTTCTAAAATGAAAATAAAGAGCTAAAATTTCACAGTGGTAAAATGTCTCAGTACACTATGCTTAATCACATAAAAATTAGTAAATATTGAAAATATATAAAATTGTGTAATAAAGAAATGTAACAATAAAATTACACGTAGTGACCGGAAGATATTATCTCCAATGTAAAACTGATACCGATTCACTCGCTAATATATTTCTTTTGAAGAAGGAAATTGATGTTCAATGAAACTTCAATTGACTTCAACTTCAAAGCTTGCGACGTGACAAATTGTTTCCAGGGTACATCAGACGATCTTCAGGGAACAGTTCTATGAGGAACCTATAAATGATGTCAAAGCCTGTTGGGTTGGAAAATAAAATCAATATCTTGTGTACGAGTAAGCTGTTCCAAAAAAGAACAACGGTTTCTAAATCCTCTTTAGATTTTCTTTTTTTGTTTGTTTTTATGTTGTGAAATATACAAGTATTTGTCTTACAAATGGTAATTAAAATGACGCTGCATCATTCGAAGTAACAACAAGATACTCACTTTTTACCTATGTTTTAAATTCACTTTTCTTCATTCAAATGTACTTTATAGTGAGTCTAAATTCTCAACACTTTTATGAAATCATTAATTTAGAGAAGAGTAAGTACCTGTAAGATCTCTTCTTTCTAACTTTTGCTCGGTTGCACACAATGTGGGAGGTTTCACAAATAGTAAAACAAAAACAGCTGCAAACGAAAACTAATACCAGATGGTTTTATTAAATCTTTGAGTATACTTTTAAAAATGGATAAAAGCATTGACTTTACAATAGTAATAAACCTAATACTGTTTTATTTTTAATATCAATATTACTCGTAGAAGAATTAAAAAAAATAAGCACCTAATACTTAATCGTATTCAAGATACAAAAACCTGTATTATTGTATTATTATGTTGTATTTATATTAAAGAAAGTATTTTCTTCATTTTTGAATCATCACAAGTCCTATACATAAGTTTGAATATCATTCCTGTATTGTTTCATATAATGAGGACCATTGTTTTTGTGCAGTTTACTATTTCATTGCTAAATTTTTATCTGCTCCTATCACGATTTTCTGGATGGCAAAAGAGCCCTAATCTTAATTTTCAATCCAATTTCGAATGTATCAAAATGATTTACTGCTTAAACTCATGCAACAAAAAAACTATTCATTATAGAATATAGAATATCTGGCCACTGGTTTACTGTGAAACATCCGGCTTTGAAGGTTTGCTTTGTAAACTTATCAGACTTGCTCGGTTCAAGTTTTAGACAGTAATTAAGCGGTAGCATTTAAACACAGTCTGGCTGTCAGCTGTCAGTCCAGACTAAACTAGAACGGGCGTTAATTCTATCTTAAGATCTTTACCACTTGGCTTCTTAGATACCATTTAATTTTCGACCACAGTATTTCCAGATACGGTATTGTGATAGATTGAAGATTTTTTTCATTTATTTTTTATATCCCGACAAATAAATGGTTTAATTTTAATTTTTGTCTGTTTTACTGGTTTTAAGATGAATTTATGTATTGGGAAGTTTTTACGAAAAATTTATAATATAGTTTATTGAATGCTTAATGCATTTATTTATGAGGGAGTGGGGCGTAGTACGCTTTTCCAAACACGTTCACTATACATAGATTATAAATTATTTTACTAAACTGACAACAAATATCAAGAATATGATCAATATACCCACATTTTTATTTTGTTATATTGTTTACTAAATAAATAACCAAACCAACCAACTCAATACACGTAAAAATATTGTTGAGGTATGAAAACATTACTTAATATTAAATTCTATTGAAGCATAATTTCATTATTTCCTCTCCAGATCAAAAATATGTCAGATCTATCTATTATTACCTTCCTGGTACTTTTCCGTTATACGGAGGCCACCCCAGTACAGCTTCATACATGCTTCAAATTCAATTTATTTGTCTTCACTATAAATGCCAGTAGCATTATGAATAGTTTTACGCTTATAACAATCTCGGAAGTTCAGTGCGCCTCTGAAAATACACATAACTAGATCAAGGTCAATGCACCGCGCGACCGGACGGCGCGCTACAACAATGTTGTCTTTCGCGAGAGCGGGATGTTCATGGAAACACGGTAAAACTTATACTTAGGTGTGTAATGTACAAGACTTTACATCAAAATACTTAGAAATACATAATTTATAATCATATAATTTTTTTGCGTAAATCACTACGTTTCTCAATTCTTCAAACATAACCCATATCAACAAACATAACATTTGTCACTGCTACCAGTGCTGTCCATTCCTCTAAAGTAACCTACAAATATGCATTAAACGTGGTTATCTTGCAATCAGCTGATTGTTAACTTCTGTTATTTCCTTTTCCTAGAGCACAGTAAATTTACCGTGTACTGCACAGTAAATTTACCGTGCTTTCAGTGTATTTTCGAGAATGAAGGAAGTTATCTGAAAAGAGTAATTTTCCAGCCGAGAGAAAGACACAGAAAATAGATGTTTCTGTGTCGTATGGTGAAAAGAGTTTTTCAAACAACTCTGCCGTGTTGCAGAGGCGAGAGGCTGGGCGGGATGCTGCTGCGGTGGGTGGTGGCCGTGCTGGCGTGGGCCGGCCGGGGGTGGGCGCTGAAGGAGCAGAAGTTCGCGATGGAGCCGCAGGACCAGACGGCCGTGGTGGGCAGCCGCGTGACGCTGCCGTGCCGAGTCATCAACAAGTCCGGCCTGCTGCAGTGGACCAAGGACGGCTTCGGCCTGGGGACGCATCGCAACCTCTCGGGCTTCGACCGCTACATGATGATCGGCAGCGACGAGGAAGGTCAGTGTCGAGAGTTCTTTGGTCCTTATTTATGTACTATCTGATTTAATTTAGGCTTTGTAAACAATATTATTTTCCTCTTATTTGTTTAGGAAATGCTGCACTCTGTTGGGAATCACTGGAACTATTTCCATTTATTGCCATATGTGTTGATGCAAACCTTCCCGACCACAGCCATGTCTAGTAATAAGGCTGCGGCCTTTGACCTGACAACGTCGCTTTTCAAGGGTTGTTGCTTGGTTCTTTACACCATGGGTAAAAACCCTTACAGAGCCAGATGGTTTCAAGTTTACAAAAGATAGTGCTATAACAGAGTATGGATAAACAAATCAGCTGAACCCTTATTTGCGCTGTTGCCGTTAACAAGCGCTGCGGCCTTGGCCTTCATACTAGAGATGGCTATGTCTTGACTTAGCAATTCAGTAAAGTCTTGAAAAATAAATTGCAATAATTTGTTTTTAGATTGAAACATTAAGTACAAATAGTTGTATCTTTACAGTTTGTTGTTAATTTTTCCAGTGATATACTAAAACTATCAAGTCCCTACTGTTTTTGCAAAGTTGTAATAATGAACAAAATTATTTATGCTCTTTTTGAAACGTCCAAACAAACCGTTTTCAAGTTAACAAACAAATTCCGAGTCTAACCACTAGGATGGTACAGTTTAGTTTTTGCATGCACAATAAATAGAAATAGAAGGACAAGAAAGATTATCCAGTAAATATCTTGCGGAAGTCTCCCAAATGATGTCACATGTTTGAGCTAATCAGAGATAGAAACACTGCTAATTCAACCAATCAGAATGGAAATGTAGCCATGACATAATTCAGGAGGATCTTGAGCCCCGCTTTCTGACTAGTCGGTCTACTGCATATATTGTTAAGCTATTGACCGTGCAGATGTTCTAGTTCTAGATGACGTGCTTGCAGGTCTACCGTGCAGATGTTCTAGATGTCGTGCTTGCAGGTCTACCGTGCAGATGTTCTAGATGTCGTGCTTGCAGGTCTACCGTTCAGACGTTGTAGACGTCGAACTTGCAGGTCTACCTTGCAGATTTTCTAGATATCGTGCTTGCAGGTCTACCGATCAGACGTTGTAGACGTCGTGCTTGCAGGTCTACCGTGCAGATGTTGTAGATGTCGTGCTTGTAGGTCTACTGCGCAGATGTTCTAGATGTCGCGCTTGCAGATCTACCGTGCAGATGTTGTAGATGTCGTGCTTCCAGGTCTACTGCGCAGATGTTCTAGATGTCGCGCTCGCAGATATACTGTGCAGATGATGTAGATGTCGTGCTTGCAGGTCTACCGTGCAGATGTTGTAGATGTCGTGCTTGCAGGTCTACCGTGCAGATGTTCTAGATGTCGTGCTTGCAGGTCTACCGTTCAGACGTTGTAGACGTCGTGCTTGCAGGTCTACCATGCAGATGTTGTAGATGTCGTGCTTGCAGATCTACTGCGCAGATGTTCTAGATGTCGTGCTTGCAGATCTACCGTGCAGATGTTCTAGATGTCATGCTTGCAGGTCTACTGCGCAGATGTTCTAGATGTCGCGCTTGCAGATCTACCGTTCAGACGTTGTAGACGTCGTGCTTGCAGATCTACTGCGCAGATGTTCTAGATGTCGTGCTTGCAGATCTACCGTGCAGATGTTATAGATGTCACGCTTGCAGATATACCGTGCAGATGTTCTACATGTCGCGCTTGCAGATCTACCGTGCAGATGTTGTAGATGTCGTGCTTGCAGGTGACTACTCCCTGGACATCTACCCGGCGATGCTGGACGACGACGCGAGCTACCAGTGCCAGGTGGGGACGGGGCCCAACGGGGAGCCCGCGGTGCGCTCCCGGGTCGCCCACCTGTCCGTCCTCACGCCGCCCGAGCCGCCCAGGATCGTCCAGGGCGAGTACCTGCTGACCACGGAGGACCGGGAGATCGAGCTGGAGTGCATCTCCGCGGCGGGCAAACCCGCGGCCGAGGTGAGTGCTGCAGATTAGAGTGGATTAGAGAAGATTAGGTTATTACCAAATATGACGTTAACCACTAGTAAGGGGTATTTTAAGGTGAATATGAGTGAAAGATAAGAGTGGACCATGACCTACCCCCAGTCTTGAGGACAGTGGCGGTGAAGAGGATAAGTTGTAAGTTGGAATGGATGTTTTATGAGCTATTTTACTTACAAAGACAAGCTGGTTCATTTACAATGTTGGCTTCTATTCGATGTTGACGTTTGAGGGTTAAGGCGTACTAATTTTTAAATTTATTTAGTCACAAAACAGGACAAAACATGAAGTTGTTTTTGAAGGTAATTTGCAGTTTTGATTGAGATCATGAAAACCTAGCACTGGCACCACATGTTATTGAAATCTAATTTATATACAGACAATGAGGATTTTAGCGAAATATTAAGAAATATTAAATAGCTGCTTAGAGAAAAAATAATAATGGATTATTGTTTTTTTTTGCTTGAGTAAATACAGGTTATTACTGATTAGTAAAAACAAGTTTCACAACGTTTCAGGATCTAAAATCTGATCTCGTCTTCAGGTGTATAAGATAGAACTTACAAGAGTAGAACACACAGCCAAGATAATTTGGACTAAAACATAGCTAAAACAGAGAACTATAAAATCAGTCAAAAACATTTATACTGAAAACAAAACAAGAATATAATATAACACAGAAATTACAAATATCACAAATCAGAACAGAACACATCCACACCCAATCGGAGCTGAGCAAAGATTAGTGGGAGGAGAAGGAAATGGTGGTGACCACCATTTTTTCTTCTCCTAAGTCTTTGCTCTGGTCTCATTGGGTGTGAACATGTTCTGTTCTGATTGGTGATATTTGTAATTTCTGTGTTATATTATATTCTTGTTTTGCCTTTAACATTAGTGTTTTAGGCTGCTTTTGCAGTTCTCTGTTTTAGCTATTTTTTTGTCCAGGTTATCCTGGCTGTGTTTTACTTATCTTTTACCCGTAGGTTCTTTGCCACTTGAAGGTGGCAGAAGATCAAGAAACACCTGTAACTTGTTTTTACTAATTAGTGATTGCAAAATAATGTCCGCAAAAATCAAAATCAGAACATAAACTACCATCACCAACACGTACATGGCATTTTATACAAAAGACCTACCCCCAGTCTGCAGTTATTCTGTAGGACCTGCAGAGTTATTCTGTAGGAAAATTATAATAAAAAAATGTATAACCAAAAACATCTCTTTTTCCTCTTGGTTCATTTATTACCCCATTGACCCTCAGATCATTGTAGTGTCTCATATTTCCTGTATTTAATATCCAAGATCTATATAATTGACTTTTTTATTTTTTTAGAACAAATTGTGGTTGATTAAATAAAAATGTGAAAGGCTACAGTTAAAAAAAAAGTTTTTGTCACCTATCGAGTCAATTTTATATTTCCAGTTAGTTTTAGGTTTTTCAAAAGTTTCTCCTAATGTTGTACCACCTAATCTCAATGTACGTTAAGGAATAAGTAACACGAATCAAATTTTGGTCATTTACCAGATCACATGGATCGACGGTCTGGGCAACGTGCTGACGGATGGGATAGAGTACATAGTCGAGGCGCTGCCGGACGGGAGGAGGTTCACGGCCAAGTCCATCTTGAAGCTGACGCCAAAGAAGGAACACCACAACACGACGTTCACGTGTCAGGCGCAGAACACGGCCGACCGGACCTACCGGAGCGCCAGGCTCAGGCTCGAGGTCAAATACGCTCCCAAGGTATGAGATCATACTTGAAAAACATACCATAGCAAAATGTTTTTAAGCAATGTCTATCAAAGAGTTCTAACTTCAAAAGGATTAATAATTAACTAAATAATTATAATGTATTAAGGATTAAAGGCCTTTAAAAATGAGGCTCAGAACTACAGCCACAATAGAATATGAAATAATGTAGTTGATTATGTTTTATTAAAGAAATGCAAGTTCAGTTAAGTTTGATATAACATTTTCTCTTAAACTTTGTTGCACTAAACTAAAATCTGCTTAAAACAGTCACAAGAATAAAAGCTTGAATAAGATTTTTTGTTCATGTAGATTTGTTTTTTCAACAATCTAAATTGTTTGAAGTATTCATATAGTTAGGTAGTTAGGGTGTTGTTGAGAATATTTAACAAAAAAAATTATTATCACACCGATTTTTTTTTTTGAGTCACTTATTATATTGCTATTTTATACTTTAGTTATCAATCCATCAGAGTTATTCATATAAGATATGTAGCAAGCTTAATTTTATCTATAAAGGTGCCTTAGCGGTATTATATTTCAGGCTAGAAAGCCTATCTGCAAGAATACAAACATAAAATATATATTTACTATCATGCAAAGAAAACAAGACATGCAATGTTCCAATCCCTTTCAATTTTTCAACCAGAAAATTGCAATTCCACAAAGTGATTTTCTTTTTTGCCCAGTCTCGTTCAACTGTACTGATATTAGTTGTTTGGTTTTGAAGTGCTAATTTTCTGGAGATAAAATGATTCAAAAACACTAAAATTGTTTGGTTCCACATTCAGTATGGTTAAATGCAAAAAAAATTCATTCCAAAATTAATTTTACTCAAACTAGTTCTATTAAAGCAATTGAGATGAAAGCTCATAATGTTTTCCTTCCTATGGGGGGCTTACATTACGATGAAAAGGATCACCTCTAATGAATCATTTGAGCTATTCCATTTAAAAATGTTAATACAAAGTTTTACATTTTTTCACAAAAAAATCAAATCATCAAAGCTATGTTTAACAATATTTAACTCAACATAAAAGAAATATTTTAGCCCCCCCCTTGACTGAATAATTGGGTAAACAATATACACTGTTAATCAAATTATACCTTAACCATTTGTCCTCTCTCTTTCAATATTGCTCAAAATGAGTTTCTAATATCCTCCTTTTCATTAATTATACCAAGTTTTATCTACAATAAAAGTCTGATGTGTCTAGACATTAATATTCTCCAACAAATTTCCTCATCATAAATGTCTCCGATCACCAACTCACAATCTCGTCCACAGGTAACAGTGAGCGTGGTGGGCAGCGGGGCTCGGCTGGTGGAGGGACAGGACGTGCGACTTTCGTGTTCCGCCGACGCCAACCCTCCCAATGTCACGTACCGGTG
The DNA here is from genome assembly GCA_035578135.1 of Flexamia atlantica. Lineage (NCBI taxonomy): Eukaryota > Metazoa > Arthropoda > Insecta > Hemiptera > Cicadellidae > Flexamia > Flexamia atlantica. Next base: position 32,007,851 of record JAQJVK010000004.1, on the reverse strand, counting down.
GTTCATCAACGACCAACTCGTCCTGGGAGACCCTACGACGGAGCTGGTCATGAGCAACATCTCGCGGAAGAACCACGACTCCATCGTCAAGTGCGAGGTCCACAACGCAGTCGGCAAGAGCGAGGAGTCCGAGGCCTTAGATATCAGCTGTGAGTGATGTATAGTCTGAGTCAAATGACTCGACTCAGTTTGCCCAACATGGCCGGGGCCATGTTATTTGACATGTACTATAATGTAATGTTTGTATAAGATGAACGGTAAAACCTCACTAATTTGAACCTCAATGATTCTAAAATCTCTACAATTACTAGATTTTGTCTGTTCCCTTAATAAAATTTGTGTATTCGAAAAATAATACACTGAGAATTTGAAAAGTTTTTCCCTTAACATTGCCTGTGAGATGTGAATATTTGTCTCCTCGAGCCTCTAAAATCCAAATTTTGTTGGTAATTCGAAACAGTACTTCTAATTTGAAGTCACCCTCTACTGTTTGAACTCTGACCTCTGTTAAGCCTCTGAAATTTTAATTATGAAGAAAAAAACTAAATGAATCATGTACTAATGCAATCAGGAATGTTCAGGATGATTCAGGATCCTTAGGTGAGTTTTCTTTGCATAGTTGAATGCGCATGTAACAGACTGACCTCCTTGATTCGAATTCTTTTAGCAATAACCTCTATAGTTCAAAACCTCAATATTTTTAACTTCCTATAAATCCAAATAAATTGGCTACCCCCAATTTAGAATAAATAAGATCAAACTGTGAATTGGGAGGCTTCAGAAAAGCTGGGTAGGGATTGCTAAGATTTTAGTTTTAAATTATTTTATAAACAAATAGAAAAAAGGGATCTTTCGATTTCGGGGAAATAAAATCGCTGTGACTTGAAATGAAATGGGAGTCAAGTATTCAACCACCACAAACTACAAATAGTTCAAGTTTGATCCGCCCAGAAATTGTGTCTAACTAGACAAATGGGATATGAATGGATATTCATTATTGAATCAGTGTTTATAATTAATTTTAAAACCTTACAAAAATAGCTGTATACATCTGTATATAAATAGGTTAATATTAATTTATGTTATCCGATATTTAAGAACGGAAAAAATGTATTAGCAAATATCACTTAAAAAATTGCTTTACATAATTCACTTAAACTTTACTTCACGAACAACTATTTGATCAATCATGTTCTCCCGATAGTGATATAGAAAATGACTTTTGTGAAAATTAATGATTATTAGTAATTATCATAAGTGTGCTTCTTACTTTCTTAGAGTACCTTAGTTAAAATTTAAATACACAGGACTTCTTACACCCATTACTCTCAATAATAGAAAGAGATATCAAGTGTTTCCATGATTGATATACTGTAAATTTATTAAGCTTTTATTAGTCTTACATTATATCTTGTTGATAAAAATTATATTCACCCTTCCTTATTTAAGAGTAGGATGAAAAAAAACATAAGTGACCAGTTAAATAGGTCAAACTACCATAATCTATTCTAAACAGAGCGGGACAAAGACACAAAGGGCGTAATATTATTCTGAGGCGATTACAGTCGGTTAAGACGTCCCGGGATATCACATGGACTGCACTGAAGGGGTATTGTTGTGTCTGTTAGCGAGCCAGCGATGGTAAGGTGATAGTCGTTGCAGCCCTTTATACCCCCACTGAAGCCATTGGGCAAGAGAGAGATCTGATACCACTTATAGGGGGCAGGTGAGGGGTAAATGACCAGCTGTTCCTGTGTGTATGGCTTCATATTGGATCTACTCTTTTAGATTACTATTTACCTGTGAGATGGTCGTTTTAAGGATGAATGGATGAAAGAAAAGTTTATTCCTCAAAATAACTCAGTGTCTTGATGTCTAAAAATGTTCTAACAAAAGTAAATAATGATGGTAAAAATTTAATATTGAGGGAAACATGTTCTCCACTGTTTAGAATATGGGAACAATTTGTTTTTGTGTGTTTATTTTTCTTCGAATGGTGTTGTATAATTTAATATTACTTTTCTTTTGAGTTTACATTGACTGGTTATTTAAATTTTATTTCATGATTGATTAGGAATTAAAAATAGTTTAATTGTTCAGCTTATAAAATTTTCTACAGTAAAAAATGCTGAACTAGAACTAAACAAAGCATGTTACAATCAAGTTTAAGGAAAGTTTTCTAAAGTTGTGAATTTTTTATGGAATTTGGATGAATGACCAAATATTGCATTTTCAGATGGTCCGAGGTTTCGAACGAAGCCCCGAAGTATGCAAGCAGACCTGGGAGCCTCGGTGACATTGATCTGTGACGTCGACGGAAACCCACCACCAGACATTGTCTGGATACATGAAGACTCTGACCGAGTAAGATATTACATTACAGAAAAATTATAAATTAAACTTAGTTTGATTGCAAGAGAAAGTTCTTGGGAGCATCATGTTTTTTTATAAAAGTAAATAGCTTATGTAGATTTCAGTTTAATGATATTAGAATTTTAGGTAATTCTAATGTTGGAGCTCTCCACTGAGAAGTAGTTCTGGCCATTATATGAGAATGAGACTTGAATTTTACTCATTATTATTTTAATGTGAAAAAATGGAAAACTCAGTCATAAGAGGTCCAATTTTCTTCTGAATTTTAAGGTATTGAGGCATTTCTAAATCGCTTAGGTAAGACTTCAACTATTGATATTATTTGTATCAGTATTATATGAGTTTGGAGTATCCTAACTATTATTAGATTTAAAAGGTCAGTGATTTAGAGTAGCTAGGGCTTTAAAATACAGTTGAAAATACTGTGATGTTCCTACAAAGCTAATTGAAGTTTCTGAGTAAAGTTACAGTTTGAGTAGTTATGATGCTTTTCACAGTGCCACAGATATTCAGACTCATGGTTGGTTATTCCAAGAATACTGTTATCCTAAGATCATATAATATATTTTAAAAATTCTATACTATAATACAATTGACTTCCATTTCATTATTTTTGATGATATACTGATTGCTTTTCTTTCCTTGTTCTCTATAAACATAATCTAACCACTATCCTACTCTGTACCCGTATCTTTACTTTTTCTTATTTTAGTGTTCTTTTATTTTCGTTATTTTATTTTATACCTTCTGCAATTCTATCTTTCTAAAACATTGTTGTTCCTTGACAGCGAGGCAATGTACTAACGTTTACGTGGGAACAGGTCGTCAGCACTTCCTCCAACCTCACAGTCACAGTGTCTCACGAAACCGCCGGCCGATACTTTTGTCGAGCAACAGTTCCGGGATTCCCCGATATCGGTGCAGAAGCCACCATTTACATGAAAGGCCCCCCGACCATCATCTCTCATCGGACACAGTTCGGGATACCAGGAGACAACGTACGTCTCGAGTGCTCCGCTTTTTCCATTCCCGCTCCGCAAAAAGTCGTGTGGAGCTTTAAAGGGGAGGATGTCGGATCCGATCAGGATTATTCGGTGAGTACCTACTTGAGTTCCTTAAGTGTATAAATCAATATGTTGTAGCTTTTCACATGGATTTTCCTGCTGAAAACTCATTACCACTGTATCAGTACTGTATTATTGGAAATGTGTAGACAACTTCTTGCTTTATCTATGTGAAGGTGTAATTATGTGTCATTAAAGAGTTGTATGGTACTTTAGGAAGTATCTTATGATTTGTTTTATATCTTTGTAATAGTTGGTGTACGCACACAGACTTGAAAAATTAGAAATGCTCTCTTCTCAAAATTGTATAGCCACATTAAACTTGAGATATACAGAGATAGAACAAAATTTACATAGGAGCACACAAAAATGTTCCAAGAAGTTATGAAAATGCTTGAACATGAGAACAATAATTTTTCATAACTACTAATTGGTGTAATGCCTACTTTGAGTATTTTATATGTGTAACTTAAATCAAAATCAACTATGAGATGTAGGAGAGAATATTAATTTCCTGCTTCATTTGTCTCATCAATTCCACAAATTTGAAAATGTATTTTTTATACTTACAGTACCTATGAAATTTCTTCATAAAACATTAAAAATCTTATGCTATTTCTATGAGCTATGTATTAATTCTCATTTTTCTCTTATAGGTACTAGAGGATCCATTGACAGAAGGCATAAAAAGCACGCTGATTATCCGAGAGTCGAGACTGGAGCACTTCGGAGTGTACAACTGCACAGTGTCCAACCCTTACGGCAGCGACGTGGTTGAGATTACCCTCAAAGCTCAAAGTAAGTTGTTTCGCTCTATAGTCGAACACTGCATCTAACCAAGCTCCATATGCTTTTATCAGTCATCTTTTAATAGGTAGCTCTTTACGAACCATAATAAAGAGCAGGTGCATAAATGTAAATTTAAAAGGCACTTAGGTGAAGGCATAAACGTGAAGATGCTCTTTAGTTGAGCAGCTTGTTACACTAATCTTTTATTACTTTCCAGTCAATAATAAGACTTTGGTGTACTTTTTCCTTTCAGATTTGATCACTTTTATAAATAAAAAAGACTTAAGGGCGTATTGCTAACCTAACAATTAGGGTATTTCATTGGCCGCTTATTGGGTTATTTCAAGAGGCCGCAGAGTCGATTCCTGGCTTGCCCACAAAACTTTCAGGGGTTTGGACCGCTTTCCCTTAAGAGCTTTTGTATATCTCTTCTGTCAAAATTCCATTGGCGTAGACATAACCAAAAAAAGACTCTAATAAAATAAAAATAATAAAAAAGACTCATTGTAGTCTTGCTGGCTTGTATCTTCTAAAATGCCATCCTGAACTTTGTAATGAAAATACTATAATATTGAAGGCAAGAGCAACTAATCAACTAAAAATTTATATTAATATCCAATAATTTAGTTAAATATTTAAAAAATTCAAAGAGCAGTTTTGCATTCCCCACAAGGAAGCAGTATTCTTTCACAATATCTTCATCTGTTACCACCTTTTGTCTTTAAAGCCATACATATTTAATAATGGGAACTTCAGACAAATATTAAAAGACTTTCTTAAGCTACACCATATACGAATCAACTCGCAACAACTTATAATCTTCTTTGTTACAGAGAGCTTCCCTCTGCTTCTCATCCTGACAGGAGTATTGGGAGGAGTTGTGGTGATCGTGGCGATAACAATGGTGGTGATTCTGTGTCAGCGTAAAGTCAAAAAGCCTCAAGGTAAGACATATATAAACTTAATTTGCATATTTAAAAAATAAACACTAGCTTTTCCTTTTTTATTGAATACTGTAGGTAAAAAAATGTTATGATAACCATTCAACAAATCTGTTACATTCTTTAATGTAGGTGGAGGATAAGCACTCTAATTGCTTTTTGAATCTAGAGAGAAAATATTTTTGACATGCAGAGGGAACCATTTATACAAGTCTTTTACATTTTCATCCAAAAATATAGTATAAACAATTAAATAAAAGTACAAAATAAAAACTAGCCACTTTTTCTCTATTATGATTTAAAATTGAGTTGACTTGGCATTTTATGTTTCATTACAATTTCCTCAGTTGGCCCATCAAGACCAAATGTTAAGTGTTTTTGTTTGTGGCTCTGCCCAATATTTGTTAATAATTAATTCATTGATTAATTGATAAATGTTCAAAAAAATCTGTTAACGCAAGCAAACTTTAAATCTTTGGGTGGATAAATAACACTCCAGATCTTATTAAATAGTCAAATACATGACACAAATGCAATCAAATTTTGGGAGTTTTCTTTAATGTTTTGATATTCAAGTATACTTGAGCCCCATCCTTGATAATAACATTAAGTAGATATAATACCCCTACCTTAACATTTTCCATCCTCTTTATAACAGTGGTTTTTATTTTGTGCATGCAGCAAATCATTTGGAGCTGCAAATAAAACCTTATTCAGGTAAATCCCATATAGTTACAGAAATATGTTTGTCAAGTAGAAAATATCAAAGTGTTTGTTTCAACTTGTTGGTAGTATATCGGTTTTGATCATAGTATTTGGAAGTAATTTCAATTGTTAAGGTAGGGAGAATGTTGGTTCCATACTAACCGCGATTGTTTAAGGAAAATGAATGTTTAAAGCATAGGTCGAATATCATATTAAAGTTTTTTACATGTATCATAAGTGTTCCTTACTTGCACCTATAATGCACATGACATGTATAAATCATAATTTCGAGTTCTAACAAAGGATTTTGAATTGTAAAGTAACCAACAGGCTTTATACTGCAGCAAATATTGTTTTCTTAGCTGACTCGGTGGTTTAGTAGCATGAGGATGCAAAAAATTGCTGTTTCACTCATCTTAAAAAAATTAAACAAGGCTTCCCCACCCTTAAATCTTTATTTACTTAAATAACAAACTGTGAAGCCCTGTTTTAATGTGCTATATTGTTAAGATTTGCATTAAACTTAAAATAAAATACCCTCTTACCTGGACACCTTGGAACCAAGACTTCTCTAGATAATGGTTTTTCCGGTTAAACCAACCTTCCCTAAAACAAGTTAAATTATAACTGTAGTACATTCTGTACAAGCCAAAGCTTTGATCCAGACATGTGTTACTGATCTCAAATCCTTCCCTTGAGAATCGTCTTGGTCCATTTCCTAACGATCAAGTCTGGTAAAGCTCGTGTGTTGATAAAAATTATTGTCTGGTTAAAAAGATGTGACCTCCATGGTTTATAGTCAGGTTAAACTGATGTCCGTTAAAAGGCGATTGTATAAGAGGAAGTATATTGTATTTGGGAAAATATAACGAAAATCACAGTGAATTCAAACTTTTACTAATTCAAATAACATAAAAATTAAACTATTTAGCTCACTTTTCCCTCACACACACATCCTAGACCTCACAATGCATATCAAGAAGTCCACCAGAAGGACATTCACAATCGCTTTCCTTCCAGCAGACAACCTGGACCCGGAGAAGCAGTGCAAGGAGAGCGACCGGTCGTCCAACATCTCGGACATGAAGCTGGAGCTGCGGACGGGCAGTTCGGTCAGCAACGTGCACTGCGAGCTGGATTACAGCGCAGGCCATGACAGCGAGACGGGCAGCGAGAGCGTGGTGACGAGGATAGGTCTGCCGCTGGCCGGCCCCGTGCCGCTGGACCATCGGTACTCGCAGAGGTTCTCCTCCGGAGATTTCCCCGACCCTGTCTTCCCTCCCAAGACTGTGAGTATCGAGAGGTGGTGTTAGTTATCTGGTTAATCCGTTCAGCTCCAGGGTGTCTACCAGAAATCCGAATCCTCCAAGTCCTTCAAAAGTCCTTCTTTTGAAAGATCCACCTAAAGATCTTCTTTTGACCTGATGGTCCTACCAGTCCTACAATGTCCTCCTTTTAGAAAAATGTTCTCCGGGTCCTCCAAAAGTCCTTCTTTTGACCTGAAGGTCCTCTGAGTCCTCCAAAAACCTTCCATTGACCTGGAGGTCCTCCAGTTTTTCTTGTTGATTGAAAAATGTTTATTTTACAAATATAAAATTTAGTTTTGCAATAGTTCTTAAAACTGTATGTGCATAAAACTGTATGTAAAATACAAATTTCGGTGCCATTAAAAATTTTTAACTTCATTAGTTTTAGAGAAATCCTGAGAGATTAAGATCTCAAGGTTCCAAATCTCAATCTCTTGAGACCTACTACTGGTGGCACATAGTTTCCAATTTTTTTTTACCTTTTCACTCGTAGTTTTGCAGAGTTATCCTCACTAATATATATATATTTTTAGTTTTGGTTTATTAAGACAAAGCTTGGCCACTGATGGGGCAAACATAATTTTTTTCTGTCATGCTTTTTTCATAACAAGTTAATACAGTGTTGTCTTTTTGGTCTGAAACGTAATACATGTTGGTCTGAACGTGTTAATTTAATTAATCTGATGGTTTTAGGTTCTGACTTGGAATGTAGTGTATTGAGTGGTAACAAAACGTCATCTGAATTTACAATTGTACTCACAAATGGCTACATGACAGTAGTGATTAAAAATTCAAATCATCATATGCAGTGGCGGCTCGTGTGTAGGTTCAGTGGTTCAGTGAACCCCCTAAAATAATCAAAAACAATAAATTTTTTAAGTAAATAGCAGAAAAACCCATTGTTAAACTTACTTTTATAAACAACATGGCAAAAAAACTATTGTTACGTCCGGGCGAAGCTCTCACGCAACGCCGGCAGAGCGAGGTTCAGTTCGCCGAGTGAACCCAGCTGGCTGGCGAGGGGTGTGGGGGGAGCGGAGGGGGGCTTGCTTGAAAGCAATGGACTTATCGCTAATGCTCTCGGCTAGCGGCGAGCCGAGCGCTAACGACATTGGCCGACCTCTTCCGAAAGAGTAGTTTCTTTCCTAACCACTTCTGTTTCAGCAGCACCCTACGGAACGCGAGCTGTAAACCTTGATAATGTTGATTTAATGGTTCGGGCGATGTTTATTTATTTAAATATTGTGTGATTTCTATGTTGTTTTTAGTTATAAAAAAGTTTATTTCAGTTACGCGATTGTGCGTTTTATTTTTAGCTCTGCATGATTATTGAAAGAAAACAATCGGCGTAGCGGCCGCACCATAGCTTTCTGTAAGAACAGTAATTAAGCTATCGAGCAACGGTAATAACGCTATTGATTTAATTAATTTTGGATTTAACATTTTAATGTACATAGTAGCATAATACAATTTATCATCAATGGTATAGTGCCTTAATCCTATAGACTATAGACTATAAGCATTACACTTGTGTATAAAAGCAGGTATGTCAAGAAATGTAGGCACTATGATCTTGTAAGCATTTAACGTTTTTAAATACTGATTTGCTTAAGACAATAACTCTAATATAATACTTTGGTATCATGTATATGTTATTAGCTCTGAACCCCCAGTATATAAACTCACGAGCCGCCACTGATCATATGGCTTTTAGTAGGGGGAGGCCACCAATTCCCCCACCACTTCCTACTGTCACTTTTAGTAGGAAGTGACAGTTCCCTTCACCTTCAGTAGCGATAATTCTAACTTATGATAAACGCTTTTGTTTTCCTTTAAAGGAGAATGACTCAATATGGGTCTTTGCCTGTAACAAGACACCAGATGGAATGATACCCATCCCACACTCATACGCTGTAACTTGACTTTATTTGCCTAAAGTAAGATTACAAACCGGTCTCCTGAGTCAGATAGTCTGCATCAGATAAGCCGAATGTCCCAGAGGAAAAAGGAACCCACTCATTGATCAATAATTTCTTGTAAAAAACTCTGTATTTGAAATCTATAATAAAATAAATATGCAAATACACAAAAACAAAGCGCAAGCACACAGCTTGCTCACTTGCACACAAGCCACAAGCTCACAAGCACATCAGAAACTCAAAATGTTTTTTCGTGTTTCAGGATGGCCAAAACAACAATGGTTACGTCCCTTACGTCGACTACGCAAGGGACTACAACCCGCCTCCCCCTCCAACGTCAGGGGTGCCAACAGTGCAGCCGGCCAACGGAGGGGTGGTGGGGGTCGCGGTAGACCCCCGGTACTCCGCTGCGTACGGCAACCCTTACCTGCGCAACGCGGTGAGTCCGCAGCTGCCCCCGCCCTCGGGGCCCCCGCTGGCGCCCCCGCCCCCGCCGTACTCCGCCGTACGCAACGGGGCCGCCCCGCAGGTCTCCAGACTGCCCGCGTCCCCCACGTCGCAGTACATCACCTCGCAACAAGCCACGATCAAGAGAGGGACGCTGGCGACGCATGTATAATACTAACAGCCCGTGTGAACATTCTTGAATGTCACAGTGCCGAGTGAAACCGTGTACAGTGTATTATAATAGGTATATTGTACAAACTCGAACGAATTATTTTAAGAGGATTTACCGAGGTGTGTCGCTTTACGGTTAGTTTTTATCTGGTCCACATACCTCCTAAATCAGGGTAAACGGATTTTAATAATCCATCAGTAAAGGTTTTACTTATGTTTATACGAGGACGGACTGTAGCGGACATTGAGAAAAGAAATTTCATTGTAATGCTCATAGAATTCTTAGACTGATTCAGGTATTAATTTAGCCTTAAGGTCTCATAGATGGTCGGTTTGCAGTGTTCGCACATGCAAACTCATCTAACCAATCCAGTGTGTTCGTTGGGTGATCCTACTTTTGCTTTTGAGTTGGTGGCTGAATGGTATGTAGTATGCGCTTAGGATGATTACACCTTTAAGTATTTAAGCCATTTATCCTAAAAGCTCCTCACAAAGAAAGAATTCAGGGGTGCTACAGTCAAACACATTTGTATTATTATTTTCAGCAATAAAAAGATTACATACATGTACGTACCTCTATGATGTCCTGGAGTTTTAAAAGTGACAATTTATTAAATTAAAATACGGTAATAGCAATTTTTAATATTGAGAAATAATTTTGATATAAAATACAAACTTTAGTTAAGACAATTGTTAATTAGAAAAAAATGTTTATTTTTATAAGCATGTCAGTGTACATGCATTTTTGAGTTCCAAGCGCTAGTTCAAGTGCATTAAAAATCTCCATTTCTCTTTTATTTGTCTTATTTATGAAAAAAACTTGTTCTATATTATGTATTACTTGTGAAACAATTGATTTTCACTCCATTTATTCCAGAAGATCCATTAATCAAACTACAATAGTAACAAAGGCAAACATAAATAAATAGGAGTGGCCTTATTTATAGAGGTAAGATCTCAAAAGTATACACCAAAGATGGATTTACATTTATTTTTAAAATTACAGCTAACCATCCAAAAAAATTAATCATTTTGTTTTATAGTTCTGTTATAATTTTATATTATTGTTATGTATCTTTTCTCTCTGTACAGGAAATTATATTTGTAAAATATTTATTTATAATTTAAAATAGCCCTCACTACAACCTGTATATACATGTTATCAATGTTTGCTGTCTCAAACAAGATTTCAAAATTGGAATCTCTACAAGGCCAATCTGCTACATTTGAGGTAATAGTGTAGATACACCACTTACTTCTTAAATATGGTTTATTGTATTGATTAATAGCTTATCATTCCCAAATCTTAAGATTACCTTTGTTAACTTGAGGAAAACTACTTCTAATAAGTGGTACCAATGGTCTTTCATCTCTTACTAATTTTCCAACATTGTGTGTCTACCGAATTTGACCGAATGCATTCTAAAACATCGCTTGCTGTCGAAGTGTCAATTAAATGTGAAGCCTGTGTTTCTCTTGAGTTGTTGCGGATGAGTGAGTGAGCGAGTGAGCGAGTCCAAGTGCCGAATACTTACTGGAACTTGATACAAGTGAAATTTGATTCCTGCCTCATACCTCCCAATGTGAGAACTGTGATTTTTTACTGTTATTAGTTTTTGTAAAGTCATAGAATTAATGTAAAGTCGTATATATAATATAAAATGTCGATATTGTACAGTCGTTTGCTACTCTTTGCATTTATATACTAAATCGAAGTGATTATTTTCTTAGTTTCAATTTGTACCTCTCATTCATCTAGTTTAGGTTTAGAAATATATCATCTAGATTAAAGAGTTTAAAATTAGATGAATTACTATTTGTATTATTTTTTACAATAAGGCCTATAAGGTTGTAATCGAACAAACAAATCCAAAATTCTAATCAATTTCAAGTTGAAAACATAATTAAGACCCATTTAAAGTCAAACCTCTGAAAAATTGTATTCCTTCCTCGTTTCATAAAAGCCATGTTGAAACCAATTCTTGATATGGTTTAATATCATACCTACGAATGGTTTAATTCAATAAAGTAAAATTGTGTATATTATACCAAATACTTATGTGCTTAGATTAAGGTAAATTCTAGCTTACTACCTTTTAATTTACAGATTTTAATATTGAAACATTCTCAGAATAATATAAATTTTCATCAAACATAGTTAAATGTTAAAAATATTGATACGCTAAAAAAAAAACAGTCTATAAATTTTAAAATTATTGAATGATGTCTGGTTACAAGGTTTCCAAACATAGTTAATAAAAAAATCAACTAATATTAAAAAAATATAACCGTAAGAATGAATAAAAATATTTCAGCCTTTGAATAAATCAGACACGGAATAAATAAAGATACATTCAAACACTACAAGTATTGCCTGTTATCTGTTTTAAGTTGCCTCACAGGAGATTGCTATTATTCTTCCTTTGCTATATACACTTTATAACGTGCAAATATGAAATCGTCATGTGATTATTTTATCATATTGCTAATAAAAGCAAAACTGTTATATCATGGCTTCTGAATATTCTATTCTGTAACGAGGAACAGTGTATAGGGATTAGTAAAACAAACAATAACACAGATTTTTTTCTGAAACCTAATAAAACTGATGAGCTATTTGGTAATGTATAATTTTTAATTTTTTGAGAAGAGGTATGCAATATTTAAAATATTTCAACATTTTCAAGAATTGTTCCAGCCTATGTAGATGTAAGTGTATCTACCACGACAGTCCTTCATCTCTTCATATCGTATCAGTAAATCCTAAAGTAAATAGATTATGTTATCCTATTTTTATAAAATTAATGCTCAGTAATTGTTCAATATCTATTAAAACTTTGTTAGATTTTTGTAGACTCATGTACAGTTCTAGGCCTACTAAAGATCTATCTTTTGTGATTCAATGTAGGCCTAACTCAAAGTTGTATAATAAATTGTCATTGTATGATAAAAAGTCTTTGTTTTACCCATACACTACTATATACCTGCTATTTATTTTACCAAATAATCGTGTACATCAAGATCTATGTTTACATGTTCAAAAATATTCAATTTTCAAAAGTTTAACCATAAATATTGATCATGAACTTGATTTGATTATACCCCAGTTCATTATAAGTCTTGATAAAATAGTTGTAAAAGTAAAAAATTATAAGAAAAATGTATTTTTTACTGCTTAAATAGTTGGTAAATTTTATCGTATAGGTTTTATTGTAAATTGGGTTAAAGTTTGTCTTACTGAAACTGTGAATGTCCTTGCCAATTAATATTCTGGATTCCCACAAATGACTAGTAAAACTTTTTATGTTAAGATGATACTTCACTGAATTCCAACATATTACGATGAGCTAGTAGCTTAAATTTAATTGGCTGCATGTAATAATTTTGTTTTGTCTTAGGGTATCCTGGTATAGTATATTATATTACTAGGCCGGAAAGTACTGTTTTGCCGGACGAGCATGATAGTTTCATGCGATATAGAGATTTTACAAGGCAATAGATTTTCATGCGAGTATGGAAAAACTTCCCGGCCATGTAACGTATGATATTTTTCATCATACTACTCAGAAAAAAATATTCTTTCAATCATAATGTAGTCCTTGCATAAACCAATACGTTTCTCAATCCTTCGAACATAACCTATAACAAACTGAACAAAAATTTGCTACTGCTGCCAGTGCTGCCACTAAATTCCTCTAAAAAGTAACCAATAAACAAGCATTAAACGTTGGTTTGCTGCAAATCAGCTGATTTATCCGACCTAGGCCGGATAAAAGTTTTTACCGGCCTAGGATGGCATTGGGTAACTTTTGGGCCAACAAAAAGGAACTGAAAACAGATGTTTCTGTGTCAGTATGATGAAAAACCCCCATCAGCTTTGGGTGTTCACTAAACCTTTTAAGGTATAGTTCTTGCTATTTGCTTATTTTTGTTTTATAAGTCCCCCAAAACTTAATAATTCTTATATTTTGAGTTGAACTACAATTCCTTGTACAGTATATTAGTTGAAAAAAGTAACAACAACTGAAAACCAAAGACAAACAATTTGTTGTCATTTAAAACTTGCAGAAAGAAGGAAATATTAGTCATCCTCAATTTTGAGATAAATTAGAAAGGTTTTAGAAGAAAATGGATTTTTAATTCAGGAATTTTCAACCACAAAAATAGAAAGCAGTTACTATCTTCAAGGAATTCCAAAAGGCGAACTATTGGATAAGTTTAGTAAAACATTATGATTATGCCATAAATTATCTTCGAAATTGGTTTTTGTGTTTTATACATTTTTTTAAACTCACGTTTTACTTCACTTAAATTTTTTTTATGAAAAAAAAACTATTTGAAAGCAAAAGAACAATCACTGCTGATTGCATATAATTTTCCTCTGAAAAGTGTCCTGAGGCCATAAATTGTATTCTATATTTGAATAAAACCGCAAGTAACCATGAAGCATATAATGAACATAACCTGACAAAATTAAGATCCTCTTTATCCAACTCTACCACATTTTCCCAACAATTACCTGATGTTGATATAAGGTAATATCTTGTATAACTATTTTAGATAGTTCCGCCTTCTTTTTCAACCAGCATTACATTTTTCCAATTTACCAATCATGCCAAGTACATTAATGCAAAAACACAATATATTGCATATTTAACAAAGCTATAGAACAGAACTACCATCTATGAGACGTGGATTTAAATTTAAATCAGAAACCAAGCGCTGAATTTCTTAAGGAAATCCGAAATATAGATAGTATTTCGAGATTATTTCTGGCAGGTATTCAATAAGAATGCAAGTAGGGAATTAATGGGATTACCAGTTAAACTAAATATTGAAGTAACATAGCTTAGTTATGGCTTCCTTGGCTGTTTTTAGTGAGCCTCACTTTTAGCGAATTTCCTTAAAGGAATAAGCTATTCCCATAGGTCACATGGGAAGACCTAAACACGAGACCTACTACAAGCCAGTCCAATTGGACCACCAGAAGGAGGAGGGGGTAAAAGGGGATGAAATGGCCAAAAATGTGTTTTTTAAGGTTTTTACATAGAAAATAGAAATTTTCACAATTTTTCTTTGCACCATTGAATTCAGCTCAAAAAACATAGTGTACATCTTGAATCATTGCTCTACTGTATATCCATTGGCTACTGAGATATCGAACGTGGTAAACGCAGTACATTGTCCCAATGTTATAAGAAACAGAAAAAATTCTACATCTCGCTTATTTCTCAACATATTTTGATAAAACTTAGTTTAACTTCCTATAGTTTAGGCCCAATAGATATTGATTTAAAACCCCCAAAATTTTGTAATTTATGGCAGCAGACCTGCATACTCCCCATTTTATTCTTATGGAGGAAAATGTCATGTTTTGTTAGGTTGTATGATCCTAAGCATCAGAAATTCGCTGAGTATGCAGGTCCGCTGCAGCGGGAGGGGTTAGATTGACATAAAGCTTATTTGTAAAAAGTAAGCTTGAAGAGGAATGAGAGAAAATTTTAAATCATTGTTCATTCTGAATAATACCCATAATTTTACTTATAATTTCAAACGTATTAAAACAAATTTCTTAATGTTTGACAGAGTACATATCTTTGAGGTGCTATTTAGTCAAAATATGTTAAATTATGTACTTAATTAATTAAATAAACATCCTCAAAAATCACAAGAATTATCTTAAAACTATTACAAAGAATCCTCTTAAATCGTAAGAAATATAAAATGAAGATAACATTGGGTTTTAAAACAGACATTAATTGGAAGAGGAAGATGTTTTGCTACGTACCTTTTTACCCTATTGTAGTCTTGACAGCATAATCTCCTCTGCTCGTTTATTTAATCCCTTGCCGCTTGTAAAATATCGATTCTTGTGTAATTACTTAATATTTCATATCGCCTTTTCCAAACAGTCTATCACTTAATAACTGTATTGATGACATTAGAATTTTATGTACGTTAAAGATTAAAGAATTTGTTCCACAGATCAATTTAATCATTGATTCGTCAAGCGTTTGGCATAAATCCATGAACTATTGTTGGCTTAACTAAAAGTGAATAAATAAAATTATTGGTACAGTATTACAAAATACTACAAGGTCATTGTAATGTAAGGCCATGTTTGCTGTAATAAAATGAATTTTCTCGTGGCCAAAATACAGATAATAATTGTGATCTGTCTAAAATAAAAATGTCTACTTCACTGTTTGTGTTAGGTTTTTCTTAACAAACAGAAATTTATTTAATATTATTCATGTATCAAACGCAATGTGATAGGCAAAATGAAATGAACAACAATATTTGTTTATACATGTTATTAATTTCTTTCTATTTAAATTTGAATGGCAAAGAAAGCTTACTTGTTTACAGTTATTAGTATGGAAAGTGCAAAGAAGATCAAAATCAAAATCATGATTTTTTTAAATGCTTAAGTACATTTTTCCTCAAACATTGCTTACAGAACCCCCTCAACGCCCGAAAATTTCTGTTCCCCATATTGGTCTTCCTTTCGAATAAATATTATAGATTTTAGATTAGATATCGATATCAGAACAGTGGTTTGTTTATTGTAGGTATCTCTATCATTGAAGCAGTCCATGGTAAAGAGCTCTAATCAGACCCGGAACAATTCGAGCAATGTAATTCCAAAGCAAGATCAAATCTGAGCCTTATTTGTCATCGTAATTGAGACAATTAGTTTCTCTGAACCATCCAATTGTATACAAGCTACGTACTGTCGAAGCATAATTTCTGTGAAGTTTGTAATGAATTGATAGAAGTCAAGACTATAAGATTAATTATTATTCTCTTTCCCATACTTTTAGATAGCTTATTGAAATGAAGTTTAATAAATAGTGAGTGTACAAGCTTAAAATATTTAACATTTATTATATTGCTTTTGTTAATAAAAATCATTTAACGAGTCTAGCTGCAACGATTTACTGAATTATCTTATAAAAGTACACATCCATTCCTGGGCGTAGAATGACTTGAACATATTTAAAAACTAGCTGCTCTATCTTGCAAGTAAGGAAATTAACTGAAAAATGAACATTAATTTCCATGAAAACCAAATTAAAACTACCAAAATCTCAAAAATGAATAGACATGTGTACACAAAAATCTTTCGGGGCGAAGCCCTTAGAGTTTTAATGAAGTGAATAGATCTTTATGTTATATTGGTACAAGATATACCTCTGATGAAAATAATTCCAGCTCAGTTGGTTCTTTAATTTTGGCCCTTACAACAAACAAACAGAAATCAACTTTTCTTCATAGTATTAATAACTTTTTAGTGGCGAATAAAACAAAATAAATTGTAGGATCGTAATTATCCTGTTAATACATAACTTTAAAAATATTTAAAGGCATAATGCAGCGATAATACAATGATTTGTTTGTGCACTCATATTATATAAATGGTTAATGTGTTATGGCTTATGGAAAAATGTTAGATGTTAATCTACAGGCACGGTTCCTCTGCTATTATTTATATGAGCGTTTCCATAGCAACAGGAGGGCACACGTGGAAGGTGCTTATACCACTGTTGATACAAGTTGCTTTCTGTTTAAAAATGATTTGAAAAATACCATGTTGAGACATTAACGTAACAATCATAATCGTTCAAATTTGAATGATAGAATACAACCCTTGCAATTTCATTATATTACATTAACATTATGACGCCGACTACCGGTAAGGGGTATATTAAGGCGAATTTGAATGAAGGATGAGTGTAGGATGATTGTGGCGCGATCTTGTAGTCTTGTTACTGATTGAGGCCGGCATGTTCCTTAGACAGGACCGTTAATTAATACCTCAACATCAAATGACAACAAAGGGATCTACTTTTTAACGTGGGATCCGAATAACCCAAATTTCGCCTGGCTTACAATTTACAAGCTGGTCTAATTATGAGGGCGGTCCTATTAACGTAGTACTAAATAGTGCGGACGTTAATCCCCACGAGGAAACACCGCGTCCATCAGCCATCACTCATAACTATCCACAATTCGGGGCCTCCAAGTAGCTGGATTACAGGACACGCCACAGTCCCAGTCTACAAATAGTAAAAGATTAATGAAAAGTTAGTGCGTGTGTTGACAGCAGCATACATCGTTGTGTGGCTCGTCGAGAGTTGAGCCTCGCCGCATGCTGACGGCGGGGAGACAAAGCGAACATGAGAATGTTTTGCATCAACACCGAACAAGAAGATTAACAATTAAATTTTGATTAAGACATTTGTTATTGTAATTTTAATACCCAATTTACAGACTACCAACGATTTCCTAATGCACTTCGGATGAGGAAAAATAAAATTCTTACTGCTCATATATTCTTGCCATCGGGTATAGTAAATAGTTAGAGAATATGTTCAAGAATAAATGGTTCCTAAAACTAAGCTCAAAATTTAAAAACACCATGAAATACAGGATGCTCCTCAGCAAAACAAATGTTGCCTGCCATACTGTAAAAATGGCGGGAAATTTATTAAATTAAATTACATACGTAAAAGCAGCATAAAAACCAAAGAGAGTACCCCACAAGAAGAGTAATGTCAAATATAAAATAAAAAATCAGCTATAGGAAAACTTCAGGCGGGACACCTGGTTCTCACGTGGAACTTGCACATCCTCCTGTTTTGACATATTGATATCTGGATAAACCGTTTGGAAAGTACTATTATTACACGTAATTCTATAGCCATTTCAAATTTTGCATGGCAGGGGAAAAACCGTTGCAATAAACCTGTATACGGACCTAGCCCCTAACTTGGCTCCTTAGAACAGTAATTTATTTTAAAAAGAGCCAGTGACAGGATTATTGAAAATATATTGTTAATTAAGTAAGATACTGCACACTTATTACCTATACTTAATGTTCAGATTATATTGTGAAGGAAAATTATTTAGTAACTTAGTATCGACTTAGTAACTTAGTATTCATATACATGTAAGTATGTTTGCCAATCAAGCATTTAATTTTCTTTTTCAATTGCCGCGTTATGGATCAATAACTTTGATTTATAATTTCCATGTTGTTTTCCTTAAGATCTAATTTATAAGTTGGGCCTGAGTCGATGTGTTGTAGTAGGATTTGCTTTGCTTTTAGCGATAAAATAAATAAAGGGGCTGAGTATGCAAGTTGGCTCGCTTAGGAAAATAATTTTTTTTTATTAATCGATAATTTTACATTTACTAATCATTTATGAGTATCCAAACTAATAACGATGCAAAACGTCATCTAATTGTTTTCCTAACATATATGATATGATTAATCCGGATGTGATTGATGATTGCACGGTAGATGCAACTATTATTTTCTGTTAATAAACCCAAACCTTTTACTCACACGTAATGAAAACAACTACAATTTTACATACAATACATGCATAATATTATGTTCTAGCTATCCTTCTAATAGAATTTAGTATAGTTATTTAAGACTATAATTCAGTTAGTTACGCGTTATAAACGTTTTTTAATAAAAAAAAAACTATATAAATTCAATTGTTGTCAAACTGTACAAAACCTAATCTACTACAGGACATGGCGTTTAAATAACTCAGATCAAAGGCTGAGCTTGATTAAATGTAAATATATTGACGTTTTCATCATGTCATTTTAAAAATGACCTGTCAGCATCAATGCCCAAAGGACGTTGAGATAGCCGAGAGTGATGATAAAAAAGATTTCGAATTTTACAGTTTAATAAATCATTATTACTACTGCATTATCATAAGATTTTTATTTTAACAATAATTATGAACTAGGTATTCACACAATTATCTAATGTAATTCCTGGGCAATATTTGTAGAACCGAGAAATTGCCAGGTACATTAATAAGTCGACACAGTTAATAGAAAACAGTTAAGAGTGAATAGTTAGAGAGAAGGAACAGGGTCTATGATCTGTAACAGGGGGGTTGATCCGTAACACATTAAATAAACCCCTGAACTGGTGTAGTGGAATTGCACTATTTGGTGTATCGTTACACTTCACTGCTAAAGTTTAAATGCTTTGATTGATTAATGCGCATGAAAATGAAGGGCAGAAATAAAACTGTTGATGAGAGTAGTACCTATGGGTTTTAACGCCCAACTAAATTTAAAAGAAACGAAAAACTCAATCCGGCTGTGAAGTTTTCAATATTTAAGGGTGTGGTACGACTACTGTCTCTATTACATGTTTCAATATTTATTAGTTTGACTAGCAGAAATACCCGCAAGCTTCGCCCGCTGAAATGATAGCTCATTTTAATTCACTTATATTATGACTTGTGAAATTTTTAGGAATAATTAACAAATGGACTGATTTATTTGGGTCATTTGCGTGCAATTAAACCCTTAAGATGCAGCTGATAATTCCACTCTAGATGAAAATGAGAAAGTGTAACGCTTCCTCTAAACATGTTCCCCTCATGATTAGCAAATGGTATAAATTAACTTCCTCCAATTTCCCAATACAGAGAATGAGGATAACCCGGAATATACAACCGAGAATACACTAAGGATGGATTTTCGACTTGACATCAATCTGAATTTAGCACGGTTTTTAAAATAAACCGAAAACTGTAAGAAAAAGTAGGAGGTAAATACATTGGCCAAAACCTATTTCCCCAAAAAGTTTCTCATTAAATTTTTAAATTTTATTCTTTCATTCGATTATTTCTCGTACCTTTTCCGTTCCCTGAAAATATTCTACAGGACTCCCATCCATAGTTGGGAAAAACTAAAATGGCCGCCATTTTTAATTCCTTCAAATAATATATTTTAGCCGTCTAAGAAAGAATATTTTTAAAACTTTTCTTTTTTCGAATCTAAAGCCTGTAAAGAATAATTGTGCCAAGTTTCATGGCCCAAAGTGTTGTGGTTTTTGAGAAATTAAGCTTTGAAAGCTAAAATTGGCCGCCATATTGCATTTTATAATATACCATATATAGGCCTTTAGAGGCAAAATATTGCAAAATCCTTTCTTAGTACGCATCTAGAGCCTGTAAGGAATATTTGTGCCGAGTTTCATGGCTCTAAACCTTATAGTTTTTGAGAAACTGTGATCAGTCAGTCAGTCAGTCAGTCAGTCAATGGGTTTTGGCTTTTATATATATAAGAAGAGAGTATAAAATTAAGACACAATTACACTTTAAGTCGTTTCCCGCTGAAAGTAAATTGCAACTACAGTAGCTAGAAGCTAGATGCATTTAGTTAATTGTAAATGTTTTCGCATTCATAAATAAGGACAGGCCAACGATTCATAATATACCATAATATACCAACGATTCGTTCTTCCTTTTGATCTTGCATACTTTTAACACATCTAATTTTTACATGTTATGTAACTGACTACTTCATTAGCGTTTTTTTGCTTCATAAAATGTATTCACTGAAATTAACCATTTGGGGTGGTTTTGGAACACGATAGAAATAAATAACAACAACAATAATAATTTAATTATACAATTTGCAGTTCAAGTTGGCGTCTACTCCATATAACTGTCTTGTGTACATTACTGTTAACTAAGTTCCTAAATCAGCCAATATCAGTTCTAGAACAGGATCAAGGGCTTCGAGTGCTTCGCTGTAACTAAATGCCGATCCAGCTTCGAGTTCTATTGATCACAGCAAGTTTCTATTATACACTGATTACTCACTGGCTATATACCCTTGCAGTCAATGCTGTAAAGTAACAGCACGATATATTATGTTTGACACAGATTTAAAAAAAAAATGAAAGAAAACCTTATCTTTATACCTTAAAGCTATGTGAGTGAACTTTTATAGTACACTTTGCACAATGCCTTTCTTTATTTAGTCGCTGCAACAAAGTTTATAATTTTTATTTTTGAGACAGTTTTGGCATGTAAAATACGTAAAATCACACTGATTATAAACCTATTGGTAACTTTTAATTTTATTTATATATACGATCGCCACGTTGTTATGAAGTTTTATATGCAGTGGTTTTAAACAAACTAAAATATACCACCTTTGGTTCAGCCTTAAAAAAATAATCAATTTGCTAGGCCACTGGTTCCCAACCCAATATCAAAGCTTAAAATAATTCACGACCCACCAATGGTGTTATTTTTCTACAAGACACTAGGCCCCCCTCCTCTAAATAATAGACCAAGGTTGAATAAAACTTAATCCATGCATTTACATGACGTCGAAATCACAAAAATTGAATTATTGCGTTGTGCTAAAAATTACAACTGACAATTTTTCAGTGCACCGAATGGAAATATTCATAATCCTTAAATGAAAAACAAAAATGATTCAAATTATTGGTTATAGTTGCTTTTCAATATGATACTCAAAATCAAACTCAATTACGGGCTCTACTAAATTTTAAATCTAATTATTTGCTATTAATCAGCTATTCATCCTATTAGTATACTGATTGGAGTAATGCTTTTTTAAATAAACACCTTCGTATGTATTTTGACTAAACAAAGAATTCCTTCACACTTTTAGCGAAAAGAGGATGTCGAAGAGAGGGTCTGATTAACAATCTTAAACTTTAATTCAACAAGTTGGCAAAAGGAGAGGTAAATTTAAATATATCTTAATTACAGTGAACAAAGATAAGCAAGATAAGTAAAACTCATATCACAAAAAATAATAAAAATGAATATAGAGTTGTGTTTAATAACAAAAGAATGTTTGTGTCACAAGTGAGATTAATAAGTGATAGTAATTTAGCTTTAGCTTTTTTTATAAATGTGAACTCGGTAAGAACAGAAAAAGATAAAATAATGAATATAAAAAGTTTATTTACTGCTTATTGAAAAGTTACTCTTAATGTTGTCTGAGAAAGGATTGCAGGTATTCAAAATGGTTTAAATATTTGTATATGAAAGAGCACAAGAATTGGTCTGATATTCTATAAAATTGACCAAGTACAGTGTTTATCTAGACGTTTTTAGAAGTTATTTTAACCACAAGTAATTTCACAGACAATTAGTATCAAAACTTTTAAATGTTTGGGGTTGTATGTTTGCTTTCAGTGACCATTGTTAAATTTACGCTACTGTTCTCTCAAACAATTCTTAGGGTGATAGATCACCAAGAAAAATGCTTGTGAGCTACTTTATTCGAGATAAAATACCATTTTGGATTTCCACTTTGCCAAAATAAGTAATATCATGATTCAACGTCCGTCGACGACACATGTGCGATTCTGTTAAATACTGGCCGGTTTTTTTATCTTTTGTTGTTTGTCAGTTCATGTACATGTTTTTGTTGTATGAAGTGTGATGACGTGTTTTCAACACCATCAGCCTTGAAGAGGAATGTTTTAAATTAGCTTGATGTTAACTTGAAAATGAACCCTTGAGGTTTGAAACCAATGGTCGTTGAAACCAACACTTGAATCATTTGGCAGTATACGAAGTAATTTTATACCTTTCTTTGGTAAATATTAAGTTTTAGAATTGTCATTTCTTAGATGAATTATTTGTTAAAAGTAATAGTAAAATTGTAAAGCATAGAGCCGGTAGAATGCCTAAATCAAACCAGAATCTAACCTCTTGCGTGAGGTAGCAATTGCACTGGTGGATAAGCAGTTATTGAATCATGCGCAAAATACGCAATTCGTACGTTTGAAACTTCACGGCTTGACACTATTAAAACTTCTACGAGTGAAAAATTATTTAATAGGAATGCAAATTTTATGAAATATAGGTTAACCAATCCAATAAAATGGAAAATCTAACATTAAATTGGGGTTATTATGATTTTTTTAACTATCGTTTTGCTTTTCAATTGAGTTGTTTCCGCAACTATTATGATATGACTTGTTGAGATTGAAATCCAGATTTTTCGTCAGATTACTTCATCTCAGTCGCCTATTATTTGGCACACAGAACCTCCTTCACATTTAACCTTAAACTTTATATAAATACTTATTGTCAATGAACAATGTCCAGAAACAAAATGGACCACCAACTAACAATAGAGGTATAAGAAATTGTGACTCAATTATTGATCGCTAGATTATTCCTGGTGATCTCCATTGTAATGGATTCTAAACGAACATGTCGCGTTGTTTATTCCTTTTTGTTATAAGTAGGCCTACTTACCGCGTCCTCGGATGAATTATAACTGGATCGCGCCTTCCAGTGCTCAGGTGAGGCGAAAACCGTGCCATGATTTTCACCTTGGGTGGCAGGAGCGTCTTATCTGGCGGGACCCCGTTGACAGTGGAGTAAACAGCGCTTCAATCAAATTGGCATTTAATATCTAAATACACCTTGAAATTATGATAAATTTGGTACCTATTTATTACGATTTTGAAAACCAATTGTACAAATTTCAATGATATATTAAACACACTATTGTTTAATTCTGCGTTTCTTATGGGGAAAATTCAAACCTTAACTGATTATACCTCTTTAACCATTGTGATGAGAAAACAATTTCATGGGCTAAAGGTTCTTAAAAATAAGGGGAAAATCTAACACCGCCAAAAAAGATAAAGGTTCCAATATGATGAACCTTTAGAAAATTAAAGTTGTTCATCATATTGGAAAGTGGCGGCTATTCACAAAAAGTGGAAGTAATATTTTCTATTATCTTAAAAAATACGTGAAGTCTTCCATTTTTTAAGTTTTCTTTAAATCTAATAGTTTACGACATCCCAACGGTGAGCATAAACAAATGGACACACTGCACGACAGACTAGTGTTGAATCTTTAGACTCTGCTCAAATTCAGTGGTAATGGACTTTGGGTAAGGTGAAAACAGTTTCCAATGGTTGTGTGGTTATGTATATGCATCAATTCAAATCATTTATATTTATTTAGCTTTATCTTCATCTTTACCTGTGAGCAGTCTCGGCCAGGCAGATGTCTTGTTAACCTGTTTGACTTTAATTATTGGGAGACACGCAAATGTCCTGTCGTCACGAAAATGGTTACTTAAGACTAAGACATTCTCGCATCTAAACCAAGTTCGATGACAAATTCACAAACCATCAGATATTGTGCGGCGAAATGAGAAGAATAAATTTGTCATGGAGGTTCTACCAGTCGTTACAAAAGGATATTTGCAACACAAAATCAGTCTTTTTTATGTTGTATACACTTAAGTTGACTTAGTTAATCCTGCGTGTATGCCAAATCTGCAGACTACACGTAGGAATGTTTTGAGTACTTTCAACGTGTTTGTTATCCTTAAAAATATGTTAATAGGTTTCTTTTTTGCTAAGAAAGAATGATGTTCTTCTAAACTTATCTACAATCTAAAAAAGCTTTAATTAATCTTTAAAATTGATCACTTGTAAAGTCGCACAACTGGTAATCCTAACCTTCAAATCAACTAGGCGTTTGGTAACAACTTGCCGTGGGGTGGGACGTTCGGGACAATGTGTTTCTGCCCCCCTGACAAGTCGCACTGAGATAATTAATTTATTCTACAAGGGTCGCAAATTGCTAATAATACCGTGGCAAGGGGGGGGGGGGTTGAAGTTGGAGAGCTGTACAACCCATAGCTTCCCACCGAATTTTGTAGAAAGGGGTTTCAATGAAGTGGGATATGTAACTGTTTATTTTAGAATGATATTGATTGACTGTGTGAGTTAGATGAAAAATATAATGAATTGGATTTTGATCCGATCCAGTTCTATCATAATGCACATAAAAACGGCAAACACTGACAAAAATGTTATACCGTAGTCAGACATAAAATGTCCGGAGCAGACACTATTTTCATTCACGTTTAGTTATGTCTAAAACAGAAGTGGTTATGTCTAATACAAACATTTCCTATGATATTACGAAGAAAAGGTTATGTCCGTTTAAAATATTTTATATCTGTAACTTACACTATGCTACGAAACCCAATATAATCAGTGCAATCAGATATACTTATTGTCGGAATAGATATTAGGCCAAAAGTGATTTTTCTCAGTGAAGATTAGGCCTACAGTATTGAATTTTTTTGCATTACCTTAGCAATGACGTGGATCTAAAAAAAAATACCCATAGTCATAATATATAGTCATCATGATCATGATTAAAGTGCATTCCCTAAAATAAGTTGAACATTTAAATACCCCCCTTGCAGCACACCTGCATACTCAGCGAATTTCAAGTGCAAAAGAACATATTTCAACCCAATACGTCAAGATTTGATTGTTTTTGTAAGCTCCGTAAGAATAACATGGGGAATGAGTATGCAGGTTTGCTGCTACAGGTACGTTAAAACTGGTTGGTTTTAATTCTATATTTAGTATATCTGAACTATAACAAGCCATTTACCAAGTTTTATCACGATATGTTGCGAATTAAGCCAGTTATAGAATTTTACTTATTCCCCATAAGGTTAACATTGGGACAACGTACTGTGTTTACCACTTTCAATATCTCGGTAACCAATGGACATAGAGCAATGATTCAAATTAAAAAATTGTTTGTTTTTTGAGCTGAATTCAATGGTTCTAACAAAAATTAGATTATGTTTATTTTTGCATGTAAAAATCTCAAAAAACCCATTTTTGGAGGGGTTTATCCCCCTATACTCCCAATTCCGGTAGTCCGATCGGGCTGGTTTACGAACTCATCCAATTGATTACTACTTTACATGTCTGGACCAAATTTCATAAAGATCAGACCATTTTTACGGCCGCTATCGTGCTAACAGACATATATATATATATATATATATCTATATATATATATATATAAACTTTAACGAATAGTGTTTTTTGCTTCTGGGGGTCCCAAAACGAAAAGTTATCATAAATTCGCTAAGACTACAGAGAATCGATCTTAATAAAAAATAAAGCCAAACTTTGTTCATTAACACACTCACTACCAACAATCATCACAGGGTGAGTCACAACCGGTATGACGGTCGGTAGTCAACCTGTTAACGTTGATTTACATTGATTTAAATTTGTAACCCTAAAAGGATTTCTATTTTTGTGGAATAAACTTCCTTCCTTTCTTTAATAATTCAACGTAAACGATAAATCATCCTCTTGTTAGTAAAGTCCGTCGAAGGCACGATACAAGCAAAATATGTAAGGAAGAGAAGGGGTCGGCCTAATTGTCTGTCTATTGTTCCAATCAAACCGAAACAATACTGACCCAACTGGACTGAGATTCTGCAAGAAGGTAGGTCGTGGACGAATTCAACACTTAGGCCTGTCTAAGTCCGTAAAATTCCTTCCGACTAAGCATACAGTGGACGTCAAAAGTCGCAGTGTTAACCTTGTAAAATAATGTAAGTAGCCAGATAATCAAATGCGATTAGCTTCAATTACTTTAGCTAGTATCAAGATTAGAAGCGAAAAAATGTGTTTAAAGCTAAAAATTGACTAATCAACTTGCCTTCCAACTATGCTAAAAACTGTTACAGTGACTAGTCCGCACTGTACCCTATTTAGCCCCACGGAAAAACTCGTTAACCTGTTTGATTTTAATCAATCACGGAACACGCAAAGGTCTAGCTAGCTCTTCGTCTAATCAGTATTGGCGTGTTTGTCAGAGTATGATGAACATAAATTGTCAGGTAATTCCAAAGTATTTCATGTAATAAAAATTACGATTTTACTTCAGTAAATGTTTCTTAGTAGAAACCATCCCTCAAAAACAAAATAATCATTAAAATTAATATAATACGTAAAGCTAATACAAACTAAAACAACTGTTATTGTTAAAAAAGTAACACTTGAAAATGTTACAATAGTCTTAGCAAATCCGCGACAGTTAACTACTTTACTTCGATGCAAGATGAAGACGAAATACAGGCGAAAACTAAACAAGTAAGACTGTGGGATGACCTGATAAGCAACGAATTGCTGATTACCAACAGACTAGCTTGATCTTTTGTCAGAATACATAGTATCAAAGATCAGAGTTTCAAGCTGAATACCTTAAGGAAAAGTTCCAGTCCAGATTTTTGCTCTCAATTTAACTTGAAATCCTCGAACGGTGAAGAGGTTATGACCTCCCATCCAGCCAACTTGTACAAACGTACTTAAAATGTATGTTTCCTTATTTCGAAGAAAGATTGATAGTTAAATATTCCACATGAATAATTAGATAATGGAAATCATCTGTATAATAATGGATTTATAAACGTGTCTCATAAGATCCTATGGAAAGTCATGAATGTATTGGGTATTTATAAGCCCGTAAGAGGCTATAAATATTGGCAGTTTCCCGCTAGCCCAGCATGCACGAGGACAGCAATGATTTAGGGCTACTACTCTCAGTAGTATATCATTGGCTTGCTGAAGAGCTAGCCTAAAGCATCTAGGTACCATTTAGTTGTGCTTTATAGATTTGGCTCTGTACATTCAGGGCTGTATATACAGATACACTTTCATTGTCTTCGTCAAAATAGTATTAAAACATTGAGGTCATTAATAAATTATGCCTTCAGCTAAATCTTACCAGAGAGTAAAGTTCTTGTAATATAAAACAACAATGCCATTGTGAAAAGATTACCAGGCAAATGTTTCCAACTGATTAAAACATAAGGTAAAACCTCTTGGTCAAGTGTTTTAGATTGTTTTCAGATGTTTACCTTCAGGTTAAAAAAAATAGTTTTATTAATCTTTATTCGGAACTGATAAAATTTGAATTATTTGATCAAAATTTGAATATCGCATTATGTAATGAGGTCCACGAGCAAATTTTAGCTACTCACGTGACTTCATTCTCTTTGAGACAAGTTTTTTTCGAGTGTTTTGTTTTCCAATTGCACATGTACAAATGCTTTTCATCAGTGTATTCCTGAAATAATTTAAGTTCATAGTTTAAAAAGGGACACAGTTTATATTTGTGCATTTACCTCCAAAAGTCGAATGAAAATAATATAAATAAATCAGATTATCTTGCTTTAGTAGTCCTACACAGATAAGGAGCTTACCCGCTGTCTTACAATGTACAGAAAGGGTTCTGCTTCTTTTCTTCAGAGGGGAGAGTTGAGCATACATTAAATTTACTTTCACAATTTTGAGACTCTCAAAATGAGTTGCGTTCTTCAACATGATGTGGTAAACTTAAAAAAAACGTATTTATGTTATTTAAAAAAAATTTAGAGAATTTTTAATATATAAAACGTATAATCGTAAAGGTCAATGTGAAAGAAAGGGACATTAGGTTCCAACATTCCAATGAAGAGTTTGAATGTGCTACTCTGTACTGTGCTTTTATTGCATATTTCTTCTTCAAAAGTTTAATTTTGTATCTACAGTTTCGTTATTATTTAGCTTTAAAGTGATACAGTCAACACTAGATATTGTTTTAGTGATCTGGATTGTTTAATGTCGGAAGTAATACAGACAAAATATTTAACTCGTTGAATGCAAGAGCCCTAAGGGTCCTCATTTCCTCTTAATAACAAATACAATCTCGCCTTTTCCTCTCCCAAAACACCCGTAAAATGCGTAATTTGTTCACGACTGTGAAATTAACTGCCTGTTGTAATTTTTTGTGAGTAAACTACAATACAGGTAGAAACAATAGTTGTGTTTGGGATGTAGGCCCAACTAAAGCTTTGAAATCCCTAAATCCTTATATTGAAACTTGGTAGTTGAGTTCCGTAGATTTCAATTAACGAATTGCATACATTCTCTAATGTGTTATAGCAAATAATTTTCGTCACATCGATGTCAAGTAAAGTTTTGAAATGTTATGAGACTCCAATCCCTTCGCAAGACCTATTTGACTTTTTCAGGAGGCTATTTTAGCAAGATATCTTTCTTTTGTAAGTTGAAAACTGTACCTACTATGTACAGTAATTTAACCCGAAAAAATCAAATCAAATCAAATCAAATCAAATCAAATCAAAAATCCTTTATTGAACCACAGTAAACTGTACAATAGTGTCATTTTTTCTAACTAAAATAACAATAATCCCTTGTTATAAAATATAAGATTTCTTAGCTACAGCTCATAAAAATCCCTAATACTGTAAATAGCCTGCTCACTCAACAAACGTTTTACCTTTCGGCCAAATCGTCCCGCGTCTTGCTCAGCCCTGATAGTCTCTGGGAGTGCATTAAAAAGCTTGATGCCGTTAAAATGCACGTGTTTCTCAAAGAACACCGTTTTGTGTTGAGGAATCCTGATAAAGTTACTATTTCTAAGATTGTACTGTGTTTGGTGAAAAGGTGGTGTTAAAAGATTTTTGTTTTGGTGGAAAAAAGTCAAGCAACTGTAGATGTAAATTGATGGAAAAGTTAAAATTCTGTTTTCTTTGAAAATAGGCTTGCAAGATGATCGGTGCGGTATTTTAAAGACGGCTCTCAAAGCCTTCTTCTGTAGTCTGAATACGAACTTGGTACGGACACTTTCGCATCCCCAGATAGCAACTACATATGAAAGGTATGGATAGATGAGTCCATAATAGGCGGCCAGAGTCACTTGGGTGTCAGCAATTTTAGAAAGGCTTCTAATGGCAAAAATTCCACAACTTAGCTTTTTACAGACGTGATCTATGTGATCATGAAATTTGAGTTGGCTGTCTAGAATCAGGCCCAGGAATTTTGTGTTGTCACAGGAAGAAAGCGCCTCGTCACCTAGCCATACAGTCAGTGGAGAAACATGATCGGAATTGTTTATCTGAAATTGAACAATGTTCGATTTTGCAGTGTTTAAAATGAGGTTGTTGTTCTGAAACCATTGCAAAACTTTGTTGGAACTTTCAAATGCTAATGTCTCCAAACTTGCCTGTTTTTTTGCGGAAATGGTGAGGGAGGTATCATCAGCGAATAAACAGACATTTACATTTAAACTTGGGTCTGATACAAAATCGGGTAAATCGTTGATGAATAAAAGAAAGAGGATGGGGCCAAGGATGGAGCCCTGAGGAACTCCTGCAGACACTTCGGAAGAAGCAGAGGTAACTTGCTTGCGGTTTCCTTGGGCATCAACAAAAGGCAATCGGACAGATTGTGTTCTACCTCTAAGATAAGAAGATATCCAATCGTGAGACACGCCTCGCACCCCAATAGCTAGTAGTTTGTTCAGGAGGATGCTGTGATTAACCATGTCAAATGCCTTATGGAGATCAAAGAACATACCTAAGGCTACCTCCCCAGAATCAAGAGCACTTGATAAAGTGGAAATGATAGTGTTTATGGCGTCGAGGGTCGATTTACCTTTTGTAAATCCAAATTGGTTTGGAGATATGATGGAATTGTCCTCGAGGAATGACACAAGACGGCTGAGAAAAACCCGCTCGAAAATCTTTGAAAATGTAGAGATCAAAGAAATTGGCCGATAGTTGTTGCAACTGACTTTTGTTCCTCTTTTATGGATTGGTCGAACTATGGCATGTTTTAAAGAAGAGGGAAAGCAACCTTCCTGAAAGGAGACATTAATCAAGTACGCTAAAGGAGCAGAGATTATATCCACAACCTGCTTAAGAAGCTTGGAAGAGAAGCCGTCTGCGCCACTGGATGACTTTGATTTGAGAGAGAGTATAACTTTGGCTACTTCATCTTTGGTGGTTGGGGCTAGAAAGAGAGAGTTGCCCTTGGTTGTATGACAGAAATGGTCCCACCTATCAGTATCACTCCCTTGACTGACACTTGAGAAGAAGCTATTGAACATATTTGCAACCTCTTTGGGTTCGTCCACTACCCTACCGTCCTCATCAACAAGTGACACTCTATTAGAATCGTTGGATCTTTGAGGTTTATTGTCGTTGATAACACCCCATACAGCTTTGGAAACATTAGATGACCCAGAAATAGTGTGAAGTATCTGGTATGACTTCGCCTTACGGACAGTTTCCCTGAACTCACGCTTTACTTGTTTATACTTTAGTCGAATTGGATGAGATGCATCAAGATCCTTTGAGATGGAGTACAAGACTTGCATTTGACTCTTGAGGTGAAGTATGTCGGGTGTAATGACCGGTTTGTTTGTAGATTTATACGGTTTGATTTTTGTTTTTATCAAGGGAAAGGACACTTCAAAATAATAGGTCATTATTTGAAGGAATTCATTGAAGTTGAAGTCAATGTTGTTATGGGAAAATATTTCGGCCCATGACTCTCTCTGCAAATGAAATCTAAAACAGCGAATATTTTCAGGAGTGAAACGGCGAGATTCACAAAATCTAGGAGTAGTTGTTGACATGGAGGGTGAAAGATCAACTACAGCTTCTTGACCGTGATGGTCAGATAAATCAGCCTTGATGACGTTGCAACTAATCAAGGGAGAGTCAATGTTTGTGAAGATGTTATCTATTGCCGTCCTAGAGTTCTTAAATTCCCTGGTGTAAGAGGATATTGTGTAGTACAACCCATATGATCTCATTATATGTATGAATCTGTCTCTTGAAAAAGTGTCACTGAGCACATCAATATTAAAATCTCCAAGAACAACAATTTTTCTTGGCTTCTGAAGGATGAAATCAAGACAACCTCCAAGATGTTCAAAGAAGTCATCACAGTTATATTTTGAGACTCTGTATACAGCAAGCACAATAATACAGTCTTGGTTCTCAAGATGAATTTTAGCCGCTGCCAGATGGCAAGAGTCCTCCGAACAAAACTGGGACACATCTATGTTCTCACTGTAAATGTTGCGCTTAGCCATTATACAGATGCCACCCTTTTGACGGGACTTGCAACAAAAACCTGCCAAGTTGGAATAGTCCAACAAACAAAATACACTAAGCTGTTCTTGGGATAGATTGTGCTCAGAGAGACATAAAATGTCGGGGCTTTCACACTCCAAATGAATTTCCAGAAGCTCTTTGTTTGACCTAACACCACAGATGTTTTGGTGGAAAATAGTGATTTTGTTCCTTGGACCTATTTGTGAGGGGTTTTTAGGTGTCATTTTACTAAGGGATTCATCCTGCCTTTCTCTGAAAAATGTTGCTCTACACCTGCTTTTGTATTTAAGTGGGAGTTATAAAACACTCTAGAGCCATTGGGGTACGAAGACCAGCTATCGGCCGAACAAGAGCTTGGGAGAGACCTTCTAGGCTTAACATTATACCTTTGATTAAAACTCTTTCGAGCTTGGACAGACTCATCAGAGAGTTCATTAGCCACCAGAACACGAGGCAACAGAGCATCTGAAACAATAGCTGCGATTTTATTTTTCCCTCCATTGTTAAAGTGCAGACCATGCCTCGTATAATGGTGTCTAGGGATCGAGTCCAAGGAGATAAACTTTGAGTTGCTGTACTTTAAGACCTGGCTTTGTAGGTTACAGTTTATACGAGAGATCTCATCATTCAAGTTTGGTGTATCATGTCTCTTTGGTATTCCCAGAACAATAACATTTGTGTTGGTTGATTCCTTCAGAGCCAGGTCAAAAGATTTAAGCAGGCTATCACAGTGATCAGGGATGTTGTTAGTACCAGCCAAGAGTACCAAAGTGTCATTTTTTGTGAGTCTACTCCGGGTTCTAGAGCTGTTGTCTATTATATTACCAAAGGTTGCACCTGGCATTACACTAGATATAATCTCAAACCTAGTTTTTACCAAAGAACTAAATTTTTCACTTAAATTACGTCCATGTGAGTCGGCTAGCAAAAATAATACACCATTACTTTTTACTTCAGGCTGTGATTTGGATACAACCAAATCGTCACACTCACAGTTCTTAGAGGACATTTCTTGAGGAGAGTTTGTATCCTCACATTCATCTACTATGTTATATGTCAAAATAGGCTGATTATTATAACTATCAATGTGGCATTTAGATGAACTTTCACTTGAACCCTGAATTTTGTTTACAGGTTTGACAGAGTTTGAACTAATATTGCCTTTGAAACTTTGATTATACTTTTTCCAAGTCCCGGATTTGTTTTTTATACAATTCGTCTCATGTGTGCTTTCTACCTTACTAAGAGCGTCATACCTATTTTTACAATCAAGCTGACTGATCAAAGGAACAGAGGCACATTTACTAAGCTTATGACTACTAGATTTTTTAGACCTCACAAGGGTCCATTTGTCATTGGTCTTCTTAACTTTAATTGGAGTTACCACAGCGCTTAACCCAGTTCCCTCATCATCTTTGACATCTTTAACTTCTGACCTGTTGGTAGTGTCATCTAATTTACACAATGTTTTGTTAGCTACGATGGTTTCAGAATTAAGCCTACTACTAAACCATTCCGAAAATGGCTTTTTCGACTCAGCTAAACAAAAATAGTGAAAAATGAGCTTAGCATGAACCAAGACATTGATTCCACACTCATAACTATTATTTTGTTGAAAACAAGAGACAGAATGAAAGTTCTCAGGGGTGATACTTAAATTTAAGGCAGTAGCCAAAGCGCTTTTTCCATTAACTCCAGACATCGAGTCCAAGTGATAAGCCTGTAAATTAGTTTTATCAATAAACAATAAGGACCAATGAGTGCCTGATACCCCACTAATTAGATCAGCACTATTATTTACACTGAGGAACAAATATTTACACTTAGTATATTCTGGTGATTTCTTAATGTCAAGTATTACGGATTTGTTTCCAAGTTTAACAAGCTGTGACAAGGCAGGGGAGAGAAAAAAACAATGCTCTGATGTTGCAAAATTTTGCATTGATGCAAAATAATCCCTTATGATGCTGTCATCAACCCATTTGTCTTTTAGCATTTTATTTAAACTAACGATTTCTTTTTGAGCTAAGTTGTTGCAAGCTTTTACATTATTAATTACATCTAATTGTTTTTTGATTTCTGAGTCAAGTTTTTTTATTTTGTCTGAAAACTCTTTAAGTTTAACATTTAATGAGTTCTTAACTGTTATAAATAATACATTTGACCAAAAAAGTGTATAATAATTGTTATAAGTTTGACACTTTTAATATAACTATAGTAGCGCTCTATTTCATCAGTACTTTCTAGTTAGGATGAATTAAAGTTAAGGCGCAAGACTAGCCAACACTATTAAATAGCATTATTCATATATTCCAAACAGACTGACATCCCTGAATCTTTCTTAATAAGAACTTCATTCACCTCATAGTTTTTTTACCCAAGAAACTGTGATAAATAATGCATAAAAATTCTTAAACATTTTTATGAGTTTGACAATTTTAATATTATGACATTGTAGTAACGCACTATTTCATCGGTACTTTTCAGTAGGGTGAATTTACGGTTAGGCGGGAGACTTTAGCCAACACTATTAACACAGATAACATTATTCATTTATTCTAAATAAATCGACTTCGCCGATTTTTTTAAAGGCATCAAATTTTGATTAGCATGAATAAATCCTTAATAAAGTGGAATCCCGTTTATTATTTCGTACTTTTTTGTTTATTAAATGTACTGTAACAATAATGACAAACTTACCCAGCATATAAAAGTGAAATTATTGAACAATAAAATCATATTCAGCGTTTTTACAGCATATTATGTTGTATACTCGCAATATAAATAAAAAAATATAACAGAGGAAATAGCGTCTGAAGAGAACTGCTAAATGAGTTAGAAATGAGTCTGCATTGTTGTATGCAGCCCCAGGGAGCGTTTAAAAGATAAAGAGCTCATCTGGCATTGTACCCCAGGTGTTTCTTATTCCTCTGTTTAGACAATGGTTTATTAAAAAAATATTTTTGAAAACCCATTGAAATGTTTTGCTGGAATAATTATAAAAGTACCTTCGTCGAAGTAGACCTGCATACTCATTGATTTTATTTTGTTTAAAAACATACTTTTGTCAATATTAAGCTATACATGTCATTTTGTTATACTCATAAGAATAACATGTAAAATAAATATGCAGGTTCGCTGCAAAAGGTATTCAGAAATGTTAGGCCGTTATGCGCTCTCAACATGTGTATAATGAAATAGAATTTACTTCCAATAACGAACCCTATTCATTGTTTAAGATAACCCTCTTATTCCTGCACAACACATTGTATTAAAAATATGTTTAAATTAGAAAACATTATTGGAAAATGATGACTCTGTGTTGAAAAATAAAATAAATACAAACAAAAACGTTAATAAGCGTAACATAAGCCGATAACACAACGCTATTGCGAAAAATCCCTCTGAAGTTTTTACTGGATTGTTTAATGTTTTTACGGAAAATTCCTCTGAAGTTTTGATCTTTGATTTATTTTTAAGAGGCTTTATTAAACTTTAGTTGTTTTTGGTCTTGATCCGGGGTTCTGCTACCTAAGATCAGAACTTTGAAAGCGAAAGTTACCCGGGGGGAGGGGTTGTCTAATTAACTGCACTTAACGGAACCAGCAATTACGATAACTAAATATACCGGGTGTCCCATAATAGCCCCCCCTTACATTTTCCTACATTTTTTCAAATATCAATTCCACACCACCCCCAAACATTATTGGGTAGTTAATACTTCATTTTGAGGGGGTACCCAATTTTGGCCGCCATCTTGGATCCGCCATATTGGATCCAAAATAATTTTTTCAAATGTAAAAGTGGCGTTGTGACCCATCATTTCGAACTAGATTTTTTCACTGATTACAATGCCGCAATCCGTTTTTTAATATCTCAATTGGTTCTCAAGATATGGGTGCTTTAACCAATTTTAACATTACAAATTGATAAAATAGGCCCATAACCATAAAAAATAAAATAATGCTAGATAGTGACGAATAACCACCATCAGTTATTGTTGAGCGATTTACACTTAACTTTCACCAATGTAATTTTTTTGGCCGCCATCTTTGATTCGCCATTTTCAAAAAGGTAAGTTATTTCAAATACGAAGTTGGTATTGTGACCCATCATTTCAAACTAGTTTTTTATGCCAAATTCAATGCCGGCAAATGTAATGTTAAAACTGGTTGAAAATAAATACATTTAAAGTACCCATATCTTGAGAACCAATTGAGATATTAAAAAACGGATTGCGGCATTGTAATCAGTGAAAAAAATCTAGTTCGAAATGATGGGTCACAACACCACTTTTACATTTGAAAAAATTATTTTGGATCCAATATGGCGGATCCAAGATGGCGGCCAAAATTGGGTACCCCCTCAAAATGAAGCATTACCTACCCAACAATGTTTGGGGGTGGTGTGGAATTGATATTTGAAAAAAAATGTAGGAAAAAGTTAGGGGGGGGGGGGACTATTATGGGACACCCGGTATTTGTATTGGTTCATAGGAGTGGACCAATCCTCCCGTAGCTGAACCAGGCCGGACCGCGATTCCCGCAGGAATCCATTTTAAGAGCCCGCAAGCCGGGCCCGGACTATAGTCCTCTAGAAATAAATCGACTAGTAATTAGTCTTGGATACGTTATCAGTCAAATAGTTCAATCAGTCGCTTCCGTTCTATGTTCGCCCTCAAGTCACTAGCGGCCGTATCATCCGCGAACAGTAACAAGGTTCCCTCAATCTGCACGTTGGTGGTACTATCAGTATTCAGTAGAAAAGGTAACGGCCCGATTTAACTTCCATGACTGACAACATATTTCAATACTTCAATGTTCTATTTTTGCTATGAACAAAAACTATCTTTGTTTGGGTTCGAGATATTCGGAAAAAATTCAAATCAATAAAATGAGTCTCATTTCATGAACATTTTATCTATTTAAGGAATTTGACATTTCCACCGTGAGCCTTTTAGAAGCTTCCACTAAGTCAAGAACTGAGGTAATAGCCTTGTCTTCCTCATTACGACTGTTAACGTTTTTTTAATCAATCCGCTAACGACTGATTACAGATTAAAACATTGACGATGAAGATGTATGCGAGCGGACCTACTAGTATGCACATCTGAAGAGCCAGGACAGCGTACTACAGCCAATAATCCTCTTATCCTGGAAGGCCTAAATTGAATTGGCTGTTTCCGTTTCTAATGGATAGTGACAGCTCTATTAAAAATTTTCCAAATATTATTTTTATTATGTAGAATACCATCGAGTCAACTAATGATTTTTATTGAGCTCTAATAAAACAGGTTTTCCTATCTTAAATAGATGATTCTATACAATTATCTTTGTTCAAAACGGTTTTGTAAAATACTTTACGTTTTATTCTACATTCAACTTTTTAATGAATATGAATATTGAATAGTGAACTTATTTTTATATCCAATAATACCATTGATTAAAAACATATAATATTATATAAATTTAAAAAAAAACTTATACTAATTAAGACTCGAATTTTATATAATTTTAATTTTAATTGAATTGCACCGTTTATGACATCCGTAGTCTCACAACCCTAGCCTAAACTAAAATTGCCTATGACTTAAGATTGGCAAGTTGAAAATCATGAAGTAAGTATTGTTTTTAGCTACGATTCTTAAGAAGGAGGCCACTTCTTTTTTCTCAAATGTTATTTTTCTCTTTGTTAATACTATAAAGAAAGCAAAAGGTAAATCACAGTTTTTGGAGCTCTAATTTCTAAATATTTGAAGCTCTAAAATTGTACAGAAGGCTTAATATTTCTAGAAATATTATTTCGAAATAATATTCTCGAACGGAGATTCCAAACATTTAAAAGTAAGTAAAAAATACCATAATTTTTATAAGCAGCTAACTTGAACATGTCGCTGAAACATTTGCTCGAATTCACTAAGTATTTAGAAAAATAATTAGTTCTTGACTTAAGATTTGTTACCTTCGACTAAGGAGCAAAAGGAAATTGGGAACACAGCTTGACTAACTTTTTTGAGTAAACAACTTTTTAAACCGTGCTCTCTTTTCTGTATAGAATTTATAAAACTGGTAACTTAAATTGACTGGGGTGTTTATTGTTTTTACGGGCAATCCCTCTGAAGCTTTTATCTGGGATTTATTTTTAAGAGGTTTTATTAAACTTAAGTTGTTTTTGGTATTTAAGTAAATATGTAAAGAAAGAGGTTTTAAGAGACTCATATAAAAAAAAACAAAATAAGATCATAATCGACAGATCATATGGTATCACCAGACCTCTCCTTGGCTAAGACTGCTGAAGAATATTTGATTCGTCTTAAAATATTCAAATTAATCCCCATATTATTGTTTTGGAGCCAAATTGGTTTAAAATAACACATAACAGCCTTCTTGCAATTTTAAATTCAATAATCTTATAAAGTTACACACCTGCTACGTTTAGTCCAATAGGGTATATTTTTTGTAGTAAAACACCCGCTATGTTTAGTCGCTTTTTACTCCTTGCAATGCGTGGGTAAAATAACACACTGTCTCCCGCTTGGAGCGCAGCAATCATTTTACACGTTTCTCCTTTGCGGGATGTAAAGTAAGCCTATAAAATACTTTTAAATCAGTAATTCGAAGGTCGAGCACCTTTAAATTATTGTCGTGCAGACCTGCATATAATGCTGCTCTACGGATTCCAGGTGCTAACAGCTAACAAGTGGCAGGCAGTGATAATATATTCTACTTGTGTTTGTTACAATCATGCTTTTCGTGTCATTGTTCGCGATCAGCAGCACTCAACGGTGAGTAGTTTACCAGTTGTAGAGGATTTTCAACCAGCCTGATCATTGATGGTCATCCACTGGAAAATGTTAACGGTTAGTAACCGGATCGGAACTAGTGATTGTTAGCTGTTGAGATACGGTGGATTTGCCTTTAAATTTAAGCTAAATTATTTGAACCGAACATAAATGCAATCTTCCTTGACTATGAACACAAACACAAAGATATAATATCAGGCACTGAAAAGTTCGAACAAAAAATACTGAGCCTACAGTTAAATATTAATAATGTTGAAGAGCGATGTGCTGATTTTTTTCATTAAGATCTTTGAGAATGTTTGAGGATCTTATTTCAAATAGCAGTTATTAAAAATATTTCGGCCCTCTGTATAGTACGAGAATGTTTGAAAACATATTTACTTGCCATATCATGTAATTATGTTGAATTGGCAATACTTTTACAAACAAATAAAGAAAGGAACCTTCTCTTACATTTTTGTTCATTATGGCTCATAATTAACATAAATAACAATTTTTCTACGAGACTCTTTCATTGAACTCTTAACTCATTCTCCGGACAAGTTGTCTTGCTTTGTTTCGAAGCTTAATCAACCATACAAGTTTTTTATTATATATTTATTGAAATATATATTATTCAAGGATATAGGAACATTCATACGAAGAAAAATAAAAATAAATACTGTAAATACTATATAGTTCCTATAACAAGACAATATCAAAATTAGCGATTAAGTGCTATGATAGTATTCAGAACAATCGTGAACTACGTTCAATACAATAAGCCAGACAGTAGAATAATTTGAA
Source organism: Flexamia atlantica (assembly GCA_035578135.1). Taxonomy (NCBI): domain Eukaryota; kingdom Metazoa; phylum Arthropoda; class Insecta; order Hemiptera; family Cicadellidae; genus Flexamia; species Flexamia atlantica. Next base: position 31,967,963 of record JAQJVK010000004.1, on the reverse strand, counting down.
ACATTACATTTAAGTCGAAAAAACGTTTTAGGCGATGTGTCACAATAGATAAAAATCACTTTAAACGAACTTTTAAATCAACCACTGGACAGATGCGCTTTGGCCATGAATGAGACCAGAAATTGCTGCTATGTACCAGGCACTTGGTGAGCAAAAGTTACTAATTTAATTTTTTTGTCTTATTTGATTATTGTTACAAAAAACGAACATAAATATTGCAAAACATGTTAAGTAATCTAGGAGAAAACTCCTAACACCCCGTTAAAATATTAAATCCTAACATACTTCTATATGAGAAGATGTTTAATCACGACAAATGCTTATAACAGTTTTGTTTTCAAACGTAAATCCTACAGTTTTTTCCTGTCAAGTTGTTATTGTTCCGCATCACGGAATATAAAGAAAACAATTTGTAATCCGCTAATTGGAAAACACTTCAACGTCAACGTCAACCTTGCTATCAGGGAGCTGTATAGGAATACTCGGGCAACTTTTTATGTACGTAGGTTCTTGTCATAATTAACACCATAATTATTAACCTCATATTTTGTTTTTAAACTTTGCAAAATAAATGAAAATATATTAGAAAATACATTTCATCATGACACGGAGTATTCCCGTTTCCGAAGGAAACGGAGGTGTCAGTTGTTACCGCTTAATATAATATTATTTACTGCCAAGACTGGTTGATTTTCAAGATGGGATTTGGAAAATACTTAGGAAGTATAACCGAAAACATATTAAATTCGAACAATTTGACAAGAATAAAACTGTTGGATTTACGTTTGTAAACAAAACTGCTAAGCATTAGTCTTGATTAAACATCATTTAAATATTTTTTTAATGTTAAGAATTCATGGCTCATGATTATATTCAATCTTATTTTAATAATTGAGTACTTGCTATATAATTCTCTTTTTCTTAACAGTAGAGAATACTATCGTCCTTTTTTATATTGCGGAAAGCGTTACATTGACTTCCTCTAGATTTATTAGGTTCTCAAAATAATTTATGGAATAAACTTCTATTATATATATTTTACGAACTATCAGTAAATTGTAAATTCATTCTATAAATTCTAAAATTAAAATCTAATAAATTTACTAAGCATTGTTTGAATTTAGTGACAAAATTAAAAAAAATATCATGTTGTTAGAGCATTTTTATATGGTAGAAATTGTTTGTTACTATTAAAAAACATTAATCGTAATATTTATGGCCTCAGAATGAAAAATATTAAAACACTTATTCTTGATCTGCTAAAAGAGTTGTCTTTTAGTTGAAACAACTATTTTTATTCATGAATCAAGTTCCAACGATGAATTAAGTTGTAAACGATTAGGTTCCAATGTACTCATTTATTCTTACTCTCCCATCCCAGCACGTAGTAATACACGTAACATTGTGGTGAATTATGAAATTAATATAAGTTAACATGCAAACATATGCAAATCTGTTGACGGGTCACGGGAGCGGACCATAATCCTGTTATTTCGGAAGTTCTGTGTCTCCTTTCACTGCCTCTAACCGTAACGATTGGACCACAAAGTTGGTGATTCACCACAAACGAGTGGTGCACAAACACTGTTAAAAATTTTAATAATTTTAGTACTGAAACAATTCTTTTATAGCAACAGTTATAACAATTACATTTTCTAAGTTATAGGCCTATTAATTTAATACTTTGGTCATAGTCTACTACATAAATATTGTTTACGTTTTATTACGTATAGATCGGTAATATAGCTTAAGTGCTCTTGCAATTCTGCTCTGGCATACTAATCCAACCATAATTTCACATAAAATTAAGTAGCTGAAGCACTAACTTAAAGAACGTACTTAACATTACATTATGTGCTCAGACATAATTAATTATTAACCATAATAAATGACTGGATTAAACGGTCGAAGTTCTAACCACCGGGGTTGAATTCAGAATATCACCGGGGACTTGGGAGGGTGTCCCAACATGAACTAACATGTGCGTCGCTGTCCCAGGTTTAAACATTCACCAAGCCCCAATATGGGTGTAGCGTCGTGGTTATAAGTTTTAGTATTAGAGGAAATAAGCGGGGACTATTATTGCTATCCACTATTGCTATAATTGCTATCATGCAGAATCTGATAAAACTTTTCATTCAGTTGTTTTTGTTAAACGATAATACTTCCTCATTTATAACTTTATGGCCCTTGGTTGAAGTCTAAAAATTCTCAAAACTAAGCTTCTGTCCTGTTGTTTCTCATTGTAATGGTTCTTTAAAATTAGGATAAACAGTGTAAACCCGGTCATAAAAGGTGGATTTAATTCAAAGCTATGGCTTGTCAAATAAATTATCATATTGATTAATTTTCTTACAGCTGTAACTCTTGATTGAACCCACGCTGTGCGCGCAAGTTTACACTGTTGAATTCTACTTTCTCAGACCCATCACGAGGTGCTGTTCCCTAGAACTGCCGAAAATACAATTAACGTAATATTGTTAGTTTTTATCCAAAGTACCTATTCATATTTTATAATTTTATCAATGGAACTCCAAGATTATTCAAAATATTTTAGATTATAACCCATTGTGTAACCATGAATTATTTATATATTCGAGGAGCTGTAAGTTCTTTTGCTGAGTCTTTTGTGACCTGTTTGTGACACTGTATTACAATTTTAACAATATTTAAGATGCGGTATATTCAAATAAACCTTTCAAGGTAAACATATGCTTACCTTCCAAGGGCATGCAAAATTTAGGTAATTCATGCCAGTATGTTTGGTACTGGCTCATTTACACAGCTATAAAATTCCATAACATTTCGTTTAGTATCTCAGGAGATATTCAGTATATTCCAGACTGCTCTCCAACCCTGTATAAAAGATGAAACTTAAATAGTTTATAAACATAACTTATTTTATCATCTAGAAAATTAAAATAATTAATTAACAACTGGAAAGTAATGACTGGGCTAAAGATACAAAAATCTTCCTTTGTCCTAAGCTTTAAATAGAAAAAGGACACGCTCGAGTTAATCAGCCTCTGGGGTCCACATAGTCTTGAATCAAAAGACTATTGTCAGAGCTCTGTATTGTGAAACTGTGATTCGTCAAGATGCGTTATACAGTCGTCCGTACTAATGTGTATGAACATACTAAACGCAATAAATGAAGAAATAGTTCAAATAATCCTAAATACAATCAACCACCAAGAACTCAACGGAAAATAATTCACATGAAATTAAAATATTTGATGCAAATTTTTATCAAGTAATGTCAAAAGAATGTAAAAACTGATGTCCCAAGTACTAAAATCACCAAACTTAATAACTTTTTTTCCAATTGAGCCCAAAGTTTGATTATAGACAGTTTAACTATTTTTTACAACTTATTCACCTGTGGATAGTTAATATTATTTTAATCTTAAAGCTTTTAAAATACGTAAATCTATATAATAATACCAGAAATACGAGCATGTACAATTCTTTAAGAAATTAAAAGTTACCAAAAACTGAAGTTTAAAATATACCGTGAAAGCAAAACGCCTGAATAGTTTTTATGACTGCTTAAAATTCAATTGATTTATACTGCTAATGTATCCACCCTATACATTCTAAAGCTTCAAACACAATATCAGGAGTAAGAAAATTGACAATAAATCTGATATGTGTTAACTCGCTGTTTCCCGTTAATTAGGACTCACAAAAAGACTGAAGAAAATTGTTTGAATAACAATGAGAATCGACATTAGTGTCGACCATTGAAAGAGTTGACTTAGCAACAAATTGACGTTATGGATTAGGAATTTTGTATGCAAAAATATGTAAATCTCAAAACAATTTGTGTGTGTGTCGAGCCAGAGAGGCCGAAGTACAATCCTCTTATCGTTGATACTCAGTGGTTCTCTCACTGTCAGTTTCTCACTTTTGTTACGTTGTTTCACAATTATAACATTTTGAAATAGGGATAGAAATTGGGAAAGAATTTCTTTCATTTGTACTTATCAATGGTTTTTTTGTAGCTCTTTATATGTCAGGCTGCTACAATATGTTCTTACTGATTATTACAACTGAAAGCATAATTTCGACCTGACCTGAAAATATTCTTGCGTGACGAGTTGAAAAGTCTTGATTAATTGTCTGAACTACTGAGTTTCTAAACAAATCCCTTAGGCCTTAGATGGCGCTCTTGTTTGGTTATTGCAGTATATGGATTTTCATTAGGTAAATATAAAATAAACTGTCACAGTTTTAATGTCACCCATGAACCTAGATGCCTAGTCTGGTGATCTTCTCGTGGATGAGGGGTTAGTGAATAATTTATGCCGATGCAGTCACTAAACCCTCCACCACGGTGATGGGATGTGGGTTAGAGCAAAACAGGCCAAGTTGTCGGTGCCAGACTGTCGATTCCTAGCTTTTTAAAACTAAGAACCTGGGAAGAATAAACAAACGTCTACGATAAATCTCAAAAAGGTGATCAAGGGGTAAAATCTGATGAAAGAGGTGGTCATTCTCTCTGGCCTCAACACCCAATCCAGCGTTTAAAACAAGAATTGTAAAATTGTTGTTTCAACGGTTCCTTAAAACAAAGCCTTTCCTTATTAAAGATATTTATGGAAAACTTTATGTACATTCGGTATATTAATTAACTTTCTTCCATACAGAAAGAATATACTGACAATCTTGTATTTTAAAAAGGTCATTTGCCCTTTACACCAGACTCTGTAAATTAAGTTTCTCCCCGCGGGCAGCGAGAGAAAACATCGTTAACTTGATTAGAACAATACCAAGAGCTTGTCCCTGAGGGACGCCGTTACAGACGACGCCGCGCGCTCGGCGTGCCCTGTATGTTAAACAGCTCACACAGGCTTTGTAGGCGGCGCAGCTTTGATTTAGGCCCTCTAGTAGGCTTGTTTTGTTTGTATTTTGATAGGACATATAAGTAATATCGTAACAATTATTTTCAGCTTAAACCAAAAAAGACACAACGATTAGTTTGAAAAATAAAATAGGACTAATTAAACTACTTAAGTAAATACTGGGTTTTATTCCAGACTCTGTAACAGTAACAGCCTTGTATGTAAAAAGTGTTGCTGTATGTTGCAATAAAGAAGAAAGAAAGATTAGTTTAAAATACGAAAAAAAGACTGACTTATACTTCTAAAGTAAATACTGGTTTTACCCCAAATGGTGTCCTGGTTAATCACGGCCAACAACTTTAAATTAGTTTCAAATTTAGTTTCACCTATGGAAATTTGAAGGCAAGAAATTAAATGCTTAAGATATTATGAGACGTAGTCTATAATATTGATAAACTCTATTATATCTCTATCATATTTCATCAATAAGGTACTCATGCGCACAAATTAAGAGGGGCCCCAGTCCCACACAATTACCTACAAGGCCCATGTTAACTTACAAATCCAGTACAGCCTCCACTGCTCATAAAATCCTTTATCCATGGCTCATTTGAGGAAAACGCTATGTAAAGATTCTAGTAAAATTTGGATTTTGGCTTTTGCACTGTAATAAAAATTGCAAACATTGAAACTGTGACAACATTCTGCTCGGTGTTACCGCATACAGGCGTTACGTCCAACGTTAACAACGTTACTCCGAAGAATAACTTTTTATCTGAAACTGGATTGCTTGCTTAAGGACTTCGTTTTCATTTAAATGTTTGGTTGTAAAATGTATTTCTTCCATGAAATGTTTGTCATTTTTTAACAATAAATAGACAGAATTCAGGCCTGATAAAACTTTTCTACAAACTTTTTACTCATCCTTGTAAATGTTTGAATATTGAATGTACTACTACCTCATTCGCCGTTGTTATATGTTAGAATTTTGCGTAAAGTTAATTTGTCATAAGCCTATATGACAAATTAACTTTACATTATTTTACTTTGTTTTCCTCTTTTTATGAAATCATTTGCTGTAATTTGAGATATAAATATACGGTAAACTTTAAAAAATCAACATCGTAACAATTTTTCAAATTTTATAAAAATGGGAGACATTGTTATTAAAGTATTAATTCCTAAGTATAAATAGTCTATTCAATTAATCAAGAGGCAAAGTTGGTCTTTGTAAGTCTCCATTAACCGAGGTTCAATGGCATTGCTACAATACCGTAATGCATAATTTACGGGTTGCATGGATTTTTAAGTCACCTATTTTTGTTGTATATTTAAATTTGAGTTTATTTGTAGCACATTGTTGTTACATTTGTTGGGTTGTTACTTATTGGTTCATTTTTCATACTGTTGGTATTATCATACTATTGTTATAATGTTTATATTTACTATCACTTTTAACTATTATATTATATTAAATGCACTATGCTAATCTGTCAAGACTCTCAAACTAGGACTATGATTTACGATGCATGTTTTTGTTACAATTTCAATGTTCACTCCTGTAAAAATTGTGTATCCCTTAATAAATAAATAAATACATTGATCGATGAAGTGTTAAAAGAAAACTGCTATAAATTAGCAACTAGTAATATAACAATACTATCATGTTATGAAATCAATAAAAAAAATTAAAGTTTGTGAAGTCATAGCTATTAATACAGTAACTTAATTTAACTTATAAAACAACATTTATCAATATCATAAACGCTAAACAATTTTTATTTAAAATAAAAGTATTAGTAGCCTAATATTTTTAATTTAAATGGTTAAAACACCCTTAAACAAACGAAATATCTAAACAACATTTATTTAAATTTTTTGTACCAACACTAATGTGTTCCTTTTAGTTATCTCTTGAATGACCTTTCCTTTTACTAAAACATAAAACTTTATTTTAGGAAAGCATTCAAACAACTTTCTATTTCAGTAGTAATACCGGCCATAAGCATTAAATAACCAATATACTTGGAGGATTTATTTTATTGAGACGAAATCGTCAAGCAGGGCGGTACTGGTAAAACCGAAACAAGAATGTTTCTTAAAAAAAGAAGATGAAAGGGAAAGAATGAGGACAATAAGACGGTTGATTATCTTTGGTTAGGAACACAAAGGCTCCGCTGTTTGCAGAAATTAGCTGATAAATTACATAGATCTCCTTGTATTGAAACTGTGTATCCCAACTTCTATTGTTGTCCAGAACAATAAGAGTTTGTTTATCGTCAGAGTTCGAGTAGAGTTTATCGATTCATTTATCTACAAGTAATATTATTTTATAATTAATTAGGATTTAAAAGCAGATTTCAATGTCAAGAGGTAAACAGTATTCTAAGATTTCTATATCAAATTTATAAAATTAACTTTGTTTGAATAAATAAAACTTGCCCTGACGTTATTTAAGGTTAAAAACTATCACGTTTTGTTTAAATAAAAGGTATGTAATTGAGGGTTAGTTAGCCAAAAACTGTAAAAACAAACTGTAGCCAAACACACAACATAATTAATTTATGAATTTCGGGCGAGATTTCAGGGTATCCTTCGTATGTTGGGAGGTCTGTAAAATTTAAGATGTTTTTTAATTAACCTAAAAACATGCCCTACTGATTCCGAAGAAATGTTTTGACAAAAACTTGAAGAGAGTTCTTATCCACGTTTAAAATAAATGCCAGTCGTGCAAGATAAACAAATCTGCCAAAGAATTTCTCAGTTCAACTACAAACATTAAAATTAAAGGCCTTATATAAATAAAAGCCCTTATGTAAAAGGCCTTATATAAAAGCCCTTGTGCTACAAATAACGTCACTTACAAATAATTGCATTGCCAAGAACACCCTTCGCTCGCCACAAATAATTTTAGAACTCGAATTAATGGGCACAAGCAATATACAAAGGCGCTATGCAAAGAAAAGCAAGTTTGTAACCTTGCCATCAGCCACAACTTCAAGAACTAACCACTGTGTTCCACCAAAAATAGTGAAAGCCCTCTGCAAAACCTCCCTTATAAGAAGGTGTGGACTTTCATAACAGTGGCTCATCTAATTCAGGGAACTCCCATACCTATGTTAGATTGATATCCATTGTGAAGTGAACTGACTGAAGAATACAAAAATAAATGTTTTTATATACATTATATAAAAATGATAGATGATTAAACGGATGATAGCTATTTTTAACTGTAGGAAAATTCTAAAACTGACATGAAATAGTCCATCAAGTTATTCTAATCGTATTATATATTCTTTCTATTTACATTTGTTGTGTGATTGTAAAAGTGAATAGTGATCACGAAACATATCAATAATTTCTTAGTATCTATCTTTTTCTACCTGTGAATTTACATGAGTTTATATCAGGAAAAATAGTAAACTTAATCAGGATATTTAACAGAGAATCTACAAAATATAAGAAGAGTTTTACCAAAGCATACCATAGGATGGTTCCAAGGTTCATAAAAATTGTTATTGAAAGTTAAAACAAAGACCTTTTTATTTCAAAGTCAATTACACCCAGCTACATTAACTCATTGCCTTACATCCATCAGTTGTACAACTTATTGTACATGTACATATACAATAGATTGAATATTATTTTTAAAAGAGTGGACGATAAATACAGGGTGTCCCGTAACTATCTGGACAAACGTATATAGCGTTATAGCTTAGGTCAAGACGACAAACACATTTCACCATAGCAACATGGGTCTATGGTGCCTAGTTTTCCGTCTGTCTGTCTGTATGTTTTTTACAAACAAATTCTTAACTCCTAAACAATTTGAGGTACAGCGTTGAGATTTTGCTCAAATGTATATCTTATTAGGATCTATCTTCGTTTAAAATTACACCAAAATATCATCAACCGTGTCAAAATGGCGGCCATTTAAATTATTTGATGCCAAATTTCACGAAAATTTTTTTTGTCAATTTAAACAAAAGATTGCAAGATACATAAAAGTAAGTCAATTTTCGTAGTTTTCAATGATACCTTATTTAGTGAGATTGGATAAATATTTACTGAGAAATTAAATTTTTTCGTAATGCCTGACCACTTTTCTCCATTTAAACTATGTTAAAATTAAGGGGTGTCCAACTTAACTGTGCCACCATTGGTATCTCAGAAACTATTGGATTTACAGATAACTTTAAATGGGGGACTTCACCTACTTTTTAAAGACATTTAAAAATGTGGAATTCCATTTTCTTGTAAATGGCCGCCATTTCCAATATGGCGGACAACTTTGATTTTTCTTATGGAACACCCTGTATTTTATTGCTTACTTGGATTTTATGCTTAATTTGAAGAACTTTTTATCCTTTGACATTTTTTCCTAAACTCAATAGTTAAGTGGATATAAGCCGTTAAAGTCTGATTTTTAACACCCCGTATTTTAACATAGCTTATAAGGGAAAAAGTGGTCATGCATTACGAAAAAAACTAATTTCTCAGTAAACCTTTATCTAATCTTAACAAATAAGGTATCATTGAAAACTACATAAAATGAACTTACTTTTATGTTGCTTGCAATTTTTTTTAAGTTAATGGTTTTCGTGAAAATTGGCATCAAAAAATTAAAATGGTCGCCATTTTAAAACGGTTAACGATAATTTGGTGTAATTTTAGAGGAAGATACATCCTAATAAGATGAACATTTGTATTAAATCTCAACGCTGTATCTCAAACCGTTTAGGAGTTATGAATTTGTTTGTAAAAAACACATACAGACAGACAGACGGAAAACTAGGCACCAGAGACCCATGTTCCTATGGTGAAATGTGTTTGTCTTGATCTAAGCTATAACTCTATATACACTTTTCCAGATAGTTACGGGACACCCTGTATATTCATGTCACTTCTAACGCTATTGTCGATTTAAATATAAAACTGTAAGAGAGAACTGTTACTATAATAAGCTTATATTACAACCAAATATGCCTAAATCGTCTCTTTTGATTACAGTGTAGTCACATTTGAGCTAAATTGGAACTAAATTGACACCAGTAAATTGTTGGCTCAATATCAAGTGCGTTTATCAGAATTGAACAGTAATGCTAAATCAAATGACTATCCTAATTACTAAGCACTATTTTGTAGATCATTTGATACTGCAATAGCGGTATTACCATTTTTAGTTTTTTAAGTTTTTTATTGACCCTTCAAACGACTTATCCTCACTCCTCAAGTAGTATGATCACAACATTGCATGAGATGTGATTTATTGCCTTTACAAAAATGTTTTCAATACGCGGTTACAAGCGCTTTTCCTCAGAATAATCAATAAATTTTGTTTGCGAGCCGGTCAAATGTCTCAGTTGCCGTTATGGTGCTATAACTATTTGATCTTTGTGAGTATTATTTTTTCAAAGTTATAAAATAATAATGGTCGATAAATGTGCTCTATTAATAGGTTTACATAAGAAGGGTATTCTGGTTACAAGAATAAGCCTGAATAAAAAAAATCGCTCACCTAAAAATATACGACAATATACAACTCGTTTTCAGAACAAATGTTATGTTGAAATAAAGATTTTAGAAGAAGCAAAACCTCGATATGAAAGCCTTGAAAAAATATTGCTTATTTCAAATCAATTTATTGAAGAACATTGTCACCAGAGATGTACTGTATTTTTAAAAAGTGAAAAATATAAATTGTCTAATGAAAGAGATTTTTTAAAAAATTCAATAGTGCCAAGATAAATAACCAAGATATAACCAGATAAATATAGATTTAAACAGTCAATTACACCCATATTAAACAGAGAATGTACGAAATATAAGAAGAGTTATTCCAAGTTATAACCAAGATAAATTTGCCATATTAAGACTCATAGTTAATGATGTAACTAAATATGTTATTTAATCAAAATTTTATAACAGTCAGGTTTTATTGGCTCATTGCTATTTTATTTGTGATCGATTTATGAATAAACAAATAAGAAGCTATTGGTATTTTTATAGTATTAAGTACTTGTATTTTTAACAAGTACTAAAGGGAATTCTGGAATTCAACGGATGTAATCATTTTTCTTTCATTGTTAACGCAACAGCAAAACATTACACCAGGATATTTGATGTAATTTATTATTAAAAACACACAATTCTAGTCAAAATTGATAATGTTATTTATTAATCAACTACTAAAAACAAGTAACTGCGTAGGATATTGTTAAAGATAATACAATAACTAGACTCATGTTGACAGCTTAACTCAGTTATGGAAATTCCGGGTCTCCAAACTTGGTTAGCTCTCACATAACGTAGAAACTTTGAAGACGTAGGTTTAAAAAGTATTTTTATATAGTTTTATAATATAAATATTATTTGGAAAAAGTTTGAACTGTTGCTAAACGATGAATTAAATAATTTATTCCGAATAATTAATTTACCGTATCTTCATTTTAATTAGTTTTCTGGCTATACGTATTAAGTAACAGTCAAATAATATCTTGGATACTATACAATGAATTGTAGTTAGACCTTAACGTTGTTAGATCATCAACACAATTTTAACATTGGCATCACAAATATACTTTGTTATGGTTGAAGATAAACTCAAATAAAATAATAATAAAATCTGTAAGATGATTTTTTCTATTTTTTTCTGTAACTTTGTTGCCTATCTGGCAATAAAGTTACATAGCCAAAATTGAATGTTAGGTTCAACAAAATAATGTATTGTAGACAAAATATTTAATTTTTTCTTGTTTTAACTATCATCAAATTAATGAAAAAAATCTGTACTATGGTCATTGTCATAGTGCACTAACAACTACAGGGGTTAATAATAATAAATAAGTTTTAACATAATACAAGCTCCACAAATAATACACCTGTAGTTATACAGGTATTGGATGGCAGAATTATGCTGCTTCAGAGAGTTTAAAGATATTTTCCCATGCAAACATCCAAGCTACTTAATAATAAACTATTATTAATCCATGTTTTTTAAGTTGTTTTGTTCAATATAATGATCTAAACCCATAATTATATTAAGCAAAGTGGAGCCGGATCATTGTGTGATCTTTCTTTGTGAAAATCCAGAAGGCACAGGTAGACAGCCAGAGCTAATCGTTATTGCTGCTTGATTTTATGTATTTTTTATATATGTTACTCAATTTATTGTTGATTGATTTTTGATTTCTGGTTGATAATTTTAGCTTGCATTTCAATTTTTTGGAAGGATAAAAACATGTTTACATTTGAAATCGTGTTGAAGCATATTATAAGTTTTTCACTTTAGAAAAAAAACGATTTTCATTTGTATTTTTTGCTTGATTTCATAGATTTTTTCTTTTTTCTTTTTTATCTATTATTTGTGAATTGTTTAGCCTACATTGTTACTTTGTACATTGTTACTTTGTACATTGGTACTTTGATATTGTCTGAGCTTTTACACTACTGCATGCATTGTATTAAGTTATTGTTATTGTATTATGTTGAAATAAAGATTTTAGAAGATGCAAAACCTCGATATGAAAGCCTTTACAAAAATATTGCTTATTTCAAATCAATGGTTATTTCAAATCAATTTTTTGAAGAACATTGTCACTAAAGATATACTCGTATTTTTAAAAAGTGAAAAATATAAATTTTCTAATGAAAGAGATGTTTTGAAAAAATCAATGGTGCAATAACCAAGATGAATTTGCCATATTAAGACTCAAAATAGGTAATGATGTCATTAAATATGTTATTTAATTAAAATTTTATAACAGTCAGGTTTTATTGGCTCATTGCTATTTTATTTGTGATCTATTTATCAATAAACAAATATGAAGCTATAGTATTATTTTTATAGTATCTGAGTTTGAGCTTCCTACTATTTAAAAATATTTATAGTTTTTGAGAAACTTAAATGGTGTTTACTGATGAATAAATAAGTTACATAACTGACAGACTGTGGCCAAATTTACAGACTTTACAATCACGGTGGCACTACGCCAAAGTCTCAAAGTCGGCCTATAGAGACATATCTTATACTTAGCTTATATTATAGAAAACAACTTTAAAAGAATCATAGATTGATAATCGTTTTTATTAATTAGCTTGGATGTTTCCAAGGGGATATATATCTTTAAAGTCGGTAATTGCCTGATGTGGGTTCGGTGGGCCTTTAATGTGGGTTCTTGATGTTCAGGTTGGTTCAGGGTGAGACGAGGGGCATCGACTCCAATAATTTCACGAACATTATCTCTCATTTGGTGTTTTTCTTCTTCGAGAACCCGCAGTCGTTCCATCAGTTCCTCATTGTCCATTTTACCTGCGTCGGGGTCATCAGTGTAGATTCTATGATCTATTTCGAAGGAATAAAATATATAATAGTAGTTTGATAAACATAAAATTTAGAAAGATTTAACTGAACAATCCATTTATTATGACAATAGTTGTTGAAAATTAGAATTACAAAATATAAAGATATTGAAAACCTTGTTTACTGAGAAGAGCTAGTAAACTAACTAAAATTTTTTTTCCTTAATATTGCCTAGCAACTTTGAGGATTTTATACTATATGTATCAGTTCATTCATTGCATGGACGGTGGTCACTACAGCCTCAAACAATTATTCCCTAGCTAAATATACAGCCTACAAATATTACTACTTGAGCAAAATCAGATACTTATGTTAGAATGTCCTAATATTTTGCTCATGGAATACAGGAGGCATATGACCAAGTGATTCTAAATGCATTTTTATAATTGTTGGAACATTCTACACTAACACAAAATTATTCTTTGAAAAAATTCATATCAACAGAATACTAAAAAACTGGCTTGGCTTACTTTCCTAAATATCTTTAGCTGCCTTACTTGCGTAAAACCTGTAATAAAAGCTTTACTCGCAGAACGTTTGTGACTCACGATTTTTCGTAAGAGCTCGGGAATTTCATTTAATCGTCAATAAAGGTTTTTTATTGTTTCTCCTCTTATGTATTACATGTATGAAAATAATTGTAACACACTTGATTTGAAATTTATGCATTCAGTAAGCTATTGCAATTTGTTATTGTAGTTTGATTCTGTGATCATACTGGTGTTTCCTAAAATAATCTTATTCCTCCATCGTAATTCAGAAATGGAATTGCCAAGTAACTGATGTATCATTTTTTTTCACCTGTAAATACGAATACTGTATTTTTTAAATAATATTTTGATCCGATTTTACAAGATGAGTAGTTTCTATAGCTAAAAGAATTAACAGTCCTGAACCAAACCACCAACTCTGATAACTCAAGTAACACAACTTGAAGTAGTTGTTTGAGACAAACTCAACAAAGCAGCCACTTGCGCCGCCGTGCGGAATAGTGACCTCTGCAGCTGGTTGGGAATGCTAATCCTCTCCTACTCTAATCACTGCAGGAGTTTTTTATGATCTTAAAAATAATTCATTTACCCTCCCTTTCACTAAACAATTAATGAAACTGATAAGTTATTGATTTGAGTCGATAACCAATCTGTTGGATACTAGGGGAGGATTGACTTGAAAGTCAAAGTTATTGTAAATATTAGAGGTTGGACAGTTGGCATCATTGTTGTAAACAAATCAAATATCGAGAAACACACATTCATAATTTATCATATATTAATTGTGCTAGCCTTTTACATAATTCCGAATAGTTAATTTTTGCTCGATAAATAATTAAAGTAAACCAACAGTATCAATCTGGGGACACAGGCAACGGGGGATATAAACACATTTCTATGCCTAAAACACAGGTAACAATTATTTGAAAGAGATATCCATTACATAATGTGATCGAATTATTCTATAACCGTCCTGTAGTATGTTACAGGACGGTTATAAAATATGTTTGTAAAGAAAAGAACCTAAACAATTAAATTGATAAATTTAATAAGGATTTGGCAGTTTTCAGTAAATTGTAAAACAAATAAATTATTATAAATTATAAATTGAAGTAAATAAAACTATCACAATATGACAAAGATTTTTGTACAGGTTATCACAGAATATAGTCTCAGATTTTATACTACATATTTTCTCTAAAATCTATATAATGTAAACATGCTAAAAACATCTTGTCTCTAAATCTATTGTTTTTACTTGACCAACCAAAGAACTACACACATTAAGTATTACACTGTACATCGACATTACTCTTATATTTTAACATTTGATGTAAAGAAAACAACTTGGAAAATCGTAAAGTTGTTTTAACAAACAAATTTAATGTGTATGAAACTAACAGCTAAATGCATTTAGGTAAAGTGTGTTAAAACAAAATAAAAAATATTAAAAAGTTAATGAGCCTTTTAATTTTATCTCTTAAACGGTAGGTAACTTTGAAGATCAATGTATTTCAACAACAATAGAAGCTACGTCTAGCATAAGTGTTTGAGCTGTAGTATTATTTACCGTTACAATGATCACTTCCTAGAAGCAGCAGATATCCTATACAACAGATATCCTATACAGATATCCTATAGCAGATATCCTATACAATGTAATTGAGGGAATGAGCTCAATCCCTGAGTGGAATATAGGATTTAGGTTGCATATGATGTTATATTCAATAATATAGCCTTTATAGGGTTCAAAATAAATTTAAGTATTGTTGAATAAAAATATGTATTGACTGACAAATAAAAAAGTCAACATTTGAGAGTGTCTTTAGCTCATATTTGTCTTTGTGAGTTGTTTTGATAATTTTTTCTCTTAGAGTTCATTAGTTTAAAAAACGAACTTATGTAAGAAAAGGTTTAAAATACATATGAAGTTTATTTATTTATTTTATTTTAAGTTTATTTGAGTGTTAATAACACTTATATATTTGTGAATTACACACTATAAATAACGCATACAAGTTTATAGAGCCATTAATGGAGAAAAAATATTTTACGAAAAAGTTTTCCACATAAATAAATCTGGTGGGTGTTAATCAGGATTAAGACACAGAAGTTAATTTTTAACTCTAACCATCACAACCTAAGGCAACTCTCCTGAAAACGAGATTTTGAGCTAAACGTATTTGTACCATACAGTCAGGATTACTTGTTTTAAAATATCTTTTTAATATAAATTTACGGCTATTTAAAATCACACTCATGAAAATACATGCGTATTTTAAAATAACTTGCTAATTAATTTATATTCATTCTATGAAAATTTACACGAATTGACATGCACATTACACAATAAGGCCAAAAACCAAATTTTGTTTGTTTTTTACTCTGTGTTTTAATTTTCCATATATCGACTCATAAACCCGTTTAAGCTCACAAACTTTCAAACGTGCCCAAACAGCTGTCGACGAAAAAAGGTTAGACACTGTAAAAGGCAACAAAATGCAAGTAAACAAAACTCAAACCTATACATCAAAACCAATTTGACAACAAAAAATTGTTCTTATGTTTTTAAAATTAGTTAAATTTTTACTTTCTCCCCCCTATACATAATATATGGAGAAAGTAATGTTTTCGTCAAAATTTTCGAATTTGAGTTGTTAGTGGATATATTCGTTTTAGTGCTCCCTGAATCCAAAAAAGTGGTTTTTGGCGTGGTGTCTGTCTGTCTCTCAACTTAATGTTGTCTTGGGATCGCTATTGTTTCATTTTGAAATAAAATACTGTAACTTAAAGTAAATTGGGTTCTGTTGAAAAAAAATTTATACAATCTTTTAAGCTCAAATGGGCATATCGCTCATCCATAAGATTTCAAGTTGTTTTCTACGATCTTTGCTACAAATGTGTAGTGTTTTAAGTCTAATTAATCTTTTTAATTTTCTGTCTTGCTTAGCTTACCAGTAACTGTAATAATAAAAGCATTAATGCCGAAACAATAGGCACAAGCAGGGTACTGATGCTCTGTATGAGATGATGCATCTCTCTGTGAAGCATGTGCTGTATCGTCCATAGCTATGGGCGAGCTCGGAGTGGCTTTGTCATGCGGCGCTGCTACCTCATGCCTTCATAGCGAATAATGGGTCGCATACAACGGAATCTAGCTTGAGGCGTATATTACCGATTGCTGGAACCGCATACTTAAAATCTCTTATTTCTAATTGAAATTTAGTCATCTTTAGTAGAAAGCATTTAGGACTTTTTCATAATGCAGTGAGGTTTTGTAGTTTCGTCTTTAAGTGAAATCCTTGGAAGAAAATGAACTACAAATAAAAGAGAATATCTTTATAAAAAAAGATAAGATTCAGATATCTCAGATATCAGATATCAGATAAGATAAGAGAAGAATATCAAAATCTTCTCTTGATTTCCAAAATCAATTTTGTTATTAATTTAACATGCATCTGCATACACAAATCTATTCATATCATTGCCTGTGGTACATAATCATGAACAAATTTTTATAATTAGGAAATCTTTATTGTATTGGACTGGATTTATTAAGTTCAACCCTCCAGAGAATTTGATAACAAGTGTTCTCTTAGGCAGGGATGTAGGCACGGGGCCAAATGTGATGTATATTTTTCAATATTTTGTTTCTTTAAGCTGTTAAAAAATGTATTTGGAAGTATTTTCATTTATTTAATCTGTAGTGTTATATTTTAATTTCTAAATCATCTTCCATTCATTTTATTATGGCGTTACTCACATTCACGTGTCTTATAAATGATAGGTTGTTTTAAAGATGGTCTCAATTCAACAACTTTTGATCTCATTTAGAAGCAAATGAGTATAAACACTTTACTATTTAAAAAAAAAGAAAGTAAGACAAATTATTTACGATAAAACATCTATCAGCTGAATAATTTTGATTGGCTAAGAAAGAATTTTAAATTATAATTAGGACATCTTCAGCAGACGTATTGTGAGGAAGTTCCCTCTCAACCAGATTCTTAATTAAGATAAATTAAACTCCAACTTTCAGCACTTGAAACACGAGACAAATATGGATACAAATATACTTTAAAAAACCTGGTCAGGCTATTTGCAACAAGGAACGCGTTGCGCGACAAACCGGTGGTAATGGACAAACTCATAGATAAAAGTAAAAATAAAATTCAAAGTTGCTTTCACACTTATAAATGTAATTGAAATAACGATTTCCTGCTATCCACAGAATATCGGTGTTTCGGTTTTTTTAGAAAACCCGGTTTATGTTTTTAATTGAGTGAACTTACTTGTCTAAACTGGAAACCAGAAAATAATCCATAAATACACCGATAAACTACTTGATTATGCACTAATTCTATTCTTTGGGCAAACCCTTATCAATGGTGATTTTCCTTTTGACAAACTTTCATGCCGATTGCCCCCCCCCCCCTAAGCCTACCATGATCCCTAACTTAAACATTTTGTTGTGACTAACTTTGAGTTGATGTGGTGTATCCACATCCATCGTCAGTCAACGATCATGGGACTTCAAATTGCAAGAAAGTAACAAAAGACTCGTTTATCAAAATAACCTTTTACAACCTGAGACAAATATGTTTGAGGAAAAATCAGCGGTGAGGGGCTAAGCCGGACCGCGGGCCGAGACATTTGTCTTGGTGATAACAGCCGAGACGTGTCCAGATATCACGTATCCCACGCGGCGCCTCGGGCTACCACCTTTCAAAAGTTAACTCCACATAACAGCCCATGTAATGTTTTATTTCTAACTTTTCCAGTCCAATTCATGTCTTTAATTTTGGGTATAATTCTAGGAATCACCATTTCAAACATTCACAAATGAAATTGTGAAAGAAATTAGGGCAATAACCTTAAAAAATAAAACATTAAGGTCTAATAATTATCCTAATTTTATGAGACTTATGTTTTGACCACCATCAATACTTAGCGTTTTTATTTTATTATTTTACTTTATAATTAACTAAAAGTATTTGTAAATACAAAATGGTTGATGGTATTTGTATTTTCTTTCAAATAATGTTTACGGATAAAGAGTAAAACCACCATTAAAAGTGTTCACCCATGTTTAATAGGTTAGGAAACCGAATATTATATCAGATTTTTTGTTAAACCGTAATGAATAATAATCGTTCAATTATTAAAAAGAAACATTGTGCTTTGCATTTAGGAACTTAATATGTACCTACAATGTGCTTAAAAGAACTACATTAATTGGTGTTAAAAGACGTTTACAATGTTATATTTTAATACCATCCTAAGTTGAATAGAAAATAATAATCCACAACATTTTGTTTGAAAGACCTATAAAACAGCTCCTGTACCATGTTTTCGGAAGATAAATATTTACAGAGTGCATTAAAGTGGTCTCTCTCAACAAGATATTGACACAAAGTTAAAAGAAAATGTTGTTACGTAATTAGATTGATTAAACAAAGTTTTCCCATGGTTCACGAATAGACGTGATTGGTTATCGATCGCACTTAGTCAAGCGGGCGTTTGATCTCGACTGTCTGCAAGTATACAACAGCGGTTAAACTGTGTGGTACCCTCGCGGAAAATACTGTCAATTAAGTATTTTAGTACGGTTTTGATGTGTGAGTATTGTAAGTGGATTTTGTTTGTGTTGAGTGTTAACTATTGATTCAATCAAGTAAACACTTTAGAAACTTTCTTTTAATTGTTTTAATATTGTTAAGTCAACTACTCAATATGGAGTTTGACTGAAAGTTTATAACAAATAATATTTCTTGCTAACACAGTATTTGGGTAACATAAACGATGAAACCACGGGTGTATTATGTTTCAAAATGATTAATATTATCATAAATTATATCCACTTGACACGGCCCCGCTTTATGTATTTTTCTTATAATTTGATTTGCGACCCAGCAGTTTGGTCAGTATCTTCTACACAAAAATCACCTAATTATTTTGATATTGACTTATTTAAAAGTGTTTAGAAAGCGAAACATGCCCTTCTGTATTCTATACCTTTAATACATTGAAAACACTTCCTCATTAAAATTCAAGTAAAATACATAAACTATTATTCCGTGTTCTGGTTTAAATACCTGTTGTCAAGTGATCCTCTGAGTCCTTAAAAAAGGCGACCGGTTTCGACCTTTAAAAGGTCATCTTCAGGCGAACGTCGTCTTCATCTCGTTCTTACGAACACGTCGATATTTAGAAAAAAAACGTTCGCCTGAATATACCTTTTAAAGGTCGAAACCGGTTTCCTTTTTTAAGGTCTCAGAGGATCACTCTTGTCAACAGGTAGGCTTATTTAAACCAGAACACGTTTTAATAAAAGATTCGGAAGCTTTCTCATCATTAAACTATTGTTTATCGGGATGTGATTATTGTGTAGGGGTTACTCAGAGAGTAACTGTTAGAAACCTTGTTTGGCTAAAGTTGTAGGAATTATAATTTATAATAAATAAATAAATAAATAAATAATATGTTTCTCCACCACTTTCTTATGGATAGAGATTAATCTATCATGATTTTATTTAATACATAAATAAATTTAATATATCATTTTATCATAATTAGTGCCATTATTTGATACATACATTATAATTTCTACAACTTTAGCCAAACGAAGTTGTTAACAGTTTCCCTCTGTGTAACCCAAACAATGATCACCTCCTGATAAATCATTTCCTGTGGGTGACGCCAGCTCGGTGTCAAGTACAAATGGTCCACCCTCTCAGACCGCGACTGGGAAGTTCCCACCGTTACTGCAGAATTAATCACCGTTTCTGAAAAATTTCAGTTCTACCCATAAAAGATAGACGAGTGCACTTTTATAATTTTTGTGCCGTAATATTATTTTATGTCAAAGGTCAATGGATCAATGGATTATGCAACTTTAATAAGTTTATTCTTTAGGTATGTCCGCTAGTTAAAAGTTAGATGGGAAAAGGAAGATTTAAAAATGTCTTGTAATGGGGTTTCTCTAACATCAATCGAGATGGAGAACAAAATGAAAATATGAAGGAATAAGGAAGACATTTATTTTTAGACATGATAAGTAATGCAACTAAATAAAGTCATGAATCCTCCCAAAATAACATAATTAAGGTATAAAAAATCCTTCAGAACATATTTTTAATGTAATAATTTTTGGAGATTATTTTGTGGATTCAATCTGATGTATGGTAAACTTACATGATGTAAGACAAAATTATGGAAATAAAATTGTGGCATTATTTTGTTTCTCATACAACTTGTTTTTTAAATATATTTTATAAAATAGTTACCATACAGCTAAGAGGTCTTAAAAATTATTGTTTGTATCAATAAAATCTTCCTTACTTACAATTTTAATTTATAGTCTTTAAGATGGTATTCCTTTTCACATCTTTAAAGTCCATTTTTGTATTTCTTACATGGTGACATTTTCTCATCGTGATGAATGTAAAAATAAATTGCAAACGCCATCGGATCAGATATGGAGATTGGGTAATATGTAACTTCGAGGTTTAAGGGGGGCAGAGAACTTTGCCCCTTGGTAGGGAAATTAAAATAGTGTGGGGTTGTGGAAGGGTTACAGCCCTCTCTCGTTCGAACCCCTCGTTAATGTAACTGTGACAAGAATCGAAGGGGCGTAAGTATTTGACAACAAACAGTTGAGGAATTCAATAATGTTTCTGTTTGGGTTGGTCTGTTACGCAGATAATTTTAAGTAATGGTCATCGGCAATATATTTAGTGGAGTTCATACGGTGAATTTCCTGAAAACTTTAGGGTACCTAATTTATTAAACAATTCGGCCTTACAATTAAAGTTTTTTGTGTTATTACTGCACCCGGCTACAATTAGTTTATTATTGAATATATTTAGGGTATAAAATAATTATAATCGGTCAGCATGAATGCTTTATTAGATACCATACCCACATTACACTCATCACTTGTCTTAACCAAACCCTCAGGTTTTAGAGGATTTTTTCTACAGGCAAGATGCTGATTCCGTCGGTATCATGGTAAGCCCTAATCCCAAGACCACTACATATTTCGGTCTGATGTCCCCTGGTACCATAAACAAAATTCTATAACTACATATATTTTTTATTCAATCCCCTTTGTTTCGAATTCTATTAAGCTAATACAAATATTTAGTTCCTAAAACGGTGACACAATCTGGAAGGAAAACAAGTTACAGATAATAATCAAATTCCATTAATTACCATTAAATTAACAGTTACGTTTCATTTCATTAGGTTAAGTTAAATCAGCAAATCTCAACAATATTTTCAAGGTAATTATTGTCATTACTGTGAAGGTCATATTGCATTACCAATCAATCTTAAATAAAGACATACATATAACAGTTTCGTAACATTAGCCAACTAACTTAGCCAAAACAACAATGAAGCAAGAGACCTCATCGGTGTATTAATTGTCCCATTGTTGATTACTGTCGGTTGACATTTCCTTGGAGACAGCGACAAATTGGGAAACAAAACGTGACCCTCCCGGGGCCTACATGGCAGCACGTAAAAACACTGTCTTCCTTAACATGATTTCATCTTCATTAACAGGTTACCGACAAGTCTGATGGAAGATGAACCTTGGAAACCTGATCAAAACAACAACTAATATCACGACCGTTGACAATATCAGTAGAATTTTTAAAAAACATCTTTGTGTTGATCTCGGAAGATATAAAAAACTGAAGATGCGGAGGATCCTTGTTTTTACCTGTGCAGAATGAATGTCCTTTGTTTGTTTTTTTAAACAAAGAAATAAAAAAAATATCAGATTCGTGCTGTTGTTGGGACATAAAAGTTACAACGCCATTTGAAAAATACAGTACTTTCAATATATGAAAACAGTAATAACAATTATATTCGTTCAATGAAACAATTTAGAACCATTCTGTTGCTATTTACTCAGTAAGTTTACAGCATTGCTGTTTTCATGCACTTATGAACCCGTTCTTCGTACTAAAGGTGGAATGGTTAAACTACAGTCAATTTAATTCTTGTATCTACAAGTTGTAATTTTTATTATGATCAACAGTTTACATTTCAAACAGATTATTCGCAATATTACGATAATATACATTTTGAAAATTGAAATATCCACGGGACATAGCAAGAACGAAAAGATATTTTTAAACGATTATTTGGAAGGTATATTACTTTGTTCATAATTGCTGTTCTGTCTTTTTAACATTTCCAAAAAAACCCAAAGTAAGCTCTCTGTGTATAAAATTTGATTTCTATGGTAGTGATTATAATTTTAGCTTCCACAAGTGACTCCAGTTGTAATTTGTTTAGGAGAGGATTGGACATGAATTTTATGCAGGGTGTTTTTTTTTAAACTTCTTGATTAGCGGTTTTTTAAGCAACCCATTTTAAAGTTTGAATAATGCTCATATGATGATAAAGTGAGTATTATTTGAATGATTACATTATATACAACCAATTATTTAAGTATGATAACATTTATCTTAACACTATGTGTTCAAACAATCCACCATTGACCACGTTTTGTAAATTACATCTTTGAATTTCTTATATTAAATTTGTCATGTTTATTTGGAAGTGCTGCATAACCTGTAAATTGTTTTCGTAGGCCTTACTTTTTTGTATCCCCAAGGAAAATAATATAGTGGGGTAAAATCCGGAGTGCTCTCGGTGGGGAGTAATCCTTCACTGATAAAAGTTTTCGTTTAAAAAACACCCTGTACTAGTGCTCAAATTAATTTTGATGGAACGGGTACAATAATGACTTGTATGAGACGTCACATTAAATATTTTTCATAATAATTTAGTGATAGATTAAATACCAAGTCATGAAGAATGATCGATGATCTCTGTGTCGCGAACAACATATATGAAGTGTAATCGTAAAAAACAATGGAGGCTCGAATTATGAGAGCTCTCTACATTCAGCGGGCTCATCTCTCTCTCTCTTTTTCCTATATATATATATATATATATATATATATTGTTCCTAGGATTTCATAAAAAATTTATGTAGGTACCGTACTCGAGGAAAAAGACTGACTTAGGCTACATGATATTATGTTTTCCTGTAAAAGGTGCATACGTAACTGCGTCAGTTATACTTTATTAGCAATAAAAAAGCTTAGAAGTAAAATTTATAAGCAGACATTCTTAACACAAACCCACAGTCGCTTAATTTAGAAGTCACAGGTCAAACTCATAAATAGACATTCTTAACACAAACCTTCATACGGAGAAAGGCTCTTTCAAACTTCGCCTGTTATCTGATGTAGAAAGATCTGATGGAAATAAATATAATTTAGAAAACTTCCGTTCTCTCTCTTGCTTACAAGGCAGTGGCTCTTCAATTAAAGTGAACGATGATTGTAGTCTGTGATAACAGTGAGATAGTAAACATTTTATTCTCTGACTTGTTGATTACGAGAAACTCGTTTGAAACCGATATAACGGTGTGCAAATAAAACCAAAAAGTAAACTTTAAAACTTATCCGAAACGCTCAGTTCGTTAAAATGAGAAGTCATTCAAAAGCGAATTGCTTGTTTAAAGACAAGCCGATACTGCTCAAATCAAGTCTTTGAAGTGCTAATTTTTTGCTTCCTTTCAATCTACCCTTGCTGTCAATATATTTCTCTTCAATTCAATCTTCTAGAGTTTTTTTTTTCAAGTAAAAGTCATAAAAACTTAAAAACGGGTTTTGATAGAAATATTTTTCACGGAAAAAAACGTTAAAACTTACGACAGTGTTTCAACAAAAAAAAGGTACATAAAGTCTTGGACTTCACTTTGACTTTTAAAACGTTTGTGTAAGTATCAGTTTTAAACACCACCAAATGTTGTGAGGTATTAACATGATTTTGACGGCGTTAATTATAGTATGTTTTCACAGTGTTTCTAATTTGATGTATGTATTTCTTCCCTTACATTTTTAACAAGTACTTATTATATTCAATAACCCATATTGATTGTTCAAAAAATTAAAACCTTTAAAATAGCCAAATGTTGTATGGCAGATAAATAGAATCCTAAAATAGAAGTTTTTTTCAAAATAATTATTTTATTTTGAAGCCTAAACATTCTTTTCGTTATACTGCTTCAAAAACAGATGTTTTTAATGCATGTTTTCCGGACCTAAATACACTCTTTTTATTCCTAGGAATTAAAAGCTGATGTACTCGATACCAGCTGACTCCTTATAGTCCTAGGACTATAAAAGTAAAAAAGTGCTGAGTACGTCGTAATAATCGAACAATATTCATCCGATTACAAATAATCGAAACATTCATCGTTACTATCGATACATTCATTGTTGTCAGTTTAACCAATTTGTGAAACTCGCTCATTTCACCAATCGATTATTACATGCGTTCGATACGTCGATAGTTGTTCATTGTTGTCAGTCTACCCTAACAAAAATGAAACAGACAATCAGCTGATTGCTTCAAATAGCAAGAACAAGACGGTGGCATCTTTTGAAGGCATCTTTAAAGGTAAACAAGCTGTAACATTTTGGTTTTCTTAAGTAGTTTACTTATTGTATTGAGCAATATAACGAAAAATATAGTTCATCACACGGAACTAAAGCTGCTTTTCGTTACTCGGGACAAAATGCATCAGAAAAAACAACAATAATCCCATTACCTTCTGACATAAATCGACGCATGATTTAAAGTTCTTTTTTAGGAATGAATGAGGAGCACCAAGTTGTTTTTAACCTACAATTTGAAAGAATTTTGTTTCCTTGCTGTTTTTCCTTATATTGTGATTGATTAATGTAGGCTATATCCCATTTTCAAAAGTAGATTCTCAATTAAGTTTATTTTATGCAGAATTATTTTATGTAGAAACGTAATTTCCTATAAAAAAATTTTTTTATCGTACTTCAGCCTAGGTTCCCCAAAATAAATCGGAAAATCCCATAAAATAAACTTTTGACAAACTATACAAAGTTTATGTTGTTAATATAAAAATGTTTTAAAACATTGTTACGAACTGTTTAAAAATTGTGATAATGCCTTTAATTTACTAAAATAAAAACGAAAAAACTGAAAAATAATTTTGTCTTAAGACTATGAAAATCAGGCTTAAATCAAGAAACTCATCCCTCCACTGATCTATATAACTGTATGGTTTCGCTGCGCACTTGAGTCAGTATGACCTCGTCTTAGTACCAAGTACAAATTAGATCTTAGGTTTCAAACTGTAACTCTGTCTTGCTAAACTCAGAATTAGTTCCTGGAACATACCTTGGCTATGATTAAGTACATAGGAAAGTTAAATTGCCTAATTTCTCACTACGTAAATTTAGATTATCTTGACATTTTAAAGCTGCGCCAGGTTAAGTTTAAGAAGAAAATGGTATTGAGTGTGGTATGTTTTATTCCAAAGTTAATAAAACTTATCAATGGATTTTCCTTAATAAAGGAAAATTGTTTGGCAGTCTTAGAGGGAAATTGATTGAAAAGTAAGGTTATTATAATAGTTTAAAACAGTAGAAAAGTAGTTTTAAAAGTTGACTTGCATTAGGAGTGTTTGTCTTATTAAATAAGCTATTAAAACACTTTCATTCTAGTTTGTAAGAATGAATACGATATTCTATTTTATGGTGATGGTTCTGGTTGATAAAGTGGTTGATAAGTGTATGAGGTTAGAATAATCTTGGGAAATTGCCATTGAAAATTCGCTTCAAATCTTTAAAAAAACGTTCAATAACGGTGCAAAAATTAAATTGTGAATTATTTTAAAATCATTTCTATTTCATATTAATAAACATACTTTAAATACATATTTTGTCAATAAAAGAAATTTTCAACCCAACTTGCCAAATGTGGGCCTCAGGCCTGTGCAAGAAGTAGTCAAGTAAAAACTGAACGTTGACGCTAAACTAAATGCATATAATTATGTTTCTCCAAACCATCACATTTAAGATCTTTTGAATTTAGGCTTATTTGGGTAGTTCATATGAGATTTTCAGAGTTTCAAGTTACAGGTAGATTTGGTTTTCAAAATATATATTTTTAACCCAATTTATACAATACATAAATTTGAAATCAACACATTTTTACACGCTTTGTAATCCATTTTATATCAAAAACTAATAAAAAATTATCTAAAGAATATAATTACAAAAACATATTTATAATAATTAAAATTAACCGAAACACGTCATGTATTTTTACAAAGAAATTATATCTTGTGATCTTCATCGCGCCTTTTGATCCCTACATTATAATAGCAATCAGTCTCCTGCCAGAAGCCCAAGTTAGACACATACAACCAGACAGGTCCTTTGTGGCTAACGAACGGTGATTGTGATCTTTCAAGTGTGAAACCTTTCCTTCATCAGCCCAACCGCTGGAGACTATCATTGTCCTCTGCAAGAATATCTTGTTTTATATTCACATTTGCAATAAAGTCCAGAAAAATTACATCGACTGTTTAGACTGCAGGTATCTTCTTTATTTAAAAGCCAGTGGATACAATTAATTAATTATATTAATTATAAATTAAGAAATTATTCATTAATTTATATATGAAATAATTAATTATAAATAAATGATAGTTTATATATAATTATAAATAAATAATAGTTTATTTATAATATAAATAAAACAATGAAATTTATTTTGTTATTTCTTTATTAAATAACAATAAAAAAATGTATTTTCTTGGTTAACACTATTATCAGGTCTCATATTTCAATCAGTTTATTTGTGAAATTTTGTATTATTTTTCTTGTACTATAGACCATTTAACTACAGCCTATTGAAAAAATATTTATATATGTTTTGTCATTTTAATCAACAATTTTCTTAATATATTTAAGATTTAGAAATAAATACTGCGATGCTTGGAATTTTATATAATGCGATTATAGTTACATTGGCTTAAATGATTAGGAAAAAAACCAAAACGCAATATTGTAATTAAAGCTCTAAGATATTTCGTAATTAACCTTTTGAAGCTAGTAATAAGTCCCTCAATTTACTCCCGTCACGTTAGCGATCTGGGTTTGAAATAGTCTATATTTGGATATAAAAGGTCTATGAAACGAAACAAATTTAAATTAAACTTAGTAACAACCCAATAACCAAACACCATCATTGTTAATTAGTAAAAGAAGATTATCAAATTCTATATACAATTATCAAACCTAGAACCCATTTTTAATCACGTGAATCCTAAAGCATAGGAAAGCTGTTTGACACTACTTATTTTTCCGTGATCAAATATAATATTGTAAGAAAAATTGGAAATAATTTTGGAACAAAAAAGTTTACCAATAAATTATATTATGCTCACAATATATACAGGGTGTTTCAGGATAAGTGTAAACAAATTCACCAGGCAATCCTCACATCAATACAAGAGGAAAATGTTAAGTGAACATGGGTCCGACAACTAGTTGTTATGGAGTTATAGCCAAAAATATTTTTTTTTCATTTTTAAGTATATTTATTGCACTTTTTGGCCTCTAGATTAAAAACCTATAAAGATATTTTAATGGAATTTCCACAGTTAAATAGATTATGAAATTCAAAACGAATATCATTACTTTTCATTAGTGAAATTCTAAATGTGGCAGAAAAAAATAGTTAGAAAATCAAATTTTCCCCAAAAATTAAATACTTCAACGGTTTTTTAATATTTGATCGTTTATTAAATTTTGACTATTAAAGTAAAAAACTGCGGAATTTCATGGAGAACAAAATAATATGAACTTTCTTACACCTTGGCTGGCGACTTTTTATGTTATTAACCAAAATATTGGAAGGAAACAAAAATTAGAAAGTAACTTATAATGGCTTGAACCAAGAACTACAACACGAATTCGTAGGCTGAGAAATCGAGCGGAATAGCGACTTCCACTGATGGTTAGAAATGTTAGCAAGACTATCGCATTTGTTATTACAGATAGAAGGCCTACTTTTCTGTGATAAGGAGGAACAAAAGAACGATTTAGTTTGGTTTCACTCATTATTTGTTTATCATCCTAACCAACAGTTTTCATTACTTTTCAAAAAACGGGTACTATATACTTAATATCAATTTATTCATTTACTACTAGTTATGCTTCCTAACTAGCCAGTCTGGAGAGCACAATATTATTGGGATTGGAACGCAGGATTTTAATTCAGTTAATATGTCGTTTTATCAACGGTTTATTTTTAGATTTGAAAATTATTTTTAGAAGAAGAAAGATATATAACAATCTACCTCAGGCAACTAAGACCTTAGGATCACGTTCTTTTAAAAGCAGTTTTAAAAATCTGCTGGGAGATTTTCATAACTGTAAATATTTAAAATAATGATTTTCTTGTTTATTAGACTACGATTGTAATCATGCTAATTATTTCATGCAAATGTTACAATTGGACCTGATTTGTTTCGAACAAACGACAATGTAGACTAAGTTGAAATAACACTCCAAAACAAAGACGTTATATAATTATTTAAAAGAGAAAATATATTTTTGGAGGAGCACCAGCGTGAAGGGCTGAGCCGCGCCGCGGGCTGAGGCATTTGTCTTGGCGATAACGGCTGAGACGACGCGTTCAGATCTCCTGTTCCACGTGCCACTCGTGGCTACCTCCGGTCAAACTCGTTTCACCTTTAAATATTTTGACATTTGTATTTATTTGAGGTGTTTAATGTATCGCTGAAAAAATCGTTAGGCTGTTTTAATACATAATAGGCTGGGATCGATTTTACTTTAATACTAGAGTTGCTTGATAACAAGTAGATTGAAAAAAAATATTTATTTTTATTTTGGTTTGATTTATTTAATTGGGAATTGTATAAACGAAAAACAGCGAACTAGTTTTGTTGTTCCTGAATATACAAGAATTGCGATTTAATATTATCTTTACTATGCAACTTCTACGTTAAAATGTTAGACGATGCCCAACAGGTCTACAAAATATGTTGTTTTAAAAGTGTGTGCGTGTTGCACGAGTAACAGTTTAAACCAAGTTATAATATCATCTATGTAAACCTAATGATAAAACCTGCAACGAAAATCGTGTTCTTTAAATAAACAAAATATACCTAATAATAATTGTTTTCTCTTCCTGCTTAATAATCATAAATGAATTAAAAGTTGTTATATGTAAAATTTTAAACGCTTTCACTGCCTAGCATGCTTGTACTGATGCATCAGTAGTGAAGGGCCCTACAATTTTTGTCCTTTATATTTACGACACACTGAACAACTATGTTAAAAGCTGCGAACAATAATGATTACAAGATGGATTGTTTCCACAGCGCCAACTCGAGTCTAACACAAACGGCTACCCCTCAACCCTGCAAACTTCTCGCCCCGCTGTCACTGTGGAATAGTTGGTGTTTCATTTATGCGTTTGTTATAAAGGATATTTTATAATTCTATCCCCTTACTTCTAGAACTTACTCCTGAGGTCGATTTGAGAGAGCTGTAACTCCTTTCAATTATGTATTTCCTATCTTTATAACTAAGGTTGTTTTATTTTATTTTTACCTCTTTACCTTTAACTGCATTCCGTTCAACGTGCACATTACAGCGTGGATTTTCAGTATTACTAATAACTAATAATTACTAATTACTAATAATTTATAACCAGTTTATCCTTCGAATATCACAGTTGATGCAGTATATGATGCAACAGCTGCATCGGTTAATAATATCATTTTTTTGAAGCAGTAAACAAATATTTTCAGCAAAATTTAAGTGCTATGGACTTCAGTAGGCCTGTACTGATGTGGCCCTAAAGTCGAGTATAGTTGGATCTAATTGTTTGAGGTACAGTTATCTGAGGAGATTCCACCGATAAAACCTAAATTTTCACTGCCGTTGAGCGAAAGTGCATGTTCAAATTAATTAGTACT
This sequence comes from Flexamia atlantica, assembly GCA_035578135.1. NCBI lineage: Eukaryota > Metazoa > Arthropoda > Insecta > Hemiptera > Cicadellidae > Flexamia > Flexamia atlantica. The sequence goes on along the minus strand of JAQJVK010000004.1, from coordinate 31,937,402 downwards.
GTACACTAGTTAGTTTGCATGTATGTTCTATAGTTGTTCTGTAGTTGTTTGTTAGAAAGTTGTTTTTCTACATTTTCATTTTATAATTACAATAGACTATGGTGTTTCATTTATGCGTTTGATTTAGCTAAAACTTGCTAGCGAAGATTTATTGTAAAAAGCTACATGGTTTCTTCTATTTAAACTGTTTGCGGTTTCAATAGTTGTATTCAAATGTGCAGTTCTTACTGTCACTAGCAATAAATAGCTTAAAATGTGTTCTCATTTGTTTGGACAGAGTTGTTCTGAAGGCTTAAGAAGGATTAGCAAAACACGTCCTTTGGATTCTTCTTGAAAAAATTCGTGCAGGGTTAGAATTCTATTTCGCTTGAGGTTAGGATTTGTAATTATAATTGGAAGGTTGTGAAGCTCAAGAAACAACGCTAATTAATTTGAGCGGGAAGCTCAAATTCATTTCCATGATTGAAAATCCGATCTAAAATGTTAAGAGAATGTACGGTTATCAATCTCATCATTCAGATTCGAAACAATGCAACAAGTTCCAAGAATTTACACTAAATACATTTTAAACTAAAACAATTCTCTTTATTAACTCTTGTGTGTAACAAAGCGAGGTTGCTGCCAAGTTCTTGTAGTATTTCGTTGACAGTTGATATTTCTTTATTTAAATAAAAATATTACATTCCACATTACGCTACAATAGTTCTAAAGCTATTACTTATTTTTCGAAACATTATCAAACATTATCATGTATATAAAACATTTTGTAGAATGGCTTATTCAGTCATTTTAAATGGTATTTGAAAATTCTTTTTGGAGACTGAATAGTATCATAAAAAACTGTGAGTATCGACAGTGTAACTTTACATTTATAGGAAAGAGAACAATATGACTAAATTTAAGAATAAGATTGTAAAAACTACCATGAGAGAACCAAAGTTAATAGAAAAACACAAAAACATTACCTTAGCATTGTATTGTAATGAAGTAGGCCTATTCAAGATTAGTTTTAAATACGCCATTCCGTGTTATCATCCATGGAATGTGATGGTGAAATTGCCTCGGCTAGTAAAACTCGGATTGCCATTTAAAATGCTAAAATTAACACGATTAATTACCTAACTCATAGACGAGAGTCTATAATCAAGTCTATATCAAGTTGATATGATAAGAAATGCTTTTAAAAGTAAGGCAACGCTTAATAGTACTTAAAAGTTTAATACTATAATTTCGTTCTTAACTGACGATATTCACAAACTAAGGTAAGGACTTGTACTTTAAGGAGAACATTTCAAAAGGTTTTGTCGGCTTCCTTACCCATAAGGAAGGAGTTTGTAATTAACTTCTCGTCGAACAATATAATTGTTAAGTGTAGAACAGGAAACAGGAGCAAACAAGTTAACACGAGTATAACAATTAAAGGTTAAATATCACAATAACATTTTCCCGACGTGGATTTTTTGTCCAAAAATATTACTATTTTTTCTTTTCATTTTTTCTCTTTCTTGTATTACATATCCACATCCATATCCAAATTGTACATATATCGTATTTTTATTTTAGTACAGATATCGTATTGTACAACTATCATATATCTTTTTTCGTGTTTTTTACACGTACATAATTTTTGTATATATGTAAGTAAATATATGTATGCTGTATATTGTAGGCTCATATTTCTTAACAATTACTACGGTTGAAACCTTTTGTTCAGTCCGTTGTTTAAATTTAACCAGTAAGAACGCGTTCTACAGTTTTTGTATGTACATTTATGGGTTTTAGACTTTTTGATTTGGAAACATTCTTTGTAAGAGTTAAAAAATTTTAGTAACTATATTGACAGTACCACTAGGTTATTAAGTTACCAATTCCATATAACAATTTAAAGTTATTTATAAATTCTTTAAAACAGGTAATATAAGCAGGTAACATATATATTGAAATTATATTTTCATGGTGTTTCATGGTGCCTAATTTTACTTTGTGAAATAGACTATTACGCAAAATATAGCGATATTAGTTACTAATTGGGTATTCTTACATCGTTGCTGTTGTTTCGAAAATTACTGGTTCTCCTATTGCTTTACTACTCTTTAATTTGACAACTAAAGAGAACAAGGTCATTACGGATTCATATACAATGGTTATACGGGCTAAAACTTATTTGGCATAAATCTGACAAATTTCGATTTAAATTAATAATTTCTTAGGCTATCAAAATCCGCTAGCTGAAACGATGTTAAAAAATTAACGACTAACATATATGAACAGGTTACTTAAAAAGAATAAAAATTACAGAAAATGCTTTACGAAATTTATACCCACAATTCCGTCATTCGTACTAACAAAATCTTTAGTCTGTGCTATAATGAACCAAACTGCATTGCTGGAATACTAACTGGCCAGTCGTTGATGACTGTCTGGTTGACATTTCCTTGGAGACAGAGCGACAAATTGGAAGACAAAACGTGACCACCCCGGGGATTTACGTCGCCGGACGTGGAAACTAAGACGTTTTACTCTTAAACGTGTTCCTAATAACTACATAGAAATGTAAGTTATGTATTCAAAGGGGTAGTAACCGTAAAGAAATGTGTTTTATCAATACCTAATATAAACCTCAAGCTGTGGTATGTTTTTCTATTTAATGAGTTCGACGACTAAAGTATCTGTGATGTCATTATAACTGTGATACTTTACCAAACAATTAAACTGCTGTTGAGTGATTATCCCAAATAACGGTTGGATATTAATATCTGGAGGAAAAGGTCGGTTATGGGCCTAGAGACATAGAGTCTCTTTTCACCAAATTTTCTGATTTTAGATAGGATTGTTATTTAAGTCACATTACACCAAATCCGTTTCGTATGAAAATTTTTGATTTGTTAGATGATGATGATAGATTTGTTTTCATCTTTCACATTTATGTATACTAAGGCCTGAAGTCATATAGGAAAGGATGAAACTGACTGTTTTACGATATCTGCCTGGTGCAACCACGTTGCTTTTGGACATAAATATAAAAAAATGAATTATCTCCTAGAACGTTGAATAAAAAATGACATGTGATCCCTTCCGTACTTTGGCTTCCCACATGATTAGTTTTATTAATGAATTGTATAAACAAAAATATTTTCTTCGTATTTAAAAAGGTGTTACAAGTTTTACTGTTGATGTGTTGTGATACAAGACAAGAAGTCTTACACAAAACATTTTCTGTGTAGAAATATCTGAGTCTACTAAAAAAATGCTCAATTTATTACAATACTAATACGTTTTTCTATAAATATTATAGATCCCTAAAAGTTTTTTTTAGTTAATAACACTTGAAACATTGTTTTACTACAGTTACAAAACAAAAGTACTCTCGGTTTTTGAGACTATGAATTGACATTTATATAGCTTAGAAGACAATCTTAAATATTTCAACAAAGGTTAACTTATAATTACATTTTGATTAAGTTATCGTTCAAAAATGTACTACTTAACAAGGGAAGCAGATAAGGGCTTGTTCCTCGGTGGTAATATTTTTTGGAATGGGATTGCGCAATCCTTCCTTAGAAACCCTATTAGAGTTGATTCGCTTTGTAATCTATGCTACCAGTGTGGTTTCACCTCAGTTAGGTTATCTTTTGGGATCTTTTCCAGAACATTTCTTTTCCTTTTCCGTTATTCTTAATCTACTAAATGTTATTACCATCGAGGATGATAAGATACAACAAATTGTACTAGAATTAACTTTCAAGTTAATCTACCATCAAAACTACCAACCTTTCCTACCAAAATTAACCATGCAAACCCTAACGATCAACAATAAAAACAAAAGATAATAGTAATGTAGTGTATTTGCTATAATATAACGACAACGAATTATTTCATAGGATAAACTCACTTTTCATTCGCTGGAGTAAAATTATTTAACCCTCCTTTCCTAGAATTCCTAATAACAGTATGAATATTAAAAAGCATAATATTAAAGTTTCATTTATAATACTTAACGATATACATAATAAATAACTGTAATTTTAATTCCATTTTTCCTTATTGCAATTTTTTTCGTTCTAAAAACAGGTAATTTTATTACGCACCTCGAAGCTGACACACAGGCATTTGTGCTTATGTCGGCTTAATCCATACACCCTTTTACCGTTTGTAATTTTTTAGATTTATTTATAATTAATAATCTTCTTACATTCCTAGCATGTAATTTTATTTATTTGCTTATATTTAACTGTACATCAATAGTACACTTAATAGTGCATTAAGTACAGACCATTTATTTTTGCAATATACTATATTTGTATTTTGCAGGAATAAATCTTTTCATTCATTCATTCATTTATCCACTCATTCATACCCATCTACATGTGGGACTTCATTTATACACACGTGATAAAGCTGTATAACAATGCTATTTAACTCTTTTTGACAATATAGGTGAAATCCTTTGGTATGTTCGGCCATATTGTTAGTATCATAATACATTTTCAAAAAGCTTTATCTAACTGATAAAAATGACCGACAAAATCAATTAATTAATTATTAATCGATAAACTATGTTATTTGATTACAACTATGTACCTAATGACGATCCCAGATGGTTCTCTGAAGCCTTTTTAGAATATGGGACTCTTTTCATTAATCAACTCTACCATCAATTAATCATTGAAGTCTGAGCACCCAACAGGAATTGATTGGGTTCCACTTAAATAAGGTCTCCATCGAATGTAATACAACTATTTTAGGAGAGCATTTAATTTAATTAAAACATTAAACGAATAGATTAACACATTTGAATATTTATTTTATCGATATAGTCTGTTTTCAAAGAGAAATAAATATGAATGTAGAAGTAAAAATAGTGCTCAATCAACTGGATAATATTCGTAAATCGAGTACAAAAACTGCCTTAAACAACTTTTGATACCACCTTAGTTGTTCTCAAAAAGGACTAACGTGAAGGAGGCCAAAATCTTTAGTTCAGATCTGTTAGCCTTTGTACTTCGTATTCGTATATTTTTAGTCTACAAATTGGACTCATCCTGGTGAATAGACCCGATTATCCAAAACAAAACAGACAAAACATCACCTCAAATTTATTAAATTTTGTTCCATTCTCAGATTCAGTGTCAACAACATTTGTTTTCTCCCTTTGTCCATTGTCTCTTCTGCTGGACCTTATTTTCCTCAGGAAATTAATTGGGGGTAATTTATCGTATGTATCAAATTCAAACAGCGCTGCCTCGGGTTAGGAATACTATCCCAATCAATAAGACCCCTATCCCGGTTTCGCTGTATTAAGTCGAGGCTTCACTTTTATTGATTATATGTCACGTTTAGGGTATTAAAAGTTAAAACTACCGGGTACGGTTTTGCTTTTAAAGCATCACCCGCCACTTCTATCTTGGAAAATGGCGGGAAGAGTATAATGTAGTGTAAGCATTGTAATTGTAATGTTTATTATGAAAGTACCATTCGATCTAGTCTGGAGTAATGCAAATCATATAAAAATCTTTTTGGTTAAATTTTACAATAGATAATAAAAAAATTATTACACGTTAAAATGTCAGATAGTTATTTAATTTAAATAACTTATGACAAAATTATACCATTTTCTATATTATAAATAATTTAAATCAAAAATACTCAAAATATTACTATAATACCCTTTGTAAGAGTGTTAGACCTTGGAATTTGGCTTCTAATGCATCTATCGTTTTTGGGTGTAGAGAGAAATTTTAAGATCGTTAAAACATTTTTTGATATGAAACGGGGCATTATAAAGAGCTAAAATTTATTCAGCGATTTTCTACGATGGAACCACAAAGGTGATATCAAAACTTCTGCTCACTAAAATCATTAGATTTTTTTTCTTTTTCTAACGAGCCGTAAAACATCGACTTTGGTAAACGGTTGAGGCAAGACGGAATTTGAAATTTAACACTCGGTTTATGGAAGAAGCAGCTTTTCACGCAAGGCTACACATTTATTTGCAGTCAAACATGTTCTAATCATAATTCTATGACGTTTTATGTATTGGATTCTCAATCGTTGACTCTTCAAATAATACTCTATTCGTTTACGTTTTTAATAACGTGTTTAACATGTCTTTGTCCCTGTATCAGTCACTCTTTCTTTACAACTTGCTGGTACTGCAGATATATTGTTAAAAATGTGTAAGATGTGGTAGTTTAGGATGGAAGTTCTCTAATAATGTTATATAGTTTTATCTAAATCGTTATGGGTTAACGAATTGAAACTTTTTTATGGATTCATGAATTATGATGATATTTTTACAGAACTATTTTTTTGTTTATATTTGTTATTAATATTACAAATATAGATAGAATAAGGTTATGTAAAAAATGTAGCACTGTGATCATGACTATTATAGTTGAAATGCGTTAGTGCGAATAAAATCATTTATAAAAACAGGGTACTCATGTTAATTTTAATTACTTACTTACTTAATATTACAAAATATAAAATAAAAATAATTTGAAGAGCTAAAACAAATACTTGAGTTTTATTTATTATTTTAGCACTGCAAAACTTAGTATGAAATTATTACAAGAGGACACTTCTAATCAGTTGGTTGAAAAGCTAATGTCTACGAACAAACACTCTCTAAAGTTTTCATTTTTCTCCTTTATGGTTAAGTAACGCCCTTAATATAACTCACTTCACTTAAGAAAGGGAGGTTTATTGGTTTTCCTTTATTGTGATCCATTTGAAGATATTTATCTATTTATTTAACGGGAAAACTTTAACAAAGATAATCGTCAATACATTTGTGTAACAAAAAAAAACAGACATAATAATCTTAGAAGTTATTGTGGCAGTAAAAATGATAACAACTATTAGTACATGCAAAAATATTTAAGATGCAAAGTGGTATTTTGTAGATAGAAAAAATACGCATAGTAGTACTGATACTGAAATAAAACACGTACAAGTACTTCATATTTACATAAAATTTCATTTTTAAATACATATTTATCTGATATTATTTTGACTAGATCTTCTGTAGTACAAACCAAATTATTATTTTCCCAAAAAATATTGTTATAAAAAACTACATCTAATCATTCTATGTTCAGTTAGTTTGGCATAAATCAGATGGAAAATCACGACAAAGCTTTAATGTTCACGATGTAGCTTAAAACCGTCACTATGAGGACCACTACTCTCTCTTAATATTACAGTAGTTGACGGACAGAATTACACAATCAATAAATCGTCCGAATTTACGTACTTATAAAAACATTTCAATAGTAATTTTAGAAGCTTGATAATACTATGTTAAACTAAATATGTTTTTCTACAGTAAAAAGGAGCTGAAAACGTACTAAAGGCAATGTTAGCAAAATGTTTGCTCCAATAATATGCATTAATTTCTATTGATTCCAATGTTGCTGTAGTAAAGTACTTACAAGCTTCCGCAACTGTTGAAATCACTGCTGCACCCAACCTAAAGCTGGCTTACAGATGTTTGTTGCTGAGCGTAGCCTGCACCTGACCCTTAAGCTAGGTGCTTGCAACTTTCAAGATTTATTGTACGCTATGCTTAAAGAATTTAACCCTTTACTTCCTGAATTATGAAAACGGTGTCCAACAAATTATTTTTTGTTTTTTTCTTTTTATTTATGTCCAAATTAGTCATATTCTGCTAAAAAATGTTGAATTCCCTCTAAAATAAAAAAAATTGTAATTTGTATCCATATGGATCCTATAGCCACAGTTAATCCTATAGCTACAGTTAATGATAAATTTTATAAGTTTTTTTAATGGATGATCATAGTTTGCCTATAAGCTCCAAATGGCACCATATAACCTATAAAAACCTGTATCCATTTGGCTTCTATAGACACAGGCTGAGCTTGACTACTGTTATAAGAATAATTTGTATCCAAATATGTGCCGGTAGAATCCATATGGAACAAGTTTTATTTTGTTGATTTTCTAAAAGTACAGTTAGTCTGTAACCATGACAATGACTTATTTTCATTCTTATGTATCCAAGGAACACAAAAATAATTTTTCCATAGAGATAAAACTATATTAATACTGATATACTAACCTCTAAAGTTTGTAGAAATTCACCAACATCAGTTTTAGAGCATGTCCAACTAAATAATAGTTTTTTTTTACATTAAATCCAGTGCTACCACCTTTGAAAAATATGACTTCCATAGAGAAATTTATTATTTTAACAGTGCACAGAGGTAGAAATTTGTGAGTATAACTGTAGCCCCAGGAAAAATTCAAGAATAATTGTATCCATATGGATCCTATACTTCCCAAACGAGCTATTAATAGTATAACATTTTTTGCAGTAACCGTCACACGAACGGTTTCTCATTCCTATAAATAAAACTTTGTGCTCCTTCTCAAAAGAATTCACCGTAAATAAAACGAAAAAATGAACGTTCTTATGCTCTATGATTTGTTTGGGTTATTTCTATAAACTTTTAACACTCACGAAAACTTTTAAGCCATAGTTGAAAGCATGGATAAATAGTTTTCACAGTGAGACACGCGAAACATTTTAAATATTTTATTCAATAAGATGACTAAATAAAGAATGTTATTTTCCCCACAAATTTAATAATAAAAATCACCCAAATAGGGCAAATTTTGAACAGATAATACAATTAGTTGCTGCATTATAAAATGTATTGTAGTTGATCAGTTAATATAATTTTAGTATTACAATTTTTCACGAAACGATACCATTGAAATGCAGTCAATGAGAATATATCGCCCAAGTAGGCTTATAACCTTTACCATCGCCAATTTATAAACGACAGAGGAATACATACCTAAAAACAATAGAACGCTGAAGTCTTATTCGTTTGTAAGTCGTCTTTGTTCCCATGATCATTCCAGGTATCGTGCCGAGGAAATAAAATGGCTGCCAATGTGTCGATCACTTTTTATTAAAAAGTTGAATTGTTCATATGAATTAAACATCGTTAGATTTTTTTAACCTCAACTGCCCGTCCCTATGGGCCAATAAGCCTGTTCGGCGATCTAATGAGAGCGAGTTAACGTAGCGGCAAGTCACATAGGCCAGCCAGAGGTGACCGCTCATGTTGGATCAGGAGTCGCCCGCCGCTGAGATCGAACCCGCGACGTTTGAAACTCAAGGCAACTTAATTGACTTTTTTGATGAGATTTTTTTCATACAAAATTTTTTGATATCAGATTTAATACAAGTTTAAATGCATTAATTTATGCTTGAAGAAATCAACTCAGACCAATAAGTACACTCGTTAATCGCAACTTCCTCCTCAGTTTTAAACCTTATATAAAAAATGTTTTTAGGTACCATTAATATTTAGGTATTTTTAGGTTTGTGTTCCTACAAACTTTTGAATTTTAATAAATACAATTAAATAGTAATATAATTATATAAGTGTTCGAAATCACTCTTGAGTCAAGAATAATTGTTTTAATTCATTTGCTTGCCAAAAATATTATTTTATTTAATTAGAAATTCAAAGTTTAGGTGTACCAAATGAAGAAAATACGAAATGACCAGATTGCTAAACAGCCGATAGTATTTAATAATTTAAATTTCCAATTACTTGCAGGTCTCTATTAAATGGTGTCAGAACTAATGATTAAAAATATGTAAATGAAGTACAAAAGTCCTCAAATCTCTATTTTTTTATCAGAATGATTACAGCAATTCAAAATAAACGGTATCAGGAAACTAACACATACTTTCTCCCTAAACTCATTTAAAATTAGAAAACTTTGTGAAAACTTTAGTGGAATAAAACCAATTAACAATTAATTGTCACACAAATATATACAACATTTTATCAAAATCGGTCAGTAAATATTGGAGAAATCGATTTTTAAATATTTGCCTTAAGAATAACATTGTACAACGTACTGAGTTACCGCCGAACTAAAATAAATTAAAAAACGGTCAACGCAACTCTCCGCAACCAGTTGACGTAGACTAATAATTCAAAAAACTGGATTGTTTAGTTTTTCAAGTCAAAATTTAACGGTTGCAAGTATATTTTCTTCAGAAGTTAGAGATTTTGTGAAATTTTAAAAATTGAATTTTTTAACTCTCGAACCCCCATACTTCTGAACCTTTATTTTTACAGACATGCGAGTGGAGTCATTTTATTTTTGTCATCTTAAGCACTAAAAACCATGAAATGTTTATCAAAATCCTGAGACCCTTTTGTGAGATTTGGATTTCTTCATTTTTTATGGGTTTTTGTGGGGTAAATACCCTTAAAAATCAAAAATTCAAAATATAAAAAAAAACGCCTGGAGATACCACAGCTTTATACCTACATACCAAATTTCATGAAAAGCGGACAACTGGTGTCGTCTCTAGATTTGTATACATCCCACACACACACATACATCCACAACACAGACAGACAGACACCACTCCGAAAACCACTTTTTTGGAATCAGGGAGCCCTAAAACGAATATATCCACTAACAAATCAAATTCAAAAATTTTGACGAAAACAATACTTTCTCCATATACTATGCAAAATGAATTCTGTGGAAAACTATGTTAATAATCAAGTAATAGAGAGAAACGCGTTAATTTCCTTTAAGAAGGAGTATTAAATTTACAATTATCATGTTATTAAATTTCAAAACGATGAAAAGAAACAGTAGTTAGTTTGCATATTTTTCTGGTAGATTCATCACTATAAATATTCTATTTAGTAATGAAATAAAATATATTTGTTTTTTCATAGTATGTAAAATTATATGTACTTAAATTTTAAAGTTCGCATCAACAATACAATTAGACGTAAAATTTAAAATTAACCTACGATGATAAAAATTTTGAGAAAAAATTGACCATATGATGAAAAAAATTTCTGTCATAAAACTCATTAGCAGGTAATTAAAAAAACATAACTATCAGGACGTTCAAAATATTGAAATATTCTAGATTACATTAGTCTTTCCAAGTAATTGAAGCTATCGCCCTAAATAACAGTCATTACAGAGATGAAGTGTATGACCTGTTGTTTGAGGGAGGGTTGTATTATTGTACAGGAGGATTTAAGTATTATTATTATTATCGTTATTATGAAGAGACTTTTCTGTCATTCCACCGTTAATCGTAAACCTTTTACTACACAGTATCTGTAAACGTGAAAAAAATACTTACCTTAGAAGAAGTTTATAAAATATAATGATAAAAAACTCTTTAATTTTCTTTTACCGTTTAACTCTCCGATATGATTATTGCCGGCATCAATCACAAGAGTGTACAGCTTTGGTAATAGTGTTAAACATTGTTATCTGTAAAAAATATTCTATCTGTAAAAATTAAAACCAAGGGGTAATCTTTGCAGAAACAAATTGTAATTAGTCATTACAATATAACACGTCACAACCACATAAAATGATAAGTCCATCATCTATAACTGTAATAAATCTAGATTTTAAGTTAACGGATCCATTTTTGTAGTAAAAATATTCCTTACTGATATATTTTTATACCTTTAATAAAAATTGTTGAAGCCTAACTTACTTACTTACTTACTCCCATGGCCATCGATACCCTAGTAGGGTTTTGGCCTCGCCAACAATTGCTCGCCACCTCTCCCGGTCATGTTCCTCATCTACTTCTGCTCCCATTCTTGTGATATCCGACTCTATGCAGTACCACCATCTTCTCTTTGGCCTTCCAGGGGTCTTCTTTGAAGCCTAACACAAGGCTAAATTTCAATATTTTATTCCGTAGCTATTATCGCTACCTAATAGCAACTAATCCCCTGTCATGACTATTGTATTAAATTAATAACGCTACTGTATAGAAGGCATCCTTTGGCAACCCAATAAACATAATGTAATATGTTGTCATACCTGGCCGTTATCATTCCCCGACGCCACGACCCCGACGTCACAAGCTTGTAGGGAATCCCCACTATGTGAGGGATGGTAATGCTAATGCCATGGTTGTCCAATGAGTTATGAAATACACCATACAATGTGAACTGTATCTAAATATATAAAGGTTAGTAACAATTGTTCTGCGTATAAATAAAGGATATAGTAAAGGTAAGAATATATTATCTCCTAAGATATTCAGCAAAATGAAATAAAACTCTGCAGTTGACACAGTGACAAACATTTAATCAGTATGCCCTAATTGCAGGTTTTATTAAATTACATCATTATTATTTTAAGGTTTATCAGGTATAGTGTTTTCTTGATTAAACCTTTCCCTTCAAGTTAATCGTGAACTATGTAACTCTTTGAAAAGCAGTAATTTCAGTTTTGATTCTCCTTTTTTTAACCTGAGTTGCGGCGCTTGACCTCCACTTTCAAAAATCTTTAGAGTGAGGTTCAAATCAAGGTGTGCTTTCATTTGAGTATTTCATTTGAGTAAAAGAACTGGGCTTGAAATATGTCTATAATTTATGTCCAAATGTTTGTTGTTGTGGCACATACATGATTGCAAGGTTTCACGATATTTTGATAGGTTTCTCAGAATATATATGTTACGTTCCATACATTTGACAAAACCAGGATGTAATATTATATATGTATGGACAATACTGTGTAATATTATGTATGGTATAATAAACTTTATCAATGATATTCACCCATATAAACATTTATCTGTAATATTTGGATTCGAATACAAACTTGTTTTAGAATTCAGGGAATAATTTATTTCTGATACTGTATAGGTAATGAAATAAATGATTGAAATAAGCTTATATAAAAACGAAATATTGTTCATTACTAATATTAAATCGCAAACAAAAGAAAAGAATTTTCCGCCATAAATTGATATTTATCGAACAAACCCTAGGTATGTATTACTGTCAATTAATACCCGAACGGCGCCCCCAGTCCCGCTAAAAGTCTCGGCACGTTCAGTACCCGGGATGTCTCCTGGAGCGAGGCGTCCCTCAGGGATGCGTCTTTGGACCGGACTTGTTCTAATTTAAGTTAACGATGTTCTCTCTTATTGCCCCTCGAGAAAAATTCTAATTTAAAACGTCGTGAGTTAACTTACGTTATCCTTTGTTTTACGAGTAGCCTACCTTAATTTTTGTCATCATTTATTTTTTCCTAAGTAGGAGATATTTTCTTACATAAACCTTTTTTACACGGAAATGTTTTTTTAAGCAAAGTACACCTACACTCGTAAAACATTTCCATTATGGAAGTAGATTGAAACATAAATCAGCACAAGAATCGGACGATATAATTTTGCAATAGTTTTAGTAAAAAATATGTATATTTACAAATTGGGAAATACTTTTTACAGGAAACCAACTTAAGTAACATGTAAAGTATATTAGTCAAAAGTAAATAACTATAGAAAAGATAAGCTCTTAAATTTATAACAATTGTTTAATGAATTTAATTTCCGTACCGTGGGTACCATAGTTACATCCAGTTGCACTGTTCTGTTGCACCCTCCCGAGACTGTGTGACCCCATCACACTTTATAGGACAAATTAGATTTTACGCCCGACACTATAATTCATGCCTCCTTGTGGTTCCAGCTCGTTGGTGGAACATGTCTTGACCATAATTAAGTACCAGACATTATCTTGCACACTATGTTTATTGAATAACTGATGTTTCTCATTTCAAACAAAGCTGATGCATCAAATTTAAATCGATAATTTACTTTATGTCAAGTGCATTGATTATTTAATTCAACACAATTCTTAATACAAAGAACTCTGTATTTTTTATTCTATGGTGTTCGTGATTTTTAATTTCGCCAGACAGATGATGAAGCAACGCCAGGCCAAGAATTTCATTTATAAACTAATTACTTAAATTTCTTTAAAAAAATATTTTCTAAAAGATATTCAATAAAGTATTAATTTATTCTTTGAACATTGAAGATTCATATTAACAGAATGAAGACCTTTTATTATAACAATTACCTTGCGCTTTAATAGATCTATTTTTTTTTTCAAAGGGATGTCGATATTTTTTTCTTAACTTTGGTGAGAAAAATAAAGAGACAAAGGAACCACTTTTCTCCTACTGGGAGACAAAATAATGTTTTCGTTATACCGCTGCGAAAACGTCAGTTTTCATTACATGTGTTGCGGGCCTAAAGACGCTCTTTTCGCCCTAGAGAGAAAAAAATCAGCTGATATCGAGGACGTCACCTGATCGTTTATAATGAACTAAAACTGCAAATTTTGTTCGTCAGCGTCGATAGTGAGCTATCGATTACATCGAGAATGGTCATCGGTTTTTATTATCAATTTTAATTAATTGTTGCATTGTTGTTAGTGTAATCGAGTTGTGAAACTAACTCATTTCACCAATCGGTAGTTCAAATGCGTTCGATACAACGATAGTTGTTAATTGTTTTCATTATAACCTAACAAAAATGAAACATACAATCAGCTGATAGGTTTAAATAGCAATAACAAGATAAAAGCCTCTTTGGGAGATTAGTTCAATGGTAATATTTTGGTTTTCTTAATTAGTTAGCCTGTTGTATTAAGCGGTAAAACTAAAAATATAGTTCATCCTAAAGTTGTTTTTCGTTACTCCGTCTTATATCAATATAAATAAACATGACATGAGGTAAAAGTTGACCTCTTACGAAAAGCGTCACTTTAGGCCCTAGTAATGAAATATACTATCTATTCACTCATTGCAAAGAGTACAAAGCGTCCACACATAGCAGTTTGGGGGGAAAATATTTATTTTTACGCTGTAAGACAAATTTATGAAGGATAATCATCGTTGAAGGACAAAGCTGAACCGCGGGCTGAGACGTTTGTCTTGATGATAACAGCGGAGACGTGTCCAGATATCAAGTTATCCACAAAGTACTTGAATCTAATTATGCTTGATATTGTTAAGAAAAAGTTTGTATTTTTTCTTGCGTTATTACGAAAGACGGCGAAAGACGGCGGAATACTAATTGTTTATCCCAGCTCATTACAGAACAAATAGTACTCTACTTTTACTCCATATTGTGGTTGAAAAAGAGGCATTTTAGTAAAAAGTTCTTTTAATTTATTATTTTTTGGCTCAAGGCATGTTGGTTGCATGCAATCGTTGTTAAGTATGTCAATTAGTTGATCCAACCGCTTTGTTAAAAAAAGAAAAACTGAACAAGTGTGCGAATAAGGTGTCCACTTAAAAATTTCTAGGAGATTGCGTTTGAGACAAGGATTTCTCAAAGAGATTATAAAAGTTGTTGTAGCTATGACATAAAAGCTAATTGCATAAAAGAAAATTATTTAAATGCATTACAAAATAACAAATAAATTGCCATGGACACTATGAATAACACGAAATAAAAATGAATAAAATCGCGAATATTGTTTTCTCTTCTTGGGGAAAGGAAGGTCGACAGTAAAATATCATCATGTCAATAAACCTTTTTGGCTTACAATGCAATGAAACTTACATGCTTAAAAAGTTATTTTGAAAGCTTAAAAAAAACACTATTGAGAGTGAAACTTACTCAGCCCTCCCGAACTAAGTTTTGGTAACTCATTGAATATAATGTAGCATTAATTGGAGACTTAACCTCGATTTAATTTCAACTAAAAGTTAAACCGACATAATCTTTTCTGTCCCATATGTGCCGGGTCTCCCAGCTTAGCTGTCTCCAGATTGCCTAGAGTTGACAGGCGCCTTATGGCTCTTTGGCTTTAATTACTTTAAAACACGCAAAGGTCCAACTTGTCAGGTAATCAAAGTAAGTTCAATGATAAATGTGATTCATAATTCATGATCACTTTTATTGGTTTCCATCAGAATATATTGCGTGATATTTTCCCTGTATACCAGTTTGACGATTAATATATACCGATATAAGACGTTTTGTGTACAAAATGCTAGGAAAGCTTTTAATTGAGACAGAATTTATTTGGTTTAATTCCTTCTTACTTGAAAATCAATACAATTTTGATAGGTCTTGAAATGTTTTTACATTGTTTTCAAGGTTTGAATCATCATCAGGACTAGTAATAAAATTACTAAAATATGAGTATGAATATGAAAAACTTATAAACTGATAACTTAAACTTTGACAGGGCACCCAAGATGATTAATTCCAACGAGCATTTGCCTATAAAACTGTGTGAGTCACGTGTCACAGTCTCCTCCCCTTCCGCTACAGGATGTGCTAAACATAAACCGCCGTGAGCAGAAAATGACATTTCCAGTTAGAAAACATAACATCTGTAAAACAGTGGACGTTGAAACACTGTTGGCATATGTTTGCTAAGCACATTGTCATTATTTTAGCGGATCTCAAATGGCCGCAAAAATGTAGATATAAACTCACCAGAAGGAATTAATTTCAAACAAAGGGCTGTGTAATTATTTGTTAGCATATAATTTTAAAGAAATTTTTGTCCATTTTATCACTAAAAATAAACGGTATCAGGAAACTGACACATACTTTCTCCCTTCAAGTCATTTAAACCAGAAAACATATATAGTGAAATAAAACAAATTATCAATTAATTATCACACAAATATATACCAAATTTTATCAAAATCGGATAGTAAATAACGGATATATCAGTTTTTTGAATATTTGCCATAAGAATAACATTGGACAACGTACTGTGTTTACCGCCAAACTAAAATATCAATTATCTTTGCAACCAGTTGACGTAGACTAATGATTCAAATTACTAGATTATTTAGTTTTTCAAGCCAAATTTAATGGTTGCAAGTATATTTTCTTTAAAAGTTACAATTTTTGTGAAATTTGAAAAATATGAATTTTTTAACACTTAAACCCCCATAACTTCTGAACCTGAATTTTTACAGACATGCGGATGGTGTCATTTTGTTTGTCATCCTAAGCACTAAAAACCATGAAATTTTTATCAAAATCGTTAGAGCCGTTTTTGAGGAATTTGGATTTTTGTAATTTTTTATGGGTTTTTATGGGGGAAATACCCTTCAAAATCAAAAATTCAAAAAAATGAAAATACGCCTGGAGATACTGTACCACGGTTTTGTACCTATATGCCAAATTTCATGAAAATTGGACCACTGGTGTCGCCTCTAGCTTTGTAAACATCCACACACACACACACACACATACACACACACATACACACACACACACACACACACACACACACACACACACACACACACACACACACACACACACAGACAGACACCACGCCAAAAACCACATTTTTGGATTCATGGAGCACTAAAACGAATATATTCACTAACAACTCAAATTCGAAAATTTTGACGAAAACAATACTTTCTCCATATACATTGTATAGGGTGGAGAAAGTAATAAACTCTATTATTATATTTTCAAGTAATGTAAATCAAGCTGATAATTTATTTTTAGACATGTTAACATTCATGAATCAAGCATTTTTTATTTCGTGACATAAATTGATTTACTAATGTTAGATATACATTTTTAGTGTACCGATACAAAATAAAATTTCAATTCAAAGTTTTGATGATACACTAGGCATTATCGTAATAAAAAAACGTTATCATTAAATGTTATAACTCGTGTGGGTGGATAAAAAGTTTTTAAAAGTACGAGTAGTTCCAATATAACCGAATGTATGAGCTTATTAAAACAAGTTATGGATATCAATTGTAAACTTAAGGTGGTATTATTGTGAAAAATATTGTATCGTTTTAGGAATAAGTGTGATGGATTCAATTAAATGTTATTAGGTATCGCCTTCTGAGCAAATTTCAACCAGAAAATATTTGTTCCATTTTACGCCTTCCTACAATGAAACATCTAGCTGAATATGTACACATTTTTTTGTCATTCCGTAACCAATAGAGCAATCCGTAAAGGTGATTTTTTTATATAAAAATTCAAATTCATGTTGTTACATCTATAAAAAAACTATAGTGTATTATAATGAGATTACAGTGAACATCTTCAGGGAAATAAATTTTCGTTGATTACCAATTTGTGATTTCCCGAAACATTGCAACCGAATTGACAAAAAGTATTCTGCTATATATATACATGATGGATCTTTATAAATTACTTATCATTCGACTATACATAAAAAGTCCTTGCTCGCCACTTTAACTTTTTTATTGAGTTAATTGATAAAAAATACTCAATTTACTACTGATATTAGTGAACAATAATAAGACTTAGTCTTAAATGATCTACCAATATTATTTACAGGATCTTTCATGCGTCAAAGTCGTAATGTTTTTAAGCAAATAAGTCGAAGGTAAAAACTGAACAGTATGCAAGAAATTTGACGACAATATCAGACTATGATGTAAAATGAAAACATTTTAATATAGTTTAAAACTTTTTTGTATTTACGCTGGTATTAATTGTTCAAGGATTATTCAAATGATTTATAATTTCAGTTTGGAAACCCCACTTTTATAGTTTAGACGTAGACGATACTGATTTCCTCGCTGTATGGGCTGCCCGGAGAGAGCTCATCATGCTTTGTTCTTCTTCCTCCCTTCAGTTGGGCATACCCTGAGCCAGTTTATGCAAAACTTAAGACAATCCAAATACAAACTCTAATTTTATCATTGACTATGGTAGGCTAAGTAAGTCACCCTATGCTGCTCGAGTTAAGAAAAGTAGATTCTTTTTTACTTGACAACAAAATAGACATGATATTTTTATTTGTTATTTTTATAACTTAATGTTAAACTAACAATTTGAAACTCCTAAAGTCAAATGAAAAATTCCTGACACATCATAGGATGAAAAAATAAGTAAACTTATGATAATGTGAAAGATCAAAACAAAATATCACTTATGAACTGGTTCCGAATTAAAATTTTGTTTGACTCGCCTTTTATGGATAAACTCTATTAAGCGAAAGAGTAAAAATTAGTATATTAGTAAGATTAGTATATAAATATATTACACAAAATGCATTAACAAATTAATAGAACACTAATTTAAATGTTTACATGAAGCTATATTTTCCACAGAATCATCTAATGAACCTAATAATCTTACTAGTGTGGATGCGGTTTAATAAGTCAAAAACAGAAGATGGCTCTACACGACGACGACGCGAGGATCTATATAATTTATCAGTTAATTTCCGCAAACATTGCATCTTTTGTTCTGCCAAACCTAAGATAATCTACTGCCTTATTGTCTGCCCCGGCCTTCTTCAACCTCCTGTACATTCCTTGGAATCATTTTATCACTTATTAATGCACTCTGCGAAGTTATTTAGGTGGTTAACTCACAGATTAAAGTGACAGCGTCATGAATATGGTGCCGTCAAAATAAATAACAGTGGATATATATTTTAACTAAATACTTTTTTATTTTTACACCAAGCTTATGTATTGTTCATCCCATTGTTTAAATGTATTCTCAGAAATTCTCTCTTACGTATAAATCACGACATATTTTACTTAGTCAGGAAATACTTTTTTATATATTATTTTTTCAACGCTATTGATAATATTATAAACATATTAGATACATTACTTTGAAATGGCTACCCGGAGGTAGTTATTTTAAGCCGAGTATGAATGACAGATGAGTGAAGGATGATAGTGGCGCTTTCTTGAAGTCTTGTTACTGACTAAGGCTGGCATGTTCCTTAGACAGAACTGTGAATTAATAGCCCAACAGCCAAAGGCAACTAAGAGACCTACATTTTAACGTGGGATCCGAACCACAATTTTCTCGGTTAACAATTTTACGAACTGGTCTAATTATTAGGTCGGTCCTATGAACGTTAACCGGGTAGCTCTGTTTTAAATCGCTATAAAAATAAAGAGATTACTAAGCTTTTCAAAAGTTGTTATAGCCTAGAACATAAGTTTGTCGAAAGTAGTGCAATAGTGGGGCTCTAGGCCAAAACGCATTAATCAAAAGTGACAGCTACATCCGGTCTGGTGACGTCAGAGGCTGTGACGTAGCTGTGACGTGTAGGGTGGGCATTTAAAGTTTAAATGCCCGGCTGTGCTGGGTATTTAAACTTTAAATGGCCGGAAATGGGTCAAGGCAAGGTGAGGATGTTTTTAAAAAGATCTTGCATTTTCGAAAGATCCGAAAATGCAAGATATTTTTTTTAATTTTACATTAAGGTTGAAAAGTTTGCTCCCAAATTTGAAAAGTAAGTTGTTGTCGGTGGTGAAATTTCTTGCTTATTTTCATTCTTTTTGTTGTTGTTGTAAGTTGGCAAAAATACATTCTTTTCGTTTTGATTGTTTGTTGCATAAAGTTCCAAAGATAAACCGAACCCAGTGGTTATAAGTTGTTTTAGTTCTTCACTAAAAATTTCCAAATCCTTGTAGGTTGTAAGATTGATAGTGTTGTAGTGAATCCCGCGAATGTTGAGAGACATGACTAGAGTTGTTTACCCGACGAGAGGTGTAGCAGGAATGACTATTGCAAAGCCGGTGCTGCGGGTACCTCCGATAGTAGTGGGGGTAGTGGTGGGGGTAATGGTGGGGGTAGTGGTGGGGATAAAAATTGTAGACGCTTGTTTAATCACTTTGCATTTAATCGTTGCCACAATAGACCGAGTCGATGTTGCAATTCTTCTAGTTTATCCAACCGGTTCTTTTGATATGTTTTGCAACCACATTTACAGTAGCAGAAAGAATTACATTTTGTACAAGCTTTTCCGTCAACTTGATCTTCAGGTATTTTAAAACATTTCTCTTTGCAACAATAAGATAAAAGTGGTACATTATTTCTTTTGGATGACATGTTGGTTGTAGCTTGTCTTAAACAGAACTGAGCCTCTCAACGTTAAGGTTTCGTATTTATATAAAGTATTCGAATAAAACTATCGAATAAAACTATCGATCAAAATAATCGAATAATACTATCGATTAAAAGTTCAAGGTCATCCGTTTGAGTTTAAAAAAAAAAATACAACATATCAGTATATAAATAACATATACTGATATTTTGTTTTGTTATCTTTTTATTAAAAACATGTTTTTACAATATTTACAAAGTTATTTTTGTGCGATGTGCAGAGTAAGTTCCGTAGAGTTGTTCCCGCTCATTCCGTGTGACACCAAATATAATGATCCTGGCTGAATTTCCTGCAGATCTTCATTTTGCAGCAACTGGACGAATCGTTTTGGAAGATATACTTGAAACTTTGGTTCATCACCTGGTGTAAATGGTGCATCGGATAAAGATGCGACGACTGCGTCTCCATGCGTTGTATCAACTTTCTTCATTTCATGAACAATATAATGTTTCTGTTCTTTTAATTCTGAACATTTCTTGATAATTAGAGTATTTGATTTTGAATGTAAGTTGAATTGTTCAACTAAACATTGGAGAAACTGTTGTGATGTCATCTTCTTCACTGGAGATGTTGTCTGTTCGGAGTATGGAGTTAGAGTGATACTCGGGGTGTGTTGCTTCCTCGTATTTATAACCTTCGTAACCCCCACCACATTCTTCTTTTTCTTGTAAGTAAGCAGCCAAATGATATGCGTTTTGTAATGCGCATTGAGATTGGTTGTGTTTCGGATCTATTGTAAAAACGCAAATATTTCTAACATCAAAGTGAAAGGTTTTGTCCACTTTTATGTTTAAAACTTCTTTGTTCGTGTACTGTCGTATCCAATTCTTTTTTTCCAATCCTCTGGTGTATATATGCGTAAATTGTTTGCAAAAATGAAACATAATCTTGTGTACATTATTGTACGGTAGAAAACCTTCAAACCAATGGATATGATGAAAATTATTTGTTAACCATCTGTTTGTTATTTTAGCTTTTGACTTTAGTGCATGGATAGAACATGGTGCTTCAAATAAGAATGGGTACGCCACTTGTGTGAGCAAATCTAAAATTACCAATTCTTTTATGATAAATCTATCATCGTTTCCACGAAATGCTTGAAATTCAATAACACAAGGTTTTGCTGCCATTTCTTTATCCTGTCTGCTCATCACGGTGTCTGCTGATCAACTGTTTTCCACACCACGGTAGGTTAGATATATGAACCAGGCCGTACAGTTGTAGGCGCGTTGGTGTATGTTTAACGTGGGCACCGTCCCCAGTAGGCCTACCCCACGGCTTATTCTTTTGTTAAATTACATTGTAGTTTTAACCTAGCAAAGTTTCTTCTTCTGTATTATTGTTGTTGTTGGTTTCTTCTTCTGTATTGTTGTTATTGGTTTCTTCTTCTGTAGCTTCCGTTGCAACTTCAGTAAAAGGTTCAAAGTTTCTTAACTGCCTCCACATTTCCACTTCGTGAGGTATTCTATTAAAGATGGATGTATCTATTGGTCCGTATTGTAAAGTGCTGTCTGGTTGTTTTTCGCATGCATCTACCAGATATTCCTTAATAACAGAGCTTGAAAATACCAATTGTTTCATATACCTGGTAATAGGTGATGTTGCATAGTTTAAAATGTAGAATTCTTCACGTGTTAGTAGAATTTTATTTTCAAATTGTGTCGAGTCTCTAATTCTTACTTGTTGTTGGCCACGATGTTTAATAATGTCAATTTCATTGTCACAATCCAAAAGTCGAATGTTAGTTTTTCTTCCAAAGAAACTGTTCGCTAAATAACATTCAATAAGATGTAGATGTTTTAAAAAGGAATCCCAAGCATTTTCTGAAAATAAAACCATCTTTGTACCATGGCTTAGTATTACTGCGGGAGAGTAGTCTAATGATTTTACCAATCCTATCGACACACTTTTACTCATGCAAGATGAAATAGGATAAAAGATGCGAAGGAAAACTTCAGTTAAAATGTTTGGTGGAATATTTTCTTCAAGTTTTCTTTTCTTTCTTACGTTTGTTTTATTATTTTCCAACTTTTTATTTTGTTTTCCAAACTTTAAAAACTCATCAATTTCTTTTACAACATTTTCTTCAAAATGTTTATCATCATCATTTTCCAATAAAGGTGTTGTTTCGGAAACGCCTTGTACAACTGATAAAGAACTCATTTTGTTTATAATGCTGTAGACGATGTTACCCATACAACTGTAGACAGTCAACTAAACAATTTGCGTTCCCGCTCCTGCTTTTATAGCCGAGTGGTGGGGGGTATTTTTTTTTTCTTTTAATTTTACAACACTGCTTTTACAATACCGGTTAAAGGTGTATATGTAACAATTTTATCATGTAAAATTAAACAATAAGCAGATGTATCTTTGGGTACATTTTGTTCAAATTCCATTTCTATTTTTATATCTACACTGGAAGATTTTACAGATTCATTTTGTTTGGAACAATCAACTACAACAATCGGATAGTTAGATTTAAATTGGTTTGGCGTTAATAAAGGTGTGTTTGTTTTTCCATAATATGAATTTTGGAATCTTGCATACATATCGTACAAAACACTAAACCTGTCTTTTGTAAAGTTTATGTTGAAGTTGTCGTATGGAAAGAATTGCGAGTTTAGAAACACCTTAAAATTTGTAAGTTTGCAATGATCAAATTCACCAGCATGTTTAGTTATTTCATTTCTTCTTTTTGTTTGTAATCCAAATATTACATATCTTGCCTTTTCCAAATGAGTAGAAGTTTTTACAGTCCATGTATGACGTTGTGTTTCCGGTAAAACCGGATATTCATGAAACTCCCAACTTCTAAATGGTATTACGATATCACGATCTGATTTTAAAGTTCTTAATAATGAAATTCTATTCTGATCGTTTAACCGTACATGCGGTACTCTCCAAACAATCTTGTCTAATTGCATTTTCCATTCTAAAGTAGCTTCCGTTGTTCCATCAGGCGCCATAATAATATCTTTGTCGTTTGATGATCTTAACAAAACTAATTCTTGTTTTACGTTTATTATTATTTTTCGGTAATCTTCGGCAAAGCCTAAAAGTAATCTTAAAGGAATGTAAAAGTCAAAATTGCCTGAAGTGTTTGGAGTGATTGTACTGGAATCGGGTGCTACCCATCCTGCGGCGGCCAGCATATTTTTTTCACTCGGTGTTAAAGATGCTAATCCTTTTAATGTACTTGTAATTCCCACCTTTTTTGTTGAATCTACTGTAACTCCGGAAATTTCATATCTTATTTCATCAAACAAATATGCCATGGGGTTATTTATGAACCGAACAGTACTTGCAGTGGTTCCATTCCTTTTTGTTACTCTTCCTTCGATATACAAATAACTTTCACATGGAAGTGTATAAATATCTTGTTGTTGTATGGGAATTCTAATTTCATCATTATTGTTTAATTTTGATGAAGCGTAAGGGTTGTGCGTATGATATTCCTTTTCCCATAAGGTTTCGTCGAATGTCGGACCCTGCGCTATATCCAATATTTCCATTATTAATAAGTTTTAATCCAATTTCTTCTAGAAAACGAATGTTATCACTTGTTAATCCTTCTATAGCTGACGTGCTACTGACTTGTTTACCAGTCAGCTCTTTCTTTTTAAATGATAACCCCATTGTTATACGGTTGATTTTATATGTATTCGCATAGTTATAGGTTCGTCTCTAAAATCAATATGATTTCCGTCTTGATCTAGTATGTTCACCACAATGTCTGAAATAAAACTGGTGTTTAATGGTAGGTACACCAAGTTTTGTGGCTTTTCCACAATTTTAAAACCCGGAGCGACTGTTGGATAGAATGTGTGCAATATATGAGTATTTTCACCATCTCTATAAGAACCATGTATAATATTACATGTAACATCTATACTGTTAACTTTCATTATTGTCACAGTTCTAGTACCTGAATGGTTAATATTATGTTCTAAAATGTTTGTTGTTTTAGGAAATCCTAATAAACTACCAATTGAATGTTCTTTGCTAAAATCTATATAATATTTACATTTAATTTCAGCTTTCATAGTATTGTTATTTCCTTTTATTGTTATATTATCTTTTCCCATATGATTTTGTATTGCTTCATTTATATCATCAATTTCATATGCTCCAGTGGGTAAACTAAATACTTGTATATCTGAATATTTGTTTGTATTTTTATCTTTTGTTTTGTAATAATGTATTTTGTCATTAACATTTTCAGTAACGTTGGGAATAGAATTATAAGTTGTTATATCTAATAATGCGGCTTCCCATAATTTATCTTTTTCCAAACGTAACGCAGGGAAAAGAACACTTCGCAAAGTAGATGAAGTTCCAGTTAATGATACTGTATAGGAAGACATCTTAAAGTTGACTAACGCTTTTTGTTAAAAAATCTAAACATAAATGTCCACAGATTACCGTATCATCAGGTTGCTCTCTTTTATAATTGTATAGAACATTTTTAGCTGTTTTAAAGTAATATTGTAGTTCTTTTGGTGGTGGGAGATTACCAAAACTATCAAAGTAGTAAATAGTTGATCCTAGTTTCTTATAACATACCCAATGAGTGCCTGATCCTTTACTATTATCTAAATTTACTATTCCGGTTTCATTTTTCCAAATTTTAACAGGTAATGCATCTTTCATAAACACTCCTCTAAAAAATGGAATTTTTAAACAAGAAACATAAGTAATTAATTCTTTATCTGTTAATTCTTTATTTGGAATTAGTAATTGTTTTTTTCTGTTTAATACACACGATACGGTCTTAGGTATAATCCTCCTCCTTTTTTTATCATTGACCATATTGTTTGTTTCGTTTTATTTTTACCTGCGGTGGATCGTCGTTTTCTTCTTATATTTCCTCCACGTTTCTTTGTAGGTTTTCTCCTCCTTTTTCCACCTCCTTTCTTCTTTCCACCTCCAAACATCGTTTTACCCTTCATTGCTGCTGATACCGCTAAAGCTGCTGCTTTTTCACCGATACTAGCGTCACTGGATGTTACTCTTTGCCAAGCTTTTTCAGCAAGTGCTCTATCCGCTATTGATCTATTTTTTGTATCTGCAAACTTTGAATATGCTATATCGTGTTGTTTGCAGGCTTGATCAAGTTTATTTATTCCAAGATCTCCTCTAGCAAGTCTTTTTTTCAAATTTGTTCCAGGACCACAATATTGATAACCTCCTGGTAGATGTAGTTCTACAGGTAATAAATCGATAGCTTTATTAACTATAGCTCCAACCGGCTTAGTAATAAGAGAAAGTGCTGTTGATGCTATTCCTCTTCCTCTCTTTATAACGTGTCGATTATGACTGATGCGTTGAACTTTCAACATGGTCTTTTATAGTGAAAGGAAATGCCGATACTTGTTTATTTTATAAATGCTTTATAATGAATGATGCACTTATCCTTTGACATTGTTTATTTATAAGTATGTTTATGGGTAATAAAGTGTTCTCCAGCCTTGCGGTAGGATTGTATCTTCTTCATCATTATTTTTAGAAGATCTTAAACTATTAGTTTCCTTATTTAAAAAATATTTTTCCATAACATTTTGTTTAACCCAATGTAGTTTTTGATCAGATTTTATAGGGTTTATTGTGTTATACACATCATATAATACTACACTTAAGAGTCTTACAATATAATTTACATTAACAGCATCATTAAAGTTGTGAGGATCATCTAAGGCGCTTAATCGCAAGTATTCACAATTAAAATATTCCTTATGCCTATCTTTTCTTAGGCTTCTTTTACGTCATTCTTCTACTGTAACTGCATCACTGTCTCCTATTCCTGTTCCAACATTGGTTAGTGGTCTCCCTTTACAATCAAAGGCTTGTCGGCCGCCTTCTTGTAATACAGGAACTTGTCCAATTGTTGCTACATCAGTTTCATCCGACCCTTTTTTAACATTATTAATTATTTTTGCATCAGCATCCCATTTTTTTTTTGATTTCATTATTTGACTTATTGTAGCTGCATCTGATTTTGCAGTTCCCTCCTTAACGTTAGTTAACACTTTATTTTTGCAATCAATTGACTTAATATCATGTGTAATACAATGATCTGTAACATATTGAAGGTTTACCGCATCTTTCATATCTTTAGGGTCTCCAATATCGTGTATTACAAAGTTGTAAAAGGAAAATTTATCTGTTTTTTCAGGTATAACTGAATGTAAATACTTTTTGGTAACTGAATCTTGATCATTAACAGGATCTGCTATATTGGCTATTCTAAGATCTTTTGCATCATACGCTTTATTATTACTTTTAGGATCATATCTTAAGGTTTGGTTTATGTACCACATTAAATATTCTTTATTTACCGAATCATTCTTATCTATTGGTTTTGGAAGATTTGCAATTCTATAAAAATTAGCGTTATACACTTCATTTTGAAGCTTTAAGCTAGGTAATGTTTCTTTTTTTAAAGTTTTGAAATTTACTGCATCATTATCATCTTTTGGATCATTTACAAACTTTAAACGTTTGTTACTTATATCATAATCTCCATCGGATGTTAGTGGTAAACCACCTCTTTTTCCATAAGATCCTGATTTGCTTCCAGTTTCGGAATACCGCCCAAACTTATCCACACTCATGGTTATACTGAATGTTTAATCGGTTATGCTTGTATTCTATATACTCATATTTTTATGCAATTACTCCTCGATTTCGCAATTCGCCGACCAAAGCTACCCATTCGTTTTCTAAACCGCTATGTCCGGCTTGTTTTGCTTCATATATCAACTTCATTCTATCAACCAATTTGTTTATATCGTTGTAGTATATTATATTAGTATCATACAACTTTTTCAATAATCCTTTTCCTGATAAACTTGATTGATTTGTTTTTCTCCTTTTATGTAAAATATTTATTTCAGCAGAAGATAATGATTTTCTTTTTATGGGTGCCCTTCTTTTTGGTGGGAAAAGTTTAGCAATAATATTTTTATATTTTTCTGATTTATTTCTATAAACATTGAAATTTTTAGAATAATTTTTCTTATGCGCATTTGTATCCTCCAATATTTGTTTAAAAATGTTTAAATCCTTTTTAGTATATTTATCAGGTTTCGGTTTAAAAATAAGTTCAAACAATCCTTTTGTACCTTTGTATTGTTTATTATTTATAATAATATTGTCATGTTCGTCTACATCAAGCTTGCTATCTCCAATCATTAGGCCATTTTCTTCTATTCTAGCACCAAAAGTATGATACTTTCGAGTTGGTTGTGCAGAATGTAACATTTTTAATACAAATTGTCTTGCAAGCGGCCCTTTATACGCAATATCCGAGCCCAATTTGCTCAAGTTGGATGGATTAATAGGCTCTTCTTCTTCTTGTTGTTCTTCGCTTGTAGAAAGACCTTCTTTTTCTGTTAAAACATCCGCTTCTTCACCTAGTTCGCTTTCATCTTCAGTTGTTTCTCCTTGTTGCGTAAAACTTGTATCACCTTCATATTCTTCTTTTTGTTCAAATTTTGAAATGGGTAAAATAGCATCTCCGGAAAAATTAAATGTTGAAGGTGTAACATTTTGCCCCAATTGTTTTAATGGCTCAGTAATAGGTTTAAATGTTGATTCCAGAAATTTCTCTCTTTCACTTATTCCTAATCTTAACGCTCTGTTTTTATGTCTAATAGAATCACTAAGTGATTTTATTTCTTTTAATAGCTTTTCCTGATTAACCATGTTTACACCATGGAGACTTGTACGATAATGTTGTTAATTAATGTATTAAAACAAATTTATCAAAACCTATGCGGTAACGACCATCTGTTATAGCTTTATCTTTCATAATTACCAAAAATCCGTATTTTTCCGCCCAAGCTTTTCCACAAAGCTCTTTGAATTTTTCAAATGACATATCAGCATTTACATGATCGTTGTATATATGTTTTAGGTTTGTATCGTCTTGTTTGAATAAAACTAAAATATTTGCATTGTCTCTAATTAGTTGCTTCGGAATTTTGCTATATGTTTGTCCGATATATATGCTATCAATATTATTATGTCTTCCCATGGCAAAATAGTTTCTAATATTATCATGATTTTCACTATTTACATCATCAAATACAAATACAGAATACGGCTTAGCCTGGTCTGGTTGCATAACACTGTCACTAGCATTAAATTTGTAATAGTTAACATCAGGCACATCAGTCAGAATCTTTTCCAACAATTGATACTTTGGTTGATGTAAGGACTTTGAAAAAATATATAGGTTATTAAATCGCAATCCTTTTGTGTTTGTAATTAAGTTAAACACAACGTTAGTTTTGCCACAGTTTGAAGGACCGCTGACTATACATCGTACAGTGTTTGGAAATAA
The DNA here is from genome assembly GCA_035578135.1 of Flexamia atlantica. Lineage (NCBI taxonomy): Eukaryota > Metazoa > Arthropoda > Insecta > Hemiptera > Cicadellidae > Flexamia > Flexamia atlantica. Next base: position 31,908,320 of record JAQJVK010000004.1, on the reverse strand, counting down.
ACTGCCGTGTTTAACATTGTTGATTTTAACGTTATCTACGGTTAAATCATCAATGTTATTAATATTAAATTTATCTTTATGGTGAACAATCTCCATCTTATTCAAAGGCAGAAGAGTAAATAAGTTCATTTAAAACTAAATCAAATCTTTTATAGGTATCCACGAATCTTCAGTTTTATCAAACCCCAACCAACGTACTTTAACTTGGTCTTTTTTCCTTTGCAACACCTTTTCAACAAGATAAACATCGCCTACTGTTGACTTTAACAATTCATGTCCGTAAAAACCGCCTTGTAACAAATTTCCTTTGTTATCTTTTAAAATATAAGTTTCCGGTACAGTAGGTTGTACTTTATACACTGTAAAAACTTCGTTTGTCCAATTGGGCAGGTATTTTTTAGTAAACACTCCTTTGTATTTACTAATTCGAACTTTATCATTTACATTAAATTTTCTTGGTTTTCTTTGTTCCGCTTTTGGCTGTGTATTCTTTTTAATTCGTTGTAAAACTAGTTTAGCGTTTTTCTTATTCACTTTGTTAGGTGCCATACCGATAGTTCTATGAAACTTGTTGTTGTAATCGCTTATTAATTTTGGTAAGATATCAACCCATACGTAAGAACCTCTTTTCGAAAACATTTTATACATTGCACCTTTTAAGGTTCTATTAAATCTTTCAATTATAGCTGCCTTTTTCTCAGAATTTGTGGAATAATGATTTATGATATATTTTTTCATTAACAAGGCAAAAGGTTTATTAAAAAATTCTTTACCATCATCAGTTTGTAAATGTTTAATTTTATTTTTATCTCTTTTTATAGCTACTTCCATAGCTTTTGTTATGCTGTTACCAGTTTTGTCTTTTAATGGCAAAGCATCTGCAACTTTAGTAAAACAATTAATAATCGTAAGTATGTATTTAAATCCTTTATTTATTTTACTATGCGGTTGCATTTCAATTAAATCTGCTTGATATAAATCATTTATTCCTTTTACAACAGTATTTCGTCGTGGAAACTTTATTCTTGCAGGTTTATGAAGTTCATTAACAATCTTTTCCTTTAAGTCTGTCATGATGATTTTACTAACAAAGTCAAGTTAGTATTGAGTGTTTCTTTTTCTGCATCCGCTTTTATAGTTCAAGGTCATTTCAACATATTTAAAAAAAAAAGGGGAAATCACAGCGAGCATGCTGTGATTTCCCCTTTTTTCTTTTTTTCTTTTTTCCTTTTTCTTTTTTTTTACTCATCAATAGGATTTAGAGAATAGTGGCCGAATGGTAGAGTGTGAATTTTGTCTGGAAGAATGTGTCGTTTGTCATCATTGGAGCAGAGTGCTTTTTTCACTTCTTTTACGCTGTACAGTTGATGGTTGAAACTTCTGATGGTGTTGAATTTTGCAGTTATTGTCGTTTCATCAAATAAGCATTTTTTGTAGTGTTCGAAATTTACATTCTTTTTAAGATACAAACTTTTTACACCCTTAGCTTTTTTAATAACATTGTTTTCTTCTTTATGCAATTGTAGTGAATACAATTTTGACATTAGTGCAATAAGTTCTTCCAGTAAAATTCCATTTGCTTCATCTTTAAATTTTCCAAGTTTCTTTTTGTTCCGATCATTGTCATAATTTAAATGATCTTTTGGATAGTCACTAAAATCAAATTCATTTTTGTGAACAAATGTTCGAAGATCCAAATACATATCTTCAGTAAGAATCCAGTAGATGAAAGCGTCCGTGTCCATGTAGGCGATTCCGATGTTATCTCTACCGTAGAAGGCAACCATTTTGTTGTAGTGGAAATCATACATGTGAGTTTTGGAAATATCCAAGATTGACATTCCAACGTACAACGGACGATCCATTATCACGCTTGTCTTCTTCATAGATACTGCCACAAGGTTTTCATTGATGATAACGGATGTTCCAAAGTTTGGTTTTTGTACAAGTTTTTCTAGTTTTATGGGATCTGTAACTAATTTAACATTTTTGTGTTTTCTTTTGTTTTCCAATGTTTTTCCAAATATCGCATTATTCATTAATTTAAAAAAGTCCTTTTGAAATGTTGATGTTGCAGCTGCTCTTCTTCTGGTGTTTGAATCAATGTACGGTTTTAACCAGCACGATTGGGAAAATTTTAAAACTCTATGAATTTTGGTTATACGTAAACCCAATTGGAGTGCTTGTTGAACAACCCAAAAGTGAGCTACGTATCTTTGTTTATTTTCAAGAGTCATCATTAATTTTGGATGTTTGCCAATTGGTGAAACTTCTGTTTTTGCAAGGAGCGGAAGATCGTAATGAAGATCATGCAAGTGTTCTGGATATTCAAAATCACAGTCTAATATGTATCCAGTGTCTCCGTCTTTTGAAATTTGCATAATATCACCAATAGAGTCTGGATTAACCCATTCAAAGTTTCCAAAAGGAAGTGGATTAGACATGGCCCATCCGTATAAATTGTTGGCATCAAAATATCCCAAGAACACTGATGGTTTTTCTTCATCGTAGTCTGGAAGATATTTATTGTTAGCTTTAACATGTCTAGTAACACTTTGGGTCAATCCACCTCTAACGCCCGATTCGATCATCAACACCATGTCAATATCTGTTAATAATTGTAGGTTGCACTTTGTTTCTTTTAGCATAGCTTGCCAAGCTAGTCCTGGAGAAGTATAAGAATGAAGAGGGTCTAATCCGTAGGCTTCAAAACAAGTGTTTCTAAATTCTTCCATCACATCGCATAGAAGGGTCACATCAAGTTTTACATAAAAGTCAGAATAATCTCCAAGAGTGTTCATTTCTAATTCGTCCCAAACTCTGCATGCGTGTTGATAGTCTTCAGGTGAAATGTCCGAATCGGTAAGTTTACTTTTGAATGCTTCTGGTGGAGGAAGTGATGTTTCTTGAAATTTATGTAGTCCATCGATGTAATCATACGGAAAAACTCCTTTCCGAAGAACCAAGTCCATTTTTTCTGCAGGTACAATTTTGCTTGTTTCTATTAAATTTTGTCTTCTTAAATTTTCAGAAAGTTTCATAAGACTGGAAGGCATAAATCTAAAAGAATCAACAAATCTAAGTTTAATTTTGCCCACCTTTTTTGAAAAGCTTATAAATTTTTCCATAGTTTGTGCCAAAACGTCTATTTCACCGTTGTCTCTTGCTAATTCGGGAATAATAAAATGTCCATCGTATCCGCTAAGATTGTGAAAAACCACTGGAATGAAAGATGGTAGTTTGTAGTTGATGTTACATCCGTTGCAAGCTGCACCTCTGTAGGCTCCTGTCAGATGGTCATGGTCGCGAACTTTAATTTTAGTTTCTGTAAATTCATTATTACACAAATAGCATGTTGTTGCCGAATCATAAAGATAAAGTTCTTCCGGTGTCATAGGTGACATAGGAACCACATTGCTATACATTGCTTCCACTTTCCCAGCGATGTCATATAAATCATCAACAAAGTATCGAGCTGCTTCTTCTCCACGATATATCTTCGGTGTAGATGTCAAACCATATTCTTGAAGATGTTGTTCAGATAAAGTGGATTTTACTATTAAACAATAACTGTTTGGTTTGTGAAGTTGATACTTTGTTCTGCTGGTATTTTCCTCTCCTTCTTCTTGGTCAAGTGGAAGCAATGAAGATTCAAAATCTGCATACACTACAACGGGAATTCTGTATTGTTGGATAACTTTGTCAAATTTTACTTGCGATCTTCTTGGGTGTGGTAATTTAATTCTTACTTCATAGTTTCCACTGCATAGTCTTTGGTGTTCCGTCAGCCATTCTGAACCTCCTCTTCTCAAAGGTTTGTTTACAAAACAGAAACATCTTTTACAAGTGGTTTTTCCTTCTTTACGTTTTGATAACTGTTTGTAAACTAGAGCTTCAAAATCTTTAATATATACATAATGTGAAATATCACCTTTTGTTATTAATAATAAATCAGTATGATCTCTGCGTTCGGTGGGTGTTATACGTAAGGGGTAAACATTGTTGGATGAATCTAAGCCAAAGATGTTTACAGATGCAAAAGGATTTTTCTTTTCAAATTTTGATATGTCTTGAATTGAAACAGGATAACTCATGCCTTGAAAATTATACTTATGGTAAACCTCATTGTATGCTATACTCGGTCGTTCCGCATGATTTATTACATATTTTGCAAGCATTGCATACTTGAAACATTCAGCATCTTTATTTTGAACATTAATACAGGATTTGGTGTCTTGAATTTTCTTTGGCAATTCAATATGACTACTACCTCTCATTCCATATCCATGTTTATGAACTCTTACATCTAAGCTTGTTATACTTAACAAACTCCATCCAGAACCTCTTCCTTCATGTTCTTGTAATTTTGTTAAAAGTTCTTCAAAACAATCATCCACAATTGAGCTTATATCTGATGCAAACATGATGGTTTTGTTTTAGTTAAAAATCCTCTTGGTGATGTTTCATTCTGAACATTTGTAAATACTGTATCTAATAATATTCCAAACTTTATAAAATTTAATCTTCTTAGTTCATTGTTCAATGTTTCTGTTACTAATGTTTTTGCTTTTGAAATAAACTGTGGCGAGTTGCAATTGAGCATTGTCGATCTTAAAATGAGTTACTACACTACCTGGTAAGGCTCGGGCGTATAATTCCACATCCAAAGATGGTCCGGGTGCGTATTGAATAACACTTGATCTTGAATTTAGTTGTTGTTGTACGGTAGCCAGTATTTGATCTAAATCTTCCAAATATTCTCTTATGCATTGTTATTTGTTTCTTGGTTTGTTTCTTGGTTTGTTTCTTGGTTTGTTTCGTTGTTATGGTAAACTTCTTTGTGTATTTGTAGTAAAATTTCCTCTTCAAAAGATTCTTCGCAACTAATGCAGTAATACATGACGTAGGTGTGCTCTCCACAAAAGTTGCCGTAATAATGAAAACCACTCTAAAACTACCCCTATTTATAGCATTACCCCCACCACTTTTCCCCCATCACAAAACGTGTAAATAACAGTTAAATTTCTTTTATTTTAAAAACCCCTAAGTATTAAGATTATCCGATGAAAGTTTAAAAAAGAAATCCAAGTTTCAAGGTCAAATAATGCAAGTTTTTTAGAAAAAATCTCTTTTTCTGTATTAAACATAGAAAGTGTAAATAACTGCTAAATGTTTTTATATTTCAAAACCCCCTAAGTATTAAGACCATCCAATATAAGTTTCAAAAGAAATCTAAGTGTCAAGGTCAAATAATGCAAGTTTAAAAAAATCTCGTTGTAAAGTGAATGTTGAAGCAAATGTTTGAAAAACTTTCTAAGTCCTAAAATATTAATTAAGGGGAAGTTTTAACGATTAAAATTTTTACAAGTCCAATGTAAAGTAAAATAAAGAAATTTTGTTGCTTGTTGGAACAGTAACAAAAGAATGATGGGTTTAAAAAATTTTCTAAGTCCTAAAATATTAATTATTGAGAAGTTTTAACACTTAAACCTTTTACAAGTCCAATGTAAAGTAAAATAAAAAGAAGTGTTGTTGCCTGTTGGAACAGTGGCGAAAGAAAGATGGAACCAAACTCGCAGCATAAAAGAAACTTAATACTGTAAAATAAATGTTGAAGCAAATGTTTGAAAATTTTTCTAAGTCTAAAAGGATTAATTATTGGGAGGTTTTAACACTTAAAATTTTGCAAGTCCCATGTAAAGTAAAAAAGAAAGAAGTGTTGTTGCCTGTTGGAATAGTGGCGAAAGAATGATGGAAACCAAAACTCGCAGCAAAAAAGAAACTTGACATTGTAAAATAAATGTTGGAGCAAATGTTTGAAAAAATTTTCTAAGTCCAGAAGGATTAATTATTAGGAGGTTTTAACACTTAAAATTTTACAAGTCCCATGTAAAGTAAAATAAAGAAAGAAGTGTTGTCGCCTGTTGGAACACTGGCGAAAGAATGATGCAAACCAAACTCGCTGCAAGGCTCCTGTGGTTTGGGAGGGGGGATGACCTCGAACCGAGTTCGGGTCCGGGGTCTGCGCTTGTGCTTCGACATCAGTTGCTCATTAGACAGTGAGGGTGGTAACATGTTCAGAAGACGCCCTGAACATTTTATCATTTTTACTGTTTAGTGAAAATATCTTGGTGTTATTTGTATAATAACATCTTGACGTAGGACTGATTAATTTTAAGGCATGGTAGTTGTTTGTGCTTGTAGATACCCTAGGGTTTGTAGTTTGTTTTTAATTTGCTGGTTTGGTAGTTAGTATTATTTTAAAATCTTTCTTTTACTTACAATATATTTCTGCCTGGAATGTTTAAATTTAAAGTAATATTTTGTTTTTAAGAATGTTATATGATATGTTTTTAATACCTTTCTATTCCAATTTCCTTTTTCCAACAAGCTTGTTGAGGGCATTCCCTCTCTTGTCTTGTACTCCTTTTTAATTAGGGACACCTTTCAATTCCAATTTCCTTTCCTTTTTTCCTTCCATCTTTTGCACGGTAAAACCAATAATGGTAAAACCAACTACCGCTTTTGTAGTGATTACGCTTACCAAAGCGGGTCACTTACAACCTCTATACGTGCTGGATGGGAAGTTCGCCTACCTCCGGAGTTTCGCTAGACCTCAGCTGTACTGCGTCGCTAATGGCGAGTCACTGGCTCCTTTAGTGTTAGGAAATAAAAACATATTTGTATAACATTTTTCCAAATTTAATTAAGCAACGTGCTATTTCAGAATAACATTTTTTTGTTTTAGCTTAGCGTTGTGCGCTTATGATGAGGTGTTGTGAGTTCGCTTACGTGATGATCACACCGTAATCATGATGTGCAGCGCTGGGCTGTCTAGCTTTTTTTTTACTTATCTTTTACTTTTTATTTATTATTTCTTTTAACTTAATTTTTTTTATTAATTGATCAACTCTAGGCAGGTTGTATTGTAAATTAGCTTTTCTTCTTTTAGGTTTCCGGGGGTGTACGGTTCTGTAAAACCATACACCCCCATTTTCTTTTTAATTAATGAATGACCTTGACCTACTTATTTTCAAGGTCAACCAAAAGAGTTAGCGAAAATTTCTAAGTCCCAAGGTTATTTTTATGTAAATTGTTCCGAACCCTATCATGTGGGTATTCAAATTATTTTAAAAATATCTAGTTGAATAAATGCAAAATAAACTACACTTGCAATTAAATATAAACATTTTATTAAATGATGTTACCAAACCTTTTTGTTTGTCTTTTCATTCTGCGTATTTTAAATACCTACATGATAGGATTTGGAAACATATAAAGAAAAATATGATTTAAAAGATTTTTTTTTCAGTTTTTGAGCTATAACTTTTATACCTTTGGTTTTATCGAAAAATGTTACTGGACCTTTTTTGTTTGCCTTTTTATTCTGCGTAATTTGAGTACCCGCACGATAGATTTAGAGCATTTTTGTTATATCCACTGCCACCGTGTATGGCGACGCAGCTCAAAAGTTGAACGGCGACGATATCAAGTGGGGGGCCCCCCATTTCGCAAACTTACTCTAAACCTATTGTGCGGGTACTCAATTACGCGGAATGAAAAGACAAACACAAAAGGTCCAGTAACATTTTTCGATAAATCCAACGGTATAAAAGTTATAACTAAAAAACTAAAGTTTCAAGGTCATTTAAAACTTTTACAAAACCTATCATGTGGTTACTCAAGTTACGTGGAATAAAAAAAACAAACAAAAATGTTCAGTAACATTTTTCTATAAAACCAACGGTGTAGAAGTTATGACGCGAAAACTTAAGATTTAAAACCGTCCAGGTTACAAAACGTCCAGGTAACCTGGACGTTTTAGTAAAAACGTCCAGGCTACAAAATATTGTTAATTTCTTACAAAATAATGTTGATTTTATAACAAATGTTACCGAAGCTTGTTGTTGGTCTCATAATTTAAGTACTCACAAAATAAGGGTTGGAAACTTATAAAGTAAAATATAAAATGTTGGAAAATACTTTTTTTAGCTTTTGCGTTATAACTTGTATACCGTTGGTTTTATCAAAAAATGTTACTGGACATGTTTTGTTCGTCTTTTTATTCCGAATAATTTGAGTATATGCATGATAGGTTTGGAGCAATTTTGTAAAAGGGGGGGGGGTTGTCGGGAGAGGGGCAGGGGGGAGGGGGGGGAGGGGGTGAGGGGGAGGGGGGGAGGGGGGAGGGGGGGGAGGGGGGGAAGGGGGGGTAGGGGGGGTTGTCGGGGGGGGCAAAATTGCAAAATTACTCTAAACCTATTGTGCGGGTACTCAAATTGCGGGGAATGAAAAGACAAACAAAAAAAGGTCCAGTTTAATCTTTCGATAAAACCAACGGTATAGGAGTTATAACGCAAAAACTTAAGTTTTAAGGTAATTTTCAAACTTTTACAAAACCTATCGTGCGGTTACTCAAATTACGTGGAATTAAAAGACAAACAAAAGGTACAATAACATTTTTTTATATATCCAACGGTATAGAAGTTATTACGCAACAACTGAAAAAAAAATATTTTACATTATCACTAAGCCATCTTTCTATTCCTGGTGACCTCGCACGCTTCCGTTAGTAACCAGTTGGCAATGCGAGTGGTTGACCTTGTTGCGTCTGCTAACACACTCAACAGCTCATTCCCTGCTTTGGATAAATAATTTTCGCCAGTCTGCTTCCTGCCAGGGCTCGGGTACAGTTGGTCT